>OX465297.1:33586646-34798272 GCA_949987735.1 Leucophora obtusa | reverse complement strand
TGAACAATGTTTTCTTTGTTTTGTTTTTATATACATTTTTTCTATATTTTCCTTTGATTTTTTAAATTTTTTGTTTTTGAATTATATTTGTATGTTTTTATTTGTCAATCATACAAAACAAAAAGTTTTTAAAAACAACAACCACAAATGTATCACTATGTGATCAAAAGTAGCAAACATTTTTTACGCTACCAAAATATGACAGCGCTACCTGAGCGCTCAGACTGAGCGGTTAGTGATCAGGTCGTTCAGCAGATAGTTGCACAACTGTTGTAGAACTGTTGACTGTCAAATTGTATCTGCCGAACGCACCCTTTAACTCCATATTTAAAAGCGATAATCGCGTATAATTAAAAAAATAACTAATTTTATGTGAATTATAAAATCAAAGTAATATATTTAAGAAAAAACCTTGAAAAACATCCTTTCATTTAAGATAAAAAAGGACAAAAACAAAACATTCAACAAATACATGTATCACTTAAAATCGTACAGCAAAACTAACTTTAAATTTTGAAGAAAATATAATATTTAAGTAGGCTTTGGATATTGAGTTTATAGCTTGTGATATTATTAAATACAATAAAATACATTTTTTGGTGGTCTTTAATGAAAATCGGTCAAAATGAGGCAAACGAGTGAAAGCGAACGAGAATTAGTGATTTTTCATTATAAAAAAGGGAAATCTTTGTCAGATATATCTGAAATTATTCACAGAAGCCGGAGTACGGCCCAGTACATCATCAAAAAATACAATAAGGAAAATCGGATTGCCAATAAAATAAAAAGCCGATCAGATAAGAAGCTGAATGAGACCGATGAACGTTGGATCGTAAGAAAAATAAAGCAAAACCCGCGACTTTCTGCGCCAAAAATAGCGAGTGAGCTTAAAATATATTTGCATAAAGATGTAAGTGCCTCCACTGTGTGTAGATGTCTAAGAAATCAAGAATTTCACGGCCGTATTGCTAGAAATAAACCATATATCAATGAACGTAACAGACGCCAATAATTGGCAAAAGAATTCATAAAAATGCCCAAAGAGTTCTCGAATGACGTAATTTTTACAGATGAGTCTAAGTTTAATATCTTTTCATCCGATGGAAAGATTACAGTATGAAGAAAGCCTAATACGGAGATGGATGTTGCCAACTTGCGTTCAACTGTGAAACATGATGGAGGATCACAAATGGTTTGGGGCTGTATGTCCGCTTCTGGAGTTGGTAATTTGGTGTTCGTGGTTGGAATAATGGATAAGTACGCCTATTTAGTAATTCTAAAGGAAAATTTATTACAAAGTGCTCAAAAAATGGGAATTTCTAACTTCTTTAATCTTTACGCAGCACACTTCACATATTGCCCGGCTTTGGACGTTGTATAATTGTCCCAAGGTGCTGCAAACTCCAGCGCAGTCACCTGACATGAATGTCATTGCGCATCTTTGGGAAGTGCTTGATAAAAAAATCCGCGAAAATCCAATATCAAACATAAGAGATTTACGACGTGTCCTTCAGGAAGAATGGAACAAAATAACTGTTGAAATGTGCAAGAATCTTGTGGAATCAATGCCAAGAAGACTACAGGCGCTCCAAAAGAGCAAAGGATATCCGACGAAATATTAAAATTTGGTTTTCATTAATTTTTTCATTATTTTTTTTTTTGCTGTACGATTTTAAGTGATACATGAATTTTGTTATTTGTTTTGTTTTTATCTTTATGAATTGACGTTTTTTAATGTTTTGTTTTTAAATAAATTAGTAACTCTTTTGTGAATAATATGCATTAGTCTTTTCGATTTATACGCGGTTGTCGCTTTGCAATATAGAGTTCATGTTTAGATATGATATTGTACGATTTTAAGTGACACTAACTGTATCAGCACATTTACATGAGGTGGTGGCATTGGCACATTTTACATGGAAATGTGTATTTGCCATGGTATTTCCAAATTCATATGAAAAAATTGTAATTTTTCAAAAAAAAAGTACCTAAAATTTTTTTTTTTACAAAAAAATCTTTAAGTAAATGAATGTTCTTTTTAGTTTGACTCTAGATCATAAATTAATATCACTATCACTATATTTGAAAGAATTCGATAAGACAGAGTTGAATAGAATCAGTTGAGATATCTTAAGAATTAAGGTTCAAAGCAAAATAGAGTAATAATAACAAAGGATAAAAATAGCATTGTTAAATTTCGTTGATGCTAGTCTAAGTTGAGTTGTTGATACGAAATTCGATTTTCTTTCAGCGGTCACATAAGTTGACAAACATTAAAATATTAGCCCACACAAGACGAAATACACTGATGATGGCTTTGTAGCGAAAGCCGAAAATACGTATTCTGTATTGCTGGTCTTATCGAATTCTTTCAAATAAATTTTTATTCTTTGTAATTTAGATAGAAACAAGAGGAGGTTATTTTGGTACTTTGGCTATATCTTAAAAACTAAGCGAAATAGAACAAAACGGACAAAATTTTGGTCCTGCGGGTATCAATATACCCCTAAAACCTATATACAGTAACCAGATCAGGCCTAATTTAACGTTTTTTTTGTAGAAAATAACACTTTTTTTTGAAAAATATTACATTTTTGAGAAATAGTACTTTTTTAAAAATAGTACTTTTTTTGACATAGCACAATTGAGCAAGTTCATAGAATTACCAGCACCATCAGATCGACAATGGAAAACAAGCAATATCGCCCTGCCTTCTTTGATATTTCACAAGCTTTTGACAAAGTTTGGCATTTTGGGCTACTCACCAAAATTGTAGGATTACTTCCAGAAAACACACATAAGCTTCTCAAGAGTTATTTGTCTGACAGGACAATCGAAAGACGAATTCTCCAACTTAAAGCGTATTTCAGCAGGCGTTCCCCAAGGCAGTATACTGGAGCCGTTACTACTCAACCAAAAAAGTCTGTATTGGCTACTGAAAATTTTTACAACAAAATTAGTAGAAAAAATTATAAGTCGCTAATAAAATTTAGAAAAATAGAAAATGGCAATTCAAAATCGATTTGCTAAAATCAGTTAAAAAACTTACTAAATATCAATAAATTTAGTACAATGAAATTATTACAAATAATTAGTTGCAGCTGCTAAATTTCAGTAAATTGTTGTAAACTGTAATTTAAAATCAATCTGCTGAATTTAGCAAAAAAGTGTACTAAAAAATAAAAGAAACTGTAAAATCTAAAAAAAAATTATAACTTCACAATTTTCTTGAGCGTAAGGTTTGTTTTTTATATATAAAAAAGTTCTTTATTTTCGATATTTTGCTACTCCATTGTGTAGCATATTCAGTAAATAACAAATTTAACAAATTATAAACAAATTTGAAAGTTTGAAAAGTATTTGTCAAATATAAATTCCTTGTATGTATACATTTATACCAGCAAACAAAGTTTTAAGTATAAAAGCATAACAAACAAAAATAATAATAATTAACAATAAAAAATTTATTAATATAATATGTGTTATAAATTAATGTAATATGTGATATTTCTTTTGTATTAAATATCTAAAATTCTGAGCTACATTTTCAATATCTGCTTTAAAGTTAATTCTATTTGTTGAGGTATTAATTAACTGTAACATTTTTAATATATAACGACGTTTATAATTATGTTCTGTATTTAAAACTGATACATTTTCAAAGTCAGGATAGTGATTAAAACTTGAACAATGAGAAGATAATGCTGTCTTTTGTGATTTAATATGCCTATATTTCTGATCTGATCTATTAAGTTCCCTGTGTTATTGTTCTTCCTAAATTTATGTTGATTTATTAATGAACAAATTAATCCTATCGGAAAATCATTATCCCTTAATAAATTCCTAATTATTTCATTCTTTCTATGAAATTATCTGTCACTAATAGTCAATACTTTTTCTATCAAATTCTTCGCAGTGTTAATAATGATATTCTTCCCAGCCAGAAATTGAAAAACATAAAAGCGTTCTGAAAGCACTTTGTATGGTGGTTGAAGCGTTATCAAAGCAACATATTTTTGGGTTTTATAGTGTTCTCAGAACACTAAAATGATAACCATGATTTACGGTCTCATGTTTGTATTTAGAGTAGTTTAGAAACGTTCCAAAAGCAAAAAATAAAGTGATTTTAAAACGTTAGAATTTTTGTTTATAGAACGTTTTCAAAACATTAGAAAAACTAAAAATAAAGTGATTTTAAAGTGCATTAATACAAAAGTGGAGTGTCTTCCGAGAATTTTAAAAACGAAAAGTAGAGCAATTTTCCAGTAAGGGAAAGTCGTGTACCTTGGATCGCGTGTACCTTGGAACTTTGCATTTTTCTCCTATTTGTTAATGTTTTACTGTAAAGTCTTCTTCTATGAAGTCTTTTATTTTGCCTAATGAACATTTTAAACTACTAAAAGTTTCAGATAAGTCTATGGAGACCCTAAAATTGGGTGCGTGTAGCTTGGATCGACAAAAGTAAATTTTTGAAAAAAATTTAAACTAATTTTTTAGAAATAACCAGGATATTTCAAGAAACGGGCTTAAATCAATAAAAAGTTTGTCATTTTCTAAATGCAATAACCAGTAAATTTCTTAACTATATTGTACAAATAAGAAAAAAATTATCTTTTTTGCAAAAATTAAAATGCGTGTACCTTGGAACTTAATTGAAGTTCCACAGGCTAACTGTACTTTTTGAATTAAATTCGCTTCAAAACAACCTTTGATTTTTTTAAAACGATGTTTTCATGCAAATATTAAACTACACTGTCTCATTTCAAGTAGATATTGCCTCTATTGCAAATAATGCAATAAATTTCATTATGGGGCAGTATTTTTTTTTTAAGAAATTCCCTTCATTTTTCACGAGTTCCAAGGTACACGCCAATTTGTAATCGCTTTTCTAAAAAAATTTAAATTTCTTAAAATACATAAGAATTATTAAAGTTTTTATTATTTGCAATCTATAACAACACCAACACTAATATTTCTGCATTAAAAGATTTTTCGTATCTATCTTAATCTTAGAGATATTGACACAGGATTTTCAAAAGTACCAAGGTACACGACTCTCCCCTACTCTAAATACAAAAAATAGAGTAATTTCTTAGTACTTAAAAAACATTTTTTATATATTTTATTAGAACTTAAATTAGTTTTAAATTATTAAGCTAAAAAATTATAGGATATTAAGAGAAATGTAGATGTGTTAAATTTTTTGGTGGTGTAGGTTTCTGATGAAAAGTACAAACTAAAAAAAAACAACATATCGTCAGCTTAGTATTGGTTTGGTCGATATGCCAAAAAGTCTTTATCCAGAAAAACGATAAAGAGATTTACATCTTTTTAATTTGTGTATGCACTAGATATCTCATATATGATACATTATAGCAAGAAACTGTCTCAAAATCTGAATGAAAATATGTATTTAATAAATTTTCTAACTCAATATTTTCAAAAATGGCCAGTGGGCTGAACCAATAATAATGCGACGAATTGGAAAACTTTTGGGAAAGAGAGACAGAACTAGTTGTAATATATTTGTTTCTCTCGCACTTACGTTTTTGTTGCAGCTCTGCTAGTTAGTTGCAGAGTTGCAAATTTCGGTAGTTCCAAAAACGTCCGCCCGCAGCGCTAGTGCGTGTCTTCACTGGTATACCCTGTGGCATTGGAGATACAATAAAATTATCTGAGTGTTATTTCCAAACTAAGAATATATCAAGAGTAACAAATATAAACTAAACAAGAATTGTAAAAAAAAATTTAAATTAGTATATTTTTCTGCTAAATTTAGCACTCGGTTTTGAAAAATTAGTAAAATGTTTTGCTGAAATCAGCAGAGAGAATGAGTGAAAAAATCCGTAATTTGTAATAAGAGAATAGCAAAAACAATTACTAAAAAAAATTGTACTAAAAATTTGTATAAAAATAGTAAACTTCGATTGGAAACGGTTTACAAATTTTTTACTAACTTTTTTATCTGAGGGTATTAACCATATATACAGCAGATATGCCAACTAACCCAAATACAAAAACATCAACATTTGCAGACTACACATTATTCATATGTGTTAATAAATACTAGTTTTTCCAATTATTCGACATAGGCGGTTAATCGGTTAATGCATTATTCGAAAAATCACTAAAATTAATTAACCGGTTATTCGGGTCGGTTAATCGAGAAAATTGACAATTAATCGATTAATCGTTTAATGCAAAATTAATGTATTTTCTTAACTTTTTATCAATAAAAACACAAAGGGCTGACTTTTTTTAATACTAAAAACTAGAAGAGCCTTTTACATTGAGCCATTAATATAAAAAATTTTAAGCTTTATTTGGAAATACCAATTTACTCTGCAAAGATCAGGAAAAAATTTTTCTGAATATTCTTAGTGTAAGAATTCATAAATTATTGTTAAATTCTCAGTATTTTCGTATTTTCGGTTTTTAAAGGCCATTAACAACAAACAGATTTTGAGCTGATTGACGCAGAGAGAATTAATTTGGACGAGTTTTAATGAAAATTTTCACTAAAATAATAAAGTTTTCTTCACAAATACGAAATTTCAATAAATAATACGAAATGTCTCATTAAACTGCATCAATTCAATGAAAAGTTTAGTACAGTGTTGTTTTAACGTCATATAGACAGCTGCAATTAATATTGTAATTAATATGCAATTTAATAAATTTTAATAAATTTGAGGTTAAGAAGAAGAATAAAAAGACCTTTTTCTCTAAAAATTATAATCACTTTATAATTTTCAAGTCAAACTAGATCTAGTTTTTGCTTTTTTTTTGTATAGACATGCGTCGTCAGTGATTTTCCATTAAATTGTATTAATTATTTATATGTTTTTATTGACATATTGTCTCTATATAATAATTTTTTTCATCAACCCGTCGAACACATGCTCCCACATTATAAACGTAACTATACTAAAGTGCGACAGCTTAACCATCTCACCCAAATAAGGCCTTGAATGCAATGTAACTAATTCGTTGTTTTCTTTCCTATTCAGCTCTCTATTAAAGTTTTTACTCAGAAGTGATCAACGCAGACACATACAAACATTAAATTTTTAGATTTTTGCTTATCTTCCAATCTCCTCCGTGTTTCAATAGACGAATTCCAGCGAAATTTTATTGAATCAATATAAAAATTCATAAAAAGCATGTATACAATTTCCTCACTGTGCAGTAAAATCCCAAACAGATTTGTTTGTTCAAACTTTATCACAGATTTTCGAAAGTGAGAGCAGTTTTTCAGCTTTTCAAAATTCTATGTTTGCAATAATAAAATTTTAAGAATTAATACGCACTTTTTTTGTTAAAATAAATGTAAATAAAATCATCAACTAGAGGCTGAAAAAATGCTCTCACTTTTGAAAATTAATTTTATACTGCATTTATACTGCATTTAGACTCAGCAAAAACTACCTAGTTTTTATACAAAACTAGTTTTTGTTTGTTTTTTATGCATGCGTTTTGACAAGTAAAAACTACAAATGGCCAAAAACTAGGTAGTTTTTGCTCAGTCTAAATGCAGTATTATTAGATTGAGCAAAAACTACCTAGTTTTTGTACAAAACTAGTTTTTGTTTGTTTTTTATGCATGCGTTTTGACAAGTAAAAACTACAAATGGCAAAAAACTAGGTAGTTTTTGCTCAGTCTAAATGCAGTATCACATTTTAAAGAATTAAAACCTATAAACAATTTCACTGGAATTCAAGTTGAAAGCAAGTTCAATTCCAGCCCTGTTTTGCAGTTTCAAGGCTTGAATACAACTTTTATTACATTTTATTTCAATAGCATACTCCAGCAAAAGGGAAACAAAAATTCAAGTTTGAAATATTTTTGTAAAATATACAAATGCTAGAATTTGAAATATAATAGGGTTCTTCAATAAGAGCGCTTTTAAATAAAACAAAAACGGTTTTGGATATCAATGAAATTCTTTATTCCTGTGAAAGTACGTTCGATGCCATTATGTATGGAAATCGATCTCTTTTGCATGGCCACCACGGGCACGCTTGCAGAAGTCCAGACGCTGAACCCAATTTTCGACGGTTTTCAAGCATAAATTGGCCGATATTCGTACGAAGTTCATGAATCGTCGCTGGCTTGTTGGCATAGACCATAGATTTGACGTAGCCCCACAGGAAATAGTCCAACGGCGTCAAATCGCACGACCGAGGCGGCCAATCGACTGGCTTGTGGCGCCGTTCTGTTGGAACTAGGGATGCCAATCGGGATTGATATTTTAAAATCCCGGGATTCGGGATTTTCGGGACTACGGAATTTTTCGGGATCCCGGGATTTTACGGGATTTTGGGATTTTAATTTTCCTTTGTAAAAATTTTTATGTTATGTAACTAATTTTTTTTATAGAATAAAGCGTTTTATAATTATTTAATAGTTGTTAATTAATAATGTGGTACATTTTTTGAATATTGAAACATCTCAGTCAGAAATTGACAGTGGATCAAAAAATCAAGTACTTGCATACCACTGGGTAACCGCGATGTTAAAAATAAATGACTGGCAGAACACTCATTTGGGACGCTTTGCCAGCGTTTGCAAAAATCGTTTTGCCAGTATTTGTTTTACAAAACATCACGGCAGGGCAAAAAAAGATACATATGAACTTTTTTTAAATTTTATTTTGGAAAATATAATTCCAAACCACCTATTTATTGGTTTTGGCAGCGTTTTGCCAAAGTTAAAAATGTTGTTTCTCCAGTACTTTTCCGGCGCTTTTTGAACTGCCGGTCCTTTCGTCTATTGACGTTATCATATTGGAAATGGGAAAGCAAAATCTGTCAGTACTTGTACCACCTGTTAAAATACCTTGCCATCGCTTTCCCGTTTGTATTTTTCTGGCTGGGATAATATATGAAGGCCTGTCATTAAGTACACTTGCGTCCAGTATTTTGTAAGCAGATTTTAAAACAGATTCGTTGCGATAACCTTGCCCACTAAATCGTGTAATTACTGCAACAAAGTTATTTGGTTATCGTTATCAAATGTTTTCTTGGAAGAATTCAAATTTACAGTCCTAGTTTCAGAAATCGAATTTAGCTTGGAAGAATAAATCGGTAAAATAACAAACAAACTTGATTTTTCGCATGTATTACTCAAAAACTTAATATTGTTTACCAAAATGTCAAATTTTTCTGCAAAGTTTTTGCATAGTTTACTCGAATAATCTACTTAATTTATAATTTTACCAATATCTTGGCATCAATTTCTTGTCAATACACTCAAAAAAAAAAGTCGGTAAAGTCAGCAAAAAATGTTGCTGTGTCAGCAAATTTTTAGTCAGGAGCGTGCTTGCAAAAAAGTTGGTAATTTCAGCAAAAGGTTTGCTGAAAATCAGCGAGCTGATTTTTACCAAAAAAATAGTAATCTTCAGCAAAAGTTTTGCTAACATTTAGTCGACTGCAAATGAAAAAAATCCTTGCTAAAATCACTAAACTTTTTGCTGAATATTAGTAGACTGAAAAAAACTCAAAAAACTTGTAGCGAAATTTTACATTAGTTAATTTATTTGCTGAAAATTTAAATATAGAATATGTGTACAGTTGTTTTTCTTTTTTTGTCATTTCCGTTTCCAGACAAGCTGCGACATATACATCTTGTCTATTTGGTTATCGTCCACGCTATGCATGCGGTTATCAGCACAATTTTTGTAGCAAAATAAATTAGTAAAACATTAGTTGAAAATTAGTTTAGTGCTAAAAAAATATAACTAAATTTTTTGCACATTTTTACTAAAAACGTTACTTTTCCTCTTCATAAAAATTCTTACAATTAGTGTTTAGCTTCATTGGGTATTAAAATACAAACTATTAAAGCTAAAAAACCTTATGAGTTACTGGTTACGGAGTTTACATTTGGCCTATAAAATTGGCCACAAATTTTATGTATTAATCAAAAATTGATCAGATTGTTATAAATTTTGTAAAACAGGTGACAATGCGCTAATATATACCGAAATATATAACTCAAATGTAATACATGCATTAGAAATTAGCTGGTTACATGCACAGAACAAATTTTGTTCATAAATATTATGAATTGCTTTCCTTAATTATGATTCATAATATGTATGAACATATTCATACAATTTATGAATGTTTCCTCGATATTCTAATTTCAAAACGATCAAGTTATTTTCAAAAAGAAATAACTTGTCAATAAATATTTTAATTTGTTTTTGTGTGAAAAAAGAAAAATTTTGAACAACTTGACCGTTATTTTGGAAAATTAGAAGATTAGAAGGCATGTGAAATATAATTGCATTAATCTGCAAATTTGTTATAAGCCAATATCTTTTTTAATATCTCTTTAGATCGCAATTTTAAGTCTTTCCCTAGTTAATTTCTTTGGATTACAAAACGGAACCTCCCCTATTAAAAGTTTCTATAGTTCAGTGAGAGAAAGCAGATTCCCATGGATTTTTATAAAATTAGTTCCATTTTTTAAGTATAAATTTAAATAGTGTATTTTAAGTTTTTAAATAGTGCATTTCCTTGTGTTATATATTTTACTAAAAGTGCATAATTTTTGCATACAAACTAAAGATTGTGTTCAAAACTGCCTTAATTTGTGCATAATGTTGCTAAATTATTTATTTATTGAAAAAAAATTTAAAAAATCCTAAAAACACATGAAGAATGTTTTCATAGTATGTAGAAACAAATTCATACATTGTAGTAAAAAGTTTTGGGAAAAAAAGTCATGTTAAATTCATACAGTTTATGAACAAATTTATTACATGTATGAATTATTTTTTTCTGTGTGGTTTTTATCACATTTTTTAATATCACCCATATATAAAAATTTCATCAAAATCTACCGAAACTCCTGAACCCTGTTAATAGTGGATTTCTAAAAATATAAAATATTGATTCTGAAGAATAACGGTCAGATTTTAATATATTCAAAATAAAACCCCTCTTGAAAAATTCTGACAATATTTTTCCCACTCTTTTCGTTTTTTAAACTATGTATATTTTTCACTTTTTTTATTTTAATTTTTGGTGTTTTTTACTGTTTTTTATTTTTAGTCGGTAAACCGGAACCCGGTTTTTCAAAATAGTCCATTTTCGGTTAACCGACAAACCGGTGTTTAAAAAAGTCGGTTTTTTGGAAACACTAAATATAAGGTGTCAAAATTTTAAATTTTATTTTTAATGGGGAAATAAGAAAATATTTATAACCAAAACTTAGTTCAACTTTATTTGTTTGTTTCATTATAAGAACATTAACCCCTCAATTCATAAACGCTTGTAAATTTATAGGAGGTTTACAACTATGGTTTACAAAACGAAATTTTCATACAAAATTTGTTCAATAAACCTACTACAATTTTACAAAGCGTTTATGAATTTAGGGGCAATAATACAACAATTCTTTTATCATGTATATTTTAAGAAAAAATAGCGTAAGCCTTCTTTACACAGAAAAAACAGTAGGCACCAACAATGGAAATTTGTAGAAGCAATCACATTTTCTTTGAAATTGAAATTTTATTTCCAACAATTTTTTTGTTTGAAATATTTGTAACTCCCCACTAGCAAATGGTTGAACTAGTTCTAAAATGTACTAGTTTTTTGACTAGTCATTACATAACTAGTTCTCAAAATAAACATTTTGAACCAGTTGTGTACTAGTTAAATACGATCTAGGTAGAGATTGTTTAAAAAAATTACCTGCATTAAAATATTAGATTTGAAATTATTAAACTTAAATTTTTTTATTGTGAATTGAATTGAGGTGTAAATCAACTGGTACAGTACTGGTGCCAAAGAGTCAATCCAGAACTAGTTTAGTAAATTTATTATAAGTACCAGTACAGCTTCTTGTTTTTCTTCCTAAAACAATAATCTTTAACAATTTGTGTACCTAATAGTTTAATTGAAACTGCAAAAAACTCGTATTTAAAGAGTTTTGAAATACTAGTTTTGGTTACACTTGTTTTTAATAATACATTCTGAGTTTGCAAATAATTACTAAAATTTTTTATTGTGATTAGGAATCATAAACACATAATATTTTAAATTTCATTTGGTAAATGGATATAATTATATCAGTAAGAGGAAACTATCGGTCTAATCTGCGTTTTATCAAAGGAAAAAAACTGTCTTGTATCTATATATCGTAATTCAGATAGCAACCAACTGGTACAGTACTATTTCCAAAGAGTCACTTCGGAACTGGTTCCGCGAGTGTCATATTTGTACCAGTTTCGCTCCCTATTTTTCGTCCATAAATTGTAATTTCCAAACTAGTTCTGCAACTAGTACCAAAGTGGGAGTTTGGCGACAATTGCCCCCATCCCTATGACATCTCCATGTTAAATTCTACAGTTGTTTGTATTGAGAGGCGGTAGAACTCGTACTAGTTGTCTGGTTTAAGTAAACTAGTACATAACTGGTTCTAAACTAGTATTTTTTGCTACTGGGTCGTTTTTAAATTGTTATCTTTCATATAAAAATTGTTTAAAAATAAAAATTCAAAGTTACAAAAAAAAAACAATTTTTTTTTTGGATTTACAAAATTCTTTGTTGGTG
Organism: Leucophora obtusa; assembly: GCA_949987735.1. Taxonomy (NCBI): domain Eukaryota; kingdom Metazoa; phylum Arthropoda; class Insecta; order Diptera; family Anthomyiidae; genus Leucophora; species Leucophora obtusa. The sequence goes on along the minus strand of OX465297.1, from coordinate 34,785,705 downwards.
CCTTTTTAAAAAGTTTTTTTTTGTATTTACAAATTTGGTATGAGAAAGGTGTTTAAAAATTTAATTAGAATTTTGTAAATTCGTTCTGTGTATCATTGTTCTCGATGACGATTTTTTGGCATACAGTTGTGGCCACGAGTTGAAGACAATTCAAGTTTTTTATAATTTTATTGTTGTTGCCATGAAAGGCAAGGAGATGGTTCAGAAAATTGTATAGAATTTTAACGTAATGTTTGTTTTTTTATTTTGTCACTTGTTTTAAGTGGGCGTGGCTTTTAACGAAAAATTAGCTTTATCAACCTTTTATCAAATTGCATAGTAAAATTTAGGCAGTACTGATATACTGATATACAGTTCTGTACAAACTGTATATTTTTGGAAATCCTATAAAATTTCCTTAAGTCTTGCATAATATTTATCTAAAAATAGTCACCAAATTTTTCTTTGTTGTTTGTAAGGATTAACTTATAGGTACAGAGTGACGATTGTTTTGTCCATTTTGTTCGATCTCACGTAGGCCCAGTTTTTAGTATATGGATTATCTTTAAACTTAGATTAACGGAGTTTGTAACTGGAATACTGGGGGGTTATTACGTAAGCGGATTCGAAAAATATTGTTCGAATTCGGAAATTTTAAAACTCTTTAAAAAAGATATTCTTTCTTGATAGTCTAATTTTTTTATTATTTTTCTCTTTTACTAGACATTGTCTACACGTTTTCAACATTTTCCTTCACTAAAAACTATTTTTGAATTACATAATAACCCCCCTGCTTTTAAAATGTGGTTTATTTTTATATCAATAAAGAAAATTTTTGTTAACAATTTAGGCACAGGCCAATAAGATTCGTTTTCCGTTAAACTAAACCAAGTTTAACTGACATCCTAAAAAATCGGTCTAAGGCCTAAGGCCGAGTTTTCCGGATGTCATTTAAAACGAATTATATCAGCCATTTCCAAGTTTATTAATAAAAATTTGGTCTTTGTTGAAATAAAACCAAATAAACAAAATTTTAGTTGCGGTATTCCAGTTACAATACAAACTGCGTTAAACTGAGTTTAAAGATAATCTACATCGTAAAAACTGGGCGTTAGTTTCTGAGATACAATATAAGCTCTATGATTATACAATAAAAAATATAAAAATATAGCTCCATCTCTATGTGATTTTGATAGCGGAGATACAAAAATAGAATCATTTCAAATTAATTATGCACTCAAAAAAGTTTGACAGTTACTACATGACAGTTGTTTGTGTAGTAATCAGTATTTGTTTTTTTTAACAGTAATTACAGTTGTTTTTCTATAGAAAAAAACAAAACAACTTTTATGACGATAATTTAAGAAAACAACTAACGAAAAGTACTCTAATTTCGTAATAGTTGTTTAAATCAGTTATTTTTAATATCATAATAAACAACTACCAAAACAGTACTTTAACAGTAAAGAGTAGTTTTTGTTAGTTATTTAAAAAATAAAAAAGTTCGTAGAATTTTTTTGAATTTTAAAAATTCTTGTTTAGTTTAAATTTGTTATTATTGATATATTTTTAGTTTGCAAATAGAAATCAGAAACTTGTATTGTAGGCATCTCCAATGCATAAAAGCATAACTGGGGAACGGTTTGGAATTTTTACTTCAAATTTTAAATAGGCTGAAGTAATACCACATATTTTTGTAATAGAAAGAAAAAAAATCATTTTTTTTTATTAAAATATACTTTTATACACCAAAAGTATTGACTGTAAAAAACAGTAGTTTTTACCGAATTTTTAAGTTTTGAAATTTTTGTAGTAAAAATTTATCAGTTAATTTTACGACATTGGTGGTTATTTTTAATGCATTTGTTAGTTATTTTTCAATAGTTCAAAATAACAAAAGTTTTATTTATTTTAAAGGTAAATACCTTTGTCGTCTTTTTAACTGCATATACCTTTGTTTTAGCTGTCATTTTCAGTAGATTCTACCGGCAATATAGGCTGTTTATTTGCACATTCTCAAACTCTTAACCTTGCAACAAAACACTTTCGACATTATGCTTACAATTTTTTCATACAAAAAAACTTTTAAAAATGGCTCCCTCCCTTCTCATAAAATTTCCTTAGCAAAGTCGCCATGTTTTTATAGAAAACTCTGAAAAGTTCATCTATTTTTCTGCCGAAAACCTCGTAAAAAGAATGTATTCCAAGCTATGTATACTCTTAGATCAGTATAGTTTAGATATTAAATAGAAAAATTAAATCTAAAATCAACCTGTCTCATTTTTTCGTCGATCTCGGACGAATCTATTCTAATTTTGACTACTTAATTTACCGAGGTGGCCAAAAACTGTAAGATGTTCACTTTAAAATTTTTGTTTCTTCAACATATTAAAATTTCATCAAAATAGTAGAGTTTAGTTTGAAGTAACTTCCTTGTTAGATATTAACTAATTATTGGTTTAGAAAACTATTAAATCTAAGATATTTATCTCACCAAAAAAGATTCTGCGATATTTTCCTATTAAAAATCCTTTTCCATTTTCGTATCAAATACCTTCAGATGCTTGTTGAACAACTCTGTGATTCTATTGTAATAATTTTTCTTAAAGGAAAACTCTTAGGTCCAGTTTTATAATCAGAACTAAGATCGATTTGTTTTTTAAATATTTCTTGTGTAAGAATTTTTCAAACAAATTATCTTCCTAGGAAACCAGTAGACATTTTCCCAACTAAAAATACAGGATTAATTGATATTTAAAAAAAGAATGTGATACTTTTTGCCATCAAAATCATAGATAAAAGAATTATATATGGATTTCTTTAAATTCTGGGGTTAGCAAAAAGGAGTCGGGTGGGCAAAGCCCACCCCAGACATGCCTAAGTCCGCCAATGACCGGCAAACTTTTGTGAGTGAGGTTTAAATTAGCTAGAAAATTTTTAAAATTAAGAAACACAAATTACTCAAAATTAGCTTGCAAAATTAGTTGAAATATGAATAAAATTAATTGTTATGCTAAATCAAAATCATAAAAATTTTCGTTCAATCCTTAATTTTAAGATAAAATAACAAGAAAATTAGTCCAATTGAATTAGAACGCATGTAACAGACTTTTGTACTAACTGTTTTTATGAGTGTATAGTTATTTGTGTGGCCCTTTGTTCCTAATGGAACCAAAGGACATAATATATATTGTTATTTTAAAGATAAGTTATTCGCTTTAAGATACTTTTATCAGTTCGGAATATGTCTCAGAATAAACAAGTGGCTTCAATTGTAGACTATTAGAAATTGTTCTTCTTATTCATTTCGATCTTTTAAATTCGAAAATCTCATTACTTATTTTTTGTATGAGTTAGTATTTTTTTTATTTTCAAAATTTTTGTCAGAGGTAATTGCTATTTGGCAATTTCCAAGAACGAACACTGTTTTTAATGAAGATTGAATTGAACGGTTAGGCTATCGATAATAAATACATAAAAATAGTTTATTTAATGTGCAGTAATGCTGTAAACTAGTGTAACTTGTTATTTTTTTGTTATAAGAGAATTGTGTTATATTTTCTTATTTTTGTAAATTTCCAGGTATATGGATCATGAACCTATGACTCGTGATGAAGTTGAAATGGAATACTTAAAAATTGCTCAAGACCTAGACATGTATGGTGTTAATTATTTTCCCATAACTGTAAGTACTGTTCTACTACATAGCATGTGTACAGTAAAGTTCTAAACAATATTAATTACAAAAAACAGAATAAAAATAAGACCAAACTCTGGCTTGGTGTAACCGCAGTTGGACTTAACATATACGATTATCATAATAAACTAACTCCTAAAACAACGTTTCAATGGAATGAAATACGACACGTTAGTTTTGATGACAAGAAATTTACTATTCGCTTGGTGGATGCTAAAGTTTCCAGTTTTATATTCTATTCACAAGATTTACATATAAATAAAATGGTGAGAAAAAACGGCAGAAAAATAATATTACATACACAGAACCAATTTTGTTCATAAATAGTAAGAATTGCTTTCCTTAACTTCGATTCATAATATGCATGAACAAATTCATACAATTTATAAATTTCAAAAATATCAAGTTAGTTTGAAAACAAAAAAGAAAATAAAAATTGTCAACAAATATTTTAATTTTCCTTTTGTAAAAAAAGGAATAATCCTATATATAAAAGAATAACGCGAGTGACTTACTGACTCAACATCGCCCAGCTCAAACCGCTGAAGCTAGGAAGTTGAAATTTGGTATGTATGTAGGTTCCTCTTTCAACGTAGACGTCCGCTAAGACGGGATTTTTTGGAAATTCCTACCGGAACGGGCAAAAAGGGGGAAAGTCTCCCCCTTGACGGCCTGCCCCTTTGGTTAGAAAGCTGAAATTTAAGATATGTGTTCCTTGGAGTAGGGCCTAACTTTTCTGTAAAGTACTTTCTAGAATTTTGGACAGGGACGTTGTAAAAATGGGGGTTAAAAAGGGGAAAAAAGCCCCCCTTGACGGCCTGCCCAAACCGCTGGACGTAGGAAGTTGAAATTTGGTATAAAGGTTCCTCCACTATCGTAGATATCCACATAGACGGGATTTTTTGAAATTTTTACAGGGAGGGACAAAAAGGGGAAAAAAAGTCTCCCCCTTGACGGCCTGCTCAAACTGCTGGAGCTATGAAGTTGAAATTTGGTATGTAGGTTCCTCGACCGGTGTAGACGTCCGTTGAGACGGCATTTTTGGAAATTCTTATCGGGAGGGGCAAAAAGGGGCAAAAAAAGTAGCTTTTTCCAAAAAAGTACCGTTTTCCAAAAAAGTACCTTTTTCCAAAAAAGTAGCTTTTTCCAAAAAAGGTACCGTTTTCAAAAACAAAGTACCTTTTTCCAAAAAAAGTACCTTTTTTCAAAAAAAAGTACCTTTTTCCAAAAAAAAGTACCTTTTTCCATAAAAAATACATTTTTCCAAAAAAATACCTTTTTCAAAAAAAGTACAAATAATGTACTTTGTAAAAACAAAGTATCTTTTTCCAAAAAATTTCGCTTTCCCCAAAAAGTACGATTTAAAAAAATATAATTTCAAAAAAAGTACTTTTTTCCTCCCCCACGTACATATATCTCCACTAAAACAAGGTTTCTTGATATTCGGCATAGACGTGCGCTAAGACGGGATTTTTGGAAATTCCTACCGGAACGGGCAAAAAGGGGAAAAGTCTCCCCATAAACAGTCTCACAAATTGGAAAAGTGCCTGCCCAAACCACTGGAGGTAAGAAGTTGAAATTTGATATAAAGATTCCTCCACTGTAGTAGACATCGACTAAGTTTGTATTTTTGGAATTCCCTACAGTATATCCCAAAACGAAATTCGGTATGTGAGTTCCTCCTTCTGTGTAGGCGTCCGCTTAGTCGGAATTTTTGAAATTTCTATCGGGAGGGGAAATAAGGGGAAAAGTCTCCTCATTGACGGCCTGCCCAATCCCTTTTGGCCAACCTAAAATTTTAAATATGTTTTCCTTGGAGTAGGACTGACTCACCGGCAAGTGGTTGGAAGGGAAAAATGTCCCCAATAACGGCCTGCCCAAACCGCTGAGGCAATGAAGTTGAAATTTGGTATGAATATTCCTCATCCATCGCAGATAGCCGCGAAGATGGAATTTTTGTAAATTCTTAAAGGGAGGGGCAAAAAGAAGAAAAGCCTCCCCTTGGTGGCCTGTAAAACCCCTTCGGCTAGAAACCTTAAAATTTAAAATGTGGGTCTCTGGAGTAAGGGCTAACTTATTAGAAAGATACTTTTTTTAATTTTGGACAGGGTCGTTATAAAATGGGGGCTCAAAAAGGGAAAGTGGCCCCTTAACGACCTGTCCAAACTGCTGGAACTAGGAAGCTGAAATTCGGTACTTAGGTTCCTCTTTCAGCCTAATTCCAACCGGGCGGGACAAAAAAAGAAAAAGTGTCCGCCTTGACAGCCTGCTCAAACTGCTGGAACTAGGAAGCTGAAATTCCCTGTCGATGGATTTTCGGAAATTCCTACCGAGAGGGGCACAAATAGTAAAAGTTGGCTAGAAACCTGAAATGTAAAACATATGTTCCTTGGAGTATGGGCTCACTTATCGGGAAGGTGGTTTTAGGAATTTTGGACAGGGACATTGCAAAAATGGAGATTAATGAAGCGAAAAGTGCCGCTTAAAGGCCTGCCCAAACCGCTGGAGGTGGGAAGTTGAAATTTGGTATTAAAGTTCCTCCTCTATTGTAGACATCCGCTAAGATGAGATTTTTGGAAATTTCCACAGGTAGGGGCAAAAACAGGAAAAGTCTCCCCCTTAACGGCCTGGCCAAACTGCTGGAACTAGGGAGCTTAAATACGGTATTTTTGGAAATTCATACCTGGAGGGATAAAAAGGGAAAAAAACTTCCCCAAAACTGCTGGATATAGAGACCTAAAATTATGTAAGTAGTAGGTTCCAACTCCATGGCAGACGTCCTCTAATACGGAATTTTTGGAAATTTCTAACGGGAGGGGTAAAAACGGAATAATTCTCCCCCTTGATGGCCTAACCGAACCCTTCGGCTAGAAACCTGTAATCTATAATATGTTTTCCTTGGAGTATCGACAAGGCATTTTTATAACTTTGGACAGGAACGTGGTAAAAATGGTGGTGCAAAACGGGAAAATTGCCCCCCCCCCCATTAACGTCTGCGTCTTTAGCTAGAAACCTAAAACTTAAAGAACAAGTGCATATGGAACACTAAAATTAAGAAACTAAATAAAATAGGAAACGCGTGGAATTGAAACACTACACAAGTGGAACGAAATGGATATAAACGTTGAACGAGTGGAATTGAAATTATAGACAATGGAAATGGATTGGAAGAGGGAACGAAATGGAATGGACTATAGAACGAAATGGAATGTGGAGCGAGATGGCATAGAATGGGGAACGAGTGGAATTGAAACACTGCAGTTAAAAGAGGAATGGAACGGAGCAAGTGCAAAGAAATGGAATGGAAATAGAAGCGACTAATATCAATATCGATATACAAGACAGTAGGAACGAAATGGAATGAAACGGGGAACGAGTGGAATTAGAATAACAGATAATGGGAACGAAATGCAATGGAATGGTGAACGAAATGGAATCTTGGAAGGAGTTGCATTGGAACACTAAAATTGTTAAACAAAATGGAATGGAATTTGAATGACTCAAACTGCCGGAGTTTTTGTACTTGAAATTTCGCATGCGATTGAGGCAAGATTATATATATTTGTGATTTTTACTGGGAGGAATAAAAAGGGGTGAAGAACCCCTTTTAATTACCTGTTCAAACACTATCCACGGAATATGAAACTTATGTAGTATTGAAACATACTCTCCAAAAAGTTAAACAAATTTTCTAAAAGAGAAAAAACCTTAGAAAAGGAATGGAACTTATATATTCTGATATTTAAACTGCAGGTAATGAAGCACCGGTGGAAGAAACCGACGCAGTAAATTTTCCAACTGAATTTGCGAATTTACTTGAATTGTCAGGTCTACCTTTACATAAACTGGAATTAAAAAAAACTTTAAGGCACGCTAACAACGTAGCGGGCATTGCCCGCTATCTTTAATATTATAAAATGCTTTCCAACCCTGCTTTACGTTATTTATTTTCATTCAAAACACAAATGAACAAAACTACTTAAGGGTCTATCTACCTAAGTTCGCACTTTACCAAATTATCTTGACATACACACGTATATTGCAATTTATAATGGATTCATTACTAACAATCCACTTTCATGAGAAAAAGTGATCAAATATTTATTTATTTTAAACCCATTGTTGTGTCATTATTATAAAAACTGTACTTTAAATAAAAAAGCGAATTTAAAAAAATTGTGGGGGGACCAGCCCCCACCCAACCACGAATACGACCTATCTACGCCGATGGCTTGAACAACAGACAATTAGTTGTTACATGCTCACGTGTTGGTATACTAAATGATTTATTTATATAAAAATGAAGAGGCAAAAAATAGTGTTTGTACTTAAACATTACAATAAATTTACCTTAACAAATATTTTACCTTAACAACAAATATTGTGTTTAATTTTATCTAAAAGAAATTTAATTCTAAACTTTAAGGTACGCTAACAACGTAGCGGGCTTCGCCCACTAGTTTTGTATATTTTGTCTGCATGTAATCGTTAATTAGAAGAATTGGAATTTGCTAAAATATGTATGTAAATTCTCATATATTTTATTGTCATTTCAGACTGCAGTTTTAAATAAAATTTTTTCAATGGATCTTTCCAGAAATCCAAACATTCCTTGTTTACGGAACTTTTTCATCTTCTAATGACAACTTTAAATTGCTGTGTTTAAGCAGAATCCAATGGATGTTTGAATTTAAATTTAAATTGAATTTAAATTTAAATACTACTAAAAATACTCGTATGCAAATTTCAATGCATTTCGTGTTATGTATTGTCCATTTTTATCTATTTAATAAAAATTAATCTGTTTTTCTTCATATTACATGTATTTGTTCATAATATTTTACATTTATTAAAATATTTCAAACAATTTACAAAAAATTCACCATAAAGTTTTTCATACTATGTATGAAGAAATTTATATGTACATTGTATGAACAATTTTTGGGAAAAAATAGCCATGTTAAATTCATACAGTTTATGAATAAATTCATTCCATGTATGAATATTTTTTTTCTGTGTAGAAAGAATTTACAAAATTCTAATTGAATTTTTAAACATCTTTCTCATACCGTTTTTGAAAATACAAAAAAAAACTTTTTTAAAAAGGCTCCAACAATGGATTTTGAAATCCAAAAAAAAAATTTTTTTTTTTTTGTAACTTTGAATTTTTATTTTTAAAGAATTTTTATATGAAAAATAACAATTTACAAACGAGTTACAAATATTTCAAACAAAAAAATTGTTGGATATAAAATTTCAATTTAAAAGAAAATGTGTTTGGGTTTTACAAATTCCATTGTTGGTGCATACTGTTTTTTCCGTGTATTTTAATTTCATTCATTTATTTTCAAGATTTTGGATCTTTGCAAGGGTAATCATGATTTATATATGAGACGTCGAAAACCCGATACTATGGAAATACAACAAATGAAAGCTCAAGCAAAGGACGAAAAACAACGACGACAAATTGAACGCACAAAATTTTTAAGAGAAAAAAAATTACGCGAAAAAGCTGAACAAGATCGTTATGAATTAGAAACCCGTTTAGAACGTTTACAAGAAGATATGCGTATGGCTAGTGATGCTTTGGTACGTACATATGTATTTTTTATGATAAATATTATTCAATCTTTTGATGTTTTTTGCAAATATTAAATTTTACCTATCCTAGCCGTAAAGTCCCAAAAAATATTAAGAAACCTAATATTAATTTTTTGTGATTTCTAAAAAATTTCCCGCATAAACCTACTTGAAGTTCTGAATAATTTTCTTAAATTAATCATACGAAAACTCATTATTTCGCTAAAATTTAAAAGTAATTAGACTCAAACGATAGGCATTGATCTTTAAGGCACTTTTAGAAAAGCTTTTAGATTTGACAGGTTTCGCGTGTATTTTGGTAAAAAATATAAATATATTTCGCTATATGGATATTAAAATTTGCAGAATAATGAACACATTACATAAAAAATATTTTGAAACAGATTGTTGGCGTAGTTTTGGTCCTCTACTGCAACTTAAATGCAGACAACAGAAAAGAACAAAATTCAAAACTCTATTGATAAAACCAATGGCCCTGCAAATCGCTCAATACTTTTTGTAGAACAAAATATTATGTGCCTTCAAACAGGAACGAACATAGGCTTGAAATTGAAATTCATAATCTAGGGCTATAATACTGTTGGGTATAGTATAATTAAGGTTTAATTGAAGAGTTAGAAGGTTAGAATGTTCCAAAAATATTCCTCGTAGTGTTTTACATAAGTTCGGTGAACATACCGTATACCTAAAATGGAGGATTCACATGGTTTCCTATTTTAATCCTATTTAATTTTTTATGTTTTAGAAAAATCATTTTAAGCGTTTAAAACGCATTTTTTATGGGAGGCATTTTTTTTTATTAATGAATCGATTTTACCCAATTTTGGCACAAATATGGCTTGACCTTATGTCACTAAATTTCGTGCTAAATTTCATGGCAATCGTATAATTTTGTAGGTTTTATAAAGATTTTAAGATAAAGGATATATGGCAGGACTAAGAGTCCTTTCTTCGATTTTTATAAAAATTGGCACAGAAGTTTCCAGTTTCATGTATCTCAATGGATACTTTTTTTAATTTTACGTCCACTTTTGTAGCTAATATATTTTTAAACTTCAGGACCTATGGGAGGTGGGCGTGTCCTTGGCCCCATATTTCCAAAAATTTAAATTTTTCAGTGTACCAAATTTCAAAACTCTGTGCCCACTCCTTCTATTTTTGTCCAATCGTTATATGGGATCAAAGCACTTATTGTCGCCTTTTTGAATTTTTCGTTATATTTTTGGCATTTACAGTCGGATCTTAAAGTATATCGATTTTTTTTTCTCGAGGGGACCAATGTTTTACTCTAAGGGCCATTGAGCTCAAGTATCCCGTTCTAGTATTTACCCACCAGATCTCAGTTCCTCCCATCCTAATGTAACACCCTAATGTCGGAAAATTAAAGCTCACAAAAAATCAAAAATTAAACTTTTGCTAAGGAAGTTTTTCGATAATTCCAGCACAATTTTTTTTATTTTTCTTTGGTTGCCGAACGTAGGGGTCGCTTTTTTTATTTTTTCTTTCATTCCTTTATAGCAAAACACTGGTCTTCTCGAGCCAAAAAAATCGATGTATCACTCTTTAAAATCCGATTGTAAATGCCGAAGATATAACGAAAAATACTTTTTTTTGGCCTATGTTCCGCCGTGTTTTTTCTTTTTAGTTCCAGAGTGGGTCATATTGTTTTTAGGAAACCCCATAAACTTTAGTTTTGCCCCTATTTTATTTTTTTGTTTCTTTTAAAAGACTGCAAGCAACAAAATTTTAAAAAGCTTGATTAGATTGCATTCCTGTCTAAGATAAATTACCCAGCAAAAACATGGTAATGACAGGTCATTACCATAATGACTTACTGATAATAAGTTATATAAGTACTTGTATGTTCTTTCAAAGTAATAATTTAATAGTAATTGTTTAAATAAGTACCGATTTAGTCTTTTTTATATTAATATTTTATAATGTTTTGAACTAAATAGGAAAGTTTCACAATGTAGGGTAACCACTTATATCCTACCTTCTGAGTAACTACTTATTCTATCTTTGTGAGTAACTACTTATTCGTTCACTATGGATATCTTATTATTGTCATTTTTTTGTAAGCGAGACGGTAATGACCACCCATGAAGTTTTTGACATCGCGAACAAAAGTAATGTTGCGAGTAAATAGCCTGGTAACGAGTGAAACCCTTTGCGTGCTACTTACTCGCTGTTTTTGCTGGGTATGTTATATTTTGTCTTTAGTGGTTTCCTGACCATTAAGGTATCTATTTCTTGAATATATGTAAATAATTGCAATCGTTTTGAATCGCTTTGAATATTAATGTGTTTTTTACAATTGTTTCCATAAATTTTTAATCATTTTTTTTCAGCGCCGTTCGGAAGAAACAAAAGAATTGTATTTTGAAAAAAGTCGTGTCAATGAAGAACAAATGCAGTTAACTGAATGTAAAGCGAATCATTTTAAAAGTGAAATGGATCGTTTACGTGAACGCCAAATGAAAATTGAACGTGAAAAAATGGAACTTGAAAAGAAAATTCGCGATGCTGATTTCTATGTACACCAGCTAACAGTGGAAAAAGATAAACGTGAAGCCGAAGCAGAGAAACTAAAAAAAGAACTAATATGTGCCAAATTAGCTGAACGAGAAGCCACCGCTCGTCTATTGAATTTCCTAAATCGTGGACGTAAAAACTCGCAAGACTGTATGTTGCCTCCCAATATTACGGTCAATTCTACATCAAGTTCAAGTAATAATATTACCGCCTCCGTTAGTACCCCATCCTTAACTAATAGTAATTCAACTGCCGATATAAATGAATCTGCTGGTGGTGTTGAATTAACCACAAATGATTTAAACAATCTCAATACTCATCGAGTAGTGGCCGTTGTAGATAGGGGTGATGTTGACGGTGGTGGGGGAGATGATGATTCGGAAAATGATGATTTTGAAACAAAAGAATTCATTTTAACCGATAGCGAAATGGAGCAAATCACCAATGAAATAGAACGAAGTCGTTTGGAGTATTTGAAAAAGCATAAACAGGTGCAAAATCAACTACAAACATTGAGATCAGAAATTGAACTCTTAAAAATTGAAGAAAATCAAACAAATTTGGATATTTTAAGTGAAGCCCAATTAAAAGCTGGTGAAACTAAATACTCAACGTTGAAAAAACTAAAATCAGGTTCAACCAAGGCTCGTGTAGCTTTCTTTGAAGAACTGTAATATTGAGTTTGTAACAGAAGTTTTTTTTTTCAATTATAATCATATCAAATGAAGATGGAGCTGGTGCTCTTTACTTTTAACAAACAAACAAATACAAAACACACAAATGTATACAATAACTTTAGGATGTAACACATCACAAACAGTACTAGCAAGGAAACTACACAGTGGTGTAACCCACAGATCTTAATTAGACTTGGGTATATTGTAGAGGACAAACAACTATGGAACATTTTTTGAGGTACGCAATATCTTGTGAATAGGTTAAAAAGTGGGTCAAAAGTGACCCAGTTTCAGTTTGTTCGAATCACATTCAAAGGAAATTATGCAAATGGATATGGGCATTTCCACGGCCTTTGAGGTGAACAAAATAAAAAAACCCCGGTTAAAAAAGTTCATATATGATATACATATATATCCATATATTCGTACATCCCGGGTGCAAATTATCATATATAATCATATATAACCAAATATATGGATTCATATATGATTCCATACATGCTCAGATCCGTAATTTGAGGGTATATGATCGTACATAATTATATATGGGCATATGTGAGTTCATATATGCTCATATACCTACTTACGCTTACATTTAAAAATAGAATTTTTTTTTGAATTTTCAACAAAAACATTAAAAAACACTGAAAACATTAAAGAAATTGATAGTTATAGTGAATTATTAACAATATATGTACTCAGGTCTGGTTTTATGCGGTATATGCGTTCCACAGAAATCCGCATAAACTGAAATCGCATAAAACGAGACTCCACTTCCACACAAAAAACAAAAAACAAATAAATTTAAATCAAAACGTTTTATATTCACTACAACCGCATAAAAAATTCGAAACAGATTTTTATTTTCTTTCATTGTTATGTTTTATTCTGTAAAACAAGATTTTAAATGTAACATAAAATAAATGAAATAAAATGTTCTAAGTTAGGATGGCCAGGTGCATTATCCACTATTACCAAAAGTTTAAATTCGAGGTATTTTTGTTTAACCCTCTAATGCCCAAGGCCGCCAAAAGGCGGTCTTCAGATTTTAAATAATTTTTGGCTAAATAACAATATTTTATTAAACAAGTTGTATTATATCCATAGAAAACTTAACTGCCTACTTGTTTTGCTTTCAAACTTTTTTTGTATAATGAACGATTTTCAAGCAAGGAGCATGTAAAGTGAAAATTTAGAAAATTTTAAAAAATTAACTTTTTAAAACAAAAAAAATATTTGAAAAATTGCCAAAAATACCTTTACGATCTGGCGTACATTTCCGACAGGATAACGCCAGGATACGTTTTACAAATATTTCTCTAACTCAAAAATTAGACAACAGATTTTCTTGAAATTAAACACAGATTATACACTCAGAGTAGTAGTAGAACTAACTTCGTAATTTTATTTTATTGATAGTGTTATTTACAGCAAAAACCGAAATTATTTGACTACTGGGTTTCAAGATACGTCTTCAACCTTTGTTGTGCTATATCGCCTAAATAAAGCGATAAACTAAAATTTTAATATTTGTTCCGTAATAGATTTTCAACGCCAAATATATGGTTAAAATATTATTGTAATCAGAAGAAAGAGCATTAGAGGGTTAATATAGGCTTCCACATCCGGTAAAAAGCATTTATGAAACCATTTATTAAATATAGAAGTAGTCACCCATTCTTTAGAGTTAGCCATCCAATGAACTGAAAATCTTTGTAAATCGTTATTCTTAGGTGCACGTGGCTCAGAAATCGATCAACTACTAGTGGTTTCAACGTCGGTTCTCCTGACGCAATGCTGAACAGTAAAAGTGTTACTCAATCTTTGCATGCACTCACAATATATTTTCCATAACGCATTGAGGTTTATTTGAAAAGTAATAGGTAAAGTTTGTTTTCAATTGAAGAATCAATTAAAATACATTGAAACATATTGTTTAACTTTTTATATTCGTCAATAAAAAACAAACTACAAGAAATATTTATCGTCTGTAGGAGTTGATATTTTCAGTCAAATAATCTATTTTTAGATTTCTATTTTTAGAAAAAATAATTTAAATAATTTCGTTGTTTTCTGTTTTAAAACAAAAAATTCAAATATTTTCGGTTTTAAGTTAAAAATTGACGATTGTTTTAACAGACTTTTCAATTATCCTTTCATTTTTTAATTGTGTTTTCAATTAATTTAATATGTATTTTAGGTTGTTTTTAACGATAAAATATTTTAAGTGTATACATAGTTATAGAAAAAAAAAAAAAATTTTTTTTTGGGATGAGATTTGAACCACCACCCTCAAAAATTGAAATTTTGTCAATGCCTTACCTTCCAGACATCTACACCACAACCGATTTGAAAATTGTATAAATTAAATTTGAATTTAAAATATTTTGAAATATCTATTTATACAATAAAAAGAAATTTAAACAAACAAATGTACCCAACACACAATTTGAATTTATAAAAATAATTTGAATCTGTCGCACGACTAGAAAAACCGAACTTCGTTTTATATCTAAATTCTTTTGTTTGTTTTAACTTAAAATAGTTGAATATTAAATAATATGAATTCAATCAGTATTCGCGATAACGAAATTATCGAAATTGATTGCCAAATTTATTTGAATTGTTAGTAAAAATGTTTAAATTGATTTGATAATCACGGGGTTGCTGGGTTGTAAAAATGTGAAGAAATCTCGATGATGTCAGCTGCTAGCAATAGGGTCGGCATATACGACTAAAATATTTACCATACAAATCGTTTTAAATGTTCACCATACAAATCGTTATAAAAACAAAAAATATAAAACACTAAAATAAAATTTAAAAACAAGCTTTTTTATAATGCCCTTTGAGGGGAATTTTTTTACAGAGTTTTTATTTTTAATTTTGTGTGGAAGTAAAAACGAAAGATTTTATATTTTATGAATTTTTTTTATTTTCAAAAAGTTTTATGCATGTCAGAAATTAAATAAATACAGGGTTATAAATTTTATTCAAATGAAAATTTAACTTAAAAAATCAAAAAAAGTAAATATAACGCAAGTTCTTCTTAATTAAAATTAAATATTATAACTGCAGTTAAACACTAAATTCTAGGGACTTTGATTTATGTAAATTGGTATTTCTAGTCAGTCGACTAATCTTATTCTCATCTAATTCAGAGAGTATTGTCACTTTTAAGATAATTGTCGTCAAACAGGATGATTTGAATAATTTATAATTATCTTAAATAATTTTATGATAAAAATATTTTTGTGCAATTTTGCTCCAAAGTCTAATATCGATGGCTTAATAAAGAAAGACGCTAAACAGAGAGAATTTTGCTGGACGAGCTTTAGTGAAATTTTTCAGTAAACTGTTGAAGTTTTCTTCACAATATAAATAAAAAATTTGTGAAAATCGATGAAAAAGCTTCGTAAATTTTGTGAATATAGTTTTAGTGAAACTTTTTCATGGAGCGTATGAAACTTTAAGCAAATAAAATGAAATTTTTGATAATATTTTATGAAAAATTCCATTAATTCAATGAAAAGTATCAATGGACGAGTTCCCGTGAAACTTTATCGATTTTATGCAAAAATTCATTAATATCATGCAGATAATTTTCTCAGTGTATCTTTATTCTTAATTTCTATAGGGGGGAAGGCAATAAAAATATAAAGCGGTGGAAATATTGTTTCTCAGAATGAAACTTTATATTAATACAAAAACAATAAAATAAAAATTATAATCTAAGTTTTTCAGCTTTCCATTTCCTCTAATGGAATATTAATTCCAGTTAGGACCTTTCTGCATTAAGCATTAAATTTATATACCAAAAATTTGAAAAGAGCAACATGTTCGTTGTTACATTTAGGTCATTTCTTTTAACTATTATATTTATGTGTGATGGGTAATTTGAATTTTAAAAAGATAGATTCAAATAAAATAACAATTTGAATTATAAAAAAATGTTTATGAAACTATTTGTATCAATATAGTTTGGCTCAAGAGGTAAGGCGATGAACTTCTAAACCAAAGGTCGTTGGTTCGAATCGTGTCTGGTGTTGGAACAAAACAAAATTGCTTTGAATTTAAAACGAAAGAAAATTAAATTAAAGAGAAATTAAATAAACAAAGAACGTGTGTTGTTATGTGTGCAGTGTTTTGAAAATTGAAACAAAAAAAAACTTTCGAATATGAAAAAACAAACCAAAAAATCGTTTTTTTTTTACGTTTTGTCAGTTAAAAATTGATGATTGTTTTAACAGATTTTTCAATTATTTTTATTTCTTTTATGGATTGTTTAAACAATGTTTGAAAATAAATAGCAAAATGGTTTGAATATTATGAAAAATCAGTAGTCCTTTTTTTAATTGTGTTTTCAATTAATTTGATATGTATTTTACAAGGTTGGTTACCGTTATCGTTATAATACCGTTATCGCTAAAATACCGTTTCAAATTGTATACCGTTACCAATACCTCTAAAAATTTCTCCAAATACCGTTATCGTTACCGATACCGCTATTTTTAATGGTGGTTACCGTCATTTATTAATTTATATAAAAATGCAAATTTTTTGACTTTTTTGTAATAATTTTCAGTTTTTTTTATACAAAAAATTTATGGATAATAATTTTAGTTATTAAAACTACCAGCATTGTAAAGCATATAGAACGTATTTTTAACACGTAAAATTAAATATATGAGAGGGTTTTACTTATTTTTATATGTTTTTAACATAATTTATAATACCGGTACCTACCGGTATTGCTGTTTCGATAACGGTATACCGTTACCGAAACAGTCTTAAATACCTTTACCGTTACCGAAACAAATGAAATTCAATACCGTTACCCTTACCGTTATTCGTTTCGGTAACCAACCTTGGTATTTTAGGTTGTTTTTAACGATAAAATATTGTGAGTGTGCTTTTAATACACTTGCTTTTTACAATATAAGTTCTACTTGGTATATTTTTCCAGAAGACACATCTCGCCAGCGTTAAAAATTTGGTGCGAACAGTATCCTTCTTCATCATCAAAAATCTTTATCAACTTTTCTGGATAACTGAAGGCAGCATTTTCATTAGCTGGTGCTGCTTCGCCACTTATTTCAACATTATACAGAAATTTTTTCTATAAATCTTGCAAGCCATTTTTTATATGCCATAAAACATAAGAGCCTTTTTGTAAAAAGATATTCACTTATATGACTTTTTTTCTTAGTTAAGTCTCCCATCCATATTATCAGGACTTTTATACCAAATTATTATTATATCAAAAATTAGGGTTTACATTAACAGTCACTGTTGCTTTTCGCATTTACTAAATGCTAAAAAAGTAGATTTTGAAACCGCATAAATTGGAATCCGCATAAAAAAATCCACATAAAACGAGACCTGAGTGTATTATAAATTTGATTGAGTTTAAAGTCCAAATAATACAAAATATATTACATAATACATCTATTTGAACGCTACTAGCAAATTGGAAATTTTGCATTAAAGGAATTAAATGTGCTTAAATCCCAAACGTATTTAACAAATTGTGAAAAATAATCTGCCGAAGGCATGTCGCTATCCGAATTTTCAATTAAGGAATTAATAACTTTAACTAAAGACTATTCGACAACTTTCCAACTGTATCTCATACGTTTGCAATTGCATTTTAAAATTTATTAAGTTTTATAGATTAAAATGGGGAAGCTCTGGCCATACTCTTCACATTGGGTGCAAGTGCCAGCTATAATAAAAAATAGTAAATTTTAACGCAACTGTTGAAAATGATATTAAGATTTTTATTGCTTTAATTCGTTAGCCCGCACCATGTTTTTCCATTGAATGATTTATAAGAGATATATAAACATTATCTTTTCTTATTAAAGGAACATGCTAGAACAAGAAATTAATAATAAAAAAAATCATCTCAAAATATGATATATTTTAATTGGGTCGGATTTAGGGTTTATGTCCCGGGAATTCCCGGCAATTTCGCTCTTTTTTCTATCCCGCAATCCGGAATTTTGTGCGGGATTTTTTTTTACTCATTTACAGCACTTTAATTGGAATATAACAATTTTGGAAGTATTATTTAAAATCAAAACATCGATTTTTTTGAAATTAATTTAAATAAGAAATATTTAAAATTATAAAATACAATTTAAAATTTAATAAACTGTATTACCCGATTAAAAAAAGTAGATATGTGGCTTTATAAAGTCATATGTAATTTAACATGAGTCTTTATACAATTTTATTCGAGAAATGGGCCCATATAATTTCATAAGTTTGCATTAATTCAGTTAAAATTTGATAATATCAGATATAAATGTATCCGAATAATGGCACGATATAATTTGATCAGCCTTTATATAGTGGTATAAAAAAAATCTAAAGAAAATTAAAAAAAAACTTTTAATCGATTGTTTGAGATTTTGTAACTCATTCCCTGCAAGCGTTTGGAAGATATCTTCCAAGAAGATATTAAAGTGATATCTTCTACTTTTCATTTGAATGAAAATAATCAAGTAGTATTTGGAAATTGTCTTCCCTTTACGAGTATCATTTGGAAGATAATTCGGTGATATTTGGAAAAAATAATTCAAAAATTGAATTTTTTGTCATACTTTTTTCTGATAATATTGCGGCCATATTACCTTTTTATCATCCGGAAGATAAAGAAAATTTGTTTGAAATTTTTTGTCATTTTGGAAAAAATAAAAACAAAATTTGTACAAAACAACCAACAGATACATAGGAAACAAATTCCTAGAAAAAATCAAGATTTAATGCGCGGAAAAAATCGGCAGCGATTAAATGAAGATAATTAATGTGTTGGTCAATGGATTATGTATGCTCATATTCTAGTGTTTCCAATTATTCGACATAGGCGGTTAACTGGTTAATGCATTATTCGAAAAATCACTAAAATTAATTAACCGGTTATTCGGATCGGTTAGTCGAGAAAATTGGCAATTAATCGATTAATCGTTTAATGCCAAACTAATATATTTCCTTAATTTTTTACCAATAAAACACAAAAAGAAAGCTGCCTGTTTTTTTTTTTAATTTATGTGACATATAAATAACTCGATGTATTTAAAAAAAGGTTTCATATTGTAACCCATGAAAATTTTCTGTTCAAAAGAATCGGTTGTAGAATAACTAATTTTCCTTTAAAATGCCTTCCACTATCAATAGTGTTTCTAATTCGGTTAATCGATTAACCGATTCCTCGATTAATCGCCTCTATTTCGGTTAATGTCGAAACAAATAATTTAAAACTCAAATAATTATTCGACCCGAATAATCGTTTAAAATAGGTCGATTAACCGGTTACAATTTTAATATTGAATTGTTCCTTTATTTCTCCCCAAAACTCCATGATTTTCTTAACTTTGGCCAAGAAATTGCAAGAAACGCTTGGAAAAGACAAATACTAACCAAAATACCATCAAATTCTTCTAAAATCTATTGAAAAAGGTCCTTAAACTTTAAGATATCATTTTTTCAAGAACTCCACGTAAGTGGACATTGCGCCAGCGAGTCACATCATGAGCTTTAAGACACTCCTAAAACGGATTTGTTTTACACTATCGCAATTAATTTTTAATTCATTAATTCAATAAAAAGTTTCATCGGACGAGGCCTAGTGAAAATGCATCGGTTTAATACAAAAATTTATTAATATCATTCAGATAATTCTCTCAGTTAATTAATTGGTTATTTTCCTACACTATAAATATTCATATAAACAAAATTTAATGCAATTGAATAAAACTCCGATAAAATTGGATGAAATTATTCAATTCAAATATCTTTTTTATTCGTTTATATACAATTTGATTAGTCCATTTTCCGGATAAAATTTTATATAATTTAGTATGATGCCAAATAAAAAAAGATATGCTATCGAATAAATTTTTTTTCACGGGAGGGTTAATATAATGTTAGAAAAAATCATTTGTTTATTAACATTTCAACGGGATCAAACATATTCCTATCGTGATTTTAGCAACTTAAATTACAACATTTTGAATGAAAACTTCTTACAAGTAAATTGGAAAAGTATCTACGACATGATTTCTGTCGGTGGAAGCGCTTTAGAACACCAGAACTAAAGGCCGAATTTCGTTCTGCCAGAAGGGATGCTAATAACACAGTAGCACATTTTTCAACTTCAAAATCTTGAACCAATTGAGACCCCCAAAATCTGAAAGCTTATGATAGTAGAAGAAAAACCCTAGCTGGGTTTTGAATTATTAGCTAAGGAGGAGGATTTTAGTACATTTTTAAAAGAACATGTACTGATTCTTAAGTCTTTATCTTGTGAACTATTCGAAATATTACTTTTCTCTCTTCAGCAAATTTTACCTCTTAATTACCCAGTGTAGAAAATAATTACCAGATATGTGGTGATACTAGTTACTAGTTACTTTTGTTATTACATTTCTTATTACCTTTGTATGGCGATGTCGCGAAAAATAATGAGTTATGCTTACAAACCAGCATACGAAAAATCTAAAAATATGTCATTACCTATATGCTTACCACTACGGACAAAAAGAATGAGTCTAAAAATAGATTTAAATTTTTAAATAAAATTTTCTAGTGCGGGAATCGCACCTGGGACTCCAGGTTACCAGTCAATAGCTCTACCATCTGAGTTATCTCGAAATATGTTTGATAGATAAAAACTTAATTCACCTGCTGCACACAAGTCACCTTACTCGCCAACATACAAAAAATCAAAAAATATGTGGTTACATACATATATCCTTACCAGTGTTAAAAAATATTGAGTCTAAAAATAGATTTAAAAAATTTCCAAAAAAATCTAGAAAATTACTTTCTATTTAAAATAATGATAAAAATAAATCATTATCAGTAACTCTTTATTATATGTTTTAAAATAATGCAGAAATTATGTGGGTGTCATTACTGGTAGTCCAAAAAATAATGATATGTCATTACCATTTCTACACTGGGTAGATCTAAAAATTTTTCCTTGAGATAAAATTAAAAAAACAACATCTTGCTCAAAACAGCAAAACTGTCAAAACGTAAAATTTCGTCATACTTTTCTATGGTTTTTCACACTTATTTCAGAAATTGCTACGAACTCGACCAGACAATATATGACAAAAAGATAGTTCAGTCTTACACTCTAATAAAAATTCATGTAACTTTATCCCACTTATAGTAGGTATTTTTTCTCCTACTATAATTTCAGTAAAACTACATTTTTGTGCCTAAATTCAAATATTTACATACATTGTGTCTACATTAATTAGGCATAAAGTATGTAATCATACCTCTTTACGTGCTTAAAAAATGTTTAGGAACATACGAATTTCATGTAAAATTACAGAGTTTGTGCCTAAAATAGCATTTAAAAATATGTAAAGATACAGACAAAATGCTTACAACCAAACGTAAAATATGTATATATACATTCCTGGTGCTTTATATTAAACAACCCAAATGATTCCCACTGCCATTTAAAGGATTTAAAAGCAATAAATGTACTTTTAAAGGATATTTTATTAGAAATTCCAAAGGCAAATTTTAAACAATTAAAAACAATAAAATAATAAAGTAACTAATATATTAATTAAATAAAATAATAAGTTGCATTTTCGCCAGAATTTTTGGCTCGAGCCAGCCTCGCTCATTTATCAATGAGCAAGAGCCGAAAAATAGCTCTTTCTCAGAGTTTTGCAACAATTTGGCTAGCTCGCCGTGTTAAAAAAATAATAATAGATTATAAATTTTAAAAAACCGCACTTAACAAATTGCAAAATAATGACGGAACGCGAAAAATGGCTCTATGATAAAAAAAATTAATTAAAAAACTCAATCAGCGATTAACATTCTGCAAGCGAATATAATGATGTAAAAATTTTCCTTTTTGCAAATTTAATTTTTCGGGATTTTTTATTTTTTGCAACTAGCCACCAAACTTTGTTGTATGAAATATTTATTTCGAATTTAAAAGAACCACACTTAAAAAATTGCAAAGTAATGGCGGAACGCGAAAAAAAACTTTATGGTAGAAAAAATTAATTAAAGCACACAATCAGCGATTAAAATTCTGCAAACAAATATAACGATGGAAAAATTTTCCATTTTGGAGAAAAAATTTTTCGCGGTTTTCTTTTCCAAACTAAGCAGCAATCCTTGGTTTATGAAATTGGTACTATAGTCCCTAGATTATGAATTAAAATAAAAAAACACACTTAAAAAACTGCAAGAAAATCGCGGAACACAAAAAAAACCTTTATGGTACAAAAAATGAATAAAAAACTTAATCAGCGATTTACATTCTGCAAACAAATATATTGATTAAAAAATTTTCCTTTATGCACATTTTTTTTTAAATTTTTTTTCGCGTTCCGCGATTATTTTGCAATTTTTTAAGTACGATTTTTTAAACTCATAATCTAGGGACTATAATACCAATTTCATACGCCAAAGTTTGGTTCTTAGTTTCCAAAAAATAAATCGCGTAAATTTTTTTTCTAAAATGAAAAATTTTTGCATCTTTATTTTCGTTTGCAGAATGTCATTCGCTGATAGTGTGTTTTAATAAATTTTTTTACCATAAAGTATTTTTTCGCGTTCCGCCATTAATTTGTAATTTTTTAAGTGCGTTTTTTTAACTTTATATTCTAGGGACTATAATACCTATTTTATATAACAAAGTTTGGAGGCTAGTTGCAAAACAACAAAAAAAATTAGCAAAATTAAAATTTTTTAATTAATTTTTTTAATGAATTTTTTGTACCATAAAGGCTTTTTCGCGATCCGCAACTATTTTGCAATTTTTTAAGTATGGTTTTTTTTTTAATTTATAATCTAGTGACTATAATACTAATTTCATAGAACAAAGTTTGGTGCATATTTTGCAAAAAAAAATTACTAAAAAAATTTTCAAAATTGGAAAATTTTGGCATCATTAAATTTATTTGCAAAATGTTAATCGCTGGTTGAGTTTTTTAACTAATTTTTTCTACCATGAGGTTTTTTTTCGCGCTTCGACATTATTTTGCAATTTGTTAAATGCAGTTTTTTTAATTTATAATCTACAGACTATAATACACATTTCATACAATTTAGGTGGCTAGTTGCAGAAAAAAAATAATCGGGAATAAAAAAATTGGTATATTTATTTGCAGAATGAAGATCGCTGATTAAATCTTCTAATTCATTTTTGTATCATAAAGAATTTTTTCCCGTTCCGCCATTATTTTTCAATTTTTTAAATGTGGTTTTTTAAATTCATATTCCCGAAAGTTTGGTGCTTAGTTTGTAAAACAAAAAATCGCGAAATCTTTTTTTTGCAAATATGTGTTATTTGTATATTTTAAGCTAGCTAGCCAAAGTTATAACTTAGGCTGCGTTCACACCTAATTCTTAAACACGTGTTTAGCTAAAACACGTGTTTTAGCTCTTTATTCTAATACAACAGTTCTTTATTCTTTTACACTCGTTTTAGCTAAACGCGTGTTTAAGATTTGGGTGTGAATGCCGTTTTAGAGCCCAAAATTTTACTTGGCTCTTTTTTATTAATTTCAGAGCTTCAATATTTTTAGCAGCTCATTTGGGAACTTGCTGATTATATAGGCTCCGAGCTTTTTGTAAAAAATGACCAAAACTCTGGCTCCAGGGATGGAAAAGGATCTTGAAAGATCCTGCGGTATTGTCCAAGAAGGCTTGTGACTTGTCCTTAAGGAATTTACACCATGTGGCATGCTACTGTACAAATCAAGCACATACTCTTGAATGTTTCTAAAATAAATAGTTCGGCGACTGGTCTTTCATGAAAAGGGACGGGACCTGTGACAGTTTAGAAGATATCAACGAATACTTTTAATTTTAAAATCAACCTTCGATTAGTGCTTTACGATATCTTGATCTCTGCTATACAAGTTTGAATTCGTAATATTTCTTCATTATTTACGCAATTTTGATAATTTTCATACCATATTTATAAGTTGATTATTACATTTATAAATATCCACAAATTTTTGGCTAAACTTTTTTGCATTTAATATCTGCAATGCATGTCTAGAAAAGTAATATTTGTTAGTTACGACATTTAAATATTATGCACTTCATCATAAATAACATACCTACGAGTACACAGAAAAAAAAAGTTCATACTTGGAAGGATTTTGTTCATAATATGTATGATTCTAACATTATTTTTTTTTCCCAAAACTTTTTCATACGGAGTATGAATTGGTTCATACATATTATGAACTATTTAATAATATGTAGGAACAAAGTTTATTAATTGTATGAACTATACATACATAGAATGAACAAAATTATCGTTTTTTCGCTTAGATACTGTTTTTTAAATTTATATTTATTAAATTAAAATATAAAACCCTAATCGGTTTACAATCCATATACCACTTATTTGCAATTTAATTCAAAAGAAAGGCAATAGTTGAAAACATAACAGTATTTTCTAATCAGGAGTAAACGTGAATTGCTCAATTCTTATGGTAAACTTGATCCCAAATGACTTATATATGCAGCAATGGTATTTAAAATAATATAGCGGACAAACAAACATACCCATAGCAAAGCCTGGAAAACTAAAGGAAATACAAATACAATTAAATAAGCGATTCACATTTCTGTATTTATTTATAAATACCTTTATCCTTTACTCTTCCTATTTTTATCAATATCTTCTTCCTTCATTTGGCACAAAATTAGCAACAAAGGCCAACTTCCAAACTGAAGATTTGATAAATTTTAACAATGTCTTTTTACAATTTTCTTTTCGGTAAAAACAAACGAACTTTTTCATATGGATGCAAAATAGAGGGTTCTTTGCCAGATTTCTGGAGTTTCTTAATCCGATTCAATAATTCTTAACACATTTCAGTAATTTAATTTTTTTCCAATTTTGAAAATTAAATAAAATTTATATCAAAATGACTAGATATTGTATTATTTTTGAAAATCAAACAAAATTCATAAATTTTATGAATTTGTTCATACAGTCTATGAACTAAAATCAATGAAAGCAGTTCATATTATTTATGAACAAATTTGGTTCTGTGTATAAGAGAGATTCCTTCAATTTTTCTTATTTGTTATCCTTATTCTGCGTTGTTCTTCGAAAATAAATAATTTTTTATCTATTAATTTTTTGACAATTTATTTCTTACTGTAATAAAGAATGTAACTTTAAACACAATGTGCCTAATATTGTAATTTACATACATAATGCGTACTTATAAAAAGAAAGTGTTTATTATCTTAGAAACATGTTTACCAACATATAAAATACTTTAGTTTGTATGTATTATTGCAGACAAAAATATGTAATTAAGTTTTTTAAATATATTGTACCTAAATTTACGCATTTTCTGTAATTTTACATGAAAATTTACTTGTTTAACTGTAGTAATTTTACATGCTTTTTTTAGAGTGTAGGATTTGGGTTGTGACATGTCACAAGGGGTCAATTTTCCCCTCCTATGACAACGTCATGTAAAAATCACCACTCTATTTGATATAAAGGGTGACAGTTTGTTAAAATATCCCGTAGGGTTACAATAAGTTTAGTTTCCTTTTGTTTTGTGTTGAAAACATCCTTACTTTGTTATCGTTTAGCTTTGTTTTCTTATATTTTGTATATTTTAAGATTGCTTTCTTATAAAAGTACGAGCAAGTTTTTGGTAAAAGTACGAGTTTTTTTGGTTTTTTATTGAATTTTTGATGACTTTGTGGGGCTATAACTATATGAAGGAGTCATCAAATGAAATCGGCTTGTTAAGAAGAGTTGTTTGTTTTGCTTTTGGCTATCTTTTTGTGA
This sequence comes from Leucophora obtusa, assembly GCA_949987735.1. NCBI lineage: Eukaryota > Metazoa > Arthropoda > Insecta > Diptera > Anthomyiidae > Leucophora > Leucophora obtusa. The sequence continues at coordinate 34,759,394 of OX465297.1, read as the reverse complement.
TATATTGTCTGGTCGAGTTCGTAGCAATTTCGGAAATAAGTGAAAAACCATAGAAAAATATGACGAAATTTTACGTTTTTTGACAGTTTTGCTGTTTTGACTAAGATGTTGTTTTTTTTTTATTTGATTTTAAGGCAAAATTTTTAGATCTAATTAAGAGGTAAAAATTTGCTGAAGAGAGAAAAGCAATATTTCGAATAGTTCACGAGATATAGACTAAAGAATCAGTACATGTTCTTTGAAAAATGTACTAAAATCCTCCTCCCAGTCGAAAACTTCAAAAATGAATTTAAAAAAAACCTTAGCTACCCAGTGTAGAAACGGTAATGACATATCATTATTTTTTGGACTACCAGTAATGACACCCACTTACCTTCTGTATTATTTTAAAACATATAATAATGAGTTACTGATAATGACTTATTTTTATCATTATTTCAAATAGAAAATAATTTTTTAGATTTTTCTGAAAATTTTTTGAAATGTATTTTTAGACTCAATATTTTTTAAACACTGGTAAGGATATATGTAACCACATATTTTTTGATTTTTTGTATGTTGGCGAGTAAGCTTACTTGTGTGCAGCAGGTCAATTGTGTTTTTATCTATTAAATATTACATGTCGATATAGCTCTGATGGTAGAGCTGTTGACTGGGAATCCATAGACCCAGGTTCGATTCCCGCACCAGTAAATTTTATTTAAAAAAAAAATTACAATAAAAAATATTTTTTTTTATATAATTTATTTTTAAGAAATTTATTTTTAGACTCATTATTTTTGTCAGTACTGGTAAGCACATAGGTAACGACATATTTTTTAATTTTTCGTATGCTGGTGTGTAACGACAACTCATTATTTTTCGCGACATCGCCATATAAAGGTAATAAGAAATGTAATAACAAAAGTAACTAGTTACCATTACCAAGTATGTAGTTACATAACCACTGTATCTGGTAATGATTTTCTACACTGGGTAATAATTCAAAACCCAGCTAGGGTTTTTCTTCTACCATCATAAGCTTTCCGATTTTGGGGGTCTCAATTGGTTCAAGATTTTAGTGCTGCACTGTGTAATCATATTAGAATAGCCAAATCTGATTACTACTCTAGACGATTTATTTCAGCCCAAACACACCTGGAAGACTATTATGGACATAGGCATGGCGGACTTAGACCAGACTGCGTTTTGCCCACACCAGAATTTTAAAAAATTTACCTATAATTCTTGCATCTATGATTTTGATGGCAAAAAGTATCACAATATTTTTATACGTTTGTGCTGATGTTTGTAACACCAAAAAATATTGGACCTAGACCCACCTTTTAGTATACCGATCGACTAAGAATCACTGTTTGTTTCCATTTAACGATGTTCGTCTGTCCGTCCGTCCATCTGTCCGTCTATGCATTTTTGTGCGCACTCTACAGGTCGCAAATATTATGATATTTTGATGGAAATTGGTACACCGACCTATGTCGGCTCAAGGACGAAGCTCGTTGATTTTGCTCAAAATCGGTCGATGTTTTGACCTAGTGCCCATATAAAGGTCCCCTCTAAAGTTGGCTAGTTTACAGGCTGCAGGTCGCAAATACGAAGATATTTCAATGAAATTTGGTTCACTAACTCACATGGTCCCAAGAACAAAGCCTATTTATTCTAGGTAGGATCGGTCCATATTTGGACCTATCGCCCATATGGGATTTATTTCCGATTTTCTCTTTTATCATTTTATAGAAAATTTAGACGCAAGTCCATTTTAACCCATTCCAATTTCGGATATAAACATTAGTTGGCTGCTAGCCAGACTGGTGTTGGGTATTATATAGTCGGCATGCCCGACTTTTTATTCGTTTTTTTTTTAATATGTCTACGGGTTTCCTAGGAAAATAATTTGTTGGAATCAAAGGGCAAGTTTTATAGTCAGTACTAAGATCTATTTTTGTATTAAATATTTCTAAAATAAAAAATGTTATTTGAAAAATTCTTACTTAATAAATATTTAAGAAACAAATCGATCTTAGTTCAGATTATAAAACTGGCTCTAATTCGAAAATGGAAAAGCATTTTTAATAGGCAAATATAGCAGAATCTTTTTTGCTGAGATAAATATCTTAGATATAATAGTTTTTTTTAAGGAATAATTAGTTAATATCTAATGAAATGATGAAATTTCAATATGTTGTAGAAACAAAAATGCTAAGATGAACATCCCACAGTTTTTGATCACCTCGGTAATTTTAGTGGTCAAAATATGGGGTTAGAATGGGTTCGTCAAAGGTGTAAGAAAATATGAAACAGGTTAATCTTAGATTTCTTTTCTCTATCAAATATCCAAATTTCATACTACACAGAGAGAATTTTTCTGGACGAGTTTTAATGAAAATTTTCAGTCAACCAATGAAATTTTCTTCACAAATTAAATGAAAAATTTCTTAAATTCAATGAAAAAGCTTCATATATTTTATGAACCTAGTTTTAATGAAACTTTTTAATGGAGTGTATGAAACTTTTAATAAGTAAAATGAAATTTTTGACAATAACTTATGAAAAATTCCATTAATTCAATGAAAAGTTTCAATGGACGAGTTCTAGTGCAATTTCATTGGTTTTATGCAAAAATTTATTAGTATCATAGATAATTCTCTCAGTGTATTCTGATCGTATAACATTTCCTGCACGAGGTTTTCGTGAGAAAAATGGATGAATTTTTCAGAGTTTTCTATAAAAACTTGGAGCCATAATGGGGCCTTTGCCCACCCCAGAAAAATGGTCTAGGTACGCCTATGGACATAGGTATTGGAAATAGGGATATAAGTATGAACTGCTCTATTGATGTTGATGAACTTAACAACATATTTGCCAATTTTCGACTTTCAACGGCAAACAAAAATATCTCACAATGGAAATTCAGTTCAAAGTAATTTTGCCATCTCTATTACTTTATATTACTAATTTATTTAACACTATCATTACAACTAGCTGTTTTCCATCGCAATGGAAGCATGCTAAGATAACTCCAGTCCGAAAATCGAACACTGCGTATCGATCAATAGCTATCTTAAGCTTTCTTTCAAAAGCTTTGGAGACAATTTTACACCGCCAAATAAGTAATTACGTATATGACAATAAATTGCTGTCTGACAGACAATCAGGTTTTCGACCTAATCACAGCTGTGTAACTGCTCTAATTGATGTATCAGAGAGTATAAGGCGTGATATGGATGATGGCAAGATTAACTTCTTAGTGCTTCTCGATCACTCCAAGCCTGTTGATACAGTTAACCGTCAAATATTATGTACCAAACTAAGTGATCATTTGAAATTTTCATCAACATCGGCACAACTTGTATCATCTTACCTCACTGACTGCATTCAATCAGTATTTGTAAACGGCATTAAGTCCAATCCCATAACACTAACAAGAGGGGTACGTCAGGGATCTATTTTAGGACCACTACTTTTTTATATTTATGCTAATGATTTGCCACAACATTTATCTCACTGTAGATGATGTATGCAGATGATGTCCAATTGTACATATCTCAGAAGTCCAGCTCAATCAATCAGGGAAAACGTTAATAAACTCAATCACGATTTAAACAACATATATATATAGTTGGGCATCTGCAAATGCACGAAAATCCAAATGTTTGGTGATTCACAAGGAAACGGCAAATCCACTCATAGAAGATGACATCGTCATAAACAATAAGAAAATTGAAATCGTACGTACGGCAAAAATAGTATTTAACAGTATTTTAACTTGTGCAGATCACATCATTGCACTGATTGTTCAAATATATTTATGTGCAATACTTTACGCCGCTGAAAGTAAGAATACTACTCGCAAAGGCCTATTTGGTGCCAAGTCTTCCTTAAGGTTGCCAATTGTTTTCTAATTGCGATTCCATTAGTAAGAGAAAACTCCCAAGTTTTATATAATAATATTATACGGTATATTTACGGACTTAGAAGACGGGATCAAGTATCGTCCTATTCGAAAACTCTCTATAATGTATCATTTGAAAATCTCTTTTAAAGATAAAAATGCTAATATTTTTACAAAAAGTTATATACATAAAAAAACCCTCAAATTTCGGATCCAAAGATATATGGAAATATATGAGATGATGTATGGTCATACATTGAACAAGGTAGTGAATGTATGATCATGTATGTTCATATATATTTCGATTTTCACATGGGATTTTTATATTTATATTAGACAATATTTTATTTAATTTGGCAGAGTATAAGGGTTTTCACAAAGGGTGTGCTATTTGTTGTATCGTCCTAACAAAAAACAGAGCTGTTTAAAATTAAATCGAAAAAATACAACATTTGAGAATAGCACGATACAACATTTTTACGTATGTTTAATGTCTTATGTTTGAGTGTGCTAACAGAGAGAAAACTGAATAGAAAATCTTTGTTAAACACAAATTAAAATTTTAACAACTCTGTTTTTTGTTAGGACGATACAACGATACAACAGATAGCACACCTCTTATGAACTACCTATATGTTTGTACAATTTTATAATCCTGTACTATAATTATAAATGTCTCGTTACTAGATCGTAAATGTAACGAGAACGAGTCGTAACGTGGTATTTTATTTTTGCTAATAAAATATGTAACGTGCTATTAAGGATTGATAAATTTGATTTTCAGAATAGTACCAACCAGTTTAAAAATAGCAAATTTTCGACCCATATAGTACCAAAACTTGCACTTTTTTATAAAATAACAAGCAAGAACTTTCATAAAAATTCATTGTGGATTATATTTTATCCCTGAAAATCGGATTCAATTTCATTTTAAATCGAAAATAATTTGTAGTCGATTTAGGCCATTTGATTCATTCAATCATTAAATTAGTTTTTATTTTTTATTTACTTAATTTGTTTACTTTTCAAATATAATATTTTATGTGTTCGTTTTAAACAAAAGTTTTTGTATGAAAATTAAAAAAAAAAAATTTATTGTTTTTGCCAATTAATTTCTTTTTTAAATAAACTGGATTTCTATAGAATATTTGGAAATAAAAAAAATGTGCCAGTGTACCAATCAAACTTTGATTGTGCCAAACATTGTACAATTGTGCCACAAATTCCATCACTGATATGCAACTAAAAACAGCTGTTTTGCTCTCTCACGTAAAAACGGAGAAAAAATTCTGTTTTCAACAGAAACGTCCGGCACGTTACGACTCGTTTACGTCTAGTACTCAGCACTATGTGTTTCTCATTAAGCAGGTTGAATCAGCTGATTCGTCACGTTACATTTACGTTCAAGTAATTTGGGCTTAAGACTTACAATTAGTCTTTTTGTGCAGGAAATCGATAAATAAAATAAATTTTCGGTCCTGTGTACCTTATCCATATGCAACGAAAGCTATTTTTATGATCTATTCAATAGGACAAACAAATTTCTTAAACAAAAACGTTGCCCAACTTTAAAACCTATTTTTACCCCCTTTAAAAAAGAGTGCGCGTGTATATTTCTTAACAAATTTGTATTACTTTTGTCCCTTCTATTACATATCCAAGTTTAATTAAGATCTGAGGGTTACACCACTGTGTAGTTTCCTTGTATGAAAATATTGTTTATTATGAAATTACTGATATTTTTAGAATTTAAGTTAAATAATAAAATTAAACACAGAACAAATTAAACAATTTTTTAAAACACGTTTTATTGAAAAACATTGAATACTCAAGGTAAACAGTTGGATTAATTTGAAAAATGTTTTACCGTAACTAAAGAAAGTGCCGGTAGTTTTAATCAATTTACTAAGACCGCCATGATACATTTTTGACAAATTTGGATACTGAAATGTTTACGAATGTCCAAAAAAAATAAGTTAATTTTATTCGGCATTTACGACTTAAGTTCACACTACATTCTTTTTTGTAGGGAAATGTTTACAATTTTTTTAATATTCTTTCCTAATATTGCAAAAACTTATTAGGAATTTTAATTTGAAAACCAAACTGATTTCAACCGTTAATCTTAAAGACATAAAAAGCTTTTGAAAAGTGGATTTGTATGTCGAAAATTCAAGCTGTATATGTCGACTTTGTTGATAGCAAGTGACAACAACATTGTTTAAGCCATTTTCAAACTATCCTGACAGAACTCTTTTTTGGGAGTCCGAAGAAATATTTATTCGTGGAAAAGCCTGCGTTGGGAGTTATTTTGGTTTAAAGAACCCATTCGTTAAATTTTACACAATTTATTGTTAAAATATAATATGTTCATGTTTCTGGTATTATCCGTTAGATGGCGATTTTTTAAAATGGCCCATACGTACTGCCATTAGATGATATGCCTCGGAGGGTCCCGAGACCCTAAATTTGAACAAATTTTACGACTCCATAAAATTACATATAAAGCTGTAGTTTTACTAATATTTTACTTAAATTTAGATTTGTTAAATTTAACAAAAAATGTTTTAAAATCAACAAATTTTATTTTAAGCGAAAAAACGGGAATACATTTTATTAAAGTAACAAATTTTTTTGTTCAGCCGACAGAGTGCACAGAACCAAATTGTATGAAAGCAATTCATAAATAGTATGAATTGCTTTCATACAATTCAATTCATAATATGAATGAATAAATTCATACAATTTATAAATCTTTCATAAATATGTAAATCTAAAAATATTTCTGATATTAAAATCCTAATCTAAATATTTCTTTTCACCAAGTTAGTTTCAAACAGAGACTATTAATTATAGAGATAGGAAATCAAAACTTACACTACTCACCGATAGAGGGCGCTTGAATTTAGTATTACCTGAGCAACTATTTAGTATCAGTTTAATATCAGTTGAGCCTATATTTAAAAAGTAAAAAACTGCTGAAAACTGTACAAAATAAGGAAAAAACAAGCTGGGAATATATTCAAATAATAAAATTTGAAATATCCGTTTGTTTTTTTGCTTTGTTGTTTGTTATTATTTAATTTTAAATAAAAAAAGAAAATTGTCATTTTTTTGAACAAAGTGCCATCTAGTGCCAACGATATTTTTTAAACTTATTTTTTTGGTGATGCCATACCCCTGGTTTCAAATAGAAAAAAATGTCAGAAAAATGTTTTTAATTTTTTGGGGAAAAATAAATTTATCAAAGAAAATTGGAATTTTGTCAACATGGACCATGAAAAGGTATTTATGTGAAATATTTTATTTCATCTCTTTCCGATAATATAAAACATGTTTCTTAATATATTTACAGATTTCAATTTTGTGACCAAGTCTCACCAAATACGATCTAGGGGTATCTATTTTCCGTATTGCTCAAAATAATCTTTCCACCAATTACTTAAGTCTACCAGGAAATTTGTGATAAATCTTGATTTGTGTGATCATTTTTTGTAATCCTGATGTCAGCATTTCACAGAAAACAATGTCTTAATGTAGTTTTGTGTATTAAATACTTTTTAATAATAAAACTGAAAAACTTATTAAAAACGCGGGTTTTCATGAAGGAAAAACAATTATTTGTATTTAGGTATGCAAAAATTAGTTTAGTACATGGATATGATTACTAATTTTCCATAAAATTAAAAAAAAATTATGAACGTTTTCATTACATGTATGAACAAATTCATACATGGTATGAAAAAGGTTTGGGAAAAATTTGTAATGTTAAATTCATACATAGTATGAAAAAATTCGTTCCAAGTATGAATTACTTTTTTCTGTGTGTATATGGGTGATATAAAAAATGTGATAAAAACCATGTAACCAGCTAATTTCTAATGCATGGATTACATTTGAGTTATATATTTCGATATATATCAGCGCATTGTCACCTGTTTATAACAATATGAAAAATTTTTGGTTAATACATAAAATTTGTGATCAATTTTATAGGCCAAATGTAAACTCCGTAACCAGTAGGGTTTGGGATTTCCCGGACTTTTTTATTTTCCGGGAAACGGGAATAAAAAAATTTGATTCCCGGGAAATATTTTTGAACAAAATTGTTAAAGAAAACGTAATTTTTGTTAAAAAAACACTATTTCAGTTCAAATGCAGTCTGTGTAGGAGAATTCAAAGTAAAAAATATTAGAATGTTGCACATTTGATTTCACATAAATTACTCCAAGCACTGCCAAATGAATTCCATGATTCCAGCAGAAAGTACCCCCCACTGGACTGTCGGAAACAAACCGTTTCATCACATTTGGCCCATTAGATATCCCAGCAAAACCTTGGTAATGGGTTTGACCTTTTTCACGCATTGCCTGGCAATGGGTACTCCTTTACCCTTGGTTTTATTTAGAAACCTAAAGTAATACGTTACTAATATTGTGATACATCAATACTTATGTGGGAGGTATGAAATAATGAGTTACCGATATGGAGATATATCACTACTTATTTGGAGCCTTTAAAATAATATATTACCGATATTGTGTTTTATAATAACTTATTAATAAGGGTAAAAATAATAAGTTATTGGTATTGCATAATATAACTACTTATTATGCGAAAGTACGATTTAATAAAAATTTAGAATCTAATTACATTGCTCGGATCGGTGTACTTTTAAATAAAGTCATTACTGGTCACGTCTTATTTTATTCCCTACATGTAATAAATGAAATATGTACTAATGTGTAACGACTTACTTCAATCTATAAAAGTATGTACTTATTTTAGCTAACTAGGGAATTTAATATTACAAGTAACAACTTATTTCCCTACTTCCTTCGTAATCACTTATTTTATGCTATGCCGGTACGACTTAGGCAACCATTTACCCCCAATGACACCCCCATGTTAAAATAATGTGTTATGCGACCAAAGTGTAAGTAGTTACAATTTTTGGTTTCTTATTACATTTCCCTTTACCTGGTAATAGAAGGTTCTGCTGGGAATCAATATAAACCAAGTCAAGGTATACTGCCACCCAATATTTTAACATTTAAAAAATTTAGATAGTAAGGGCGATTATTTGTAATAGTATATTTAGACCGGACAAAAACTAGTAGTTTTTTGCCATTTTTGGTTTTGAGCCGAAAACTATAAAATTAATTTAGTTTTTCCTTACAAATTTCATACAAACTGAAAACCAGATTCTAACTGGTTTTTGCCAAAAAACCAAGTACAAATATCTGAAATTTCCATTTTTGATACACCCGGTTTCTTTTATAAGTAATTTTCGATACAGCTTTTAGTTTAACATTGTGTGTTGTTATATATTTTTAAATGTGTTAACAATTTTTTAAATTTAATTTAACCAAAAAACAACAGGCAGTCCCTTCAGATGAACGGTACCGTGCTAGAAGATATTAGCAGCTTCTGCTACCTCGGCAGCATCATCAATAGCAGTGGAGGGTGTAGTGCGGATATCGAAAACCGTGTTAATTGTGCCAGACGGTCCTTTGCCCTACTACGTCCTGTATGGAAGGCTTCCCATATATCCATAAAAACAAAAATTTGTTTATTCGACTCCAACGTGAAGTCAACTCTTTTGTATGGATGCGAGACATGGAATGCCGATGCCCGCGACATAAACGCACTTCAAGTTTTTGCCAATAGGTGCCTGAGGAGGATTTTAAAAATATTTTGGCCTAACGTGATGTCCAATAACGACCTGTGGACAGCCACCAATCAAGTTCCTCTGCGCACCGAAATATTGAGGCGTAAGTGGAATTGGCTAGGTCACACATTACGTAAACCAGCAGATGACATAACACGTGCAGCCATTGACTGGAATCCACAGTGCACCAGAAGGAAGTCCTGGAATGAGATTAAACTAATAGCTTGTAACAGATATCAATGGAATACATTTGTAATGGCCCTATGCTCCAACTTGGAACGACGGGAATAAATATAATATATATATAAAAATGTAAAGAAAAGTGTTTAATAAGAAAGTGATGTGACAAAGAAAAACTAAGTAACCGGTGTAAATGACTTTGATTTTGTAACTTAGTTTTGTACAAAAACCATCTGGCTTTTGCTCAGTCTAAATCAGAGTTCGGCATCACCTATGCCCATGGGCGCTCTCTCACACCTACATAAGCTCACACATAGAACAAAAAAATAATCAGTCGCATACAAGATTTCAGAGTAGGTTGTCACATCGCTTTTTTGCCATATTTTTTACACTCTGCATAATGTTTATTGATACATTTTTTTGGTAATTTATTTTTAAGTTTTTTTGTTTTTATTTTTTTTGTGTTGTTGTTTTTTGATATTTGTTTTAGTAGTTGTTGTTTGCTTTTAAATTTTTATTTTATATTCCCATTATAAACATTTAAAATTTTCGAATTATTATACAAACGTTCTTTGTAAGTGCATTGAGAGTGAGAGGCTGCCACTCACTCATACAAGCACAAAATAAGCTTGTATATGTTTGCCGATCCCTGGTCTAAATTCAGTATAAAGGCACATCTACACGGGATAGAAATCTCGTAGGGTTTGCGTTAAATTTGTCTGCCCTAATATTGTTGTCACTAATTTTTATCGTAAAAGTACCATCTCTTGTTCTCAAGAATTTGTTTTTATTAAAATTTTTGTATTTTAAAGAATAATTTTTTCTTCAAATACCAAAAAGTGTATTTAATCAACTGAAATGTTCAATAATGTAACAAAACATTTTCAAAATTGTTACTAATTAAAAAAATTGTGTATGACAGCAATTGTCAATGGTTTATAGATTATATTTCGTAGACTTATACAGAGCTGCATTTTCATAAAATCTCGCGAGTTTTCTATCCCGTGTAGATGTGCCTTAAGAAACAAAACTTTTTGTTTATATTTCTTTTAAACATTTTACCAAGTTTTTAAGTTTTACTACTTAAATTTTGAATAAGTTATGCGAAAAATCCTTATTAGTTGAAATGCTCCTAATTACTTGGCAACGATTTTTTTTGTGTGTCAAAGAAATATATTCCCTTTTAAAACATTTTAACAATAACATTTTTGTTTTTGTATTTAAAATGTTTTTTATGACTAAAATTAAAAAATCTTATTCTAAACAATTTAATATTTTTAAAATTTCCCGGCAAACTTTTCTCGGGATATCCCGGGAATTCCCGAACCCCAAACCCTAGTAACCAGTAACTCATAAGGTTTTTCAACTTTAATAGCTTATATTTTAATAACCAATGAAGCTAAACACTAACTGTAAGAATTTTTATGAAGAGGAAAAGTAACGCTTTTAATAAAAATTAATACATTTTACAAACTTTTTCGTATATCTACTAACACGACTTCAACACTGTAACGATTTTTCGTCCTAATTTTTGATAAAAATGCATACACCAGAATTTTTGAGTTATCTATTAATTATATTGCGAAAAGTATAATGTTATTTATACTCTGATCGTTGGACTGTAAATAATCATCTAGTATAACAGACATGAAGTTTTTCTGCAGCATGTAACATTCTCGAGATAAAAAGGATGTCTTTAATAAGATTTGAAAAAATGTTGTAAACTCCGTTCCTAATTTTTATACCAAACTATTTAACGAGTAAGAAAAACAATGTCATATTTGGATTCACCTTGTACGCATCATACGATTTTGTTTCGGAAAGAAAATTCTGACAAAGCGTTTCTGAAAGAAAACGAAAAAAGTAACCAAATGTAAACTCCGTAACCAAAATTGTTTGCATCATATTGCATTAAAAAAAATGTAGGTAAATGCTTAAAATATTTTAAAATGACCATAAACATAGGCGATTCAACTAATATTTATGCGTCAAAAGATGATTCAACTAATAATTTTACGTCAAATCAAAAAATTTATCGGTTTCTTAACCTAATCTGCTGGAGCGAAAAACGATTGGTTTTGCATTTCATTGGTTTGGAAACGATATTTCGAGCCATTACTGACATTAGTTTGACAAATTAAATTTGTTTCACACAACTTAAGAATTTTTTGACCGCGAAATGTTATGTTTTAAATATATTATTTTGTAACTTCGCAACCGCTGATTGAATTTTAAAAAATTTTATATTTTTGAAAAGCAATTAAAAGGACCAAAAATACAAAATTAAAAAAAACCAAATTTGTTTTGCGGAATTTTTATTCGCGAAACCGCCAATTTGTATATTATTGAAAAGCATGTTGAAAACCCAAATACGAAAAACTAATAAATTGAAGAAAATTCGTACGCAATTTTTTTTGTTATATCTTTTGCTTGTGGAAATGTAAACTCCGTTACCACAAAAAAAAATTAAAATTGTGGAAAAAAAGTTATTGCGACAACTTGTAGAAGAGATTTTTTGCAATTAGGTTTATAATGACTAAACTTCCTGATTCCATTAAGAAAAAACCGAAATATTAACACTTTTTGCTTCTCACAAATTTGGTCCAAAAACTTATCACATTTTTTTATTTCACCCATATATGAAAAAAAGATACACACAATGCAACATCACATTTGGAACACTCTGTTCGAACAGTCGATGTGATATCCTGGCCTGCAGATTGTTTTTGCTTATCATTTTGGGTTCTTACTGGCTTACTAGGAAGTGATCTATTCGATCATAACGTAAAGTATCTAATACGGGAGGTTATAGCCTTTTTTTGCGCTGATCTTGGTAGATCCGATTCGGAGGTGCGGTACGAAGCTCAAAATCTTGTCAAAGATAGTCCAAAGTTACTACAGTGCAAGCTCGGTATTTGCGACTACCCATTATCGCGATGCTATAACATCGATAAACATATGCATACAATGGGCATTGGAAAATGATAAGCCGATAACAGCACTATATGAACTACGTGATTCAGCTGTTATTTTAAAAAATAATTTGCCAAACAAGCAACTCAAAATCTCCAATTTCTTTAAAAATGTTTAAAATGTAAAATAAAAATAAAACAATTCTAATTTTAAAAATTACATAAAATTTTTCAATAAAATTTTGGGTTCTGTTAGACCTGATTTTTAATTAGTCGCGAAAATCGAGTTTGCTCTGTATGTTAAAAATAAACACAAATTAAAATTTTGTACACATATTCTCCTCGCGTCGTCATATGACGATACCCAAATTCATTTAATTATAAAATTTTTCCAAATCGCGACGAGTTCATTGTAGTTTTCCCAATATGAAACAAATTTAGTTGGCTTTTAGAAAAACTAAACAAGAAAGATAACATTTATTAATGTAACAAATTTAGGTTTTTTTCCCTTGGTTGTTGAAAGAAATCACAATTTTCGCAGTTTTGGAATTTCCGTGATTTTTGGCCATTCACTGTGACCAGAAACAACAACAAAATTGGATGAAATAAACGCAGAATGAATATTTGGCACTTTTTGTTTACAAAACACGTAATAGATCTCTTTTTGTGTTAAACGTAACGTTATTATGCTGATTTAAAAAGACGCCTTTTGATGTCGTCATAGAATAATATGGGTTAACTTGATTCTCACTGGGTTAATCCTTCAGTATAATCGTTGGTAAGAGTCAAAGGAAAGTCCCGACAGAGGTCTTTCCACGATTTCAAATCAGCTTAAAAAAAATCACTGGGTTGCCCATTAAGTCAACTTGTTCCGAATTTGAACCAGACGTAAAATATGAATTAAGGTAGAATTAGCTATACGTGGACGTAACGTGACGAGCCTCCTTATGGAAAATCTAATGAGTTAAAAGAGCGTAGATTTTAGATTGAATCAGATGATTCGTCACGTTACGTTACGTATGGCTAAATGAGCCTTTAAGGTGCGTTTACAATGACGGAGTACTCCAATCTGTAGCAAATTTAGTTTTTTTCTCTTTCATACTAACACATTTTTGTATTTTGCTATCTCTTGTCATTCCACTCCAGAGTAAAACTTGTTTGACTCTGGAGTACAGATTTTCTACACTCTGGAGTTAACATTGGTCTGTTAACTGTTTAACATGACAAATATACCCAAAAAAACACATCTCTAATTTGTTCACATCTCTAATTGTCAACAAATTAAAAAAAATAATACCAAAATATAATAAATAAATATAAAATTTGTGGTGTTTTCTGTATTATTTAAAATAAAAAAAATATTGAAATAAAAAACCATAAAAATTCTGGGAAAAGAGTGGCGAAAATATGAAGTAAGTACTAAATGTCAAATAAGTTTTGAAGTAACTCTACAGTTAACATTTTAATCTGTGCTGCAGAGTAGAGTCACTCTACCATTGTGAAAGCACCTTTAAGGTGCGTTTACAATGCTGGAGTACTCCAATCTGTAGCAAATTTAGTTCTTTTCTCTTTCTTACTTATACGTTTTTATATTTTGCTATTTCTTTTTATTCCACTCCAGAGTCAAAGTTGTTTGACTCTGGAGTACGGATTTGTTCCACTCTGGAGTTAACATTGATCTGTTAAATATTTAACATGACAAATATACCTTAAAACACACATCACTAATTAGTTCACATCTCTAATTGTCAACAAATTAGAAAAAAAAATATTAAAAATCATAAAACCAACACAAAATAATTGTGTTGGAAATTTTAAATTTAAATAAAAACTTATTTTAAAATGAAGGCAATGAATATAAAGCCTAGACATTCGCGAAAGGAAATGTAAGTATTGAAGTGTCAAATATTTTGTGAAGTAACTCTACTCTGCATTTTGAACAGTTAACATTTCAATCTGTGCTGCAGAGTAGAGTCACTCCATCATTGTGAAAGCACCTTTAAGGAATTAAGGTGCTTTCACAATGATGTTTGACTCTGGAGTGGAATAAAAAAAGATAGCAAAATACAAAATAATATTAGTAAGAAAGAGAAAAGAACTAAATTTGCTACATTGTAAACATATGCTTTTAAAAATATGCACGACACACATAATAATCCATGCATAAAAATACGAAATAAATGTCAAAACAACAAAAACTTTCGTAAAATAAACCATTTTTCGTATATTTTACAGATTTTTTTATTATTTTGACATTTTTTTCGTATTTTTATGCATGGATTATTATGTGTGCAGGGATGATAAATGGAATTTTCAAAATAGTACCAACCTGCTTAAAAAACAGTACTTTTTCGAATGTATTGGTATAACCAAATCAAAGCGATTTTATAATTTTAGTGATCATTCCGGTAAAGACCCAGGCTCAAATTTGGCTTAGTTCCTCCCGGCCCTTTTTTACAGCGTTTTGTTCTCGGAAAAGTTCGAAAAATTACGAATATTTTATTTCATTTTCATGGATTTTTTATAATTTGCTATTTATTCGCTATCTACACTCAACCAAAAAAGTCTGTAACGGCTACTGAAAATGTTGCTGTTATTACGGGAAATTTAACTGTTTTGAGCCCAGAAGTATTTTTCGCTAATTTTAGCAACACTTGTCTGCTGATCTGTAGTACAGCAAAATTAGTAGAAAAAAATAGTAGCCGCTACTAAATTTTAGCAAAATTTTTTAAACTGCAATTCAAAATCGATTTGCTAAAATCAGTTAAAACATTTACTAAATATCAATAATTTTAGTACAATGAAATTAGTATAAATAATTAGTAGACACTACTAAATTTCAGTAAAATGCTATAAACTGCGCTTTAAAATCAATCTGCTGAAATTGGCAAAAAAGTGTAGGTACTAAAACATAAACAAACTGTAAAATCTAAAAAAAAATAAAATAAAATCAAATTTAATAAAAAAAATTTGTTTCTTTCAATTGTAAACAATGTATAATTACTGCAACATACTTGAAATTTGGAGTAAAAAATGCAAACGATTCTCCAGTTATTACATTTTTATGTATTGGAGATACAATAAAATTTTCTGAGTTTTATTTGCAAACTAAGAATATATCAATAATAACAAATATGTATAAACTAAACAAGAATTCTAAATAATCAAAGAATTCTTGTAAATAAAATTTTCTTAACCCTCTAATACCCAAGGCCGCCAAAAGGCGGTCTTTAGATTTTAAATACACCCTAAAAATTCCTTAGTTGATTTTAATGAATATTTCAACTATCTTATAGGTGAAATACCCCTAACTAATTCATAGTTGAATTGTTTTAGTTGATATCTACTAAGTTTTTACAATATCAATAATTTAACTATCAATTCAATTAGTGGTAACTCTTTTATATTTGGAATTTTATAAATTTTATTAATAGCCAGATATAACTATTTTAGAATAAAATTAGATATGCACAATTATAATTTTTTTTTAGTTTTAAATGCATTTAAACTTCAATTCTTAAAATTTGTCTGTTTTATTAATAGCCACAAATTTGTTACATTTATAAATCCCAAAAGTTCACAGATAGCACAATAAATATAATACCTAAACTTAAAATCATTGCACTGTGGTAGGTTGGTTTTTTGTTCTGCCATTTAGATGACAAATTAACATTAACGATTTGTTGCAGTTCACTTTATTGCATTTCCAACCAATTTTTAATCTTAGTTTTCTGTAAAAAAAAAAAGATGCATGCAAATATGTATTGATATCGTGGGAATATGTGAATAAATTTAATTTAGACTTACTGTTTGCAATTATTTACAGCCTTTTTTGTTATAAATTAATGTATAATAAAAAAAAATAGATACATTAAAATTTTCTGTGACTTTTTTTTTAATAAATAATTTTCAAATGATGTATGTATGTCAATTTCAAATTATTCGAAATATATTTTACAGGGTAATTATAAAATAGTTTTTGTTTGTAAAAACCATAGTTGCTCATGATTATAATAGTTGTTTAAAAATTATTTCAATTCAACTATAGATTTCCTTAACTATGTAACTACGGAATTTTATCGGTGTAGTTTTTGGCTAAATAACAATATTTTATTAAACAAGTTGTATTATATCCATAGAAAACTTAATTAAGTACTGTTTTGTCTTCAAACTTTTTTGTATAAGGAACGGTTTTCAAGCGAGAAGCATGTAAAGTGAAAATTTACTAAATTTTAAAAAAATAACTTTTTAAAAAAGAAAAAAGTATTTGAAAAATCGCCAAAAATACATTTACGATCTGGCATACATTATCGATAATAACAAAGCTAGTTTATAGAGTCTCTAATTGTAAAATCAGTTAAAAATTTTTATCCACAACTCACAAGATAACCGCAGGATACGTATTACGAATATCTCTCTAACTCAACAACTAGCCAACAGACTAATCACAGAG
This sequence comes from Leucophora obtusa, assembly GCA_949987735.1. NCBI lineage: Eukaryota > Metazoa > Arthropoda > Insecta > Diptera > Anthomyiidae > Leucophora > Leucophora obtusa. The sequence continues at coordinate 34,742,286 of OX465297.1, read as the reverse complement.
CATATACTCTGAGGCAGAGCTTTGAAGAATTAATTCCTTAATTCAATTTTTCAATTCTGAATTAAAAATTCGATGAATTAATTCACTAAGCAATATATATTGAATGGAATTAATTCATATTTGCTTTCGTTCGATTTATTTTGTTACGAATTAATTCAATTGCAATAGTTCTTTTTATTAAATCAAATTAATTAATTCACTGGTGAATTAATTCTTTACTGAATTAATTCACTACTGAATTCGTTTAATTTAATTTTCGTTCAGTGAATTAAAAAAAATAAAATTACGTTCAGTGAATTAAAAAAAATAAAATTACGTTCAGTGAATTAAAAAAAAAATAATAAGTTCACTGAATTGAAAAAAAAATAAAATAAGTTCACTGAATTGAAAAAAAATAAAATAAGTTCACTGAATTCAAATCCTGTTTTCTGCCGTTCAGTAGAAGAAAACAATAATCTACAAATAAATTTTTTAAATAAGCAATTTTACAGCTTGTGCTATTAAAAATAAACAAAATAGAAACCGGATGCTGTTTATCAACCTACATGATTCAAAAATAAAGCCTTTTACTATTAAAAATAAAAACTTTACAGATATAGATAAATTTGGAAAAAAATATAACTATTAATTTTTCAAACTAGTTATAGAGTTATATTTTATTTCCAAATTTATCTATGTCTGTAAAGTTTTTATTTTTAATAGTAAAAGGCTTTATTTTTGAATCATGTAGGTTGATAAACAGCATCCGGTTTCTAATTTGTTCATTTTTACTAGCACACGCTGTAAAATTGCTTATTTAAAAATTTTATTTGTACACTATTGTTTTCTTCTACTGAACGGCAGAAAACAGGCTTTGAATTCAGTGAACTTATTTTATTTTTTTTCAATTCAGTGAATTTATTTTATTTTTTTTCAATTCAGTGAACTTATTTTATTAGGGTTTAGAAAAATATTTAATAGAGTTAAGAACAAAAATTTCTTTAAAAAAACAAAAATCGCAACAAAAAAAAATGTTTCTGGGGGAAGAAATAGCGAAAAATTGTATTTAACAGGGTTGGATTGATTGAAATTCAAAAATGATCCCAAAAGTATAAAAAATATTGCTTTATGGTACTTTAATATTAAAATTTTAAATCGGCATGCCCGATCGGCTTTAACTTTTTTACTCGTTTTACTTTTTATTGTTGTTATGGTGAAGGAGTGATTTTGCACAATTTCTTTTAACAATTTATGTGAATTTTGATTTTGTTTACACTTTTTCATTTAATTATACCAAAAATCTTACTACGTCAAACCAACACCACAAAAAGTATTAACCCTGATCGCGAAAATAAATTTTTTAAAGAATTTCATGCAGGTAAGCCCAAAGATGCTGAAATTTAAAAACGGTAAACAGAGCGTGCAATAAAAACCATTAAATTAATTTGGAGTAGATAAATTAAGGCAGAATGGGAAATTCATATTACCCGCCAAAGTATTCCACATTACCACCTATTTTAGAAATAAAACATTTTGGGGTACTTTTGTTTATCCGCCTTTAACTTTTTGAGATAACATATTTTCAGTGACACTGTTGGGAAATCAAATAATAATAAATTTATTTTAAAGGATTTTTGAACTTTTTTACAAGAATTAACTTTTGAGTTGTTTTTAATTTTTCTTATATATAATTTTAGTTAATAAAATGAACTGAATTCATAATTAGAGATGACTTATTTTCAGTCTAATTGTAAAAAGTCACTATAATAGTATTTTTTTAAACAAATTGAAAATTTTTTTAGCATATTTTTTTAGTTTTTAGCATTTTTTAGCATTTTTATGCAAAATATCTAGCATTTTTTCCTAAATAAGTTTTTTCAACACTGCATATGGTTTAAATATTATCGTAATCAGAAGAATCCTTCCCTTTTTCAATGGGAACTGTAATTGAAGTATTTTTTAAAATATGTACGAATAATTAAAAAATATGTAAATAATCGTAAAATAATAAAGTACGTTAATAAAATTAACTATTTTGTTTTTTTTAGAGATAAAAAATGGAATCTCTAACAAATTCGTAATTTACAAACAAATGCATTTACAAAGAAAAAAACAACATTATATATACATTTTTGAAAGTTGTTTTAAAGCACATACATTCGAAGCAGAAAAAGAGCACTTATCGCTCCATTGTAACCAATTTAAAAGTTGTTTGTTTTGAATGACTTACACATATTTTTGATGGGATTTATTGCATTAATTTTTAATCCACCTAAAAAATGCAAGTGATCAAAATAACAGTCTGTAGTGCGATTCTCTAACTTTCTTAACGATTTTATCGATTTCGTTAACTAACGATAATTGTCGGTTGAGTTACCGAAAAAGTGATTCACTATATTTTAGTTAACGATATTATTCGCTAGAAAAAGTTACCGACAAATTTCGGTAGAAATAAAAAATGCCAAACAAAAAGTATTTGTAAATAAAAAACAAAATGAAAAACAACATTTGTGTGAATAAAATTTTTTTTTTTCAAAACCGGCGAATTATAACTTTTTTTCGTGGTTTTTTGCTTGCTATCGGGCTTAAAAAATATGGAATACCGTTCCATGTAGTGTTTTTTTGAATCGCGAAAGCCTAAATGCGTTAAATTTAAAGTGTATTTTTTCACCCTATAGCAGTATATAATCCATAAGGTAAGTGTATGTAATAAAAGCGACTTAAAATTTAATTAAGTGTCTTCAAAGGCGTTACGCGCCCCACCGCGGTTCTTGTTTTTCTTTTGTAATTGTGAAACTATTGGATCTTTGGTGAAACTAAGGCTATTCAAAATAAAAATGTTCAGTCGCATTTATAACATACACCTAATGAAATTAATTCTAATACTTCTACAGTTTAAAAAATATACCTTAAATTTAACGCTTTTGGCGTTCCATGATTCGAAAAAAATATGTCATTCGGTTTGCTATATATTTATTTTCTGGTTATTTTGAAATAGGTTATTTTATATCCCAGGAAAAAATATACATGGTTTTAGTAGCACTGCAGAACTAGAAGATCATTTATAGTGCTACTTGTATCCAGAGATGGGCCAAAATTATTACCATTAGGTTTTCATTACAATTTCTTTATGTGATGGTAATGAAAGTTTTATCTTCATTCCTATTATATAAAGTAATGGTTTGATTTTCATTTCCATTACTTTTTTGTAATATAATGAAAAAAAAATATTCATTAATTGTAATCAGGCTTCGTAATGCACGCACATGTGCGCACATGCACATGTGCAAAAATTGATGTGCAGACAAAAGATGCACATGTGCATGTGCATGTGCAAATTTTTGTTTATACTTCGCACATGCACATGTGCATGTGCGAATTTGACTTCATATTTCGCACATGCACATGTGCATGTGCGAAAATATTTTGCACTTCGCACATCAAGATGTGCAAGTGCAGATACTGTTCGCACATGCACATCAAAATGTGCATGTGCGAATACTATTCGCACATGCACATCTCCATGTGCGATGTGCGAATACAAATTCGCACATGCACATGTGCGAGTGCAAGTGCAAGTGCATATGCACGTGCATTAGAAAAACAGCTAACATTAGAAAAAAATCGCTAATATTGTCGAAAATCGCAAATATATAAAAAAAATCGATAATAATTAAAAAAAAAATGCAAAAATGGATACAAAATCGGCAAAATTGAAAAAAAAATCGCCGAAATTAAAAAAGAACTGTCCAAATTTTCAAAAAATCGCCAAAAATTAAAAATAAATTGACAAATATGAAAAAATCGCCAATTTAAAAAAATCTTTAAAATTTAAAAAAATTGCATAATTTAAAAAAAAAAATTTCAAATTTTAAAAAAATCGCCGATATTGGAAAAAATCGTCAAAACTTGAAAAATCGTCAAAAATTTGAAAAAATCTGCAAAATTTAAAAAATTGCCAAAATTGAAAAATTCGTTAAAAATTGGAAAAAAATCGCCAAAATTTTAAAAAATCGTCAAAATTTGAAAAAAATTCCAAAATTTGAAAAAACACTAAATTCGAAAAAAAAGTAAAAATTTGAAAAATTGTGAAAAATTTGACAAAATCTTCAAAAATTAAAAAAATCGCCAAAATTTTAAAAAATTTCCAAGATTGGAAAAATCCCAAAAAGTGGAAAAAATCGTCAAAATTTGAAAAATCGTCAAAAATTTGAAAAAATCGTCAAAAAAAAATTTAATTTAAAAAAATTGCCGAAATTGAAAAAATCGTTAAAAATTCGAAAAAATCGCCAAAATGGAAAAAAATTTGAAAAAAACACTAAAATTGAAAAAAAGTCAAAATTTGGCAAAATCTTCAAAAATTAAAAAAAAATCGCCAAAATTGAAAAAAAATCGTCAAAATTTGAAAAATTTTCCAAAATTGGAAAAAAGCCCAAAAATTGGAAAAAATCGTCAAAATTTGAAAAATCGTCAAAAATTTTAAAAAATCGTCAAAAATTTCTAAAATTGGAAAAATTCCCAAAATTTAAAAAAATCGCCAAAAATTCAGAAAAATCGCCAAAATTGAAAAATCTCCAAAATTTGAAAATAGTCATGTGTTGAAAAAATCGGCATAATTTGAAAAATTCGCGAATATTTGAAAAAACTGCAAAAATTAAAAAAAGTAAAATTTAAAAAAAATCGTCAAAATTAAAAAAAAAAAATCGAAAATGGCAGAACTGTCAGAAATTCGAAATCATAAAATTCTCTCTACGACGCTAAGTTTTCGAGAAAAACGCGATTTTAAAATCTAGCAATGCAAGTCACAATCTAGTTCCGCTATGGGTGGCGAGTGTTGAACTTTGGTGCACTCAGTTTTCCTCTAGCTTTTCTAGTTTTCGAAATATGGACGATTTAAATTTTATATAAGCGATTTTCGCACTTATTTTTCCACATATGACTCACTATGACTTCCGTGTTCCAAAACCGTTGTCCGTTTTCATCTAACTCATTTAGTTTTCGAGATACGGGAGATATTCCAAATAAAAGCCCTTTTCTCTCTACGACGCTTAGTTTTCGAGAAAAACGCGATTTTAAAATCTAGCAATACAAGTCAAAATCTAGTTTCGCTATCGGGGTATTGGTGGCGAGTTTTGAACTTTGGTGCACTCAGTTTTCCTCTAGCTCTTCTAGTTTTCGAGATATGGACGATTTAAATTTTATATAAGCGATTTTCGCACTTATTTTTCCACATATGACTCACTATGACTTCCGTGTTCCAAAACCGTTGTCCGTTTTCATCTAACTCATTTAGTTTTCGAGATACGGGAGATATTCCAAATAAAAGCCCTTTTCTCTCTACGACGCTTAGTTTTCGAGAAAAACGCGATTTTAAAATCTAGCAATGCAAGTCAAAATCTAGTTCCGCTATCGGAGTATTGGTGGCGAGTGTTGAACTTTGGTGCACTCAGTTTTCCTCTAGCTCTTCTAGTTTTCGAGATATGGACGATTTAAATTTTTTATAAGCGATTTTCGCACTTATTTTTTCACAGATGACTCACTATGACTTCCGTGTTCCAAAACCGTTGTCCGTTTTCATCTAACTCATTTAGTTTTCGAGATACGAGAGATATTCCAAATAAAAGCCATTTTCTCTCTACGACGCTTAGTTTTCGAGAAAAACGCGATTTTAAAATCTAGGAATGCAAGTCAAAATCTAGTTCCGCTATCGGGGTATTGGTGGCGAGTGTTGAACTTTGGTGCACTCAGTTTTCCTCTAGCTCTTCTAGTTTTCGAGATATGGACGATTTAAATTTTTTATAAGCGATTTTCGCACTTATTTTTCCACAGATGACTCACTATGACTTCCGTGTTCCAAAACCGTTGTCCGTTTTCATCTAACTCATTTAGTTTTCGAGATACGAGAGATATTCCAAATAAAAGCCCTTTTCTCTCTACGACGCTTAGTTTTCGAGAAAAACGCGATTTTAAAATCTAGCAATGCAAGTCAAAATCTAGTTTCGCTATCGGGGTATTGGTGGTGAGTTTTGAACTTTGGTGCAGTCAGTTTTCCTCTAGCTCTTCTAGTTTTCGAGATATGGACGATTTAAATTTTATATAAGCGATTTTCGCACTTATTTTTTCACAGATGACTCACTATGACTTTCGTGTTCCAAAACCGTTGTCCGTTTTCATCTAACTCATTTAGTTTTCGAGATACGGGAGATATTCCAAATAAAAGCCCTTTTCTCTCTACGACGCTTAGTTTTCGAGAAAAACGCGATTTTAAAATCTAGCAATACAATTAAAATCTAGTTCCGCTATCGGGGTATTGGTGGCGAGTTTAGAACTTTGGTGCACTCAGTTTTCCTCTAGCTCTTCTAGTTTTCGAGATATGGACGATTTAAATTTTATATAAGCGATTTCCGCACTTATTTTTCCACATATGACTCACTATGACTTCCGTGTTCCAAAACCGTTGTCCGTTTTCATCTAACTCATTTAGTTTTCGAGATACGGGAGATATTCCAAATAAAAGCGCTTTTCTCTCTACGACGCTTAGTTTTCGAGAAAAACGCGATTTTAAAATCTAGCAATGCAAGTCAAAATCTAGTTTCGCTATCGGGGTATTGGTGGTAAGTTTTGAACTTTGGTGCAGTCAGTTTTCCTCTAGCTCTTCTAGTTTTCGAGATATGGAAGATTTAAATTTTATTTAAGCGATTTTCGCACTTATTTTTCCACAGATGACTTCCCTGTTCCAAAACCGTTGTCCGTTTTCTTCTGACTCATTTAGTTTTCGAGATACGGGAGATATTCCAAATAAAAGCCCTTTTCTTAGGGCCCTTTTCTTAGTTTTCGAGAAAAACGCGATTTTAAAATCTAGGAATGCAAGTCAAAATCTAGTTTCGCTATCGGGGTATTGGTGGTGAGTTTTGAACTTTGGTGCAGTCACTTTTCCTCTACCTCTTCTAGTTTTCGAGATATGGACGATTTAAATTTTATTTAAGCGATTTTCGCATCATCTGTGAAAAAATAAGTGCGAAAATCGCTTATATAAAATTTAAATCGTCCATATCTCGAAAACTAGAAGAGCTAGAGGAAAACTGACTGCACCAAAGTTCAAAACTCACCACCAATACCCCGATAGCGAAACTAGATTTTGACTTGCATTGCTAGATTTTAAAATCGCGTTTTTCTCGAAAACTAAGCGTCGTAGAGAGAAAAGCGCTTTTATTTGGAATATCTCCCGTATCTCGAAAACTAAATGAGTTAGATGAAAACGGACAACGGTTTTGGAACAGGGAAGTCATCTGTGGAAAAATGAGTGCGAAAATCGCTTAAATAAAATTTAAATCTTCCATATCTCGAAAACTAGAAGAGCTAGAGGAAAACTGAGTGCACCAAAGTTCAACACTCGCCACCAATACCCCCATAGCGGAACTAGATTTTGACTTGTATTGCTAGATTTTAAAATCGCGTTTTTCTCGAAAACTAAGCGAAAAGGGCTTTTATTTGGAATATCTCCCGTATCTCGAAAACTAAATGAGTTAGATGAAAACGGACAACGGTTTTGGAACAAGGAAAAATATTCGAGAAACAATTTTTGTCGATTTTCACAAATTTTTACGACTTTTTCAATTCTGGCATTTTGCAATTTTTTTTCCAATTTTTGGCGACTTTTTGAAATTTTGATATTTTTTAAAAATTTTTCAATTTTGGCAATTTTTTAAATTTTCCGAATTTTTCCAATTTTTGACGACTTTTTGAAATTTTGACGATTTTGGTAATTTTTTCAAATATTGACAATTTTTCCAAAATTTTTACGATATTTCGCAATTTTGGCGATTTTGTCTAATTTTTGAAGATTTTTTTTATTAAATTTTGACTATTTGGGCAATATTTTCAAATATTGACGATTTTTTCAGTTATGACGATTTTTTCAAAATTTTTTTAAAATTTTTCAATTTTGGCAATTTTTCAAAATTTTCCGATTTTTTCCAATTTTTGAAGACTTTTTACTTTATTTTTACGATATTTCGCATTTTTGTCTAATTTTTGACGATTTTTTTTAAATTTTGACTATTTGGCCAATTTTTTCAAATATTGACAATTTTTTTAAATTTTGTCGATTTTTTCAAAATTTTTACGATATTTTGCAATTTTGTATAATTTCTGACAATTTTTTTTAATTTTGGGCAATTCTTTCAAATATTGACGATTTTTTCAAGTTATGACGATTTTTTCAAAATTTTTACAAAATTTTTCAATTTTTACAAAATTTTTAAATTTTTCGATTTTTTCCAATTTTTGACGACTTTTTGAAATTTTGACGATTTTGGTACTTTTTTTAAATTTTGTCGATTTTTTCAAAATTTTTACGATATTTTGCAATTTTGTATAATTTCTGACGATTTTTTTTAATTTTGGGCAATTCTTTCAAATATTGACGATTTTTTCAAGTTATGACGATTTTTTCAAAATTTTTACAAAATTTTTAAATTTTTACAAAATTTTTAAATTTTTACAAAATTTTTCAGTTTTTACAAAATTTTTTAATTTTTTCAATTTTTTCGATTTTTTCCAATTTTTGACGACTTTTTGACGATTTTTTTTAATTTGGGGCAATTTTTTCAAATATTGACGATTTTTTCAAAATTTTTCATTTTTGGAAATTTTTTAAATTTTTGGCGATTTTTGGTGTTTTTTTTCAATTTTGACGATTTTTAAAAATTTTTGCATTTTTTTTTCTTGTTTCGGCGTTTTTTTTTGATATTGAAACTTTTATCAATTTCAGCGGTTTTTTGCATCCATGTGCGCGCACATGTGTGCACATTTTGCACATACATATGTTGATGTGTAATGTGCAAGTACCAGTCTGCACTTGCAGACATGGAGATGTGCATGTGCGGATAGCATTCGCACATGCACATTTTGATGTGCATGTGCGAATAGTATTTGCACTTGCACATCTTGATGTGCGAAGTGCAAAATGCACATGTGCATGTGCGAAGTATAAACAAAAATTTGCACATGCACATTTGCGAAGTATAAACACAAATTTGCACATGCACATGTGCAAGTGCAAGATGTGTGAAAATGTGCGTGCAAATACGAACCCTGATTGTAATGAAATGAAAAAATTACTAAAAGCGAAATCCGTTTGATTTTTCTATAGTCGCGCCTTTATAGGCAAAGTTATACATTTTCATATAAAATATTGTGGTTGAGGAGCGCTTATGGGGCATTTTATACCTTGAGTCCTCAAAATTTAAGCTTATTCGTTATTTGAGCTGTAAGCGACGAATCAGCATACCATGAATTCAAATTAAAGCACACGAAAAAAGAAAAATATTTACCTTTGTATAAAAGTAACAGCAATAAAAATCCATGTTGTAATAATTAAAATTAATTTCATTGCAATTACTTGATTGTAATGGAAATGAAAAATATTTCATTACAATTACGTATATGTAATGGTAATGAAAGTGCTTGTATCTTTCGCTTACAAGCAGAGCCACAAAAATTTATATTTTTGCTGGATTGATATTAATTATCACTACAAACAAATTCAAAAGCACGAAAAAATTAAGTAAATACCTAATAAAGTATGAAAAACAGTCATTCATATATGTTAATGTTAAAATTAATCCAATTGAATTAATTTGATGCAATTGAATTAATACGATAAATTGGATTAATTTTATTTGCACATGTAGGGTAAAAAATTATGTAATTCATTTTAAGCACTAAGCCGTTATAAATATTGGCAAACTTTATTTTTAAGAATATAGAATAGTATTCCATTTATGTAAATGAATGTTCTTTTTAGTTTGACTCTAGATCATAAATTAATATCACTTTCTGTTTAAATTATTTTCAAATCAAAGAAAGATGATACAATTTTTACAAGTAAATTACAAAGAATAAAAATATATTTGAAAGAATTCGATAATTTTTTTTACAAGTAAAAATTGTATCATCTTTCTTTGATTTGAAAATATTAATTTATGATCTAGAGTCAAACTAAGAAGAACATTCATTTACTTAAAAATAAGAGATCAACTAAATATTCCCCCATTCATCTTAAAACACATTGACACGGTGCAAAAATATAATTTAAATAATATACATTTAAATTTAACGGTTCGTTGTAATTCATAAATCTGTGGTTATCATACACAGAGTTGAATAGAATCAGCTGAGATATCTTAAGAATTAAGGTTCAAAGCAAAATAGAGTAATAATATGTGCGTTCCCGTACGTTACCGCGGGTACCCGCTGGAACCCAAACAACAACAATTTACACGCAATTTTGAGTACGGGAACGCCTTTGGGCTAGTTTGTGTAACTTCGGTAAAGTACGGGAACAGACATAATATCAAAGGATAAAAATAGCATTGTTAAATTTCGTTGATGTTATCTAAATTGAGTTGTTGATACGAAATTCGATTTTCTTTCTGCGGTCACATAAGTAGACAACATTAAAATATTAGCCCACAAAAGACGAAATACACTGATGATGGCTTTGTAGCGAAAGCCGAAAATACGTATTCTGTATTGCTGGTCTTATCGAATTCTTTCAAATATATTTTTATTCTTTGTAATTTACTTGTAAAAATTGTATCATCTTTCTTTGATTTGAAAATAATTTAAACAGAAAGTGATATTAGGTCCATTCGATTACTGGATTTGTACAAATTTGTACAAATTTTTACTGGATGGCGTTCGTTAACACAAATACTCAGTAAACAGAAAGAAAAAAGAGAGAATAAAGTGACAGTTCTATGATGAGAGTTTCTAAGTCTTCTTCTTTTTCTTACAAATTTTTACTGGATAATTTTTTGCCAGTAAGAATTTGCAAGCAGAAAAAACATATGATTAGAAAACACATGTTCGTTTATTGAAAACAAAAAAAAAGTATTTTACAATTATGTTATTTTATGGAAATTCAAAGCAATGATACTTTCAAAATAAATTATGGGAAATATAAGAAAACCTTCTAAGAAGTTTCTGCTTTAGATTTAACATCAAAAAATATCGTCTTCCATAGCGACCAGCTAAAATTTATTTGTATATTTGGTGTTGTAATCAGCTGTGTCTACAAACTTGCAAATTGTTGCAAATTTTCTGTTCGCGTACATATTTGGGAAAATTTTATTTTGAGAGTAAATCTAGTCTTACTCTCTGTAAGTTTTTACTGAGTAATTCTTACTGGACTTGACTGAGAAAAGTAATCGAATGGACCTATTAATTTATGATCTAGAGTCAAACTAAAAAGAACATTCATTTACTTAAAAATAAGAGAACAACTAAATATTCCCCCATTCATCGTATTCCATTTATACTCTATGAAAAGAAAATCCACTTAAATCCTAGTTTTCGCGATTTATAAAAATTTTAGTCGAAAAAACCAGTATTTATTTAGTAGTATGTATCAAAGCACTGTTAATTCACTGATTCACTGTTAAACGAGAGCCATTGAATTTAATGCAGTTCCTTATTCTTAATGTAAATTGTTAAGAAATTTGCAATAAAATACATTTCTTTAGCGCATTTTGAAATTATTTTACTCATATTTTACCTTATCTACAACTTTTTTTCTGTTGTTAACTTAACAATAATTGTCGGAAGTTAACGATATTCTTTAACGACAAAATTCGGTAGAAAAAGTTACGGAATCAGTTTTAACGACAATTGTAGTTAACTATCGAATTTTGACAATCTAACTACCGATTTTTGTCGTTAAAAATTTAAAGAATCGCACTACAGAAACCAAACTTGGAATAACATGTTGTCCAATTTGGACAAAGCATCTTCCCCGTTTTGGAAAGTTTCAAAAATGTTAAAGAGGAAATCTAACAATATTTTTATTTTAAAACACAACAATGAAGTATGTTTCACCCAGCAAGAAAATGCTGAAATTTTGGATCACAACTTTAATTTGAACCACTGTATTTCATCAAATTTAAGTGATACTACTACGATTACTGAGGTTAATGGTGTTGCAAACCTCATTCGTAATATTAACCCAATCCCACAAAACTGTTACTTCACTACTACTGAAAAAGTTGGTGTAATTATAAAAAAAAACTGAAAAACAAAAAAACTCCAGGTTTAGACGGTATTAATAATAAATGTCTAAAAAATTTATCTAATAAAGGTATCAACTATCTAACGAACATCTTTAATGCTTGTCTTAAATTATGCTACTTCTTACACTTTCTTATAGACCAATAAGTCTGCTCTCTTCTATAAGTAAAATCTTGTAAAAAATTATTAAGGAAAAGCTTATTAATTTTATCGATGCTAACAATATACTTACATCGCAACAATTCGGGTTCAGAAGTGAACATAATACGTCTCAACCCCTACTAAAAATCAGAAAATTAGTTAAAAATAATTTTTAAAACGGCAAATCAACTGGAATGATATAGCTAGACATAAAAGCTGCGTTTGACTCCGTTTGGCATAATGGACTTATTTTTAAATTGGAAAAATTCAACTTTCCAATTGAACTCATAAAAATTATTCAAAACTTTCTTCAAAATAGATCGTTCAGCGTTTAGTTGGGTAAAACCTGTTCACAACAAGTAAATATCATTGCAGGATGTCCACAAGGTTCTTGCCTGTCGCCAGTTCTTTACAAAATCTTCATTCCAACATTTTCCAATTGCATTACGTCTATATTTGCAGATGATACATCAATTCTTAGTTCTGATGTATATTCAGCTGATATTATTACAAAATTGCAGTCTGCTCTTACTGGGTTGAGTAATTATTTTGATAAATGGAAGATTTTGGTTAACCCTGTAAAAACGCAGGCAATTTATTTTACAAGAAAACATGTCTTGTTTTATACCCCAGAGTTTACCTCGTTTTATGAACCATGATATTCCATTGGAAAACAACGTCAAATACTTGGGCGTCATGCTTGATACAAAGCTTAATTTTAATAATCATATTCCCTATGTAGTGCACAAAATTAACAAAATTATTAGAATAATGTACCCAATTATAAACAGAAAGTCGGAAATGAACATAGACAATAAAAAACTCATCATCAAATCTATATTCCACCCCATAATGTTTTACTGTGCTCCAGTTTGGTACACGTCTGCAAAATGTCATACAAAAAAACTCCAAGTAGCACAAAATAAGCTACTTAAAATGATATTTAAACTACCATGGCACTATTCCACCCGACGCCTACAGTCTCGCTGGCTTTGAACTCGTTCTGGATAAAATCGAAAGATTGACTCTAAATTTTAATGGAAGATGCCAACTCTCACATGTACATATCAATGAACTGATCTCATCATAATTTTGTCTACTTTATCTCATTTTTATCTTATACCTCTGCTTCATAAAGGTTTTTGTAAATTTTTTCCTTCCGTTTAATAATAATGTACATAAATTTCATAAATTAAAAAAATATATTTATATACCTAAGTAGAAAAGGAACGAAGTTCCTAAACTCTTTGCTTCCAAGTCAAATGTAAATAATATAAATATTATAAGAAATAAATTGAATTGAAATTCATTTTTAGTGAAATATCCCAATAAGCATATAGGTTTTAAAAATTCAAGTGCTTTAAATTTTGCTTGAAGTAAAGTAGATTTCGAATTCTAGCATTTGTATATTTAACAAAATTATTTCAAACTTGGTTTGTTTGCATTTTGAAATAAAATGTAATAAAAGTTGTATTCAAGCCTTGAAACTGGAAAACAGGACTGTAATTGAACTTGATTTAGACTTGAATTCCAGTGAAATTGTTTATAGGGATATTTTGCCAAAATGTGCCATGTTTACTGGGTTCGTATAAAAAATGTCATGAATTTGAAGAAAAAAATGTTTTGTTGAAACACATACAATACAATTAGCATTTATCGCAATATATTCAAAAATATGCATTAACAAATCAATGCCATTTTACTACAAATTTTTTGATTCGCAGCGATAAGCTGGGGGGTTACCGCGTAACTCGATTCGAAAAATTTCGAATTCGTAAATTTTGTACCTTTTGAAAAAGAAAAATTTTAGCAAAAATCTTACTTTTTAAATTTGTATGTGTAGTGGACAAGGTTTGGGATAAAAATAAATTAAAAAGTATAATTTTTATACAGAATTCTATTTTTTACAATATTTGCAAGATTTAGGAATTCGAAAATTTTTTTTGAAGGGTTACGCGGTTACCCCCCTGTTCTTAAGCTATCCACAACAAATATGAATTTAAATGAAGTTCCTTATTCTAACGATAAAAAATATTTTCTGCATTTTTTTTTGTTAGTTTATCATAAATTAAATATATTTTTTTTCTAAAAGCTGATGGGAATTAATATTTTAAAACGGAAAAGTTCCAATTCATAAATTTTGTGAAAGGAAAAGCTTAAAGCAAGTAAAAAAAGTACAATTTTAATGAATTTCTTTACCAATTTCTTAAAGATTTGCAATTTTGAACCCCAGGTAATATATTGACATTTTAAAAAATAATCTCTTAAAGCCTAGAATGGAAAAATTCACTAAACGTTTTTAAGTAGAAACACAAATATTATTAAATTTGTTTATATATATTGTGGATGTGGAACTTAAAAATTATTAACCATAAAAAAAGACGATGATGATACAAACAGATGCTGATACAGCCTTAAGGTATAAAAAAGTCTAATTTTTCTTATTTATGAGCCCACAATGATGTTGTTGATGGGAATATGGATCAATTTGACAAAGAAACCAATAAAGCCCATAATACAGAAACCAATAGCAGTGGCAATAGCGATCTTTTGGAATTCTTTGCGATCAGGTTTTGTGCAACGTTTTACCAAACGAATCGAGTCCTTGGCAAAAGCGCGTCCAGGTTCACAGAATTTAACAACTTTATCCATGGCGGGTTTTTTATGGTATTCAACTAAAATAGAAAAAAAATCAAATAGAAAAATTAATAAAATTCTCTATAAATGAAAGTAAAGACAGAAAAGAAGCCCCAAAAACTACACATTGCAGTTGCTTTGCCTGTATTCGTGGCATACGTCACACATCAAACAAAATTTATACTTTTGTAATAAAATTAACAAAATTATTTCATTTGATTCTTCAGTATTTATTAATATTAACTATTTTTTGCTTTTTTGCAATCGTTCCATGTAATTGTTTTCTTCATTTTCGTCTTCACTCTTTCTTGAATCTTATATTAATCAGGGTGATTTTACAGTTAAATTTAGATACGTTTAGTAAATAACGATGCAAATTAAATTTGTTTTAAGATATTTGTTTAAATAACACAAAATTATATTTTAAAATGCAGAACACACCTCCTCTTCGTTGCAATAAATTTAACACGAATGAACAGCGAGAATGAAATTTGTGTATTGACAAGCTTTGACAATATATACGTGGCAGAACCTATTTAATGTTTTGTACCCCATCTATATGTCACACGGCATATCTTGTCGAAGTTGTGTTTTAATCAGTGTTACCAGAAAAGTTTTACTACTCCTAATTTGCAAGTTGAAATCCCCAAAACATTTCTGAATTTGCAAATTGGTACACACAGAAAAAAAACAGGGGGAACTTTATCTAAGTGCTATGTAATTATACAACTACATAAGTTCGAAGTAAGTTTTACAATTTTCCAGCAAAATATATGCATTTTTTCGGATATTTTCCACTACACATGTATATATTTTGCAAGGATTGTATATATTTTACAAAAAAATGTGCATACTTTACAAGAACTTTGTAAAACTAACTTGAAAATTATGTAGTTGTATAATTACATAGCACTTAGATAATATTCCCCCAGTTTTTTTCTGCGTGTACCAAATTGATTATTTGATCTAATTTAAACAAAAACTCATTTTTAAAGAAAAAATAAATTACTCAGTCAACAAATTTTAGAGCGCTCTGAAATAATGAATCATAACAGACTTTAAAATTGAAGGATTTAGAGGGTTCTTATCGAGTTCTTGCAAAATCGGGATCCCATCTAATTGTATATTGACAATCTTTGACAAAATATACGTGGCAGAAACTTTTTAATAGTGGTATTCATCTAACTCGATTTATGCCCTCGTAAACCGTGTATTTTTGTAATCGCGTATATTTATAACTTTACCTATTTATTTAAATGAACGCACCTTTTAAAACTATTCACATTTCAATTTTGCATTTAGCCACTTTTTCGATCTTTTCATAAATTAAACACAGAATTTTTTAAATTTGTATTATTTAAAAACAAATAAAACAGAAAATAAAAAACAACACACAAAAAAATTCAAAATAATTTCATTTTTGACTATAGGTTTGTTTTTTTCGAATTTTGTATAAATATTCCATACAAATTTAAGTATTTATAAAATTTTTAAGTAGGTATAAATTTAGCTGCTTAAAAATTAAGTAGTTATAAAAATGCTACCAAGTCTTAAAAATTCTTGGCTTTTCTCTTTCAAATGTAAACAAAAATATTTGTCTTAAAAATATTTGAAATTGTAGAATTTTTTATTTCATAAAATATTAAAAACAACAAAAGCTAACAAATGAATTATGCGTTTGTTAGTAAAGGTAGACCAGGGCACACAAGCTAATTGCTCCATTTCGAGTTCCGGCGAAGTCTTTGTACGAAAACAGCTTTTGTACAAAGGCGACCCCAAATGCTTAAATTCTATTTGTGTACAAAAAATGAAAGAAAATCAAGTAAGTACGGATAGTCGTTTTTTTACAAGACGTTATGATATAGATATAAAATTCGAAAAAAACAAACCTTATATTCAAATGTATGCGTATACGCTTACATAAGTATATACTTATACGAGCCATGGTAAATATATATATTTACCATGGCTCGTACACTAGTTTTGACATTAATCGAGTAAACTTACAACATATTCACAGTATACGAGGCGTAAATACTTTAAATGAATACCTAATGTTTGTGCTCCATCTATATGTCACAAGGCATATATCGTCAGAGTTGTGTTTTAATCAGTGTTGCCAGAAAAGTTTTAGTTGAAATTCCTATTGCATATGACGAGTAGTCAGAGGTTCCCAAACTTTTAAAAATATAGACCTTCGGGAAAATTCGTCTCCAACCCGAAATAGGCTTAATATCGAAAAAAGTCGAAACATCCCTCACTTAAAGAGTAAAGCATTAAACACATAGACGACTGCAGCTACACGACTACAAATGCTGCTGGCTGCAATTGTAGTCGTGTAGTCAGCTACTTTTGAAAACGACAGCAACATGTAAACAGATAATCCTAAATATTTGACATTTTGATAAATGTTAATCTTTTTTGGTTTGTGCTTCTAAACTAATGGCTGAGGAATATTTTGTTAATTTTGTAAGATCCATTTTTTTTTACAAAACATCACAATAAAGTTATTTCCAAATATAAATTAATGAAACCTTCAAACAATTGTAAAATATAAACAGCTGTTTCTTCAGTGTTCCCAAAACGGTGATTTTCTAGTCAGAACTAGCGATTTTATTTCGCCTCTAGCGGGAAAAATTGTCCTGTTTTACATATTTTGTTATATTGTCAACACTATTTTTGTTTTGTAGCCAACAAAAATAGAAATTATCCTAAGTTGACTACAGCGGCAAAAGTAGTCGTGTAGCCGTGTAGCTGTGTTGGTGTCAAAATAATCGTTTTCATATAAACGTGTGTATTTTATTTTTGACAGGCTGTAGTCGTGTAGCTGCAGTCGTCTATGTGTTTAATGCTTAAAGAGTTTACATTATAGGATTGAGTGCTAGGACCTGTCAAAAAAAAACCATGTGCTTAAGATTTTTTTGACAGTCATACACGCAAAGAAAAACATATAGTTATTTCAACAAAGCACACCATGTAAATATATCGTTAGTTTAATTTGATAGGAATTGTATAGGGTTGCACTCTAGTGTAATAGGTAATTATCATTTTTGCTGTTGTATATTATCTTTTTGTGGGTAAATTTATTGATAGCGAATTTACATTATGATCGAAATCGAGTTAAAAGTAGATTTCGACTGAAATCCAATACAAATTTGGGATTTCAAACAGATTTCCTATAGGAAATGATATCCCAATTTAATTTGGATTTCAGCGAAATCTCCTCGAAATCCAAATTGAAATCCAATTTTTCTCCCATATTTGCAGAAAAGTAGGGAAGTTTGCAGAAAAAGTGGCAACATTCAGCTGTTATGTCATAAAAAAATTAATAAATAACAAATATTAATAACTTTAAAAAATTAAGAAATAACATAATAAAAAGTGTGTTTGCGTACTCGAAAATTTGTACAAATTCGTACAAATTTGTACAAGTTTTTACTGCACGCAGAAAAAAACAGGGGGGATATTATATAAGTGCTATGTAATTATACAACTACATAATTTTCAAGTTAGTTTTCCAAAGTTCTTGTAAAGTATGCACATTTTTTTGTAAAATATATACAATCCTTGCAAAATATATACATGTGTAGTGGAAAATATCCGAAAAAATGCATATATTTTGCTGGAAAATTGTAAAACTTACTTCGAACTTATGTAGTTGTATAATTACATAGCACTTAGATAAAGTTCCCCCTGTTTTTTTTCTGTGTGTGGAAGGTGTTTGTTTACACAATTACTCAGTAAGGAGAGAGGAAAAATAGAGGGTAAAGTGACAGTTCAATACCAGAGAACTTACAAGTTTTTACTGGATGAATTTTTGCTAGTAAGAATTTTTAAGAAAAAAAACATATGATTTAAAACATATGATTGAAGAAACAAAACATTTGTCTAAATAATTTTGAAATAATTTTTTGTAAAAATAAAAAATATTTAAATATAAGCTTATTTACGATGGAAGGAGTAAGTAAGTGATCATTTTATTAGGTTTTATTTATTAATCCAATAATTTGAATAGGTTTATTTCGCAATCAGCTATTTTAATAACTGTTGCCAATTTAGCTATTTTATCGGCAAATCTAGCGATACTTTAACTCGTTTAGCGGGGTAAATTTCAATCATTTCTACACTCAGGGAATTATGTAGGTAAAATCAACTGCAAATGACAGTTAAAATAACTGCATTTGCACTTAAAAAGGTGTAGACTACATTTGCAGTTAAATTAACTGCATAATGAAGTAATTTTTAACTGTTAAAAATCAACTGACAAATGTAGTAAAAACAACTACAAATGCAATTGAAACAACATACATGCAAATTATTGTAAAACTGTACAAACAACTTGCAAATGTAGTTAAAAAAACATAAATAAAATTTTTTTTTTTAATTATTAATTTAATAAAAAAAACAAATTTATGTAAACACTATTAACTTAATTTTATTCTATAATAAATTTAAAATTGAGAAATCAAAATTTACACTTAATGTCACTTTTTTTCACTATCTTAATAGTTGTACATGTCCGTCTGTGAGGGATGAAATATGCTGTTGTTTGGCTTCCTTTTTTTTCTCCAGGTAGAAAGGGATGAGAATATAAAAGAACTGAAAGAAAATAAATACAATATTTTTTTAACATTCCCCGTAAATAAATTTATATTATAAAACTTACCTTATTATTTTAGTAATTTAATAAAAAATATATAACCTTTTCCGTATTACGCGTGCTCACTCTTTGGCATTGTTTTATGACTAAGACAAGAGAAAACATGTTATACTCATATTCTTTCACTAGAAATTTCTAAACAAGTGATTCATACACATACTTCTGTTTGCTTCGTGTGTGTGCATACACACTTGAAAATTTAAGTATTTGTAAATAAAATTCAAAATAACTGCATAAAATAAATGTTACTACAATGTAGTAATTTTTGTAGTTTGTTTAAAAAAATAACTGTCAAAAACATTGAAAAATTATTTTCTAAGTAAATTAACTACAATTGTAGTTAAAATAACTACAACCGCATTACTACATAAATAACTGTCATGTAGTAACTGCAGAACTTTTCTGAGTGTAGTAATTTTAAATTTGTAATGACTGATGTTGTGATAATAAGATATTAATCTTGTAACATTAGGATGCTCGAAATAAATAAATTAAATTAAATTAAAATATAATTTAGCTATTAGCGGGAAAACTAGCGATTTTTCTTTTTAAGACAGTCTTCACATTTTCTTAGCATTTTTTACATTTATTTCCTTGACAGAATTTTTGAATCATTATTATTCAGCATTTATCGGTAAATTTTTATGCAAAACAAAAAAGTTCGAAAAATTTGGCGATGTATCAATAATTTATTAAGAAAGTTTTAAGAAGTTTGAAAAATATAGCTATTTTTGTGAAATTTTTCAACAGAACCTAAAAAGTTCGTGCAATTTAGGGATCGCTATTTAATTTTTTTTATAATTTGGATATTTTCCAGTGATTTTTTAGTTTGATTTAGCGATATTTTTAGGGAAGAAGTCGGCAGCAGTAATTTACTAATTCTTACAATTTTTCTGTTTGCGTACATTTTTAGATATTTTTCTTTTTGAGAGTAAATTTTGCCTTACTCTCTGTAAATTTGTTACTGAGTAATTTTTACTGGACTTTACTGGAAAAGTACCCAAACACACCTAAAGTCTGTTATTTTTAATTGAAAGAAATATTTAAAGTTGAAAACGGCTATTTTATTGCATCCGACGGCAAGAGCACTGACAAAACATTGAATATTTTAGCTTTCTACTAATCATCTCTATAATTACACACATTTCTTAGCAAATATAACATTGTATCTTTCATCAGGCTCTATGCAAGATGCTCACGTACTGTTAACCGCTCTCTCACTGGCTCTGGCTGAGATTTCAAGAAGTTAAATTACAGCTAACGGGTTTAGTTTTTTTATTACATTTTTTCATGTTATGCATATTTATTGAAACAGTTTTTTAATATTTATTAAAATTTGACAATAAAACTGAACCTATCACCTTCTAATAAAATTTCTTCAATTGTCGGCCAGAGCCAGTTAACATTGAAAGAGACACATGCATCCTCTTGAGTTTCTATGCTCGTTGCTTTCATAATATAAATGATTTTTGTGTTCCGCCATTACATAAAATGGTTTTTAGAAAATCTTTTAATTTTGGTTATTTTTTAAGGTTAGTTTGTTTACAAAAAATTGTTGTTGATCGATCGAAATCCCATTCATCTGTCAAATATTCTAATGTAAACGATATAGATTTCGAATTGGATTTCAAAACGAAATCTAGTGAAAAATTTAACAATGTATTCGCTATTAATAATACCTAGGCAAAATACCGTTGTTGAATTTTGGCGAAACAACAGTCTATATGTACACTCAGGGAATTATGTAGGTAAAATCAACTGCAAATGACAGTTAAAATAACTGCATTTGCACTTAAAAAGGTGTAGACTACATTTGCAGTTAAATTAACTGCAATATGAAGTTATTTTTAACTGTTTAAAATCAACTGACAAATGTAGTAAAAACAACTACAAATGCAATTGAAACAACATACATGCAAATTATTGTAAACCTGTACAAACAACTGCAAATGTAGTTAAAAAACATAAATAAAAATTTTTTTAAAAATTATTAATTTAATAAAAAACAAATTTATGTAAACACTCCTAACTTAATTTTATTCTATTTAAAATTGAGAAATCAAAATTTACACTAATGTCACTTTTATTTTTCACTAGTAAGATATTGTTGTAGATGTCCGTCTGTGAGGGATGAAATATGGCGTTGTTTAGCTTCCTTTTTTTCTCCAGGTAGAAAGAGATGAGAATATAAAAGAACTGAAAGAAAATAAATACAATAATTTTTAATAATCCCGTAAATAAATTTATATTATAAAACTTACCTTATTATTTTAATAACTTAATAAAAAATATATACTTTTCCGTATTTCGCGTCCTCACTCTTTGGCGTTGTTTTAATTTAATTTAATTTAATTTCTTTATTTATTACAATAACCTAGCCTATAGGCCATAATCGGTTACAAATTTCTACTAAAAGTAACAAAACAAGCAATAAAATTTGCTTAAAATAATAAAAAAAATTAAGGTATAAAATATAATATTAGATGTATAATTAAATAACAATGTAAAAATAAAATTAATAAATGCAAAAAATTTAACGTAAAAGTTATAAAAAATTAAAAAAAAATTAGCGATAATAGTTTCTAAATTCCCTAAATTCTATAAAAAAAAAATAAATAGTGTATGTAAGCTTTAATTTAAAAAAACAATGACTGCAAAATTAAGCATTAAGTGAAAATTCTTCAAAAAGTTTCTTCCTGAACGTATCAATAGACAAATTAAAAGTCTTTAAGTCAGGTGGCAATTTGTTGTATTTTCGAGCAACCCTTACAAAAAAAGATCGGCCTAACAACGGTGTAAGCTTTGGAATAACTAATTGTCTATTCCTATTAGATCTACCAAATTCAAATATATCAACCAAGAACAACGGCATTTGCAATTTAAACACTTTATAAAAGTGCATAATATTTCTAATTTGAACAAGGTTATCAAATGAACATCCTAAAAATTTTAAAACATAAGACGAAATGTGCTGAGACAATCTAAGAGAGTATAAATATCTCATAACACGATTGACAGCTAACTTTACCTTCTTCATTACATAACCCAAAGCCCCAGAATAGACTTCCAAGCCATATAAAAAAATTGGCATAATTAACGCATGGACAATCATAAGCTTAACATTAAATGGCAGCATAACGTCTAAGCTGTATAATTTCCTCAAAGTAAAATTTACCTTAGAAACAACATTATTAACATGGTGCCCAAAACTAAGCTTGGTATCCAGAACCACACCAAGACATTTAACTTTATCTACAAATTCAACTACATTACCATTTAAATTAATAGAAAAGTTATTAATACAACTATTACCAAACAACAATGCCTTAGATTTATCAGAATTAATATGTAGATAATTGGAAGACATCCAATTACCTAATAAACCTACAGTAAAATCTATCATACTCTGCATAACATCAGGAAATTCCTTATCCCCTTTAAATAAAATCTGAACATCATCTGCAAACGCAAATGGAAGACACATATTATTTGACAAAATATCAAAAAGATCATTTATAAACATAATAAAAAGTAAAGGCCCAAGTACAGACCCCTGGGGTACACCACTGAAAACAGGAAGAGTCCCAGAACAAGAGCCATTACTGAACACATATTGCTTTCTATCCGAAAGATAAGACGATATTAATTTGCAGGCAGAGCCAGAAAAACCAAAATATCTGTCTAACTTTTGAATCAAAAGCGGATGGCTAACCATATCAAAAGCTTTTGCTAAGTCCAAAGACAACAAAACACAAAAACCTTTGTCAGCAATTTTCCGCCTAATATTGTCCGTTAGACCAATAAGCAACGATGTAGTACTACGGTTACATCTAAACCCGGATTGACAATCATGGAGCAAACGATTATTATTAACATGCAACATCAATTGATCCTTCATAAGGTATTCAACCATTTTCGATAAAATCGGTAAAATAGAAATCGGCCTCAAGTTATCAGTACTACTAACCCCATTATTCTTCCTTATAGGAACAATTTTAGCAACTTTCCATAGCAATGGAAAAGCAGAGGTGGTTAATATAGTGTTAACCAGATGTAAAATGTAATTTCCAATTATGGGAATCAACAATTTAAGAAACTTAAGAGCAAAGCCATCATAACCAATAGCTTTTGACTTAATTAAGTTAAAAGCTAAGTTCATTTCATAACTATCTACTGCACGAAAAGAAAAACCATTATCATTCATTCGAGGCACAACGCTGTTATTATTTAAAATTTGATTAGAAGAAAATAAGTTGTTTAAATAATTAGGATCAATTACTTCAAGGTCATCAGCTTTACCAACAACACCTTTTCTATTTAAAATAGACCAAATCTCCTTGTTGGTCTTGTCCTGAAAAATCAATCCGTGAGCCTCTCTCTTCTTTTTCCTAATTATATTTTTTGTACGATTTCTGCACCTACAAAAAACTTTCCAGTTTTCATCACTTCTATCATTCAAATAAGTGCTGTACGCAAGATCCCTAAGTGACTGATGGAATTGTATTACAGGATCTTTGAACCAACCGTCATTCAAATTTCGAATCACGCGCCTCCTCAAAGGAACCATAGTATGCAAAAACTGCAAGTTGTTGTTTAAAATCAACAACTGTTCATCCACATTATTAGTTAAGAACATATCACTAAAATTACATTCCAGTACCGCAGTTTCTAAAGAGAAAATATTAACTGCATCATAATCATAAAACTCATAAACTTTTCTAAAAACCGGTTGTAAAATTTTAAGCGACATAAATATGAATGAATGACGAGTTATGCCTGGGCATTGAAATTGATTAGAATAATTTACTAATTCAGAGGATGAGACCAAAAAATAGTCCAACAAGGAGGTGGAATTACCAGCAATATGTGTGGGCATAGAATTGTGAACAGGCGATAGATTCAATCTACTACAACTGTTTCTTATCCTCAAGGCCTTCAACGGATCAAAAAGATTATTGTTAAAGTCACCCATAATTACAATATTAGAATACTGAACAAGTAAATCAGAAATCTCCAGCTCAAAGGAATCAAAATCACCATGAGGCAAATACGCAACTCCTACCAAAATTTTAATATCATTAAGAATCAATTCCACAAACAAGCATTCAGCTACTCTATAATTTACGCCAACATGTACAACCTTCTGTTTTATATTCTCAGAAATAAAAAGTGCTACACCACCACCATTGGCACACGGGCGATCATTCCTGTGACAAACATAGCCAGAAATATTAGTGGCATTAGCAGATATGGTATTCTTTAACCATGTTTCACTGAAACCAACTACTTGTAATAAACCACCTTCCAATAGGCTTTTAATTTCACAAAATTTAGTAGCATTTGGCCTCAAATTAAAGCTTGTACAGTTCAGGTGACCAAAATTAAGATTTTGTTTAAAATTTAGTAATTGGGATTGTAAAAAACTATTATCGCTAACAATGTTTCCAAGATTATGTCTTAAATTCATTTCAAACACAAATAAAAGTGGCGAAATATATATAATAATGTTATTAAGAAAAAAAATTAATAAATAATAAAACAAAAAAAAAAAAATATATTAAATTACCAAATGATTGAATAAAACAATCAAACTACCATTATAAAAATTTAAATAACACAGTAGTGCATAACTATAACCGAAATCAGCACATTATCATGCCAAACAAAAAAGCAAATTACTCCCAATAAGGAGAAGGGAATTTTCCCCAAAAAAATAAAAAAATGATAACGTGAGGATCAGGTACTAGCCATGAAAGCTACTTAATAGAAGAAAAAAATAAAAAGGTTAAAAAAACAAAAAAAGAATAATATATATATATATATATATATATATATATATATATATATATATATATATATATATACAAAAATAAATATAGGTATACAAATATAAATGTAAGAAATCTACTATACATCGTGTCCACCGTGAGGTCCCGAAGCTGCCCCAGATGAAAAGGAGCCGTTGTTCAAACCATCTGCATCAAGGAGCTCCATACATTGCTCATAGCCAAGCGTCTTTCCACTATTATCTAACATTTTTATTCGAACTTTAGGAATATCATAGTTCATAAAAGAATATTTCACTATTTTGTTCTTCTGCTTCAACTTCCGACAGACAGCAATTAGTTTCCTAGCAGAATCTGTTAGATGGTCATTTAAAAAAACGTCTGACTGTAATGTCCCTCCAATTATATCTTTCAACTTCAATTTGCGATTCTTGTGATAATTTATCATTATTTCATCACGAATTTGTACGGAATTAAACTTTACCAAAACCTTCCTTCCACTAGCAAAATAAGTGCAATGTTGAATGTCAGTATACAACACCTTAACCTTGCATAAAGAGCATATTTTTAAAATGTGCTGCCGCAAATCCTGAATTTTTTTGGGCAATCCTACAATTATAATATTGGAGCGATTTAACCTTCTCTGCAAAATGTTGTTGTGCTTTTCCAGAGAACCAATTCGACGATCAGCAGCTTTGTCCACAACATTGACAACATCAAAACAATGCTTTAGGTCAGATTTCACTTGATCTACATCAGAAATCCCCGAAGCACCGTGAAAAGAAAGTTCATTTATTTTTTGATCTAAAAGTTTAAGACCATTTTCCAGCTGTTCATCAAGTTTACGCTTACTTTCCATAAATTTTGCCTCCAACTTTTCTTCTAATGTTTTCAACACGGAAGAAAACCCATTTCTAAGTTCCTCCTGAACATTGCAGTATTTAGGCAACCTTGAACAATTTTCACAAATGTATTTTAAAATTTTATTCTTCACTAAAATTTCATGCTGCTCCTTTGAAATTTTGGCACATGCTATATGGAAATACTTTTCACAATAAGAGCAGTCAATACTTCTGTTGGTTTTAGTCACATTTTTACTGCAAACAGGACATTTACAAATGGATGATGACATGATGAAAACGGAAACAATTAATAAGTACCAGCTCTGGGCTAAACAAAAACAACTGCTACTGAAAAGCCGGGAGCACCGATAAGAAAAATAAGTAATTTTTCCAAAAAAATCCAGTTGGAAAAAACAATTTCGATACTTGGAGAGTACACCTTCTGTTAACGTATTTCGTTAGATAAAATAATGCCGCATACAAACTGCAATATGTGTTGCAACAACTGAATATTGGCACAGAAGACACTGTATAGTATCACCTTATTAAATACTATGCTTATGTATGTTTAGTAAGCAAACAATAAAAACAATAACTTTTACTTATATTAGTAGAAACTTTTCTTCAATTATTAATTAATAAAAACCACTTTAATTTATTATTTAAAATTTTTCTAATTAATTTTCTCAATAGCAAAAAATTTGCGCGTTAATGCATAACGGAGTTGCCAGATTGTTGACTAAGACCAGAGAAAACATGTTCTACTCATATTCTTTCACTAGAAATTTCTAAACAAGCGCGTCATACACATGCTCCTGATTGCTTCGTGTGTGTGCACACACACTTGAAAATATAAGTATTTGTAAAAAAAATTCAAAATAACTGCATAAAATAGTTAGTGTAGTTAGTTTGAAATAATAACTGTCAAAAACATTGAAATATTTTGCTCTAAGTAAATTAACTACAATTGTAGTTAAAATAACTACAACCGTATTACTACACAAATAAATGTCATGTAGTAACTGCAGAACTTTTCTGAGTGTATGTTCTTACAAAAAAACAAGATAACTGACAAAAGCAACTAAGATTATTCTTTGACATACAAAAATCAAAATGGCTGAAGCATTTTTTTTTTTATAAAAAAAGATAAACGGCGCTGTTCTCAAATCCGAATCCACATAAAGAAATTCTAAAGTGGAACATTCCGAACATTTTTGCTGTTTTGTGATTCACATCCACAAAAATTTTTGTGAAATATTCCGCGTATAAAAAGCTGGGTGGAAGTAAAAACGAATGCACTATTTTTCTATGAAATATTTATTAAATTATTAAAAAACATTTGTGAACAAAATTTTGAAATGTTTTCTTTGTATTTTCACTAAAATATTGAAATTTGTAGAACATTTAATACATAAAAAGATTATTTTAAAAATTGTCTATAAATTTTAACATTTTCTTTCGGAATCAAAAAAAAGAGGAAGAATTAGAAAAAATGATTTAATCAAAATTTCAAATTTATTTTCACAATTGTTTTTTGTTTATATTTACTTCAGCTGTGTTACCAAAGTTTACCCGAAGAAAAAGTCTGGTTAATTTTGGTAAAAAGAGAAACGCTAATACACTCTCATTAGCGCTCTCATTTACACAATTTTCGAGTACGGGAACGCTTTTGGGTAAATTTTGGTAACTTTTGGTAAATTTCGTTAACTTTGGGTACGTACGGGAACGCACTTAATAAGTAAAACAGCTGATGTAAATATAAACAAAAAACAATTGTGAAAATAGATTTAAAATTTTAATTAAATAAAGAAATAATCAAAAGAAACTTGTTTTTTAAAAGAATTAATTGAATAAAATCAAAAACAACTTTCAAATACGAATTAATATGGGTATTTGTGCCAATTTGCAAACTGAAATTGAACGCATTTTCACATTAGTGATGGGATTTGTGGCACAATCTAAGATTGATTGGTACAATGACACAACCGATACTATTTTGGCACATTTTCGTTATCTACAAAATTTAATAGAAAATGGATTTAAAATATAACGATTCTTTAAAAATTCTTTAATTTTTAGTTTCTGAGCATTTATTCGTATTAAAATACCTTTTCAAACAAAGCAAAACTAAACAATGTCATCGAAGATATTACCAAATAACCCATAGAATTTTAAAAATTCAAATGATTTAAATTTACCTCAGAGTTTCGAAAGAATTAATTTAAGTTTAATTCATGAAAAATTTAATTCAGTTTTAGAAAATGTTTCTATGTACACCATTATGAGTAACCATTCCTACAGAATTCATTCATTGGCTGCATTCCCAAATCTTTAATAAGAATCGAATGAATTTCATTTACCATTTTAATTGAATGAATTCAAGAATATTTTAATTCATTAGGTTAGAATTGATTCAAAATAGAATTAATTCCACAAGAATGCGATTACGAAATGAAATTAAAGTTGAAAACACGGGTACTGAGTGAAAATTGAGTTTTGGCACAATGAAGGCCCATTTGGCACATTTTAGTCACACACTTGGCACAAAACAAAATTTTTCAAGTCCCATCACTATTTCACATTGTTCTTTGAAATAAGATTTTGGGCTAGAAAAGTGTTTTTTTGTGTTCCCGTACTATTGGGTAATTTTGTCATTTTGTGAGAGGATTTTGTGCTTACTCTCATTTTACCGAACTTTACCCAAAAAGTAAAGAAACACACATCATATGTGAATACCAAAACAGCAAATTTCCGAATATTTTAATTCCATGTGCTTTTAGAAATCCATTCTAAATCAAAACCCTCTAAACTCAGAACAGCAGTGAAAACAAGTGATTTTAAAGTTTTTTTTTTTATAAAATATGGAAAAAAAATGGAAAATTAAACATAAAAAATTATGAAAAATGTAAGTAATACCTTCAAATAAAATATTCAAAGCCCTAATTGTAAATTTGTTGTTTTTTTTAGACAAGCTGTGATCACGCAGAAAAAAACAGGTGTATCTTTTAAAAAGCCTGCTATGTAAAATTTGCATAATATTGAACTAATACAAAAATACAAGCCCCAAATTCCTGGTAATTAATTGATATGTATTTTTAAGTAAATGAATGTTCTTTTTAGTTTGACTCTACACTCAGGGAATTATGTAGGTAAAATCAACTGCAAATGACAGTTAAAATAACTACATTTGCACTTAAAAAGGTGTAGACTACATTTGTAGTTAAATTAACTGCAGTATGAAGTTATTTTTAGCTGTTAAAAATCAACTGACAAATGTAGTAAAAACAACTACAAATACAATTGAAACAACATACATGCATTTTATTGTAAAACTGTACAAATAACTGCAAATGTAGTTAAAAACATAAATAAAAATTATTTTAAAAATTATTAATTTAATAAAAAACAAATTTATGTAAACAGTCTTAACTTCTATAATAAATTTAAAATTGAGAAATCAAAATTTACACTTAATGTCACTTTTATTTTTCACTATTAAGATATTGTTGTAGATGTCCGTCTGTGAGGGATGAAATATGGTGTTGTTTGGCTTCCTTTTTTCTCCAGGTAGAAAGGGATGAGAATATAAAGGAACTGCAAGAAAATAAATACAATATTTTTTTAACATTCCCGTAAATAAATTTATATTTTATATTATAAAACTTACCTTATTATTTTAATAATTTAATAAAAAATATATAACCTTTTCCGTATTACGTGTCCACACTCTTTGGCGTTGTTTTATGACTAAGACAAGAGAAAACATGTTCTTCTCATATTCTTTCACTAGAAATTTCTAAATAAGCACTTCATACACATGCTCCTGTTTGCTTCGTGTGTGTGCACACACACTTGAAAATTTAAGTATTTATAAACAAAATTCAAAATAACTGCATAAAATAAATGTTACTACAATGTAGTAGTTTTTGTAGTTTGTTTAAAAAAATAACTGTCAAAAACATTGAAAAATTTTGCTTTAAGTAAATTAACTAAAATTGTAGTTAAAATAACTACAACCGCATTACTACACAAATAACTGTCATGTAGTAACTGTAGGACTTTTCTGAGTGTAGATCATAAATTAATATCACTTTCTGTTTAAATTATTTTCAAATCAAAGAAAGATGATACAATTTTAACAAGTAAATTACAAAGAATAAAAATATATTTGAAAGAATTCGATAAGACCAGCAATACAGAATACGTATTTTCGGCTTTCGGTACAAAGCCATCATCAGTGTATTTCGTCTTGTGTGGGCTAATATTTTAATCACAGATTAATACCAGATGTGAAACCAATGACAGGTGTCAAAAAAGTATTCTCGAACAGTATGGTTTTGTTTACATGGAAGTGAAGTCAAAAGGGAGATAACAATATAAAATCTCCATACATTTTGTATTGCGCATTTTTTGTACACTCAGGAAATTATGTAGGTAAAATCAACTGCAAATGACAGATAAAATAACTGCATTTGCACTTAAAAAGGTGTAGACTACATTTGCAGTTAAATTAACTGCAATATGAAGTAATTTTTAACTGTTAAAAATCAACTGACAAATGTAGTAAAAACAACTACAAATGCAATTGCAACAACATACATGCAAATTATTGTAAAACTGTACAAACAACTTGCAAATGTAGTTAAAAAACATAAATAAAATTTTTTTTTAATTATTAATTTAATACAAAAAACAAATTTATGTAAACACTATTAACTTAATTTTATTCTATAACAAACTTAAAATTGAGAAATCAAAATTTACACTTAATGTCACTTTTTTTCACTATTAAGATATTGTTGTACATGTCCGTCTGTGAGGGATGAAATATGCTGTTGTTTGGCTTCCTTTTTTTCCAGGTAGAAAGGGATGAGAATATAAAAGAACTGAAAGAAAATAAATACAATATTTTTTTAACATTCCCCGTAAATAAATTTATGTTATAAAACTTACCTTATTATTTTAGTAATTTAATAAAAAATATATAACCTTTTCCGTATTACGCGTGCTCACTCTTTGGGGTTGTTTTATGACTAAGACAAGAGAAAACATGTTATGCTCATATTCCTTCACTAGAAATTTCTAAACAAGTGATTCATACACATACTTCTGTTTGCTTCGTGTGTGTGCATACACACTTGAAAATTTAAGTATTTGTAAATAAAATTCAAAATAACTCCATAAAATAAATGTTACTACAATGTAGTAATTTTTGTAGTTTGTTTAAAAAAATAACTGTCAAAAACATTGAAAAATTTTGTTCTAAGTAAATTAACTACAATTTTAGTTAAAATAACTACAACCGCATTACTACATAAATAACTGTCATGTAGTAACTGCAGAACTTTTCTGAGTGTATATATCTGTCTCTTTTTAGATTATTGTGCATTATCTTTTGTGTTTTTCTTAAATTTTTGCATTTTGTTTTGCTTATTTTCTGTCGGCCATATTGCCCAAATCAGCTGATTCATATCTGGTATAATTTGTGATTTTAATGTTCGTCTACTTATGTGACCGCTGAAAGACAATCGAATTTCGTATCAACAACTCAACTTAGACTAACATCAACGAAATTTAACAATTCTATTTTTATTCTTTGTTATTATTACTCTATTTTGCTTTGAACCTTAATTCTTAAGATATCTCAGCTGATTCTATTCAACTCTGTGTATGATAACCACAGATTTTTGAATTACAACGAACCGTTAAATTTAAATGTATATTATTTAAAATAATATTTTTTGCACCGTGTCAATGTGTTTTAAGATGAATGGGGGAATATTTAGTTGATCTCTTATTTTTAAGTAAATGAATGTTCTTTTTAGTTTGACTCTAGATCATAAATTAATATCACTTTCTGTTTAAATTATTTTCAAATCAAAGAAAGATGATACAATTTTTACAAGTAAATTACAAAGAATAAAAATATATTTGAAAGAAATCGATAAGACCAGCAATACAGAATACGTATTTTCGGCTTTCGCTACAAAGCCATCATCAGTGTATTTCGTCTTGTGTGGGCTAATATTTTAATGTTAGTCTACTTATGTATGTGACCGCTGAAAGAAAATCGAATTTCGTATCAACAACTCAACTTAGACTAACATCAACGAAATTTAAGAATTCTATTTTTATCCTTTGTTATTATTACTCTATTTTGCTTTGAACCTTAATTCTTAAGATATCTCAGCGGATTCTATTCAACTCTGTGTATGATAACCACAGATTTTTGAATTACAACGAACCGTTAAATTTAAATGTATATTATTTTAATTATATTTTTTGTACCGTGTCAATGTGTTTTAAGATGAATGGGGGAATATTTAGTTGATCTCTTATTTTTAAGACGAACATTAAAATATTAGCCCACACAAGACGAAATGGCTTTGTAGCGAAAGCCGAAAATACGTATTCTGTATTGCTGGTCTTATCGAATTCTTTCAAATATATTTTTATTCTTTGTAATTTACTTGTAAAAATTGTATCATCTTTCTTTGATTTGAAAATAATTTAAACAGAAAGTGATATTAATTTTTGATCTAGAGTCAAACTAAAAAGAACATTCATTTACTTAAAAATAAGAGATCAACTAAATATTCCCCCATTCATCTTAAAACACATTGACACGGTGCAAAAAATATAATTTAAAATAATATACATTTAAATTTAAATTTAACGGTTCGTTGTAATTCAAAAATCTGTGGTTATCATACACAGAGTTGAATAGAATCAGCTGAGATATCTTAAGAATTAAGGTTCAAAGCAAAATAGAGTAATAATAACAAAGGATAAAAATAGAATTGTTAAATTTCGTTGATGTTAGTCTAAGTTGAGTTGTTGATACGAAATTCGATTTTCTTTCAGCGGTCACATAAGTAGACTAACATTAAAATATTAGCCCACACAAGACGAAATACACTGATGATGGCTTTGTAGCGAAATCCGAAAATACGTATTCTGTATTGCTGGTCTTATCGATTTCTTTCAAATATATTTTTATTCTTTGTAATTTACTTGTAAAAATTGTATCATCTTTCTTTGATTTGAAAATAATTTAAACAGAAAGTGATATTAATTTATGATCTAGAGTCAAACTAAAAAGAACATTCATTTACTTAAAAATAAGAGATCAATTAAATATTCCCCCATTCATCTGAAAACACATTGACACGGTGCAAAAAATATTATTTTAAATAATATACATTTAAATTTAACGGTTCGTTGTAATTCAAAAATCTGTGGTTATCATACACAGAGTTGAATAGAATCAGCTGAGATATCTTAAGAATTAAGGTTCAATGCAAAATAGAGTAATAATAACAAAGGATAAAAATAGAATTGTTAAATTTCGTTGATGTTGGTCTAAGTTGAGTTGTTGATACGAAATTCGATTTTCTTTCAGCGGTCACATAAGTAGACGAACATTAAAATATTAGCCCACACAAGACGAAATACACTGATGATGGCTTTTTAGCGAAAGCCGAAAATACGTATTCTGTATTGCTGGTCTTATCGAATTCTTTCAAATATATTTTTATTCTTTGTAATTTACTTGTAAAAATTGTGTCATCTTTCTTTGATTTGAAAATAATTTAAACAGAAAG
Source organism: Leucophora obtusa (assembly GCA_949987735.1). Classification (NCBI taxonomy): domain Eukaryota; kingdom Metazoa; phylum Arthropoda; class Insecta; order Diptera; family Anthomyiidae; genus Leucophora; species Leucophora obtusa. The sequence continues at coordinate 34,708,568 of OX465297.1, read as the reverse complement.
TGATATTAATTTATGATCTAGAGTCAAACTAAAAAGAACATTCATTTACTTAAAAATAAGAGATCAACTAGATATGTATTTTTGCTAATTTATTTTATTTCGAATTTTTCCTTTAAAGCTCTGCAAATTAAGGAATATGTACACAGACAACAACCTTTTCTCTGGAGAGGGGCACACCGAATGCTTTTTTTGTTAAGTTGGCTAAGTACGAGCTTTGTTAACTTTACATTGGTGAAATTTATTTAAAAACGTATTATGTAAAATTTGCATTGATTAAATTTTGAAAATAAAATAAGCAATAAGTATATTTTTCTAATAAGACAGGTAAATGTCAAAAACACAATTACAGTTCGGCAGCAGAGGAATTGAGGATAAAGAAAAATGTTAAAATATAAATAAAATTAATAATTAATTAATTAAAATTAAACAAACTAAAATAAAAATACAGAATTTGCAATTTTTCTTTTATTTATTTAAAAAATAAACCATGTTTTTTTTACTAAAAGAAAAAAGTTTATTTTCCTTTGCGTGTTGTTATATTAAACAAAGGCTTCGATTTAATTACATATATACATATCTCTTTGAAAATTTACCTAAGCGTCTTGACAAATTTGTCCTTAATTTTATGTAGTTGTATATCTACCACGGAACTTGTAAACTTTTACTCTAATTTTTGTAAATGTTACACCTTTTTTTTCTGCGTGTATATAAAAACTATTTGTCTAAAAAACAAATGAGAATTATAAGACACATTTTGCAAAAAAAAATTGACTAAATAAAAAATTACTATGTCTGTAAAAGTGTTGAGTACCGAGTACTCATTTCCGACTTTTTTTTAGGGTACCCAATGCTGAAAAGTAATTACTCAATACTTTTAGGCTTGTATTTTTTCAACAAGTAAGCAATTTTGACATGAAAATTACACTAAAAATATATTATTTTTTATAGTAAAGTGTTGTTTTTTCAAACGCGTCGTATAGACCAAATACAATTAATATTGTCATTAATATGTATTTTTATTAATTCTAATTTAGTAGGTTTGAGGTTAAGAAGAAGAATAAACCTTCCTCAAAAGTTATAAACACTTTAAATTTGCAAATCAGACTAGATCTAGTTTCTGCTTTTTTATGGACAGGCTTCATCAGTGATCTTCCATTAAATTGTATTATTGTTTATATTTCACTATGCGACAGTCAAAATCGGGATGGGATGAAACCAACGGGAAATGTTATATCGGTCAAAAACAAGTTATACGTGTCCCAGCGTTTCGCTGGGTCACCCCTAGGAATTGAGATATATCTTTTTTTTGATATAACTCGAGATTTTGCTCAAACAATTTTAAAAAAATTAAAAATTACAATTCCTTTAATCTGTTTATATAACGTTTTTCTATATACTCAACAGTTTTGCCGGTAAAAATAAATGTTTGTTACCGCTACCATAAAAATCAATAACCTTTTGTTTATTACTTTTTTTTAATATTTTAGGCAAAAAATATTTTTTTCTTCATACATTTATTTTTTCCGGCAAAACTGTTGAGTATATAGAAAAACGTTATATGAACTGATTAAAGGAATTGTAATTTTTAATTTTTTTAAAATTGTTTGAGCAAAATCGGACTAGTGGTTCTCGAGTTATGTCAAAAAAAGACCACCAAACGTCAAATCGATATATCTCGATTCCTAGACTTGACCCAGCGAAACGCCGGGACACGTATAACTTCTATTTTACCGATATAACTTTCCCCGGTAGTTTGAACCCTTACCAATCACTGACCCCTACCATTTGTCTCACAGTGTTTTTATTGTCAGATTGTCTCTATATGAATAATTTCAGAAGTGATCAAACAGACATATACAAACATTCTACTTCAGATTTTCTCTGTTTATCTTCTTATTTCCTCCGTGTCACCTTTTCACAAATATTGCCACATTGACGTATGGTTTGTACGTACAAGTGCAGGCAATTTGTGTATATTGGAGACGGACAGCCAACAGGGCATTTTTATTTTTTATATTAAAGTGTTGTTTTTTCAAACGCGTCGTATAGACCAAATATAATTAATATTGTCATTAATATGTATTTTTATTAATTCTAATTTAGTAGGTTTGAGGTTAAGAAGAAGAATAAACCTTCCTCAAAAGTTATAAGTTATTTTTGTTTTATTCGCATTAATATTTTTTATTTTTGTTTGCATTAATAATATTATAAGATAAAAACTTGAGAAAATGCAGCATCATTATTCTTTTCACCGGCGTAGCTAGACCATTTTTCTAGGGGGGGCTATAGCCCCGTCTTATAAAAATTTTGTTTTTTTGTAATTTATCAAAAAATGTATCTAAAGTTTTATAGGTTTGGTTCTTCGGTTTCGTCTACTATGATCTGTACGATCGTCAGATAGCTATTCGGATAGTTACGCTTTCAGCTTTCCCCAATAATCACTACAAAAATTTAAGTGAAATCAAAGTTAAGGCTTACATTTTGTTTGAACTGCACTTTGTTTTATGACTACACCAGAAATACAAATATCTCTATATATAAAAGAATAACGTGACTGACTGACTGACTGACTGACTCAACATCGCCCAGCCCAAACCGCTGAAGCTAGGAAGTTGAAATTTGGTATGTAGGTTCCTCTTTCGGGGTAGACGTCCACTAAGACGGGATTTTTGGAAATTCCTACCGGAACGGGCAAAAAGGGGGAAAGTGTCCCCCTTGACGGCCTGCCAAAACCCCTTTGGCTAGAAAGCTGAAATTTAAGATATGTGTTCCTTGGAGTAGGGGCTAACTTTTCTGGAAAGTACTTTCTAGAATTTTGGACAGGGACGTTGTAAAAATGGGGGGAAAAAGGCCCCCCTTGACGGCCTGCCCAAACCGCTGGAGGTAGGAAGTTGAAATTTGGTATAAAGGTTCCTCCACTATCGTAGACATCCGCCAAGACGGGAGTTTTGGAAATTTTTACAGGGACGGGCAAAAAGGGGAAAAAGTCTCCCCCTTGAGGGCCTGCTCAAACTGCTGGAGCTATGAAGTTGAAATTTGGTATGTAGATTCCTCGACCGGTGTAGACGTCCGTTGAGACGGCATTTTTGGAAATTCTTATCGGGAGGGGCAAAAGGGGACAAAAAAAGTACTTTTTTCCAAAAAAGTACCTTTTCCCAAAAAAGTACCTTTTCCCAAAAAAAGTACCATTTTCCCAAAAAAGTACCTTTTTCCAAAAAAAAGTACCTTTTTCAAAAAAAAGTACCTTTTTCCAAAAAAACTACCTTTTTCCAAAAAAAGTACCTTTTTCCAAAAAAAGTACCTTTTTCCAAAAAAAGTACCTTTTTCCAAAAAAAGTACCTTTTTCCAAAAAAAGTACCTTTTTCCGAAAAAAGTACCTTTTTCCAAAAAAAAAGTACCTTTTTCCAAAAAAGTACCTTATTCCAAAAAAAGTACCTCTTTCCAAAAAAAGTACCTTTTTCCAAAAAAAGTACCTTTTTCCAAAAAAAATTCCTTTTTCCAAAAAAGTACCTTTTTCCAAAAAAAGTACCTTTTTCCAAAAAAAGTACCTTTTTCCAAAAAAAGTACCTTTTTCCAAAAAAAGTACCTTTTTCCAAAAAAAGTACCTTTTTCCAAAAAAAGTACCTTTTTCCAAAAAAAGTACCTTTTTCCAAAAAAGTACCTTTTTCCGAAAAAAGTACCTTTTTCCAAAAAAAAGTACCTTTTTCCAAAAAAAGTACCTTATTCCAAAAAAAGTACCTTTTTCCAAAAAAAGTACCTTTTTCCAAAAAAAGTACCCTTTTCCAAAAAAAAAAGTACCTTTTTCCAAAAAAAGTACCTTTTTTCAAAAAAAGTACCTTTTTTCAAAAAAAGTACCTTTTTCCAAAAAAAGTACCTTTTTCCAAAAAAAGTACCTTTTTCCAAAAAAAGTACCTTTTTCCAAAAAAAGTACCTTTTTCCAAAAAAAGTACCTTTTTCCAAAAAAAGTACCTTTTTCCAAAAAAAATTCCTTTTTCCAAAAAATGTACCTTTTTCCAAAAAAAGTACCTTTTTTAATAAAAGTACCTTTTTTAAAAAAAGTACCTTTTTCCAAAAAATGTACCTTTTTCTAAAAAAATGTACCTTTTTAAAAAAAAGTACCGTTTCCCAAAAAACATATATTTTTCCAAAAAAATAACTTTTTCAAAAAAAGTACCTTTTCCAAAAAAAGTACCTTTTCCCAAAAAAAGTACCTTTTTCTAAAAAAATGTTCCTTTTCCCAAAAACATACATTTTTTCAAAAAAATACCTTTTTCAAAAAAAAGTACCTTTTCTAAAAAAAAGTACCTTTTCCCCAAAAAAAAAGTACCAAAAAAAGTACCTTTTCCAAAAAAGTACCTTTTTCCAAAAAACATACATTTTTCCAAAAAAAACACCTTTTTAAAAAAAAATACCTTTTCCAAAAAAAGTACAAATAAAGTACTTTGTAAAAACAAAGTATCTTTTTCCAAAAAATTTCGTTTTTCCAAAAAGTACCATTTAAAATAGTATATAATTTCAAAAAAACCACTTTTTTTCCTCCCCCCACGGATATCCCCACTAAAACAAGGTTTCTTGATATTCGGCATAGACGTGCGCTAAGACGGGATTTTTGGAAATTCCAACCGGAACGGGCAAAAAGGGGAAAAGTCTCCCCATAAACAGTCTCACAAATTGGAAAAGTGCCTGCCCAAACCACTGGAGGTAAGAAGTTGAAATTTGGTATAAAGGTTCCTCCACTGTAGTAGACATCGACTAAGTTTGTATTTTTGGAATTCCCTACAGGATATCCCAAAAGGAAACTCGGTATGTGAGTTCCTCCTTCTGTGTAGGCGTCCGCTTAGACGGAATTTTTGAAATTCCTATCGGGAGGGGAAATAAGGTAAAAGTCTCCTCCTCACGGCTTGCCCAATCCCTTTTGGCCAACCTAAAATTTTAAATATGTATTCCTTGGAGTAGGACTAACTCACCGGCAACGTAATTTTTCTATTTTGGAACAGGAACATAGTAAAAATGGTGGTTGAAAGGGGAAAAATGTCCCCACTAACGGCCTGCCCAAACCGCTTAGGCAATGCAGTTGAAATTTGGTATGAATGTTCCTCATCCATCGCAGATAGCCGCGAAGATGGAATTTTTGTAAATTCCTAAAGGGAGGGGCAAAAAGAAGAAAAGCCTCACCTTGGGGGCCGGTAAAAACCCCTTCGGCTAGAAACCTGAAGCTTAAAATGTGGGTCCCTGGAGTGAGGGCTAACTTATTAGAAAGATACTTTTTTGAATTTTGGACAGGGTCGTTATAAAATGGGGGCTCAAAAAGGGAAAGTTGCCCCTTAACGACCTGTCCAAACTGCTGGAACTAGGAAGCCGAAATTCGGTACTTAAGTTCCTCTCAGCCTGCTCAAACTGCTGGAACTAGGAAGCTGGAATTCCCTGTCGATGGATTTTCGGAAATTCCTACCGAGAGGGGCACAAATAGTAAAAGTTGGCTAGAAACCTGAAATAAAACATATGTTACTTGGAGTATGTGCTCACTTACCGAGAAGGTGCTTTTTGGACAGGGACATTGCAAAAATGGGGATTAATGAAGCGAAAAGTGCCGCTTAAAGGCCTGCCCAAACCGCTGGAGGTAGGAAGTTGAAATTTGGTATTAAAGTTCCTCCTCTATTGTAGACATCCGCTAAGATGAGATTTTTGGAAATTTCTACAGGTAGGGTCAAAAACAGGAAAAGTCTCCCCCTTAACGGCCTGGCCAAACTGCTGGAACAAGGGATCTTAAATTCGGTATTTGGGTTCCTTCTCCAACGTTGACGTCCCCTAAGATGGTATTTTTGTAAATTCATACCGGGAGAGGTAAAAAGGGAAAAAACTTCCCCCTTGACGGCCTGGCCAAACTGCTGGATATAGAGACCTAAAATTATGTATGTAGTAGGTTCCTCCTCCAACGCAGACGTCCTCTAAGACGGAATTTTTGGAAATTCCTACCGGGAGGGGTAAAAACGGAATAATTCTCCCCCTTGATGGCCTAACCGAACCCTTCGGCTAGAAACCTGTAATATATAATATGTTTTCCTTGGAGTATGGGCTAACTTATCGACAAGGCATTTCTAGGACTTTGGACAGGAACGTGGTAAAAATATGGTTCAAAAGGGGAAAATTGCCCCCCCCCCCCCCCCTTAACGTCTGCGTCTTTAGCTAGAAACCTAAAACTTAAAGAACAAGTGTATATGAAACACTAAAATTAAGAAACTAAATAGGAAACGAGTGGGATTGAAACACTACACAAGTGGAATGAAATGGATATAAACGTTGAACGAGTGGATTTGAAATTATAGACATTGCAAATGGATTGGAAGAGGGAATTACCTGTTCAAACACTATCAACGGAATATGAAACTTATGTAGCATTGAAACATACTCTCCAAAAAGTTAAACAAATTTTCTGAAAGAGAAAAAACCTTAGAAAAGGAATGGAACTTATATATTCCGATATTTAAACTTCATGTAACGAAGCACCGGTGGAAGAAACCGACGCAGTAAATTTTCCAACTGAATTTGTGAATTTACTTGAATTGCCAGGTCTACCTTTACATAAACTGGAATTAAAAAAAAAACTTTAAAACACGCTAACAACGTAGCTTTGCCCGCTATTTTTAATATTATAAAATGCTTTTCAACCCTGCTTTACGTTATTTATTTTCATTCAAAACACAAATGAACAAAACTACTTACGGGTCTATCTACCTAAGTTCGCACTTTACCAAATTATCTTGACATACACACGTATATTGCAAATTATTATGGATTCATTACTAACAATCCACTCTCATGAGCAAAAGTGATCAAATATTTATTTATTTTAAACCCATTGTTGTGCAGAATTATTTATTTGTGGTGGCTGGGTGAAGGCTTTAAATAATAAAACGAATTTAATAAAAATTGTGGGGGGCGCAGCCCCCCGGGGGGGAGGGCGTATTTTGGGTGATATTTTGGTTCGTTTTAAATGACAACTTACCCTTCTCATATCAGCAAAAAATTATCTGAATATTAGTAGAAAACACACAGAAACAAAATTTGCAGAAATTAGCCGAAATTTTTGCTGAAAAATTGTTGAATATTAATTTCAGATTGGGAGATATTCAATTTATTTTACAAAATAAAGTATATTGAGGAAAAAATTCTCCAAAAAAAATTAGTTTTTAGTTAAGTTATTATTAGAAAAAGGGACTTTATGCAAATACATATTTGCAATAAAATTGCATCGAATTGGTAATATGTATTTAGCTAGAGGTGCATATTTTTGCATATTTCTTGCTATAAGTGCATATTTTAATATACATATATTGTAGCTTATCATGTTTTATTGCATATTATGCCAATAAATGCATATTTTGCTAAAAATAGATGTTACAAATCGTACTTTTGATTCTATCAAAATCTAAGTTTTTTTCCTTAAATTTGTAAAAATTTTTTGGATCTTTTAATTCACGGAAACGAAAGTGTTCGACAAATATGGTTACTAACTATTTGACGATCATATTTAAACTACTTTTAAGATAATAATACTATATCCTACTTAACAAAAATAATATTGAAAACGCTGAAATAAATAATAAATTCATGTTTAAAAACTTTGTAATAAAAACTTTCCGATTTTTAATACTTTAGCTGTATTTGTGCGGCAAGCGATCAAAGTTGACTCATGACATTCCCATACAAAGTTGGCGTTAGTAACGTTGAGAGTTAACATTAAACTTTGGCTAATGTCAAATTTATATGAGAATGACATATGCTAGCCGCATAGCTTGCCGCACAAACACAGCTTTTATGTATATAAAACAGTGGTGTTCAGCCCATAGGACAATTGTCCCTGCTCAATTCACATGTATTCTTACGCTCTTGGTTTTAGTCGTCACAGAAACAGCGACGAATGAACATGAGTACGGATATACGCTGATTTTTTTTTAATGTACTGAAAAAAAAAAAAATTAATAACAATATAGAGCAATTCCATATGAAAACGATCAAAATTGGCAAATTTTTGGACGACCCCTCTCCGATTTTAAAATAAATAGTCTCAATCGATTGCCCAGCAAAAAATAATGTACCTACATATTTTTTTTTTTTTTATAGTGACTGGTTTAGTGGTGGTGTACACCACTGTCATGTGACAAAATTGAAGAATTCTTCATAAGGGACCTCATTGAAAGTTGTTTTAAAAAAAACTACTAAAGCGATCGCAACGAGTGATAGCTCGTTGGAAAGGTATTGAATCAGGCTTTAATTGAAAAATAAAATTTTCCTAATTTTTCTCAGAAATTTACCTTTTTTCCCATGAAAATTAAATTTTCCCATGAAAATTAAATTTTCCGATTTTCCACAGAAGCTCCTAAATTTTCCGGCAAATTTTTTTTTTTTTGGATTCCTCATAATTTTTGCTTTAAGAATCAGCAATAAAAAAATGGGCCCCGACTCCTTGTTTGGACAGGAGAGGAGCATTTAAGAGACCACCTTGTTCTCATTGTTTTTATATTTTTTATAATTGAATTATTTGTAATTATTTAACATTGTTTTATTTTATTATTAAAAATACATTTTAAAAATTATTTAACAGTTAAAAATACATTTATGAAGAAACTGAATGCGTTCCGTGCCTGTCTAATGCCAGCACGCATTCTTTTGGTCGTAGGATGGCAAACTTAGAAAATCCCACTTTTTCTGCTGGGTATTTCTCTTTGAACTGATGGTATGCTTCGGATAGATTACATAATAATAATCTGCGCTGCTTGTGTACTTTTTCTCCATCTTCACGTGTGATAACATAGTCACGTGTACCTGGGCAGGCGCGGCTGTTGTCATCATTGCAGTAAAAATCTTGAATCAATTTCACCGTTGCTTCGCTGAGGGTCCTTGAGCCAAATTTCTTGGTGGGAGTCGCCAATATGCCCTTCTGTCGAACTAATTCTTTGCTTCTTCTCGCGATGTAAAAAGATGTTTGAAACTGTTCAGAAATCTTGCGTATATACCATGATTGAGGCAGCACAAATAAAATGAGATATTTCTCCGGAAAAGTGGTCGCTAAATTGAATTTTCTTTTCAACTGCTCAATCATTTGTTTGCCGTCATCAACGTCATCTGCTTGACTGCATTGGTTATCAGAGCCTTCATCAAATATTGTCGCGATTGCACTCATAACCTTGCCTTTTTTCTCTTTCCTGTATTTTTCACTTCGCAACTTTCTTTTTGTAATAGGCGATTCACCTAAAGTGGTAATAGCCTCATTCAAAGGACTCAAAGACATATTGACCATCGGAAGGTCTGCCTCACTATCAGATGAAACATTTTGTTCAATTGTCATTTCACTCTCGGATTGTGGTTGCATTTGTTTCAATGCATTTGCTTGTTGAGACAAATCGATTTTACACTTGGGGCAAATGAATTCTGCTTCTTCACCGTATTGTATATTTAATTCATTCATGTATCGCTTCGAAACACCAGTTAATTTTAATACTTTTATCTTTTTCGAACGATGTCCACTCTTGTTAAACGGATTGCAGCAAAATTTATTCATTTTACTTTAAATTGTCTTTACAGCTTCACTCTTTACTTTACAAAAAAAAAACACTTTAACACTTTCACGTTTAGTATTCAACTAAAATTTGACTCAGAGTGTGTGAAGTATTTATATTTATTTTTTGGTAAAAAATAGGTAAAAAAAAATAAGCGATATTTGCTTTTCTTTAATAGGAAAATTTGCGTGAACTACTGGTCATAAAATGTTTTTTAAAGAGGGACTTAATTGGTTACTGCCAATAAGCCGACCACAGGTCATAAAATGTTTTGTAAATTTTTTAAATTACCAGGTAATAAATATTTCGCCATATTTATGGAAAATCCGTGTTTTATGACTTGTTTCTGCACGTGTCATTTTAGGCGAAATATTTATTACCTGGTAATTTAAAAAATTTACAAAACATTTTATGACCTGTAGCTTCAGTCGGGTTTGGTGTGCCTCTACATGCCACTGCTGCTATTATCCATGGATTTATGGCCGATCTTGTGAAGGCAGGCAGACCATATTTACTACACACTCAACTTGGGGCTCTTAAAAAAAATTGATTTTTTCTTCATAAATGTATTTTTAACTGTAAAATAATTTTTAAAATGTATTTTTAATAATAAAATAAAATAATGTTAAATAATTACAAATAATTCAATTATAAAAAATATAAAAACAATGAGAACAAGGTGGTCTCTTAAATGCTCCTCTCCTGTCCAAACAAGGAGTCGGGACCCATTTTTTTATTGCTGATTCTTAAAGCAAAAATTATGAGGAATCCAAAAAAAAAAAAATTTGCCGGAAAATTTAGGAGCTTCTGTGGAAAATCGGAAAATTTAATTTTCATGGGAAAATTTAATTTTCATGGGAAAAAAGGTAAATTTCTGAGAAAAATTAGGAAAATTTTATTTTTCAATTAAAGCCTGATTCAATACCTTTCCAACGAGCTATCACTCGTTGCGATCGCTTTAGTAGTTTTTTTTAAAACAACTTTCAATGAGGTCCCTTATGAAGAATTCTTCAATTTTGTCACATGACAGTGGTGTACACCACCACTAAACCAGTCACTATAAAAAAAAAAAAAAATATGTAGGTACATTATTTTTTGCTGGGCAATCGATTGAGACTATTTATTTTAGAATCGGAGAGGGGTCGTCCAAAATATGGAATTGCTCTATAATGTTCTTTACATCGGTTTCATTTTTTGGCAATGCCAGGTTTTTATTATAAAAACTTTCTCGAATAAACGAAGATCTAGTTATGGTGCGGATTGACATTCCGTCGACTGCGGCTAATTTGGATACCATTTCAGGAAATGTTTGCTCTAAAACGTTCAATGCCTATTCAGCTTACACTTTTTTCTTCGGATACTTTGCTAATTTTAGCTGGAACGTTATTCTTGTTGTTGTTTTCTTCAAGAGAAGTTGCATGACCATCACTTTTTTTTTTTTACCAAATTAAGATGTCGGATAACCAAATTTAGATACCTCCGTTAACCATTAGTCTTTTAGGGCAAATATTGCACTGCGCTGCATTGTCCTTTTTTGTGAAGTATTTCCTTACTCCTGACATTTTATTCTTTAATATAAAAGAATATATTAGTTTAAAAGTAGGTGTATTAAAATAAAGTAAACTTACTTGAAAATATCACATTTATTCATGAAAACGTTACTTATAAAATTATTGGCCCTTAATATAAAGGAGTATTTTAAATTTAATGTCGACTTTATTTTTAATCTTACGGTTTTGTTCATTTTGTGTATGAAAGCCTTACAAAAATATTTATATTTTCAAACATTTTGATTGCTTGAAAATAAATTAACCAATCAGAATGTTCCAAAATTAAACCAAGTCAAGGTATACTGCCACCCAATATTTTAACTAAAGGCGACTTTAACTAAAATATAGATTTGAAAAATTTAGATAGTAAGGTCGATTATTTGTAAGAAACAAAACTTTTTTTTTTCATATTTCTTTTAAACATTTTACCAAGTTTCTAAGTTTTACTACTTAAATTTTGAATAAATTATGCGAAAAATCTTTATTAGTTGAAATGTTCCTAATTACTTGGCAAAGATTTTTTTTGTGTGTCAAATAAATTGACTCCCTTTTAAAATATTTTAACAGACATTTTTGTTTTGGTATTTAAAATGTTTTTTTTTGGACTAAAATTAAAAAATCCTATTCCAAACAAAAACCATTTCAAAAATTTAATATTTTTTAAATTTCCCGTTTTTCCGGGAAAACTATATTATTTTCCCGGGAATTCCCGGCAAACTTTTCCCAGGATTTCCCGGGAATTCCCGGGCGGAAATTCCCCAAACCCTAAATGCTACATAAGTTTCATATTCCGTGGATAGTGTTTGAGAAGGTAATTAAAAGGGGTTCTTCACCCCTTTTTGTTCCTCCCAGTAAAAATCCCAAATATATATAATCTTGCCTCAATCGCATGCGAAATTTCAAGTACAAAACTCCGGCAGTTTGAGTCATTCAAATTCCATTCCATTTTGTTTAACAATTTTAGTGTTCCAGTGCAACTCCTTCCAAGATTCCATTTCGTTCACCATTCCATTGCATTTCGTTCCCATTATCTATTATTCCAATTCCACTCGTTCCCCGTTTCATTCCATTTCGTTCCTACTGTCTTGTATATCGATATTGATATCATTCCATTTCTTTGCACTTGCTCCGTTCCATTCCTCTTTTAACTGCAGTGTTTCAATTCCACTCGTTCCCCATTCTATATCATCTCGCTCCTCATTCAATTTCATTCTATAGTCCATTCCATTTCGTTCCCTCTTCCAATCCATTTCCATTGTCTATAATTTCAATTCCACTCGTTCAACGTTTATATCCATTTCGTTCCACTTGTGTAGTGTTTCAATTCCACTCGTTTCCTATTTAGTTTCTTAATTTTAGTGTTCCATATACACTTGTTCTTTAAGTTTTAGGTTTCTAGCTAAAGACGCGGACGTTAAGGGGGAGGGGGCAATTTTCCCTTTTGAACCACCATTTTTACCACGTTCCTGTCCAAAGTCCTAAAAATGCCTTGTCGATAAGTTAGCCCATACTCCAAGGAAAACATATTATAGATTACAGATTTCTAGCCGAAGGGTTCGGTTAGGCCATCAAGGGGGAGAATGATTCCGTTTTTACCGCACCCGGTAGGACTTTCCAAAAATTCCGTCTTAGAGGACGTCTGCTTTGGAGGAGGAAACCAAATACCGAATTTAAGCTTCCTAGTTCCAGCAGTTTGGCCAGGCCGTTAAGGGGGAGACTTTTCCTGTTTTTGACCCCACCTGTAAAAATTTCCAAAAATCTCATCTTAGCGGATGTCTGCAATAGAGGAGGAACTTTAATACCAAATTTCAACTTCCTACCTCCAGCGGTTTGGGCAGGCCTTTAAGCGGCACTTTTCGCTTCATTAATCCTCATTTTTGCAATGTCCCTGTCCAAAATTCCAAAAAGCACCTTCCCGATAAAACTATATCTTTTTGTATAAAATTACATAAAATGTTATAAAAGTAGACATAGTTTGATACAATTATACCTAAATATTGACCCTATATTTTTACCATAATATATATGACCATATCAAACAATATACAAAATTATATTTTTAAATAAAAAAAGATATACAATATCTGGAGATCAGACCTGAGGGATTTCAATTACAATTACTTGTAATTTGTAATTGAAATTACAAGTAATTGTAATTGAAAATTTTCAATTACAAATTACTAGTAATTGTAATTGAAAGTGATTTCAATTACAAATTTCAATTACATTTAGAATTAAAAAGTGTTTTTTGTTAAAATTTTGTAGAAAAATCTGACTGGGATAGGTTGCATAGGCATGGATGCGTATAAAAAGAATACGTCATGTTGGGCTTACCCCTAACTTGTGGTTTTTGTCATTATTTATTTTCCCAAAAAATGTAATTGACATTTTTTAAATTACAAATTACTTGTAATTGTTCTTTTTTGAATTACAATTAATTGAGTTTTTTTTCAATTACAATTACATGTAATTGTGTAAATGCATGTGTAATTAATTACAAAATGTAATGATTAACCCCCAGGTCTACTGGATATCCTATAATTTCGATAAATCTTCCATTACTTTTATCCAGATTTACCATGACAGTGCATGAAACATGAACAAATTTCGATTTGTTTTTAGTAATTTTAAAATAAGGTTAACAACACTGAAATTTTTAACGTAATAGGATTGTGATATACAACCAAGATATAAGAGATCAGTCAAGTGTGCGTTATAGTATAGAGAATTCCATATTAAAGCTTCAGTATTGCTAATTTTATGGGCGCGTTAGCCGTTTTGACTCACGCTCCTAAACAAAAACAAATTACTCACGCACGAGCATTTCGTGTCTTACTCACGCAGACATGAGTATATTAAAAACTTACTCACAATCAGAAAATTCTCACGCAAAACAGTAAAAATTTCTAAAAACACATGATGCAAAGAATAAACTCACACACGAATCATGCACGGGTTATATATTCTTACTAGGGTTTGGGATTTCCCGGACTTTTTTATTTCCCGGGAAACGGGAATGAAAAAATTTGATTCCCGGGATTCCCGGGAATCCCGGGAAATATTTTTAAACAAAATTGTTAATGAAAACCACCTATATAAGTAATTTTTGTTAAAAAAAACACTATTTCAGTACAAATGCAGTCTGTGTAGTGAGAATTCAAAGTAAAAAATATCAGAATGTTGAACTTTTGATTTCACATAAATTACTCGCAGCACTGCCAAATGAATTGCATGATTCCAGCAGAAAGCACCTACTACTGGACTGTCGGAAACAAACCGTTTCATCACACTTGGCCCATTAGATATGGTGGCCACAATGTTATTTTCGAAAGACAAACTCTTGTAGTCTTATTTCTACAATTCTACTTATTTCATCAGCATTACATCTTCCTGATATATAAACCAACCCCAGGTTATAAAATTAATTATTTCCGTTTATACATATGTTCAAATATCTGGTATTCTTGTCCATTCATCTAAGATTATAGTAAATCTCCTATTGTTAGAAATATTGCTCGATATTTCTTTTATCATGATTGTAGTAATTTAATATAATGTTCTTTACATCGGTTTCATTTCTCGAATAAACGAAGATCTAGTTATGGTGCGGATTGACTGCGGCTAATTTGGATACCATTTCAGGAAATGTTTGCCCTACCATAAAACCTTTAATGCCTAGTCAGCTTACACTTTTTTCTTTTCGTACTTTGCTAATTTTAACTGAAACGTTTTTCTTGTTGTTGTTTTCTGACCATAATTTTTTTTTTTTTGTGAACCAAATTTAGATGTCGGATAACCAAATTTAGATACCACCGTTAACCATTAGTCTTTTCTTTTCACATTTATTAATGAAAACGTTACTTATAAAATTATTGACCTTTAATATAAAGGAGTATTTTAAATTTAAAGTCGACTTTATTTTTAATCAAACGGTTTTGTTCATTTTGTGTATGAAAACCTTACAAAAATATTTATATTTTCAAATATTTTGATTGGTTGAAAATAAATTAACCAATCACAATGCTCCAAAAATAAACCAAGTCAAGGCATACTGCCACCCAATATTTTAACTAAAGTCGACTTTACCTAAATTATACATTATATAATTTAGATAGTAAGGGCGATTATTTGTAAGAAACAAAGCTTTTTTTCATATTTCTTTTAAACATTTTACCAAGTTTTTAGGTTTTACTACTTAAATTTTGAATAAGTTATGCAAAAAATCTTTATTAGTTGAAATGCTCCTAATTACTTGGCAAAGATTTTATTTTTGTGTCAAATAAATGTATTCCCTTTTAAAAGATTTTAACAATGACATTTTTGTTTTGGTATTTAAAATGTTTTTTATGACTAAAATTAAAAAATCCTATTCGAAACAAAAACGATTTAAAAAATTTAATATTTTTAAAATTTCCCGTTTTCCCGGGAAAAATATATTATTTTCCCGGGAATTCCCGGCAAACTTTTCCCGGGATTTCCCGGAACCCCAAACCCTAATTCTTACTCACGCTCACGTACGAATTATATATTCTCACGCTCACGCGCGAATTACTTTGGTATAGTAATTATTACTCACGATCACTTGTGAATAACTTCACTCACGATCGTGTCATGCGCCTATCGTTAGTAATTACTAAATCTTAAACTAGTTCAAAATCATTTTTAATATGGAACCACATTTAATACAATACGGTTTTAAAAGGACCTTATATATTTTTATATAAAATCACTTTGAAAAAATTGCTAATGTGGGATGATATATAATTATAGATGATTTTATAAAGAACGTTATATCGTTATATATAAAAGAAAGCATGAAATATTGTAGATATGAAACCATACTAAGTTATATATGGGTTCATATCCGTCAATATATAATCATATATAACACCTATTATATAATATTTCTTAAATGGCTCCATATATAGTTTTATATTATTATGTGTAGTGTCATACTAAATTATATATAAACGTATATGTAATTATATCTTTTATATGTTACTTTATGTACTTATATATAGCACATACACTTATATGTAGGCCAGTATGTAATAATATAAAATCACATATGTCTCAATATTAAAACCTTTGAGGAAAAAATATTTAATAAATGACTATATAAAAGTATATATGCTTCAATTTAAAAGCATATGTGGCCATATGTAACTATAAGTTACTATATATAATTACATAAAATAATATATGATTATATCAAAACTTTTTTACTCGGGTAGTAGACTTCGAATAGCAGACTGGATAGTAGACTGGGGTCAGCAAACTATGTAGTTGGAACTTAAAGAGTTTTGTATATGCAAACAAAAGAAAAAAGAAACACTAGCAGCTTTAAAAAGAAAATACAATTAAACTTATCATATTTCCTATTTTATTTATTATTTTGTTAATTATATAATTTATATATTAATTAATTTCACACTTTATCGTAAATATGTATGTACGTATAATACTTTATTCTGATCAATTGTGGTACATAGTACATATGATTTGATTTTTTTAAATTGTCATTAATATGACACTAACTTACAACAATTGATTTTTTGGACAAATTACTACACCCAAAAAATACATGGTAGTTGGTCATTATTTTTTCAATTGTGTCATATGTTGGCTGAATAGAAAAATTTGTTATTTTAACAAAGTTTATTCCTGTTTTTTAGCTTAAAATAAAATCTGTTAATTTTAAAACATTTTTTGTTAAATTTAAAAAATCTAAATTTAAGTAAACTTTATTTATTTATTACTATTCTTTTGTTTTTGTTAATTAATTCATATATTAATTAATTTAACACTTTATCGTAAATATATACATTTCTGCATTGATTCAATTGGTACATATAATTTGCAGGTTTTTTTTAATTAATCCACTCTGATATATGTATGTAGGTATATGTGACGCGCAAAATAGAAAGGGACCTAAGGGTAAAAACCGGTTTTGTTCAGGAGAGCATGGGATCGGTCTCATTCGATGCTCAGATGTTGTCCACAAAAAACAAATTGATTTTTATACCCTTAGGTCCCTTTCTCTATGCGCTGTCACATATGTTAAAAATATGTCGTTTAGATAACACTACCTTACAACATTTTTTGGAGAAATTACTACACCTAAAAAAATACATAGTTGTTGATCACTATTCAATTATGTCATATGTACTACAATCTTTTTTTGTTTGGCATAATACTAACCCGTAGAGTATATACATATATAATTTGAATTAATGCATTTTCTCGATAAAATTTAGTACCAGAGATGGTCCAAAAGAAATTTTCATTTGCATTGCGACAAGAAGTGATCATATGTACGTGGGCTTTTTTAATTTGCATTTTATTTTAATTTGCATTCCCCATTTATTCCAATTAAGTATTAGAAATGCAAAATTTTTAATTAATAAATAGATTGGCAACATAATTAATTTTTTTTAAATGGTTGTTGAATTTCTGGCAATTGCAATAAATTCAATTTTGATTTTGTGTTTAAAATTTAGGGTGTAATTTTGTAAAACGCAAAGCCTTGAGTTGCGTTGTTTTCCATACAAATTGTTTTTGTAACAATAACAATTTATACACAAATCAACGCAACACAAGGCGTTGCGTTTTACAAAATAACCCACTTAATTTGTAACTTTTTATATTTTGTTTGATTTTGGCAATTTTTTATTTTACGTTGACATTTCATTTGATATCCAGTGTGTTCGGTTACTCGAAATTCTTACTAATTTTACTACAATTGGAAAGTTTTGTTTATTTTTTGAATTGAACTTTTCCTGTTGAAGTAAAAGTAGCAATTTGTAGTAAGTAAACGAACACGCTTATCGATATATTGGTTGAAGAACCTATACAATATATACACCGAATATTCTATAAATATCACCTACAGGCAATTTAAAAAAAAAAAAAAAACATTAAATATATGGGTACTTCTAAAATTTCGGAGTAGCTGTATTTGACCTTAGATTTTTGTAGAGATTAACAAAAAAATAATTAAAATTTTGGATTCAATTTTCCGGCGTTTTTGGAGGGTGGCACTTATAGAATGATGACACATAAAGCATATGACAATAAGTGCGTTCCCGTACGTTCCCAATGTTATCGAAATTTACCCAAAAGCGTTCCCGTACTCAAAAATTGGGTAAATGAGAGCGCTAATGAGAGTGTATTAGTGTGTCTCTTTTTACCAAAATTTAACCAGACTTTTTCTTCGGGTAAACTTTGGTAAAACAGCTGATGTAAATATAAACAAAAAAACTATTGTGAAAATAGATTTAAAAAATTGCCAAAATCAAACAAAATAGGGGTTTTCATATAAACTCGTATTCTACTCGTAAACATTTTAAAACTGGTATGTTTATGAGTTTAATGTCAAACTCCATACATAAAAAATATGGTTTTTATTTATACAAGGTTTACAATGAATTTACGAGTTTATATAAAAACCCTTAATATAAAAAGTTACAAATTATATTTTAAACTCAGAATCAAAATTGAATTTATTGCAATTGCCACAAATTCAACAACCATTTAAAAAAATTAATTATGTTGCCAATTTATTTATTAATTCAAAATTTTGTATTTCTAATAATTGTAATAAATGGAGAATGCAAATTAAAATACAATGCAATCTTGTCGCAATGCAAATGAAAATTTATTTTGGCCCATCTCTGGTATTAAATTCCATAAAATTTTATCGGGAAAATGCATGAGTTAGCATGATGACAAACAAAAAAGCAAGTTTGCTTACCGAATCGAATAACGTTAAGTGTAACGGTATCAAATTTTGTTTGTTTCGGCAACGGTAAAGGTAATGGCATTTAAGACTGTTTCGGTAACGTACCGGTATTAAAAAAATTTATTCTTTGTAATTTACTTGTGAAAATTGTATCATCTTTCTTTAATTTGAAAAATAATTTAAACAGAAAGTGCTATTAATTTATGATCTAGAGTCAAACTAAAAAAAAAAACATTCATTTAAGCACCGTAAGTTGTTTTTCACGTGGAAAAATTTCACTCGAAATTTAAATGCCTCAAATTGCAATTTAATTTAAACAAATGAACAATTTTTTAATTTTTTAACAAAGACACAATCAAAATAAACATAAAATGTCACATTTTCCCAAGATAAGTAATAATCTTGTACATTAAATTTGCGTGAAAACAAACTCTACACAATTTTCACGTAAACTAATTGTCGTGAAAAATCATTTTTTTTATATGGAGTATAACAGTTTTTTCACGTGAAACTCAAACAACTTACGGTGCTTTACCAAATAAAAGATCAACAATACATAGCATATTTTTAATTTTAGTTGTTAAAAATACAGATTATGAGCTATGAATTCAATGCTGGTACTTTTAATAAGTAAAATTGTTATCTATAAATTTTTTTATAAAAAATTCAAGATTATAAAATAAAAAATTTCAAAAACCGGCATTTTTTACATAAATTAATAAATACCGGGAACTACCTATAAAAATAACGATATCGGTAACGATAACGGTATTTCCAATTTTTTTTAGAGGTATTGATAACGGTATTCAATTTAAAACGGTATTTTATCGATAAAGGTGTTATAACGATAACGGTAACCGACCTTGAAAAAAAAATATTTAGTACATATGACATAACTGAATAGTGATCAACAACTATGTATTTTTTAGGTGTAGTAATTTCTCCAAAAAATTAATTGTTGTAAGGTAGTGTTACCTAAACGACATATTTTTTACATATACCTACATACATATATCAGAGTGGATTAATTAAAAAAAACCTGCAAATTATATGTACCAATTGAATCAATGCAGAAATGTATATATTTACGATAAAGTGTTAAATTAATTAATATATGAATTAATTAACAAAAACAAAAGAATAGTAATAAAAAAATAAAATTTACTTAAATTTAGATTTTTTAAATTTAACAAAAAATGTTTTAAAATTAACAGATTTTATTTTAAGCTGAAAAACAGGAATAAACTTTGTTAAAATAACAAATTTTTCTATTCAGCCAACATATGACACAATTGAAAAAATAATGACCAACTACCATGTATTTTTTGGGTGTAGTAATTTGTCCAAAAAATCAATTGTTGTAAGTTAGTGTCATATTAATGACAATTTAAAAAAATCAAATCATATGTAATATGTACCACAATTGATCAGAAAAAAGTATTATACGTACATACATATTTACGATAAAGTGTGAAATTAATTAATATATAAATTATATAATTAACAAAATAATAAATAAAATAGGAAATATGATAAGTTTAATTGTATTTTCTTTTTAAAGCTGCTAGTGTTTCTTTTTTCTTTTGTTTGCATATACAAAACTCTTTAAGTTCCAACTACATAGTTTGCTGACCCCAGTCTACTATCCAGTCTGCTATTCGAAGTCTACTATGCAGTTTTTTTTTTCGTTACTCAGTCAAGTAAAAACACATTAACCAGTAACTCAAAACGCAGCAAGCAGAAGAAACACAACTTGTTTTGTTGCTGAACTCACACAGTTACGCTGCGCTTAGTTTGAAAACTTAAAAAATGTAAATGATGACTGTGTGTGTTTTGAAATTTACTTACACAGTTAGACTGAAATAAGCAAGTTCATAATATAAAATGAAAGCGAGTGCTTTTTTTTAAGCACGTTGCTTACAAAATATGAAAATTTAACTAAATTACGACTGCTATTAGCAGTCGTTCGAAACTCTGCTTTTAATCACAATCTAATTTATTATTACTGTATAACTTGTCTGATTCTAATTCTGTCATTTATAAGATATTATGTCTTGTTGTATTAGAAAGCCAAAATAAATAAATACAAATACATACTACAAGGAACATATGTTTCACATTTCAGATTTCTAGCCTATTTTTGCTATTTGTGCCCCTCTCGGTAGAAATTTCCGAAAATCCATCGACAGGGAATTTCAGCTTCCAAGTTCCAGCAATTTGAGCAGGTTGTCAAGGGGGACACTTTTTCTTTTTTTGTCCCTCCCGGTTGGAATTAGGCTGGAAGAGGAACCTAAGTACCGAATTTCAGCTTCCTAGTTCCAGCAGTTTAGACAGGTCGTTAAGGGGCCACTTTCCCTTTTTGAGCCCCCAATTTACAACGACGCTGTCCAAAATTCAAAAAAGTATCTTTCTAATAAGTTATCCCTTACTCCAGGCATCCACATTTTAAATTTCAGGTTTCTAGTCGAAGGGGTTTTTACAGGCCACCAAGGGGAGGCTTTTCTTCTTTTTGCCCCTCCCTTTAGGAATTTACAAAAATTCCATCTTCGGGCTATCTGCGATGGATGAGGAACATTCATACCAAATTTCAACTTCATTGCCTCAGCGGTTTGGGCAGGCCGTTATTGGGGACATTTTTCCCTTTCTACCACCATTTTTACTATGTTCCTGTTCCAAAATAGAAAAATTACGTTGCCGGTGAGTTAGTCCTACTCCAAGGAATACATATTTAAAATTTTAGGTTGGCCAAAAGGGATTGGGCAGGCCGTCAAGGAGGAGACTTTTCCCTTATTTCCCCTCCCGATAGGAATTTCAAAAATTCCGTCTAAGCGGACGCCTACACAGAAGGAGGAACTCACATACCGAGTTTCCTTTTGGGATATCCTGTAGGGAATTCCAAAAATACAAACTTAGTCGATGTCTACTACAGTGGAGGAACCTTTATACCAAATTTCAACTTCTTACCTCCAGTGGTTTGGGCAGGCACTTTTCCAATTTGTGAGACTGTTTATGGGGAGACTTTTGCCCTTTTTGCCCGTTCCGGTAGGAATTTCCAAAAATCTTGTCTTAGCGCACGTCTATGCCGAATATCAAGGTAATTTTTTTTAGAAAAAGGTACTTTTTTTTTTGGAAAAAAGTACTTTTTTGAAAAAGTACTTTTTTGAAAAAGGTATTTTTTTCTGAAAAAGGTACTTTTTTTGGAAAACGGTTTTTTTTTGAAAAAAGTACTTTTTTTGGAAAAAGGTACTTTTTTTTGGAAAAAGGTACTTTTTTTTGGAAAAAGGTACTTTTTTTTGGAAAAAGATACTTTTTTTGGAAAAAGGTACTTTTTTGGAAAAAGGTACCCAGACAGAAATTGCCAACTGTACCAAAAACAAAACACTGGCAGAGCACTGATTTTGTAAAAATTACTACGCTTTGTTAAAATAAGGTAAAGCCGGAAGGTCTCGGGTTTGATTCCGGTCACGAACATACAATTTTTTGTTTTCTTTTTTTATTTTATTATATTTTTTTTTATAAAATTACATTCCTTTTTATTAAATTTAATTGTTTTTTATAAAATAATTTTTGTAAAGTTTTTTTGACCATCTATATTTTGGTTTTCCTGACGTTACGCCAACGTTGGCAAGTGAGATCCAGCAGACGTTATGCCAATGTTTACATATTAGTAGGGTTTATGTCCCGGGAATTCCCGGGACGGGATTCCCGGGAATCCCGCTCTTTTTCGGATCCCGCAATCCCGGGAATTTTGTGCGGGATTTCCCGGGATTTTTTTTATTCTTTTACAGAAGTTTTAGCTTATATTATTGCAATTTTGGAAGCTTTATTTAAATTTAAAGCATTGTTTTTTTGAAATTAATTTGATCAAAAAATATTTAAAATTAAAAAATACGATTTAAAATTTAATAAACTGAATTAGGCCAAATTGTTTTTAGATGCCAGTTGAATTTGGTTTAGTTAAACCGAAAAAATTTTATCAGCCATTACCAAGTTTACCAACAAAAATTCTTGTATGTACATCTGAAATTTTTTTTTCTTTAAAATGATCTTTGTTCAAATAAAGAAATATTTGTATAGGCTGGTTTACACTATATTTTCGGAAAAATTCTGCAAACTTGCCTATATGTTTTGCATGTGTACTAAAGTAAAATCGTTCCGAAAATCTTATAGTGTAAACCAGCCGTATTGAACATGCCAACATCATTATTTCAATTCCAAATACCTCCAAAAAACTAGACATTAAAATTAAAAAATTTGTAATGTTTTCATATTTTCAATTGACAAGTATTTCGAGTTTCTTTTATTTAAAATAATTTAATTTTAAGTTCAATTGTTATTTCTTTATTTCAATTGTATTTTTTAAATATTATTTGTTTTCAAAATAATCCATCAGATGCTTTTTAAAATTATTTTGGATTTTTTTTTATATGTTAATTTAAAATGCAACTAAATACGAAAATTAAATAATTTATTTTTAAGTAGCTGTGGCATAAAAAATGTCTATTCAAGGAAACCAATTAAAGTTAAGAAACTATTTAATAATGTTGTAGTGTCTTTTTTATAAAACGATTTAGGCGAATTTGCCTAAAAAATTGTGTGAAAAATACTCACTTTTAAACTTTTTTATAAAAATAATTCTAGACGGATACTTTTGAAAATCTGCATAGAAAGGTATATATAAAATATCTAGAAATAGAAATTTTTTGATTTCATATCTAAGAAATATTTTAGCAACAAATCGATCTTATTTCTGACTATAAAACTGGTCCGACACAATTTTGCACCCATTAACAATTCCAATATATTCTGAAAAAAGGGGATGAAGATAAAATACCCGCGTCTTTCACTTTTTCTATATCAATTGGTTTAACCGTTTAAACGGCGAATTAATATTTAATTAATATATTTCTAAGAGTTTTTTTAAAATTAAGACGGCCTTCCATATAAATATATTACCTAAATATTAATTCACGATTTAAATTGTTAAACGAATTGATCCAGAAAAAGTGGAAGACATGGATATTTTATATTTAGCCATCCTTTCAGAATATATTAAGTGCATTTTCTAATGGGTACAACCAAAAGATGAACTTTGTCGGACGCTGTTTGAACAGTAATCGAGTTTTTCAAGTGCAACATATGTCGAATTTATATATTTTCTAACGAGCGGGAATTCCCGGGATCCCGGGAAATTCTGAAAAAAATCCCGCTGTCCCGGGAAATGAAAAAGTCCGGGAAAAGAAAAACCCTACATATTATTGTTATCATTCATTTATTATTTAAGCTATGTTGTACTACATGTCTCGTTAGCTTAGTGTGTAGAGCGATTGTCTGACAGTCTGACTGCCCGGGTTCGAGTCACAGCCCGACCATGTTTTATTTAAAATAATTATAATCAACATTTTTATTCTAAATTAGTGTCAACCAACTTAGTGTCAACCAACCTTTTGCCGACGCTTGTAAGTTAGATACAACTGCTGTTATCATTGATCTAATTTTTTAGCTGTTAGATATTACAAGTCTTATTAGCTTAGTGTGTAGAGATCGCGGCTGAGAACCTGGCGGCCTGGGGTCAATTCCCATCAGAACCATGTTTTTTTAAAAAAATACTAAAAACAATTTTTTTGAAAAAAAAAATTACTTTGAAAATTTATTTTTAAACCACTTTTTTTCCATTTTGATAACGTTGTGAAAACGTTGTGAAAACGTTGGCAAGTTAGCGCCAACCAACGGGTGGGTGCTGTTATCAATCGGGTAACAGGACAATACTGTCAAGATTGTTAATCCCACGTTCTGCCAACGCATAACCGACCATCGCCATCGGTATGCCAACATTGTGCCGATCGTATTTTTCTGCTTGCGTACCTTTTTTGGAAAAAGGTACTTTTTTTGTCCCCTTTTTGCCCCTCCCGATAAGAATTTCCAAAAATGACATCTCAACGGACGTCTACACCGGTCGAGGAACCTACATACCAAATTTCAACTTCATAGCTCCAGCAGTTTGAGCAGGCCGTCAAGGGGGAGATTTTTTCCCCTTTTTACCCCTCCCTGTAAAAATTTCCAAAAATCCCGTCTTGGTGGATGTCTACGATAGTGGAGGAACCTTTATACCAAATTTCAACTTCCTACCTCCACCGGTTTGGGCAGGCCGTCAAGAGGGGCCTTTTTCCCCTTTTTAACCACCATTTTTACAACGTCCCTGTCCAAAATTCCAGAAAGTACTTTCCAGAAAAGTTAGCCCATACTCCAAGGAACACAAATCTTAAATTTTAGCTTTCTAGCCAAAGGGATTTTAGCAGGCCGCCAAGGGGGAAACTTTTCCCCTTTTTACCCGTTCCGGTAGGAATTTCCAAAAATCCCGTCTTAGCGGACGTCTACGCCGGAGAAGGAACCTACATACCAAATTTCAACTTCCTAGCTTCAGTGGTTTGGTCTGGGCGATGTTGAGTCAGTGAGTCAGTCAGTCAGTCAGTCAGTCACTCACGTTATTCTTTTATATATAGATAAAATCATTGATTTAAAGTGATAATGAATTAAGGGTGATTTACCCAACCGTAAACGTAACTGTAACGAATCAGCTGTTTCGAAACCACAAGAAGAAGTGTATACAAATCATACTTGGGAATTTTTCATTGGCATTGAAATTTAATTGGCATTACTTAAGCTCAATGCCAATGCCAAAAAATTTCATTACCATTCAATGCCAATGAAATATTTTTCAATTGGCATTGATTAAAACAATGGTAATGAAATGTACACGTAATGGTAATGAAATGCACATATAATTGACGAAAAAAGCATTGTATACAAAAAATATTGTTTTAATAAAAAAGGACATTAAGGCAAGAATGTAAAATTTCTGTGCTATAAAAACTATAAATATTCGCTATTTTATCAAGTTTTATCAAGTATACTGCTGTTCACTCTTCATTTAACACTGGTTAGTCTAGAGGGATCAGTCTCTAGTAATGTAAACTTGACAAAATAGCGAATATAAGATAAAACCCACGCGAATTTTTAACTTTTTTTTCTTAATTTGTTCTTTTATTGAAATATGAAAACAAATGCTTTTTTCATCAATTATAATTGGGCATTTAGGCATTGAACAATGCCAATTGCAAAAAAATTTCATTGGCATTGATCAATTGTAATGCCAAAAAATTTCGTTGGCATTGGTCAATTGTAATGCCAATTAAATCATCAATTAATTGATCCATTCAGTTAACTAGTCCCAAGTATGCGTTAATTGATCTTTCGAATGCAATCGTTAAGTTTTGATAGTTGACAGCTGATATAAAGTTGTACATCATCTGCATATATATGTATTCCACAATAACTGAGTCGGGAGGGTAGGTCATTTGAGTAAATGGCATAAAGCAGTGGACCGAGTATTGAACCTTGTGGTACACCTCTCGATATTACACAGCTCTTTGATTTATCAGATCCATGGTATACTGATTGACTTCTATCACATAGGTAAAAAAAAATTAATTTTACTGCAGTTGTTGAAAAATTTAGCATACGTTTCAATTTGAGACACAAAATAGAATGATCAACTGTGTCAAATGCCTTTGAATGATCAAGCAGAATTAAAAAAGAAATCATATTTACATCAATGTTTGACCTAAGCTCCTCAGTGACATTAATAAAGCAGATATACAACTGTGGTTAGGTCTGAATCCAGATTGTTCTTCTTCTGGATTAACCTTTCGAAGACTTTTGATAAATAGGGCAAAATTCCTATTGGCCTATACGTTTTATCAGGTTTTGGTATGGGAATAATTTTTGCGTGTTTCCACGCAGATGAAAATGTAGACGTTGTAATAATCATGTTGAATATGTATGTAATATGCGAAAGAATATAAGTGAGAATCAATTTCACAAATTTAGGATGAACCCCATCATAACCGACAGAATTGGAATTAATGCTTAAAAAAGACTCAAGACGTCTTCTTGAGTAAAATGTATGAAATCAAAAGATAATAAAGTGGTTCACAAGGGCTGTGGTATTTGTTGTATCGTTGTATCGTCCTAACAAAAAACAGAGTTGTTAAAAATTAAATTGAAAAAATACAACATTTGAGAATAGCACGATACAACATTTTTACGTATGTTTAATGTCTTATGTTTGAGTGTGCTAACAGATAGAAAACTGAATAGAAAATCGTTGTTAAACACAAATAAAAATTTTAACAACTCTGTTTTTTGCTAGGACGATACAACGATACAACAGATAGCACACCCCTTATGAACAACCTAAATGTATCGTTATCATTTTAATTTGTTTTAATTGGAATATATTTACTTATCATAAAGGTATAGTATGTTGTTTTGTAAGAAAGTTATCTGATCATTTACATTTGTCATAAAGAAGACTAGGTTTCATGGTATGGTTGATAATTCTGCTTCCAGCGACTGACTATCAATGTTTATAAAATCTCTAAAAGTTATTGTCTGCGATTGTTCCTGAGTTTGCACGTTGAAATCATAAGACAAAAAAATCAAATCATGTTTTGAAAATAAAGACGCAGAAAGCTGATCAAATAATAGCAGTTTGGAGTTATTATTTACGAAACAAAGATCAAGTAGAGTAGTGGCAGTCTTTGTGAAATGAGTCGGCATAGAACAATTAACGAGAATTAATCCAATAGAAGTCATGTCTTCCATAAAATTGTGGTCCACTAGGATATTTTCTAGGGTATTCAATTAATGGACATTTTAATTTAATCGATTAATCATTCAAATAATTATTCGGGTTTTTTTCTTAACCGATTAATCGAATAAAATGTTAAAATTAATCGATTAATCGAAAAAATGTTATGTAAAATAATATATATACATTTGTTGTATTTTTAATAATTTTATTTAAAAAAAAAAGAACAAAAAGAGTATCGGAAACTCTTCTAAAATTCATAAAAATATTTTATCGAATTTTTTATTACTGTCCTCTCTGTAATATATTCAAATTTTATCCAAATCGGGGAGAACCACACCGCAGACCTTTCTTTAAATTTAGCATTTTATAAAAATTAGCCAGACGTTCATATATTATACATAGCGCTCTATAATATCTTCAATGAGAAGAAGAATAGAACAACTCGTAGATTAATTTGTATCTATTTCGTATGCCTTCAACTCATAAAACACATAAATGTAGAGAGACATTCTGTTGAAAATTGATTTTCCCTCCACATTTACGTCCCTCCATCCCTTTATTTGATTTTAGCAACTATTTCACAGGGAATTTAAAAAAACCTTGTGATTAATTTTGACAAATTTGTTTCTAGCAGAGTTAGCTGAATTGGGCTCTGAAAAGCTCATATGTATAAAAGGTTATTTAGTTCCTATTAAACATTATTTAGAACTCATAAATAATAATTTTGACTATAATCTTGTTAACAACTTATTTGTAAATTTCTTTCTTTTACTTTTCAAATAAAAAACACCTCGATATGTTTATTTTTGTTTTAATTTGCCATTTATTAATTCGAATCATATGGCTTGGGATAATATCCTTTTCTAAAGGATATTATGAATACAGAGTGTTCACTACCTTGGAAGATGACAAAGCAAACTGTTGATGTTTTTGTTTTTCTTTGATATTTAAGATGTTTTTTACAATTTGTTAAATAAGTTTTAATAAAATTCCATATTTACTTTAATAAAAAGTATATATTTTTGAAACATTTTATTAAATTTTTACCAATTTCGATTAATCGATTAATCGTATTAAATTATTCGAATTATTCGTTATTCGAAATATGGCCATTTTAAATTATTCGAACAATTTTTGAGCAATAATCGAATAACGATTAATCGACTGAATACCCTAATATTTTCGTTGAAATCTCCGGTAATAACGACGTCAGTGTAACCAAGTGTAAGTGTCGTTAGCTCGTTCAACAGTGGATTCAAATCAATAAACTTATTAGGTCTATAAATACAACCTATTAAGAGTTTTTGGTTATTATTGTTGAATACTTCAAGAAACAGCTACTCAATTCTCTGGTTAGCGGGAAATTTGCATTTAAGTTTGCAGCATGTTGATGATATTATATAAATAGCAGCACCACCAGCATGTGATGATCTCTGTCCGCTCGAAATAGGCGATAACCATTCAAACAGTAAAAACTATCTTGGATTACAGGATCAAACCAAGATTCCGAAATACATAAAATGTCTGATCATATTGTATATGTTTTATTTGGAACCAGCACTCCTATTATTATATTCAGGGTTGGCAGGCAATACCGCTAAAATACCGTTATCGATTCAAACCCCTTTCAACTGACTACCGTTACCCCTAAAATACCGTTACCGAAATACCCACAATACCGTTATCCTTAAAATACCGTTACCGAAATAACTGAAGTACCCTTATCCTTAAAATACCGATACCGAAATAAATGAAATATCAATACCCCTAAAATACCGTTACAGAAACAAATGAAATACCACTATCCCTAAAATACCGTTACCGTTATTTTTAATTTTTTTGCTTTTGGTAATTTCACGTGGTTATTTAGTACTTTTTGAACATTAAGTTGATAAATTGGTTCTGTTTTTAATCTCGTTTGTTTTTTGTAAAAAAATTGCGACATGAACCGAAATAACTAACGTTAACCTTAAAAACCGTTACCGATATAACTGAAATACCGTTAACCTTAAAATACCGTTACCGAAATAACCCAAATATCGTTATCTTTAAAATACCGTTACCGAAATAACTCAAATACCGTTATCCTTAAAATACCGATACCGAAATAAATGAAATAGCGTTACCCTTAAAATACCGTTACCGAAATATCCTAAAATATCGTTACCCTAACGATAACCCCATTCGTTTCGGTTACCATCCATGATTATATTGTAAAACCATTATTATAAAAGAAATTTTTACTAGCAATGCAAACAAAGATATAAATATTCGAATTTTGGCAAATATTAAAATACTGAACATCATGAAGTAGAAGTTATTCAGTGTGTTCCCGTACGTTCCCAATATTACCGAAATTTGCCCAAAGTTACCGAAATTTACCCAAAAGCGTTCCCGTACTCGAGAATTGGGTAAATGAGAGCGATAATGAGAGTGTATTAGTGCTTCTCTTTTTACCAAACTTTACCCAGACTTTTTCTTCGGGTAAACTTTGGTAAAACAGCTGATGCAAATATAAACAAAAAACAATTGTGAAATTAAATTAAAAATTGTAATTAAATAAAGAAATAAGCAAAAGAAACTTGGTTTTTTGTTAAAATTAATTGAATAAAATCAAAAACAACTTTTAAATGCGAATAAATATGACTATTTGTGCCGATTTGCAAACTGAAATTATACGTATTTTCACATCAGTGATGGGATTTTTGGCACAATCTAAGATTGATTGGTACAATGGCACAACCGATACTATTTTGGCACATTTTGGTTATCTACAAAATGTAATAGAAAATGAATTTAAAAAATAACAATTCTTTAATTTTTAGTTTCTAAGCATTTACTGGTATTAAAATACCTTTTCGAATAAAGCGAAACTTAAAAAATGGCATCGAAGATATTACCGAATAAAGCACCGTAAGTTGTTTTTCTCGTGAAAAAATTTCTCTCAGACTTTAAATGCTTTAAATTGCAATTTAAGTTAAAAAAATTAACAATATTTTAATTTTATAACAAAGCCACAATCACAATTAACACAAAATGTCACTTTTTCACCAGAAAAATAATAGTCTTGTACATTAAATTTGCGTGAAAACTAAGTTTGCACAATTTTCACGTGAAACTCATTGTCGTGAAAAATAATTTTTTTTATATGGAGTATATCAGTTTTTTCACGTGAAAACTGAACAACTTACGGTGCTTAATCCATAGAATTTTAAAAATTCAAATGCTATAAATTTATCTCAGAGCTTCGAAAGAATTAATTTAAGTTTAATTCATAAAAAAATTAATTCAGTTTTAGAAAATGTTTATATGTATAACATTTCGTGCAAACATTCCTAAAGAATTCATTCATTGGCTGCATTCCCAAATCTTTAATAAGTATCGGATGAATTTAATTTATCATTCACCTTTTAATTGAAAGAAAATTTTATTTCATTCAAATATAATTAATTCCATAAGAATTCAAAATAATTCCATAAGAATGCATTTACAAAATGAAAGTTGAAAACACGGTTTCTAAGTGAAAATTGAGTTTTGGCACAATAAAGGCCCATTTGGCACATTTTAGTCACACACTTGGCACAAAACAAAATTTTTCAAGTCCCATCACTGTTTAACATTATTCTTTGAAATAAGTTTTTGGGCTAGAAAAGTGGTTTTTTGCGTTCCTGTACTATTGGGTAATTTTGTCATTTTGTGAGAGGATTTTGTGCTTACTCTCATTTTACCGAACTTTACCCAAAAAGTAAAGAAACACACCTATTATAATATAAAGAAAAATATTTGTACGAAACATATATGAATTTGTATATTAAAGAATTTGTAAAATTATAAATTTTCACTAGGATTTTGCAATAAAGTGTCATTGCAAATATTTCCATCATCAGGACATTGAACTCGAAATAACTCGTTAAACTGATTAAAGTCGTAGATGCAAATCGGGTCATCAGTATTAAGCAATCTAATGTAAACAAGCCCTCAGTTTGTGAAAGCAGCAGATATAACTTCTTGTTTTTTCAGTCCTTGAGCTTTTAGGAATATTCGGTGATTTTCAGGTGTAAGATTTTCATTGACATAGAAAGGCATCGAACTTTTAAAACCAGTGAGATTTAGGCGTAGAGGATCTTTTCTGAATTTAGTAAAACTAGTAATTGTTTTTAGAACGTATACTATAGTTTCTTTCATACGGACATTTTAACCAGTATTGCCAACTCCTGAAGGCAGGAAAGCACCGTGAGCATTATGAAAACGGGTAAAAAGTGTAAAAATTTACCAAAAATGGGGTAAAAAAGCACGATATTAATTTTTTGAAAAATTTAAGTCAACAAAAACACATTTTAACTTTGAAAAATCATGTAAAAAAGGTTCAAAAAATTACCTAAAAAGGGGTAAGAAAGCACCAAACTTCAAATTTTTTAAGTTTAAATTTAACGAAGTTGCTATTTAAAATTGTACTACAAACATTGTGCAAAATGTATTTCTTGTATAGTTCGTATTATTTTTAAATTTTGACACAAAATTCAAGAAAAATGTAAAAAAACGAGAACAAATACCAAAAATATAAACTGTAAAAAAGCACTAAAATCACTGCCAGAAATCTGAAAAAGCACCGTAAATACCCGCTTTTTATAAACGGGTATTTGTAAAAAATCACCGGGTACGGGAAGGAAAAAAGCACCAAAAAATACCCAAAAAGCACTAAAATGGCAACACTGATTTTAACTTTACAATAATAGCAGCGTCACGCATTTTTCCATTGTCTTTATTATTGCGGTTAATTTTGACACGATAAATTACTTTTACGTTTGGAGGAGAAATATTCACAGCTTCACACAGTCGGAAATATATATCATAGAGAACTTCATTTTGTTGTAATTTTCTGCTTGGCACAGAGATGGGCTAAAATCATTACCATTACATTTTCATTCCATTACTTGATGTAATGGTAATGGAGCTTTTTTTATCATTACCATTTTTTGAAGAAATGGTAATGTTTTTTTTTCATTACCATGGCGTTAAAAAATGGTAATTAATATTTTTTTTAATTTTCATTTGTTTTGAAAATTAAAATGAACCTTTTTTTAATTTTCATTACTTTTACCTAATGTTTACATAGTAATGAAACAACCATTTGTTTTTCATTACATGCCGTTTTTGTCGAAGTTTTTTATTTTAAAAATATGAGGTTTACAAATTACTAAAAGCATTTTTTAGTTCATAATCCGAGGCCTATGGTATCCATATTTGATACCAAGTTTTGGTGGCTAGTTGCAAAAAAAAAATCGCGAAAAAAAATTGCATAAAGGAAAATTCTTGCATCAATATATTTGTTTGCAGAACATAAATAGCTGATAAAGTTTTTTAACACAATTCTAGTACCATAGTGTTTTTTCGCGATCCGCCATAATTTTGTAAGTGCGGTTTTTTTTAATTTATAATCTAAGGACTATAATACTCATTTCGTACAACAAAGTTTGGTGGCTAGTTGAAAAAAAAAAATTGCGAAAAAAAATCCAAAGAGGAAAATTTTTGCATTAATATATTTGCTTGCAGAATGTAAATCGCTGAATAGGTGTTTTAATTAAATTATTTTACCATAAAGTCTTTTTTCGCGTCCCGCCATTATTTTGGAGTTTTTTAAGTTCGGTTTTTTTAAATTTATATTCTAGTGACTATAATACCCGTTTTATACAAGAAAGTTTGGGAGCTAGTTAAAAAAAAAACCGCGAAAAAAATCGCGAAAAAAATTTACAAAAAGGAAAATTCTTACATCAATATATTTGTTTGCAGAATGTAAATCGCTGAATAAGTGTTCTAATTAAAATTTTTTACCATAAAGTCTTTTTTCGCGTCCCGCCATTATTTTGGAGTTTTTTAAGTAAGGTTTCTAAAAATTTATATTCTAGTGACTATAATACCCGTTTCGTACAACAAAGTTTGGGGGCTAGTTAAAAAAAACCGCGAAAAAAATCGCGAAAAAAAATTTACAAAAAGGAAAATTCTTACGTCAATAGATTTGTTTGCAGAATGTAAATCGCTGAATAAGTGTTTTAATTCAATTCTTTTACCATAACGTCTTTTTTCGTGTCCCGCCATTATTTTGGAGTTTTTTAAGTGCGGTTTCTTAAAATTTATATTCTAGTGACTATAATACCCGTTTCACATAGCAAAGTTTGGGAGCTAGTTAAAAAAAACCGGGAAAAAAATCGCGAAAAAAAAAATTTCCAAAAAGGAAAATTCTTACATTAATAGATTTGTTTGCAGAATGTAAATCGTTGAATAAGTGTTTTAATTCAATTCTTTTACCATAAAGTCTTTTTTCGCTTGCCGCCATTATTTTGGAGTTTTTTAAGTGCGGTTTCTTAAAATTTATATTGTAGTGACTATAATACCCGTTTCATACAGGAAAGTTTGGGAGCTAGTTAAAAGAAAACCGGGAAAAAAATCGCAAAAAAAAATTTACAAAAAGGAAAATTCTTACATCAATAGATTTGTTTGCAGAATGTAAATCGCTGAATAAGTGTTTTAATTCAATTCTTTTACCATAAAGTCTTTTTTCGCGTCCCGCCATTATTTTGGAGTTTTTTAAGTGCGGTTTCTTAAAATTTATATTCTAGTGACTATAATACCCGTTTCACACAGCAAAGTTTGGGAGCTAGTTAAAAAAACCCGGGAAAAAAATCGCGAAAAAAAAAATTTGCAAAAAGGAAAATTCTTACATTAATAGATTTGTTTGCAGAATGTAAATCGTTGAATAAGTGTTTTAATTCAATTCTTTTACCATAAAGTCTTTTTTCGCGTGCCGCCATTATTTTGGAGTTTTTTAAGTGCGGTTTCTTAAAATTTATATTGTAGTGACTATAATACCCGTTTCATACAGGAAAGTTTGGGAGCTAGTTAAAAGAAAACCGGGAAAAAAATCGCAAAAAAAAAATTTTCAGAAAGGAAAATTCTTACATCAATATATTTGTTTGCAGAATGTAAATCGCTGAATAAGTGTTTTAATTAATGTTTTTTACCATAAAGTCTTTTTTCGCGTCCCGCCATTATTTTGGAGTTTTTTAAGTGCGGTTTCTTAAAATTTATATACAAGTGACTATAATACCCGTTTCATACAAGAAAGTTTGGGAGCTAGTTAAAAAAAAACCGCGAAAAAAAATTTACAGAAAGGAAAATTCTTACATCAATAGATTTGTTTGCAGAATGTAAATCGCTGAATAAGGGTTTTAATTAAATTTTTTACCATAAAGTCTTTTTTCGCGTCCCACCATTATTTTGGAATTTTTGAAGTGCGGTTTTTTTAAATTTATATTCTAGTGACTATAATACCCGTTTCATATAAGAAAGTTTGGGAGCTAGTTAAAATAAACCGCGAAAAAAATCGCGAAAAAAAATTTCCAAAAAGGAAAATTCTTACATCAATAGATTTTTTTGCAGAATGTACTGAATAAGTGTTTTAATTAAATTTAAAGTTTCGCGTCCCACCATTATTTTTGAATTTTTTAAGTGCGGTTTCTTAAAATTTGTAATCTAGGGACTATAATGCCCATTTCATACAACAAAGTTTGGTGGCTAGTTAAAAAAAGTCGCGAAAAAAATTTGCAAAAAGGAAATTTCTTACATAAATATATTTGTTTGCAGAATGTTAATCGCTGATTAGGTTTTTTAATTCAGTTTTTGTACTTAAAGTCTTTTTTCGCGTTCCACCATTATTTTGCAATTTCTTAAGTGCGGTTTTTTCAAATTTATAATCTAGGGACTATAATGCCTATTTCATATAACAAAGTTTGGGGGTTAGTTGCAAAAAAAAAAATCGCGAAAAAAAATTTGCCAAAACGAAACTTTTTGCATCAGTATATTTGTTTGAAGAATGTTAATCGCTGATTAAGTTTTTTAATTGAATTTTTCTGCCATAAAGTCTTTTTTCGCGTTCCGCCATAATTTTGCTATTTTTTAAGTGCGGTTTTTTAAATTTATAATCTAGAGAGATACATCAAAGTTTGGTGGCTAGTTGCCAAAAAAAAAATTTCCATAAAGGAAAATTTTTTAGTGTAGAACAAAGAACAAAACGTTCTTTACATCATTATGTTAAGTAATGGTAATGAAATTTCATTTGTCTACCTAGTGTAGAAAAAATGAAAATGATTTTTTGTTTTTACTACCATTGCGTATTGTAATGAAAATTATAAAAACAAATGAAATTAACATTTTTTTCATTGCAATTACATTTTGTAATGGTAATGATTTTTTTTTTTAATTTTCATTTTATAGATTTAATGGTAATGAAAACCTGCAATGGTCATTATAAAGTAATTAATTACACCCATCTCTGGCTTGGCATTTGATTTTTATTCGACAGTGTGTTCTGTTAAAAGAATAGAACACCGTACTTATATATTGCATCAATACCATTGCATTATATATGTATGTACATTAGAGTGGGCCGAACTTTGCCGAATTGCGAATTTCAAAAACGGGGGGGTTCGGAAAAGTTGCGTATGCGTCCAGTAACCAGTAAAAAATAAAAATTTTGAAAATCGGTTCACGTTCAAGGTCCCCGCAAAGCGGTTGAAATTTCGGAAAGTTTAAAAAAAATCCTTAAATTTTGTTAAAAAATATTTGTTATTGTGATATATTATTTCTAATCAATTATAGTTCACTGAATCCAAAAAAAAATAAAAATTTTTTAAGCGGCCGAAGGGGTTCTGAAATATTGCTACTTGAATTTTGCTGAAAAACACGATTTTTCATTTCTCAGTCGGGCCTTCAAAAAGTTAGTCTAAAAATGTTTTTAATTTTTTCCGTTCTTAAATCTACTATCTATATAAAATTGTCTTTGATTTGAGTGTAAAAAATTTTAAAAATGTTGAAGGGTATTCCAAGGACGCTGCGACAAAAGTTGTAAAAATTTTCACAGTTAAAAGTGATTGTTTTTTGTGATCACTGTTTTATTATTAAGTGATCAGAGATTTTACCCATTTATTGTTTTGGATTAACTTTATGACTGGTCCATCTTTTTTAATAATTTTGGGTATTTTGATAATAAATATAAAATAGCGTGATCGGATCTCGAGATTTCGGACACAATGCTCGAAAAGTATCCTCTTTTTTGTCCACACAATGTTCGAAAAGTATCCTTCTTTATATTTTTTATTGTATTAAAAGAATATTTTAGCATAAAATTAAATAGTTTTAAATAGTTTTTTTAGCATAAATTTAAATAGTTTTTTGTAAAAGTTTTGAAAAATATTTTATACACTGTGCCACAAAAGTATATATAAAAAAATATAATTGAATAGAACTTAATACATTACTGTTTAGCAAATATTAAAAAAACTAAATTGCGTGCTCGGAGTTAAAATTTTGTAACACAATGTTCGAAAAGTATGCACTTTTTTTGTCCACACAAAATATGAAAAATATTCTACTTTATATATTTTTTGTTGTAGTAAGAGAATATTTTAGAATAAAATTAAACACTTAATAGTCTCTTTGTAATAGTTTTGAAAAATGTTTATACACTGTGCCACAAAAGTATAAGTAAAACACATTTCGAACATTGTGTGGATAAAATAAATAGGATACTTTACGAACATTGTTTTACAAAATTTTGAATCCAAGCACGCAATTTAATTTTTATGATATTTACTAAAAACTCATGTATTAAGTTATAAACAATTACATTTTTGTATATATACTTTTGTGGCACAGTGTATAAAATATTTTTCAAAACTTTTACAAAGAAACTATTAAGTAGAGTACTTTTCGAATATTGTGTGGACAAAAAAGTGTATACTTTTCGAACATTGTGTTACAAAATTCTAAATCCAAGCACGCAATTTAATTTTGTATAATATTTACTGAACATTAATGTATTAAGTTATATTCAATTACATTTTTTTATATATACTTTTGTGGCACAGTGTATAAAATATTTTTCAAAACTTTTACAAAAAAAAACTATTAGGTATTTAATTTTATTCTTAAATATTGTTTTAATACAACAAAAAATATAAAGTGGGATACTCTTCAAACATTGTGTGGACAAAAAAGAGGATACTTTTCGAGCATTGTGTCCGAAATCTCGAGATCCGATCACACTACTTTATATTTATTATCAAAATACCCAAAATTATTAAAAAAAGATGGACCAGTCATAAAAATGTTATTTTATGTTGACCCAAAACAATAAATGGGTAAAATCTCGGATCACTTCATAAAAAAACAGTGATCACAAAAAACAATCACTTTTGACTGTGAAAATTTTTACAACTTTTGTCGCAGTATCCTTGGAATACCCTTCAACATTTTAAAACTTTTTTGCACTCAAATGAAAGACAATTTTATATAGATAGTAGATTTAAAAATGAAAAAAATTAAAAACATTTTTAGACTAACTTTTTGAAGGCTCGACTGAAAAATGAAAAAATGTGTTTTTCAACTAAATCCAAGTAGCAATATTTCAGAACCCCTTCGGCCGATTAAAAAATTTTTATTTGTTTTGGATTCAGCGAACTATAATTTATTAGAAATAATATATCACAACAACAAATATTTTTTAACAAAATTTAAGGATTTTTTTTAAACTTTCCGAAATTTCAACCGCTTTGCGGGGACCTTGAACGTGAACCGATTTTCAAAATTTTTTACTGGTTGCTGGACGCATACGCAACTTTTCCGCACCCCCGTTTTTGAAATTCGCAATTCGGCAAAGTTCGGCCCACTCTAATGTATATGGGCGGAAATATTATAGAACCTTCCCAACAAACAATTACTATTGAAACTGAGTAAATATAGATTTGATACAGTGTTGTCGGTTTAGGGGATTTATCCCCAAATTGGGGATTTTTTTTCGTCAATGGGGATAAAAATTTCCGTTTGGGGATCTGGGGATTTATTGGGGATGACACGAAATTTTAGGGGTTTTTATATTTTTCTGAATTTAACCCTGATAATTCTAAATATTTATATATTTCTTTTAATAATGATGATAATATTGTATGATTTTAGGCTACACTAATTTGTGTCTGGCAAGTTAATGTGCGTACAAACCTCTATTGCTTTTAGTGAAAATTTGATTTCGTTTTGGTTCCAAAATATTTAAGGTTATTTGAATGTAATATGAGTTATAAGAAGCTCTTCTTAAATTAAATATATACTTTACATGTTATTCAATTGTCAAAAATTCAATATATTTGCTGAAATATTAAAACTTTTTAATACAGTACCATACGCAACAAAATGTCTAAAGCTGATGAATCGGAAAATTTTGATTCTGAAATATTTAAAACCAAAAATTTTGGTTCACATTTTTTTTGCTGTTATTTAAATTTATTTGTTCTTTTTTATAATTTGTTACAATTACAAAATTTATTGAGTTTGAGTGTATAACTTACCGAAAAGAATTAAATAAATATAGTATTTTTACATTAATTTTTTAAAAAAAAGTTAACGATTACGAATTTTTTCCAGAAAATAAAAATTGGGGAATTTCGGGGATAACAAATTGAAAATTGGGGATAAAGTCTGAAAAAAAACTGGCAACACTGATTTGATAACAAGTTTAATTCTCAAACATTACCTTTGAGCAGTGTTGCCATTTTAGCATATTTTCTGTTAGATTTAGCAGATTGAGTTCGAAAATTGAAATATTTTTTTAGAAAAATATGCTAAATGCTTTTTAGCATATTTCGTTTGACAAAAGCAGATTTTTAGCATATTTTGTCCACGCAAGATTCAGTTTTTATTATTTTTTCCAACAATGATTACACTACTTTTTTTAAAAATTAAACGAGTATACGTTAAAAAAAACTGTCAAAAATGTTTATCTAATACGAAAACTTATCAAAAACGAGGCTAGTAGAGTACAAATTGCAATATTTTTTACGCAGCAGATTTCTAGCATATTTCTATATGTAGTTATTTAGCAGATTTTTAGCAGAATTAATATTTTACCATTTTTGTAATTTTTTGTTTGGCATATTTTTAGCATATTTTTCTTTTTTCACGATTTAGCAGAATTTAGCATAATTTTTTCGGTGATTTAGCATATTTGGCACGAATGTTTCTGGCAACACTGCCTTTGAGAATAGCATTGAGAATTTTTATTCTCAATTTGAGAATCATGCCGTTCTCTATAAAAACGGCAGTTAGAGCTCAAGCATATTTCTCAAATATTTTTAGAGTCGAGATATAGACTTGAAAGTAACAAAAATTCAAATGTTTCTCAAATCAACATTTAACATGAATATTAATTTTTTATCAATATTAATTATATAATAGAAAAATACTGTCTATAAAGACTTGAGAAATATGTTATATATCAAATCTGCCTCCAATGAAAATAATGAACTCTTTTCAAATCTTACTACCATTAATTTTTTACACTTAAAAATATAACAAATTGTATTGAATGGTTACAATATAAAAACATTTAAAAAAGTAAAGTATAAAATATTTAAAAGCCACTTAAAAATTAATCTCCCGGGTGGTAAAAAGTTATCTTCAAATTTGGATACCTTAAAATACAAAAATGATTAAGGGTCAGTTTAATAATCAAAAATAAAAAGGATTGTTTTCTAAAATTTTGCTTAATTAAGAAATGTTTAAAAAAAATTTTTTTTTGTAACTTTAGTAGTATTTAAGACAAAAATCAGTTTTTAGTTGTGACTATAAAACTGGCTTTTTAGTGTTAATAAATTTTAAATTTATCTGTGTTTATATAAAACGAAAAGACAATTAAAACAATCTTAGTACCTAATTTCGTAAAACACTTGGGTGAAGTGAAGGGAACTTTCAATGTAAATTGTTTTTGTAACAAAAACAATTTCTATAGAAATAACGCAACACTTCACCGAAGTGTTTTAGAAAATTACCCCCTTATAGACATTAAATTTTCAGGGCCAGTTTTATAGTCACAACTGAGAACGATTTTTTTTTCTAAAATTTTGCTTAAGCCAGAAATTTTCAAACAAAATTTCTAATTTAAGAAATATTTAGGACAAAAATCGTCCATAGTTCTGACTATAAAACTGGCCCATGTAACATATTTATTAGAACTGCTTACAGGCTGTTTTTTTAAAATAAAATGTCCATAATACTACATTCCCGCTCACGCTGCAAAAACCTTTCTCTTGGTTTTTATATGTGCAGATTACGAAGGTTCAGTATGAGAAATTTGTTCAAATTTGCTTTTAAACAGGGGAAATTTGTTTTGAAATCAAAGAAATCCTCTCAGTTTGCTTTGAATTCAGGGAAATTTGCTCAAAAGAGAGGGAAATTCTCTCATTGGGGAGCCCATTACCGAACCTTTGCAATCGGCACTAAAATTTGTTGGGGCCGTGAGCGTAAGTGAATATCTATTGTTTATTCTTACTCTATGATAATACTACATTTATACTTGAGCAAAAATCACCTAGTTTTTGTACAAAACTAGTTTTTGCTTGTTTTTTTGTATGCGTTTTGTCCAGCTAAAAACTGCAAGAGCCAAAAACCAGGTAGTTTCTGATCAGGTATAAATGTAGTATAAGATTTTTTTTATTGGTCTCGTAATGAAAAAAGGAGCGCTTAAAATGCTTAGTTTAAACATAGAGTAAGGATAGATAGAGATACGGTAAGCCTCACGGCCCAACAAAATTTTATACAGATTGCAAAGGTTCGGTAACGGGCTCCCCAATGAGAGAATTTCCCTCTCCTTTGAGCAAATTTCCCTGATTTCAAAGCAAATTTGTATGCAAACTGAGAGGATTTCTTTGATTTCAAAACAAATTTTCCCTATTTACTTTGAAATTTGAGCAAATTTCCCATAACGAACCTTCGTAATCTGCACATATAAAAACCAAGAGAAAGGTGTTTGCAGCGTGAGCGGGAATGTCAGCCTGTGGTTTAAATCATATCTTACAATGAGTGCTATTTCTGTTCGGTTTAAGATCAAATATTACAAATTCTAAATAGAATTTATAATTTTTAT
Source organism: Leucophora obtusa (assembly GCA_949987735.1). Classification (NCBI taxonomy): domain Eukaryota; kingdom Metazoa; phylum Arthropoda; class Insecta; order Diptera; family Anthomyiidae; genus Leucophora; species Leucophora obtusa. Next base: position 34,667,092 of record OX465297.1, on the reverse strand, counting down.
TTTACAACCCATAGAGAAAAAACTTATGAAAAAAACTTTCCTAGAACCAATGGTTGACAATTAATGCATTTTCAAGTGACACCAAATTCACTATCATCAGATTGTCTGTATGGGGTTCTCTCTAGGTTATTATGTAGATTTTAGTTTTTTTTTTGTATATACATGTTCAATTTCAAAGAAATGCATTATGAGAAGTAATTCAAACATTTTTACTTATCCATTTTACATTGTTATAACTAACGAAAACCCACATGTCCTTAACAAAGCTATTATTTTTCTCTATGTTGTAGTTGTGCTTATTTATTGAAATTCTTTCAATGGGCAAAGCAATGATTCGTGCTTTTCAACATTCAAGCTTTTTAATTATATCTTACCTGAAAAATTCAAAGCACAACCTTGATGACAACATTCGCTGTAAAAAGTACGATCTGTAAAATGTTGATGAAATAAGTTAATTTTTTATATTCACTGTTATCATATTTTATTACTTACCTTCTTAGCTCCTTTTAACATATAAAGAACGCGTTGCCTCTTCCTTTAAAATTAGATATTTCTAGGCGTATTTACGCGTTATTCCTAAAATTTTCCAATATATATTTTATTTATTGACATTTTTGTTTTGTTATTTGAGATACGTTGTACATACAAAATTATCTCAAATTATTATCGAATATAGAAATATACTCCACAAATACTTGAAATATATATAATTTTCTAATGTGAAGATAATTTTTCTAAAAAATTAAAAAAAACTTATTTTCAGTTTGAAAATGATTTGATATAAATGATGAATTTCAATCATATGCTTTTAAATAGAAAAACACTAGAGGAAAATAGAGAAGTTTATATAGAAATTTCAAAGCTTTTCTCAAATCGATTTAAAATATTAATCAATATAAAATTATGGACTCAATTTCATTTATTGAGACAGATATGAAATATAGGCTTGATATCAAATGTAAATCTCAAATTTTCTCTAAGGCTTGAACTGGTGTTTGTTGGGTTGGGACATTTTTTTAAATTTCAAAAAATATGAAAAAGTTTTAAGGTGTTCAGTGAACACCTCAGCACTTTAGAAGGAACGTCACTGCTTTTAACTAATTGTATTATAAGAGAGGCTTAAAATAAATTTTAATAAAAAACGGAAATGCATATGTTATTGTTTACACCCACCTACTCTGTAAAAACGCAAAACATATATTTTAAATAGGTCTCCACCGTCTTCCATTCAAATATTTTTTAATACTAATATGTATTTATTTAATTATAAAAAAAGAGAATTCTCTGAGTAATTCAAAGTCGCACAGAGGGGTGAATGGTCTGAAAAGTGGCGATTAATTCAGGGAAGTCGTAATTTCAAAATATTGTTATTTTTTATTGATGGATATTCATAAATACATAAAAAACCAGCATTTAAAAAAACAAAAATGTGTAAAAAAATTTTTTTTAATCTTTTATAGGCTTTTTTGTATTTTGGAAAAAATTGTCTTATTTCACAATTTTCGCTGTAACTTTGGAATGAAAAACGATAAATTAGTAAATTAAATTGCAAATTAGTGTATACTTAACGTGTTTTAGAAAAAAATATATTTAAAAAAATAAAAAGGAATAAATATTTAGTATGTATTTATATTAGTAAAATTTTAAATTAAAATCCGATTTTTTTCTCCAAATTCCATAATTCCACAAATTTGACCCAAAAAAATTATAAAATATTATTATTTTTTATTGATCAATATTCATAAACACAAAACAAACAACAATTTCAGAAAAAATAGAATTGTTAAGGCTCCATTAGTCTGGTAGTATCGTAAAGTATCGTGTCAGCTGTTTACTTTTAGTTAATGAAAGTATACACAACTAATCAGTTTGAAAGTACATTTAAGGTAAGAAAATCTATTGAAAATAGATTTATACTTCACGATACCTCATTTCGCCCCACTTTACTTCCAAACAAATTTAAGCTTTTTACGAAATGAGGTATCGTAAAGTATAAATCTATTTTCAACAGATTTTCTTACCTCAAACCAACTACCAGGCTAATGGAGCTTTTAGGCTTTTTTTTACTTCATTTCATTAACTTCAAAAGTATTATTAATGTCATAATCAGAATTTACTTCATAATCATCATTAAATTCTATAAAATAATCTTCATAATGAATGGATCAACTAGGGATGCCAATCGGGATTGATATTTAAAAATCCCGGGATTTTGAAAATCCCGATCCCGGGATCCCGGGATTTTGGGATAATTCGGGATTCCGGGATTTAAATTTTCCTTTATTTATAAAAGTTTTATGTTATGTAACTAATTTTTTTTATAGACTAAAGCATTTTATAATAATTTAATAGTTGTTAATTAATAATGTGGTACATTTTATGAATATTGAAATATCCCAGTCAGAAATTGCCAGTGGTACAAAAAATCAAGTACCTGCATACCACTGGGTAACCGCGGTGTTAAAAATAAATGATTGGCAGAACACTCATTTGGGACGCTTTGTCAGCGTTTGCAAAAAGCGTTTTGCCACTATTTGTTTTACAAAAATTTCGGTGGTTTATAAAAAAAACACTGGCAATGAATGGGCTTAGAGTGCTATGCCAACTTTAGCAACAAGCGGTTATCCAGTGCTACTACCTAGTCAACAATTGCAGGGGTACAAAAATCAATCACTGGTTTGTAGTGAGAAGGTGCCGAATTAAATCTGGTTGCAAGGAAAAAAAAAATTTTTTTTAATTTAAATTTTTTTCCCAAAAACTTTTTGCGAGTGCTAGCGTTTTAGTGCAGCGAGTAGTTGTCCAGCTGTTATCATTCATTTACGTTTGTAGCCACCAAGTATTATATGTCTAGTTAGCTCAGTGGGTAGAGCTGTCGTCTGCCAATATGACGGCCTGGGTTCATATCACGGCAGGATCAAAAAAAGATACATATGAATTTTTTTAAATTTTATTTTGGAAAATATAATTTCAGACCACCTATTTATTGGTTTTGCCAATGTTAAAAATTTTGTTTCTCCAGTATTTTTCCGGCGCTTTTTGAACAGCCGGTCCTTTTGTCTAATGACGTTATCATTTTGGAAATGGGAAAGCCGTTTGTATTTTTCTGACTGGGAAATATATGAAGGCCTGCACTTAAGTACACTTGCGCCCAGTATTTTGTAAGCAGCTTTTTAAACAGATTCGTTGCGACAACCTTGCCCACTGAATCGTGTACTTACATCAACAAAGTTATTTAGTTATCGTTATCAAATGTTTACATGAAAGAATTCAAACTTACAGTCCCAGCCAAAATTAGGTTTCAGGAGTCGAATTTCGCTTGGAAGAATAAACCGGTAAAATAACAAACTTGTTTTTTCGCATGAATTACTCAAAAACTTAATAATATTTACAAAATTTTTCTGCAGTGTTTGCATAGTTTACTCGAATAATCTACTTAATTTCTATTTTTATCAATATCTTGGCATCAATTTTTTGTAAACACACTCTAAAAAATGTTTGTAAATTTACTACTATAAAATGGGTAAAGTTTTGTTTAATTTTACGAAAATTTGGTAAATATAAACAAAAAATGCGTAAACTTTTTTTGTACACACTTTCATACGCAATAATACACACACAAAGTGTTTTTAGACATTATGTGCTTATAAATAAACACATTGTGCCTAAAATTACTATTGTTTTGTTAAATAAAATTTTTACGCACAAAGTTGGTAAATATACTATCCAACAATAGTAATAAATACTCTGACATTTCAAATTGGAAAAAATTGAAAAAAAAAATTATAAATAATAAAAAGAAAAAGCGAAAACGGATTATTTTTTGTGAATTACAACATTTCCACAAACACATTAGTCTGAAAATAGCAACATAAGCATGAAATTGTTTTTGGTAATTATTATTAACGCATGTGGTAGTCTAAACCTCATTTCAAAATTGAAAACGCCGTAAGAGAGACACGGTCTACGCAGGAACTACTGGGTGAAATAACTCCTGCTCAACAAAATGCCTTCTTTGCAAGGGAGGCAGTCAACCAACAACCGTCAACCAACAACCGTCAACAATAACGGGAGAAAACGCCGTAAGAGAGATACGGCCTAGGTAAACAACTGGGTGCGATGACTCCTGCTCAACAAAATGCCTTTTTTGAAAGGGGGGCAGTAACCGTCAACAATAACGGGAGAAAACGCCTTAAGAGAGATATGGCCTACGCAGGAACAACTGAGTGCAATGACTCCTGCTCAACAAAATGCTTTCTTTGCAAGTTAGGCAGTACTCAATGAATACTGACTTTGTTGAGCAGGAGTCATTGCACTCAGTTGTTCCTGCGTAGGCCATATCTCTCTTAAGGCGTTTTCTCCCTTTATTGTTGACGGTTACTGCCCCCCTTTCAAAGAAGGCATTTTGTTGAGCAGGAGTCATCGCACCCATTCAATAGTTATAACTAGGGCAAGGAATTTCATGCAAATGCATGTTTTTCGTCGATAGTCCAAAACTAATATGGACTATATATTTATCCGAATCATCAAATTTAGAACAAAATGGCATCGATTTGTAGTTGCATATTTTTGCATATTTTGTCATAAATGCATATTTTTGCATATTTTGACTTTAAATGCATATTTGGTGCTTTTTTAATGCATATTTAGTGCTTTTTAATACATATTTGATCATATTTTTAATTTTTAGGAGCATTTTTTATTTTGTAAAAAAATATAAAAAATTCAAAATTTTATATTTTGATTCAATCGAAATAAACATTATTAAAATCCTTATTGACCTATGGAAAATCTTCGAGTTCTGTGTCTGTTTGCAAAATAACTAACTTAGTCATATTTTTAAGTTTTGAATTACATTAGTTTTGCAAAATTAATAGTTTTTAGTTGCATATTTCTTATGTTTTTAATGCATATTTTTCTTTTTTAACCGCATATTTTAGGCGCATATTTTCCATTTTTAAGTGCATGAAATTCCTTGCCCTAGTTATAACAAATTTTTATATGAATTTTATACAAATGCCTTAAGATCCCAAAACGACTAATTTGGACATAAACGATTATGAGACAATGACTCGGATATTATTATTAATAAAATACGTACTAAAATTTAATTTGTTATTTTATTTAAAAAAATTTTTGGGTGGTGCTTAAAGTTAGCACACCTGTTGTAAATGTACGCATTATATTTTATTTTTACGCACTTTCTGTGGATTTTTGCGCATTTTTTGTGGATTTTTACGCATTTTATGCGCACAATTACACGTGAAACGTGCTTTTTTACACACAAATTTAGTAAATTAACACACTAATTTCAAAATTTCATTTAATTTTTACGCACTTTCAATGTAAAATTACAAATTATTTGTGCACCAACTTAAACACAATGTGCGTATTTTTTTTCAATTACGCACATAGAGTAAATTTACCCAATTTATGGTAGGAGTTCAGTTTCCTACTATAAGTTGGGTAAATTTCAACAGAATTTAATTAGAGTGCATGAGAAAATTTAAGAAAAACGTCGGTAATCTAAAATTGCTCACTTTGTTTATTAGCGTTCATATTAATATTAATAAATAAGAAAATCCCGGGATTTTTGAGAAATAATCCCGGGATTCGAGATTTCGCCAATCTCGGGATTTCCCGTTTGGCATCTCTAATCAGAACTTAAAAGAAATCTATTAATCACGTCTTCTATGCTCCCTATAACTTTTGAAGTCCTTATTTCTAGCTGCCTGAGATTCTTCAGTTAGTTGACCAATAGGCAATGGTGAAAGCGATGTAATTTCTGGCCCGTGAATAAAGTATTTATATAGAGTAGGCCTGGAAGTGTCATTAGCGAAATTTGAAAATCTTTTAATATTGACCTCAATACCACTAGATGTGTGCATATTTTTTTTATCAACTGTAAATAAATTTTTGTAATTTCTGCAGATTAAGCTTTAATTAAATAAATATTAACTACACTGAAAATATTTCAGTAACTGACTGCCCAAGTAAAAAAAATTGATATGGAGCCATATGAAGTTATATTTAATTATATATAATCTTTTATGTAATTAGATATAATTATATCCGAAAAATGAGAACGTCTTATTGTATCATATTGTATCGAATTGTATACAATTGTATACAATTTGGTACAATTTGATACAATTTTATGCAATTCGATACAATTGTATCCGAATTTTGTCCTCATCCAATTACATCAAATTATATCTTTTTGTATAAGATTATATAAAATGTTATAAAAGTGGACATAGTTTGATACAATTATATCTAAATATTAACCTTATACTTTTTATCATATTATATAGGACCATATCTAACAATATACAAAAATTATTTTTTTAAATAAAAAAAATGTTCAATTACTTGTAATTGTAATTGTTCTTTTCTGAATTGCAATTACAATTAATTGTAGTTGAGTTTTTTTTCAATTACAATTACATGTAATTGAGTAATTGCATGTGTAATTAATTACAAAATGTAATAGCAAATTGAAAGAAAATAACTCAATTAGGCTAACATCAATGAAATTCTAACAATGCTATTTTTATCTTCTGTTATTTCTGTTTTTGCTGTTATTTTGTTTTAGTTTTTGCTGATTCCTATGGAATTCAACTCTGATCGACAACTTATAAAGCACAGAGAACGACAACGAAAATATTTCCTAGATAGTAGTTCGCGATTTAAACTGTTAAGCGAACTGTTCTAGAAAAAGTGGAAGTCATGGATGTTTTATATTTAGCCCTTCTTTCAGAATATATTAAGTAGATTTTGTCATTTGTACAACCAAAGATGAACTTTGTCGGACGGTGTTTTAATAAAAATCGAGTTTTTCAAGTACAACATATGTCGGATTTATTTATTTTCTATTGAGCGGGAATTCCCGGGATCCCGGGAAATTCAGAAAAAAATCCCGCAGTCCCGGGAAAAGAAAAACCCTATATACAACCAAGATATAATATAAAAAATCAGTCAAGTGTAAGTTATAGAATAGAGAATTTCGTATTAGAGCTTCAGTGTTGTTAATGTTATGGGTGCGTAAGCCATTTTTGACTCATGCTCCTAAACAAAAACAAATTACTCACGCACGAGCATTTCGTTTCTTACTCAGCACACATGAGTATATTAAAAACTTACAATCAGAAAATTCTCACGCAAAACAGTAAAAATTACTAAAAACATATGATGCAAAAAATAAACTCACACACGAATCATGCACGGATTATTCTTACTCACGCTCACGCACGAATCACTTAAGTATAGTAATTATTACTCACGATCACGTGTGAATAACGTGACTCACGAACATTTCGTGTCACGCGCCAATCCCTAGTAATTACTAAATCTCAAACTAGTTCAAAATCATTGATAACATGGAACCAAATATAATATAATGCGGTTTTATATGGACCTTATATATTTTTATATAAAATCACTTTGAAAAAATTGCCTATGTGGGATGATATATAATTATAGATGATTTTATAAAGAACGTTATAAGTTATATATGGGTTCATATTCGTCAATATATAATCATAACTAACACAAATTATAAAATATTTTTTATATGGATCCACATAGTTTTATATTATTATGTATAGTATCATACTAAATTATATATAAACGTATATGTAATTATATCTTTTATATGTTACTTTATGTACTTACATATAGCACATACATATATATGTAGGCCAGTATGTAATAATATAAAATCACATATGTCTCCATATTAAAACCTTTGAGGAAAAAATATCTAATATATGACTATATAAAAGTATAAATGCTTGAATTTAAAAGCATATGTGGCCATATGTAACTATAAGTTACTATATGCAATTAGATAAAATAATATGTGATTATATCAAAACTTTTTTACTCGGGTGTAGTTTATTTAAAAATGTATCCGTACATTTATTTTTAAATGATTATACAGTTAAAATACAAAAAAAAAATATATTTTTTAACCGTTTTTGTCGTTTATTTAAAAAATAAATTACATATAAATACGGATTTTCTTTTACAGTAAATATTTTCGTTTAAAATGTTTTGTTAAAAAATTAATTCTTTTTCGATTTCTAGGTCAGTTAAAAACTCATTCTTTCGGATTTTGTAGTTAATTTTTGAAATTTAAAAAAACGATATAAATGAAAAATCATTATTTTTTAAGGATTTTGTAGTTTATTTATTAAAATTTAAAAATAAATGAAAAATTCTTTTGATTTAAATGAAAAGTTGGTAGACCGGTTTTCAAGTGATTTTTCATTTATTTTAAATTACATTTTCAGTTAATTTAAACTACAAACTATTTTGAGTGTACTTACGAGATAATTTCTCGCTCGTGAGTGAAAATCCAACTCATTATAGCATGAACATTTGTGAAAAATTATATTCGTTGTGAATTAACCAGAATTATTTTTTTTGTGAGTGTGCGTGATTTAAAATTACTCACGTACACATCTCTAATAAACAACACACTCATTAGCTACAACAACTTCCATACGGAATATAAAGACAAAAGATAATAAGGGACTCACGATGGGTATTGCAAACGATGCAAACGTTGCAATTGATTGCAAAAAAACAACGATTGCATCAACACAACAACAAAATGTATGTATTTGCAATTTGCTTTATTTTTCTTCATTTGCAATAAAAAAACCTTTAGCAAAAATCACTTTGCATATAAGCTAAGTTGCAAATAAAACAGAACATCTGTTTTTAACATATCAGCCGCCATATTATGATTTATAAAATAAGATATTAAATAAAAAAATTGTTTGTGATTTTTTATTAACATAAGATTTTTTTTATTTATTATTTTATTATTATTTTTATGATTCACAAATTTTCTCAAAAATACGAATTATTTTTACTTTTGACGTAAACAAAATCACTGTTGCCAATTTAGCTATTTTCTCGTCAAACCTAGCGATATTTTACCATTTTCAGCTATTTTCTAGTGATTTTTTAGTTTGAGCGATATTTTTAGGAAAAAAGTTAGCTGCAGTGAACAAAATAGCTCATAAAGCAAATATGCAATTGATCTTAAAAAAGACGCTCACGATATGTTACAATTTGCATAGCAAATTAGCAAATTGGAAATATGCACATGTACCATCGTGAATACCCTTAATAACAACAAATTGATTTTTTGTTTGTTTTTTTTCACATAGAATTTTAGCAACTGGAGTTCTTTCATTTGAAATATCAAAAATTTTCACTTTTAACCAATGTGCGCAAAAATAATAACTATTGAACTTTAAATACACACTGCAAATAATGTAAACAACTTAGAACTTTTATTTTTGCAATTAGTGATGTAGAATTTTATCTATTTTCACCCGGTACCAAATACGGTTGTGAAAGTTAAAGTTCATCTTTTGAATTAATCGCCACTTTTGATAGATTTTGCCCCTCTGTGCGTCGTGATAAGAACATTTTTCTTTGATTTTAATATTTAGTTGTTATTTATCTACGTTAGAGAATGGTTCTTTTTTTTCGGCTGAATATAATCTTATTTTAAACAAGTGTAAACATGAAACAATTTGTGATTATATTTACTTTGCTTGCTGGATTTTTCCAAAACTCAATTTATGGCCTTCAATTTACGGATTGCGGTAAATGACTTTTTAAATAGTACCAAAGAATGTTATCTCTTTGCCAAAAATAAACAATTAAGATCCATCGTTGTTTTTTTGAAATTTAATTTAATTAAAATAAATTAAAAATGGCGAGTTAAGAGGAGGATTTCGAAATTGAACTTTGAAGTATTATACTTACATATCGATGGTTATAACTTGACAGATCTAAAATGAATCTTAACTCAAAACAGCAATTTGAGTAAAAAAGTTTATATATAATCGTATTACATATGACTTCATTTAATAATTACCATATAAAAGGTTTTTCAATAAGGGCGGGTAGACGTTGAAATGTAATAAAACAAGCTATGTGTGAGGTATTAACGAAATTTTTTTTTTTTGAAAGACCCATGCATGCCATTATGTATGGAATATTCGCATAACATCGTTCAAATGTCGGCCGCGGCTTCTTACGGTGGAACGGATCCGAGTGGTACAATTTTCAATGACTTTGCCGCACAGCACAGCTGAATTTGTGCAGTGGCCTCGGTTTTGTTGACTTTAAGGGCGTCGATCGATTGCGGCTTATTGGCATAGACCTTCGACTTCAGGAAACCCCACAAAAAAAGTCTAGTGGGGTCCAATCGCACGATATTGGTGGCCAATTCACGTCATACCTTCAAATCGTTGATGCAGAATGTGCATTACGCTTCCGCTGTGGGGCACGTAGTGCCATCCTGCTGGAACCACATGTCATCTACGTCCATATCGTTCAATTTGGGCCAAAAGAAATCGGTTATCATCGTTCTGTAGCGCTCGCCGTTGACGGATCAATAGTCGGTTTCAAAAAAGTACAGGCCAATGAGGCCGCCGGCGCAAAATCCGCACCAAACAGTACACTCAGATAAAAAAGTTAGTAAAAAAATTTGTAAACACCGAGGTAAAAATTGCCGACGGAACAAAAAACAAAGCACTGGCAAAGCGTTGCTTTACAATGGTACAAAAAAAAAGCATTGCAAAAGCACTAATTTAGAACGCTTTGCCAACCTTGGGAAAGAGTGCTTTCCCAATACTTGTTTTACAAAGTTTACTACTGTTTATGAAAAAAACCACCGGCAAAATATCGGTTCAAAACGATTTGCCAACGTTAGGTAAAAGGACTTTGCCAATGCCTGTTTTACAAAATATACAACCGTATATGAAAAATACCACTGGTAAAACATCGGCTTAAAACAAATTGCCAACGTTTTCTAAAAGGACTTTGTCAGTAATTGTTTCACAAAATTTACGACTGTACATGAAAAAATACTACTGGCAAAACATTGGATTGCAGCGAATTGCCAACATTTGCAAAAAGGATTTTGCCAGTACTTGTTTTACGAAACTTATGACTATGTAAAAAATACATAAACTGATCACTTAATGTTCACCCTATTTAAGTACCAGTTTTCAAGTCTATTGATAAAACTGGAAAATTGTTCTTATGGTAAAATTTGTGTGAAAATCTATTGAATTTGTAGTTTTAAGCAGATATGTATTCGCTTATTAGATACAGTGCTGCTATACTAAAATTTACGTTTTTCTTTTTTTTTCGGGGATTGGGATTTTACAGATTTTTTCATGAAGAATTGAATAAAAAAACAGTTGATCTGAAATACCGATTGGCAGAGAACTTATTTTACTATTGTTACCAACGCTTTGCCAACGTTCGGAAATGTAAACGGCCAACCGAAAATCGACGTTATCATTTCAAGGTTGACCCAGTACTTTAATTTTGAAAAACGGACGCTCTGCCAGCGCTTGTACCACGTTTGTATTTTTCTACCTGGGCAGTTATCAATCGCACTTTACTATTTTTGTACTAATTTTTAGTATATTTTTTTTTAGTAATAATTTTTGCTATTCTCTTATGGGGATTAAATACTGTAAGAACAGAATTTTAAGGGGCATATTTACACGGTTGTCAAAAATTCAAATAACAATATTTTTACTATATTATTTTTTTATTTAAAATATATATTATTGTAATATTTTTAAAAAATACTAATTTTAAATTTCTTCCACCAAAATCGCCAGTTTTGCCACTTCATTATTAGCCTTTTTTAAAAAAAGTCAAAATCGGCTGCCACTGCACAGCCTTCATTAAATATTGGAAAATAAAAATGTGAAGTGATTCTTTATACCAGATAAATTCTCTAGTCCTTATCGTGGCCCGATTTTTATTTAAAAAAATTTTTTTAACAAAGTTGCCACACAAACTTTAAAATTCCAAAAAAGGCAAGAAAAACAATTTTACTTGGGAATATAAAATTTATTTGACTGAAAATCAAAAAAAGGGCCACGATAAGGACTACAGTTTTTTGTTGACTACGAAAGAAAAAAACCGGATCGAAATCGGTTAACCCACCTTGGATGTACAGTGGCAGCCGATTTTGAACTCATGGTTGTGAGAAAAACTCGTTTGAAGTCTAAAGTTAATTTTAAGCTAAAAAAACAGTAAAATTTCAAAAAATTGTAAATGAAGAAAAGTTATATCTCCTAGCTTACTAGATGTCCACCAAATTTGGGAGGAATCGGTTAATGGGTATTTGATATATTAAACCTAATAGTCTTAAAAACGATGGTAGATATATAATTATACATAATGCTACTCATATTATTTTGTAAAAATGCTATAATTTTGTACAGTTTTTATTTTATTTCGTATCTTCTTCCCATTTTTATATATATTGATTACTTTTATAACTTATATTAAGCCATCAGCACTGCCTCATATGACGTGTCTTCAACATCCATCAAGGAATCGTCATTGGCTTTTCTTTGAAAACTGCGTGCAATTTTACATCTTTTGATATAGTTTTTATATTTCTATTCTGCCCTGTTAGAATATATACGATTTCTAATAAAAACAAGTTAATAAAAATGCAAACAAAAAGTGTTACACACAAATTTACCACATAGAAAGGGTATTCACGATGGTACATGTACATATTTGCAATTTGCTACTTTGCTATGCAAATTGTAACATATCGTGAGCGACTTTTTTTAAAGATCAATTGCATATTTGCTTTATTAGCTATTTTGTTCACTGCTGCTAACTTTTTTCCTAAAAATATCGCTAAATCAAACTAAAAAATCACTAGAAAATAGCTGAAAATGGTAAAATATCGCTAGATTTGACGAGAAAATAGCTAAATTGGCAACAGTGATTTTGTTTACGTCAAAAGTAAAAATAAATCGTATTTTTGAGAAAATTTGTGAATCATAAAAATAATAATAAAATAATAAATAAAAAAAAAATTTATGTTAATAAAAAATCACAAACAATTTTTTTATTTAATATCTTATTTTATAAATCATAATATGGCGGCTGATATGTTAAAAACAGATGTTTTGTTTTATTTGCAACTTAGCTTATATGCAAAGTGATTTTTGCTTAAGGTTTTTTTATTGCAAATGAAGAAAAATAAAGCAAATTGCAAATATATACATTTTGTTGTTGTGCTGATGCAATCGTTGTTTTTTTGCAATCATTTGCAACGTTTGCATCGTTTGCAATACCCATCGTGAGTACCCTTAGAGTATTACTTTGGGACTAAAAAATATTTTACAAAAAAACATGTGAAAATTTTATTTCTTCGAATTTTTTATTGAAATTTTCGGAGCATATAGAGAAAAGTATGCTCCATCCAAATAAAATATAAAACAATTTTTCCTAGAGTCGATACCCCTCTTATTACAAATTACGGATTTTTTTAAAATAATTTTCGTTGCTGATTTCAGCAAAACATTTTACTAATTTTTCAAAACCGAGTGCTAAACTTAACAAAAAATATACTATTTTAACAACACGTGGACACTTTAAGGAAATTTTATTTACAAGAATTCTTTGATTTTTTAGAATTCTTGTTTAGTTTATATTTATTATTATTGATATATTCTTAGTTTGGAAATAAAACTCAGAAAATTTTATTGTATCTCCAATGCATAAAAAGGTAATAACTGAAGAACCGTTAGCAATTTTGGCGCCAAATTTCAAGCAAGTTGAGGTAATTATACATTGTTTACAATTGCAAGAAAAAAACTCTTTTTTTTATTAAATTTGATTTTAATTTTTTAGATTTTACAGTTTGTTTATTTTTTAGTACACTTTTTTGTTAATTTCAGAAGATTGATTTTAAACTGCAGTTTACAACAATTCACTGAAATTAGCAAAAGTTTACTTTTTGGGGCACCCCTCAAAAAAAAACAAATATGACCCCCCTCTGGAATTAAAAAAGAAATTTTTTTCTATATGGTGTTAAGGGGGCCGGGGCCCCCGGGATCTGCGAGATAAATTTTCTCACGATTCCAAATATGCATTTTGTATTAAGATACGGAAAATAGAATTCGGGCTAGGTGCATTTTTGTCATTTTAGGTGTTAAAAAATACTATTTTGTAGTTGCTATCATTGGTACATAGCTAGGGAATGCAAAATCCCGGGAAAGCGGGAAATTTATCTTGAATTCCCGGGATCCCGGGATCCCGCAAGGGATATAAATAGAAAATAGACTAAAACACTGGTCCGTAAAAAAAAATAAAAAAAATGAATATAAATGTTGTTCACAAGGGGTATGCTATTTGTTGTATCGTTGTATCATCCTTAGAAAAAACAGGGTTGTTAAAATTTAAATTAAAAAAAATACAACATTTGAGAATAGCACGATACAACATTTCTACGTATGTTTAGTGTCCTATGTTTGAGATATAAAACCTATTAGAAAATCATTTTTAAAGTCAAATAAAAATTTTAACAACTCTGTTTTTTGTTAGGACGATACAACAGATAGCACACCCCTTGTGAACAACCTAATAGAAAATAGTTTTAGAAAATTGGAAAAAATTTTTTAAATTATGGGAACAAATTCTAACTTACTTGAAAATTTTTAAAAATCAGTGTACAAATTTGTCTTTAATTCTCTACAGAATAAGTGCGATTCAAAATTTTTTATACAAACACTTTTAGTGCCTGTTAAAAAAACAAAAAGGAACTTAAAAGTTCGATCAAGTACACAAATTAATCAGTGTGTCCGTTTACTCGAAAATCTTACACTAATAGAAAAAAGTCCGTAAAAAATTTAGTTAAAACTACTATAAATTAGTTAAAAATGATGCTGCAAAAATAATCTGCAAAATTAGCAGATTATTTTTGCTATATATTAGTAATATAAGAACAGCAAAAGTAAAACTGCTAAATGTACAGAATTTTAGTTAAATTTGAGCTAAATTTTTGTAAATGGAGAATAGCAAATTAACCTGCTAAAATCAGCAAAAACTTTTGCTAAATAATTAGTAGCCTAAAAAATCACCAAAAAATTTAAAATTTTTAAGGTTTTTATTTTTGATCTTTATTAAATGCAAATAAAAATCGAGCCTTTTTAAAACAGCAGTTTACAATTTTTTAGCAAATATTTCTGCTGATTTTAGCAGAATAGACTGCTATTTGCATTCAACTAAATTTAGTTTAAAAATAGCAAAAATTTTGTAGATTAACAGTTTATTTTTGCTTTTTTTAGTCTACAAATATTTAGCAAAATTTTCTGCAGATTTTACAGTACAATTTGCTATTTTCAATTAACTAAAAGTTAGCCTAAATATAACTAAAATTCTGTAAATTTAACAGTTTTAATTTTGCTGTTCTCATTTTACTAGTATATAGTAAAAAATCCGCTAATTTTAGCACATTTTTCTGCAGCATCATTTTTAACTAATTTTTAGTAACTTTTTCTGCTATTTTTACAGATTTATTTCTATGAGTGTACTACTTTTACTACAATTTCGTAAGTAAATGAGCAAGCCTAATGTAAGATTTATACTATTTTCAAAACGTTGGAAAATTTTGCATAAGTAAATTTTAAATAATTAACTTTATTATTTTAAACTGCAATTTTTGAAATCCCGGGATTGCCGGGAATGCGGGAACTGAAAAATGCCTAATTTCCCGGGACGGGAAATCCCGGCATTCATTCCCTATACATAGGTACATAAGCTTTATTTTGGTAAAAGTTGGTGTTTTTTTTTTGGAAAAAATTAAAATTTAATGAATGTTTGGGGTTTTTTGTGTATTGTGGGCCATAGCGCCGCAGGGGAAAAATTTTTAAAAAAGTTTTCAGTTTTTGGTATGTTGTGGTCATGTTTGATTTGAATTCTTAAGAAAATTTCCGTTTATTTGAGTACCCATTAGGGATGCCAATCGGGATTGATATTTGAAAATCCCGGCATTCGGGATTGTGTATGAAATCCGATCTCGGGATCCCGAGATTTTCGAATCTACGGGATTTTTTGGGATCCCGGGATTTTACGGGATTTCGGGATTTAAATTTTCCTTTATTTGTAAAAATTTTTATGTTATGTATAGGGTTTGGGATTTCCCGGACTTTTTCATTTCCCGGGAAATGGGAATAAAAAAATTTGATTCCCGGGAATACCGGGAATCCCGGGAAATATTTATGAACCAAATTGTTAATGAAAACCACCTATATAATATATTTGTTAAAAAAACACTATTTCACTACAAATTCAGTCTGTGTAGTGAGAATTCAAAGTAAAAAATATCAGAATGTTGAACATTTGGTTTCACATAAATTACTCTAAGCACTGCCAAATGAATTGCATGATTCCAGCAGAAAGCACCCACTACTGGATTGTCGGAAACAAACCGTTTCATCACATTCAGCCCATTAGATATGGTGGCCACAATGTTATTTTCCAAATACAAATAAAACTATTCTAGCCTTATTTCTACAATTCTTCTTAATTCATCAGCATTACATCTTCCTGACATATAAACCAACCGCACTTTATAAAATTAATTCTTTCTGTTTATACATATGTTCAAATATCACTTTTGTGATATTCTTGTCCATTCGTCTAAGATTATAGTAAATCTCATATTGTTAGAAATATTGCTCAATATTTCTTTTATCATGATATCTTTTACATGATTGTAGTAATTTAATATAATGTTCTTTACATCGGTTTCGTTTTTTGGCAATGTCAGGTTGTTATTATAAAAACTTTCTCGAATAAACGAAGATCTAGTTATGGTGCGGATTGACATTCCGTCGACTGCGGCTAATTTGGATACCATTTCAGGATACTATGTTTGCCCTACCATAAAACGTTCAATGCCTATTCAGCTTACACTTTTTTCTTCGGGTACTTTGCTAATTTTAGCTGTAACGTTATTCTTGTTGTTGTTTTCTTCAAGAGAAGTTGCATGACTCAATTTTTTTTTGTGAACCAAATTTAGATGTCGGATAATACCTTCGTTAACCATTAGTCTTTTAGGGCAAATATTGCACTGCGCTGCATTATGCGAAAAATCTTTATTAGTTGAAATGCTCCTAATTACTTGGCAAAGATTTTTTGTGTTTCAAAGAAATTGATTCCCTTTCAAAATACATATTTTAGCAATAACATTTTGTGTTGGTATTTAAAATGTTTTTAATGACTAAATTTAAAAAATCCTATTCCAAACAAAAACAATTTAAAGAATTTAGTATTTTTAAAATTTCCCATTTTCCCGGGAAAAATATATTATTTTCCCGGGAATTCCCGGCAAACTTGTCCCGGGATATCCTGGGAATTCCCGCCCGGGAATTCCCGAACCCCAAACCCTAGTTATGTAACTAATTTTTTTATAGAATAAAGCGTTTTATAATTATTTAATAGTTGATAATTAATAATGTGGTACATTTTATGAATATTGAAACATCTCAGTCAGAAATTGACAGTGGTACAAAAAATCAAGTACTTGCATACCACTGGGTAACCGCGATGTTAAAAATAAATGACTGGCAGAACACTCACTTGGGACGCTTTGCCAGCGTTTGCAAAAATCGTTTTGCCAGTATTTGTTTTACAAAACATCACGGCAGGTCAAAAAAAAGATACATATGAACTTTTTTTTAAATTCTGTTTATTGGTTTTGGCAGCGTTTTGCCAAAGTTAAAAATTTTGTTTCTCCAGTACTTTTCCGGCGCTTTTTGAACTGCCGGTCCTTTTGTCTATTGACGTTATCATATTGGAAATGGGAAAGCAATTTTTGTCAGTACTTGTATTACCTGTTAAAATACCTTGCCATCGCTTTCCCGTTTGTATTTTTCTGGCTGGGATAATATATGAAGGCCTGTCATTAAGTACACTTGGGCTCAGTACTTTGTAAGCAGATTTCAAAACAAATTCGTTGCGATGACCTTGCCCACTAAATCGTGTAATTACAGCGAATTTTGCTTGGAAGAATAAATCGGTAAAATAACAAACAAACTTAATTTTTCGCATGTATTACTCAAAAACTAAATATTGTTTACCAAAATTTCAAATTTTTCTGCAAAGTCTTTGCATAGTTTACTCGAATAATCTACTTAATTTATAATTTTACCAATATCTTGTCAATATGAGAAAATTCAAAAAAAAACGTAGGTAATCTAAAATTGCTCACTTTGTTTATTTGCGTTTATATTAATATTAAAAAATAAGAAAATCCCGGGATTTTTGAGAAATAATCCCGAAATAATTTTGCCAATCCCGAAAATCCCGGGATTTCCCGTTTGGCATCCCTAGTACCCATACTTTATAATTAGTGCATTAAGTGGCTATTTTAGACTCCCTGGGGGACTGGGGGTCTTAAATGGATTTAGTGGGAGCCACACTTTATGGATCATGAAACCAAATGCATTTTAGAAATCGGGAGAAAATTTCCTTTAATTTGAGCCATAGCACTTACCATTTTGGGTGTGTTTCGGTTTTTTGGACCTAGCTGGTACGAGAGGCCCGGCCCACTAGGCTATAAGAAAGTAACTCAAACAAATGTAAAAAAATATTTGGTGTGATTGCTTTTGCCGCCAAGAGAGGGCGCTAAACTCAGATAATTTTATGCAAAAATGACAACAGAAAAATGGGTTTAATTGTTTCACGAAAATAATTCTCAAAAATACATTTTTCAAAACTTGTTCGAAGATTTGTTTTTTAATTACTTCAAAATATTTGTAGTTAAATTAAAATATGGATTTTAGTATATGTTTCCAAAAGAACTATTTTTTATTGCTACGAAAAACACATTTTTTTTGTTGAAAATCAAAAAATTAATTAAGTATAAAAAAATTATATAAAATTATTTTTTTTGTTTCCTTTTTTTGTAAGTTTATACTGTTATATAACAGATAATTAAAAAATTAGTTACTATTTTTTACCACAAATTAAAAAATATGGATTTTTGAAATGCCTAAATTCATGATTTTTACACAAATTACACGCATTTAAGAGTGTTTAGTATTCAAACCATGTGAACCTTCCGCTTTAGGTATAAGAAGTGTTGAGCGGACTTTTGTAAAATACTACGAGGCACATTTTCGTGTTACATTCTAACTAGGGTATTCAATCGATTAATTGTTATTCGAATAATCGAACAATTTTTCCCAAAATAATTTAAAATGTCCAAATTTCGAATAAATAATAATTCGAATAATTTCATACGATTAATCGAAATTGGTAGAAAATTACAAAAATATTTAAAAAATGTAAATTTTTTATCAAAGTAAATGTGCTAAACACTCAAAAAATTTTTAAAAAATTGTGATAAATAATTTGCTGTAGGCTTGTACCTATCCGGATTTCATTCTGGCCTAAGAAAATAATTCAGGGACGACCTTTAACAATTTCTAGAAATATTTGTTAGCTTCAACTCAATGCGAATTTCATATTTTCAAGTTTTAAACATCTTAAATCCTAAAGAAAAATAGAAACAATTTAAAATTATCACAGTTTGCTTTGTCATCTTCCAAATTAATACCCTGTTGTTGTGACTTATCTAGTGAAGTAGTGGTATCTATTTACGTAAAATAAATATTTAATTATTTTTTACTTTTTAAACGTTGATATTAAATTTTTTTTTTTTTTTTTTTTTTAACTCCAATTTATTTTGCAATCTATCTATAAAGATATTTAGCATTTTTTCTTAAAGTGGGTACATAAGTAATTAAACTAAAACTAAAAAACATGCAGAGGAAGCAACCACTGTTGCACCTCTATATAAGTATTATAAAATTTAAAAATTTTTTAAATTATCTTGTCACAATTAGCTGTGTTAGCGGAAATCTTCTAAGTCTTCTTTGGGTAGAAGATATCTGCAGCAGATCTGCAGCTAAAGCATTAGGATGCAGTGATAGGCGGTATGAATAACGTTCGTTGATTAAGTTGATCTCTTCCTGCACTGTTGGAATGCAGAAGTCGGTATGCAGTATATTATTTGATACATAATTTGGCGCGTTTGCGATCGTGCGTAGTGCTTTCGACTGAAAACGTTGTATAATACTGATGTTGGTTTTTGCGGCTGATCCCCAAATTTGTATACCATATGTCCATATGGGTTTAATAATGGTTTTATATATGAGTAACTTGTTGTCTATCGAAAGTTTTGAATTTTTTCCTATGAGCCAATACAAGGACGTGAGTTTTATACCCAGTTGTTTACGTTTGGTGAAAATATGTTTTTGCCATGTAAGACGCCTATCTAGGTGGATTCCTAAATATTTTGTGTTGTCGGATTGGGGAAGAGTATCAGCACCCAACATTACACTAGGGCAATTGTTTTTTCTTAATGTGAAAGTTACCTGTACTGATTTACTAGCGTTGGCTTTCATTCTCCACGTTTCAAGCCACTCTTGAATTTTACTGAGATGTACTTGAAGGTTTATTGATGCAGTTATATGATTTTGATGGGAAGACAGAATCACAGTGTCATCAGCAAAAGTTGCGATGGAGGTGAGGTCGTTTGTGGGTAGATCAGCAGTAAATAATGTATAAAGTATAGGTCCTAATACACTGCCTTGTGGTACTCCCGATTGAATTTTATACAGCTTAGTATGCTCATCTTTGAATTTGGCTAAAAAGTATCTATCTTCCAAATATGACTTCAGTAGTTCGAAGTAAGGATATGGCAATTGTTTTTTTAACTTGTATAAGAGCCCTGCGTGCCACACTTTATCAAAAGCTTGCGTGATGTCTAAAAATACAGCTGAACAATATAGTTTCTTTTCAAACGCTGTTCTTATTAACCTAACCACTCTATGAACTTGTTCAACAGTGGAATGTTGTTCTCTAAAGCCGAATTGATGGCTTGGAATGAGTTCCCTTTCTTGAAGATTAGGTTTTAATCTGTACAGTAGCAGTTTTTCAAATATTTTACTTAAAACTGGCAAAAGACTTATTGGTCTATACGATGCTACATCTTCAGGCGGTTTGCCAGGTTTTGGAATTAATATTATTTGGGCCACTTTAAGTTGGACAGGGAAATACCCATGTCTTAACATAGCATTAAATATATGAGTTAGATACTTTAGTCCAACTAAAGGCAATTCTTTTAAAATTTTAATTGAAATTAGGTCATAACCAGGAGATTTTTTCCTATTAGATTGTTCCTTTATTAGTTTTTCTAGTTCTTTATAAGTGACAGGCTTAATTGGAAAATCCATTTGACCGGGAGATTCTAGGAATTCATATATTTTTGTATCATCAATTCGCGCTGAGGGACTGTATGGTTGAAAAACTTCTGACAAGTGAGTAGCAAATAATTCTGCTTTTTCTTTATTTGTTTTTGCCCATAGTCCATTGGATTTCTTTAATGGAGGTATTCTAGCCGTAGCTCTATCAAAGTTTTTAGCTGCTTTCCATAGAGAGTAATTTGTGGCATCTGTCGGTGTAAGATTTGCTAGATAGTTCTCAAACTCATTATTCTCTTGTAAATTTAGAGCATGCTTTAGCTCTTTGCAAGCTTTATTTAGTTTTCTTTTATCATTTGGATGTTTTGTATTTTGCCAAATTTTCCTTAATTGCCGTTTATCGGAGATCATTTTTTTAATATCTCTACTAATAGAAACGCGGTTTTTGAAATTTGAAGTATTTGTTTTAGGAGTAGAATGCCATGCCGACTGTTGTATTGTTGTTGTAAAAGTATGAAGTGCGTCTTCTATTTCATGCGGGCTTTTAAGGGAAACGTGCAATTGTAAGCTACTTTCACAACATTGCTTAAATATACTCCAATTTGTGTTTTTAGAGTATAGAGAAGGCGGTGGCTGATTTTCAGCTATTTCCGATTTTAACGTTACTAAAATAGGTGAATGGTCTGAAGACAAATCAAAACATGATTTAATATTGAAATATTTTTTGTTTATGTTCTTTAGAACACAAAAGTCGACCAGATCAGGAGTTTTGTTTATGTCGGATGGCCAATAAGTTGGTTCTCCAGTTGATAGATGTTGAAGATTTTTAGTTTTAATTACATCGAGTAATACTTTTCCCCTAGGATTACGTAGTCTAGAACCCCATTGCTGGTTTTTTGCGTTAAAATCACCACCAACCAAAAATGTGGGACCAAGACTAGAGAAGTAGTGTTCAAACTGTTCATTTATTATTGTGCATGACGGAGGGCAGTATATGGAGGCTATAGTGATTGGACCATGTTTACCCAGAATTCGAATTGCAGTCGATTGTATAAATATTTTACTGTAATCGTTTAGTAGTTCATGTTTTATATTATTTTTGATTATAATTGCAGTTCCACCTCTTGCGGTACCTGCGGGATGATTTGTAGCATAAATTGTGTACCCTTGAATTCTAGTAAAGCATTTATTGGTGAAATGTGTTTCCGATATTAGCATAATGTCAATATCGTTTGTGCAAATAAAGGCTTTTAACTCTAATATATGGTGCATTAAACCATTTGCATTCCATACTGCTAGGTTAAAGAATTTATTCATTTGATGTTTTATTAATAAAGACTGTTAATAGATTGAGTATTGTACTCATTTGTTGCATAAGGGTTTTCATCATTGACTTGAGCTCACACATATCGCTATTTTCAGGCGGCGTCTGAGTATTTTGGGTTACGGGGGGCATATTTTTTATCACATTAGCGTATGTTTGATGGGTTGATTTGGGTTGGTTCTGCTGTTTTTGCGCTGTTGGTAATGTTACAGTTTGATTTTGTTGATTCTGAACTGTTAATTCTGGAAGTTCTTTATTTCGAAGTCTGGGATATAATTTATCTTGCAGATCTTTATAAACTTGGCAACCTTTATAGTTAGCTGGGTGATTTTTTTCACATAAAACACATTTAACATCATCTGATTTGGACTTTCTTTGGCAGTCTTTGGTGTGATGATTTCCAGTGCATTTTACACAACGAGAGGAATGGTTGCAGAATTTTTTTGTGTGACCATATCTTTGACAGTTAGTGCATTGTGGTATTACACGTTTTGGCTTTGGAGGTTCAAAAACTATTTTTGTGTGGAGCATTGAATTAATTTCATAAACTTCTTTATTGTTCTGGCTTGGTTTGAGATTAACCCAAAATAGCGAAAGTGGTTTTTTAGTTTTCCTGTCAATGATATTGCTTATATTTACCACTTCATGACCTTTTAATACCAGTTGTTGCTTTATTTCATCTACAGATGTTGAATAATGCATTCCTCTAAGAACTACGTTGAAATTTCTTTCACTTTTGATTTTGTACGTGTGAAATTCTGTGTTTTTTTCTAATAAAGCTTTCGTGATCACGGAGTACGATGATTCATCAACTGGTTGAATCTTTACTTCCTCTCGTTTTAAGACTTTCATTTCATATTCATTTTGTGCTATTTGGTTTAAAAGTTCATTTAGTGGCTGTATGTTTTCTACTTTATAGATGTATATGGGTGGTGGCTTTTGTGGTTTTTTTTCGGTTTGGTCCTGATTTTCATTTGATATTTCGTCTCCAAGAATTGCAAACTTGTGTTGATTATTGATATATTTATCATGAGATTGTAGCCAATAATCTTCTATTTTTGATTGCTTGGATTTATTTGGATTTAAAGGATCTGGACTTGATCTATGCCGTTTAGCACTTTCGTTGTTTCCCTTTCCCGGGAGGTTTTTATTTGTTCTTTCCGTGTAGTTTTCTATTTTTTTCAGTTGGCTATCGATTTCTGCAGTTATTTGATTGGCAGCATTTACTGGGGGAAAAGACTGTATTGATGGTGTTGGTAGTATTCCCGGAGTTGGCAGTATTGATGGTGTAGTTGCTGTAGCAAACGTAATCGTTGTTGTTGGGGTAAATGAACTGAATTAGGTTGAAATCGTTGTTGCTGTTGCTGTAGCTGTTGTACTCGAGGTAGTTATTAATCTTGTTTCAAAAGTACCATCAGTTGTTATTAAATGAAAGCATTAATAATTATTGTAATTAATGATTATTAGAATTATTAATTATAATTAATGCTCAATGTAATAAAGCATGTTTAGTGAGCACTCTGAGTTAATAAAATAAAAGGATGGAGATACGGAAACGTAGAGAGAAAATCAATTCTCAACAGAATTCCTCACTACATTTATATTTTTTATATATTCAATGCATACAAAAGAGATACAAAATTATTTACGGGGTCTTATATTCTTCTTTCGGGTGTGGTTCTCCCCGATTTGCATAAGATTTTAATATTTGAAAGAGGGGACAGAAAAATAAAAATATTGACAAAATCTGATCTCAATTATTACATTTTTTTATTTTTATAAATTCCAGAAGAGTTACTGAATTTATTTTTGTTCCTTTTATAAATAAAATTATTAAAAACACACCAAGTGTATGTATATTATTTTACAGAAAATTTTTTCGATTAATCGATTAATTTTAAAATTTTGTTCAATTAACCGGTTAAGAAAAAAACCCGAATAATTATTTGCACGATTAATCGATTAAAATAAAGAGCCGATTAATTCAATACCCTAGTAAATACATATAAAATTAATTTGAAATAAAGAAGATGTAAAATTTGTATTTCAGATTGAATTTTCTGCAAATGTTGATCCAGAAGTTGTGATGCTTTTGATAAAATGAATTTAGTGGAATATGAATTTACATCATGTGGTACACTAATAGAAAAAAGTCCGTAAAAAATTTAGTAAAAACTACTAAAAATTAGTTAAAAATGATGCTGCAGAAAAAAACTGCTAAATTAGCAGATTATTTTTGCTATATATTAGTAATATAGGAACAGCAAAACTAAAACTGTTAAATATACAGAATTTTAGTTATATATGAGCTAAATTTTTGTAAATGGAGATTAGCAAATTAACCTGCTAAAATCAGCAAAAAATTTTGCTAAATAATTAGTAGCCTAAAAAATCACCAAAAAATTTAAAATTTTCGAAGTTTTTTTTTCGATTTTTTTTTTAAATGCAAATAAAAATCGAGCCTTTGGAAAACAGCAGTTTACAATTTTTTAGCAAATATTTCTGCTGATTTTAGCAGAATAGACTGCTATTTGCATTCAACTAAATTTAGCTTAAAAATAGCAAAAAATTTGTAGATTTAACAGTTTATTTTTGCTATTTTTAGTCTACAAATATTTAGCAAAATTTTCTGCAGATTTTACAGTACAATTTGCTATTTTCAATTAACTAAAAATTAGCCTAAATATAACTAAAATTCTGTAAATTTAGCAGTTTTAATTTTGCTGTTCTCATTTTACTAGTATTTAGTAAAAAAATCTGCTAATTTTAGCAGTTTTTTCTGCAGCATCATTTTTAACTAATTTTTAGTAACTTTTTCTGCTATTTTTACGGATTTATTTCTATGAGTGTAGGATTTTGCAAATCCCATTAAGGTATTTTACTAGATTAATAGAAGTTTTCACTTTAACTGCAATTATGTCCTAGATCCTCTACCTAATCAAAATAAGTTGGTATTGTCCTAAAAGCCCAAAGTATATACTTTTAAACTATATTAAAAATTATCCGTGGTTTAGTCATGTATATGAATAAGTAGAAATTTTTAAAGAAAAATTTGCGAATATTTTAAAAAGTAGAGCTAACTTTGAAATTTGGTGTTCACATTCGTGATATTCATCCTAAAATCTATCAGAATTGATATGTCGCATGCCCGTTGCATTTTTAGTGTTGTACTGTGTAATTGAATGCATACCAAAAAAAAACGACTCGTATACCAATACCTCTAAAACGAATTCTACTACCCCCCAACTGTTGACTTTTGTCCCGTAGGGTCAAGTTTTGAAAAATCACACTTTGACCCATTTAGAGTGCCCCAATCGAGTCCAAATGTATGACCGACCCCCACTAACTTTGGAGGGCCGATCCACCCATGCCAGTGGCACACCCCCTGGAACTCCCCTGGGGGGTTCCCCATACAAACATTTTAAAAAATCACCATTTTTGGCACTTTATTTTATTATTTTTTATTTATTTTATTTATTTTTATTATTTTATTTATTTTTTCTCTTTAGAAATTTATTTAGTCAGAACATTAATTTAACTTAGTAATAGAAAAGAAAATAAAAAAAATTACTGTTTGAAATCTTTTTTGCTTTCAAGTCTGGGCAATTTCGCACGGCTCTCTAATGTCGTCACCATAACAGCCTCTACATTTTCCAGTATAACTCGTTTGGAAACGCTAGCTAGCAATTGAACGTGTCGTTCTGTTTCTTGTATGTGTGATGGAATTTTTGGATCATTAAACGGTGGATCATCTTGATTTAAATATTCTTTCAAAGTATCGTATGGAATGCTTCGCGTGAATGGTGGTTCAAATACGTCATTTATGTCATTCATATTGATCATTTCCGTGTAACTTGTGCAATAAAAGTTTATATCTGGTTTTTTATAAGCTCTAAGTCCCGTTGGGTCGTCAACATCGGTTCGATAGCGTAGAATTATCTTGATAGCACAGTCGCGCTTTTCTTTGCTATCATCAAACAACATTGATAACAAGATATTTTCCGAATGCGCATAATATGAATTATCTGTAATTACTTTATTGACAATTTTGCGTAAACGAGGTTCTAGAAATATTGACCAACTAATGAATTTGAAAAATAATCTACTACCATACACGACAGAGCTGTAATACTTGATATTGAAGTACATTGGCACATAACATGTAATTATAAATTCAACCAGTATTCTTAAATTTGCATCTGGATTTTCCGTTGTCACATATAATCGTAATAGTCTAGCGGCCTTGGTGAGCCACCGAGAATGTACAATTTTCCCTGGTTTGATGTTTGCCAGATCCACTGAAACCACGCCGCTAGAAATTGCATGGGCCATGTCGTATAAGTACTTGGAATCGGTGGAAAATTCAATTTTTTCTGGAGCAGGGGGCATATTTTTCAACTCAATTTTCTGAAAGCCGTCCACCACCTGAAAATATATAAAAATAAAACAATTAAAACGGTTGACAATTATAATAAATGAGTGATAGCAATAACTTACCGGAAGAGTTTCACAAGTTTCGATTTGACGGCTCAATTTTCCGGTTGCCGATCTTGGTCCAGTGCTGGTTGATTTATCCAAAGCTTCAAACAAATGCCGAAACGGAAGTTCGTTGAAGTGTAGAAGGCAAACGAACCAATGCAATGGTCTTTTTAACAGCAATTCGAATCGTCGTATAATTCCACCGTTTGGGCCAGTGTTTGTTGGCTCACCGTCAGTGCATATGCCAACCCAATAAGCACATATGTTTTAAAAATTCAAGTGCTTTAAATTTTGCTTGAAGTAAAGTATATTTCAAATTCTAGCACTTGTTTTTTTAACAAAAATATTTGAAACTTGAATTTTTGTTTCCCTTTTGCTGGAGTATGCTATTGAAATAAAATGTAATTAAAGTTGTATTCAAGCCTTGAAACTGGAAAACAGGGCTGGAATTGAACTTGTTTTCAACTTGAATTCCAGTGAAATTGTTTATAGGGAATTAATGCATCCAGTGATATATTTTTATCGTTGAAAAAATCATTTAATTTGGTTGTTTTGTATTCAGCGGTTTCATGTTCCAGTCGTACGTAACCAATCAATTCAGAATTCGGTTCTCTCAAAATAACAAGATGAGGTTCTTTTACCATTCTAGTATGATACTTCTCATCAATTGTATCTCTCGTTAAAGTATCATCTTTTCTGCCATCGAATGAAAATGCTAACAAATTGGTATCATCTAACCGTTTGCGAAGCACTTCTTGTCTGCATTTCTCTTTTTCTCGGCGAACTTTCGATTTATCCATGAGGAGAGGTTTGCCATGGATATCTTTCATTTTAAAATCTTGGAAAAGAGCTGTTCCCATTGCTGATGCTACTCTATCAGGCACGCCAAATCTGTCACATACCAAGGCAAAGTTAAAACAATCGTATCTCTGTGTGTATTGTGAACTTGTGCTTATATCCAAATCTTCTTGAACCGGTGGCGGTGCGTATGTTGAATCATCGGGATCTTGGTATGTTGGCATTGATGACATAGACGTTGCTCCTTGCTCTTCAATTTCCATCGCAAATCCATCCATTGTTAGACTTCTCTGATTATGTTGATCGTGCATAAACTCTTTGAGGCGTTCGGGAACCAAACCGCATGCACATGGAGCTGCCTTCAAATCGCATTTACATGTTCCAATGAAAAAAATTGTTTCCAGAGATTTTACATACTCTGTAAATTGTTGGGGTTTGTTTCTTCTCTTGATTTGCTCTTGATATTTGTCAAGCAATCTATTCAATTTATTACATACACTTTTTTTCAGCATTATTTCCATACCTAGTTTTTCCCAAATTCCAATCAACTTATCTTGTACTTGAATAGTGAATGCTTTATAGGACAACTTTTTTTGTTCGCTCAAGTAAAAATAATATCTCAAGATATCCAGATGGGTTGGTAAATTAAGATCAGTCAAATCAGTAGACACACCAAAAACAGTAACATCATGCCTGGGTATATGACTCATTGGGTTTTCGATAGTTGTTGATGTTGTTATTGCTTCATCTTGCGGTGTAGAGGATGGTGGATTCATTGTAAACTTCTTGATTTGGAATGATTTTTTTTTAATATTTTTTTTTCTCAAATTAGCACTTCACACTTCGAGTTCTTCACAACGACTTAATGCATTCACAAAAACTGTTGCGTTATATATGGTCTAGGAGACGAGGTAATAAGAATGAAATGGTAATTTCAATTCTACCTGTAACCGATTTTGTTGTCAAAACTGCCCATAAAGTACTTACATGTAAATTAAACGTTAATCTGACTACAAATTCTGTTAAGCAAGTGCGCCTTTTATTACTTCTGGAAAATCCTTTATGATAATTTTATGCTCAATTCTACCTGTAACCGATTTTGTTGTCAAAACTGCCCATAAAGTACTTACATGTAAATTAAACGTTAATCTGACCACAAATTCTGTTAAGCAAGTGCGCCTTTTATTACTTCTGGAAAATCCTTTATGATAATTTTATGCTCAATTCTACCTGTAACCGATTTAGCTTAAGTAAGTTTACGACATGCAGCTGTGTCTTGTGGTGGCTTAAAAAACCCACACAACCTATTTTACGACCTGCAACAGAACGACACGTTCAATTGCTAGCTAGCGTTTCCAAACGAGTTATACCGGATGGAGGCTGTTATGGTGACGACATTAGAGAGCCGTGCGAAATTGCCCAGACTTGAAAGCAAAAAAGACTTCAAACAGTAATTTTATTTATTTTCTTTTCTATTACTAAGTTAAATTAATTTTTTCATTTACATATGTTCTGACTAAATAAATTTCTAAAGAGAAAAAATAAATAAAATAATAAAAATAAATAAAATAAATAAAAAATAATAAAAGAAAGTGCCAAAAATGGTGATTTTTTTAAATGTTTGTATGGGGAACCCCCCAGGGGAGTTCCAGGGGGTGTGCCACTGGCATGGGTGGATCGGCCCTCCAAAGTTAGTGGGGGTCGGTCATACATTTGGACTCGATTGGGGCACTCTAAATGGGTCAAAGTGGGATTTTTCAAAACTTGACCCTACGGGACAAAAGTCAACAGTTGGGGGGTAGTAGAATTCGTTTTAGAATTCCCTAGAATACGATTTTCACTGAGCCATGGGCGATTATTAAATCGACCCG
Organism: Leucophora obtusa; assembly: GCA_949987735.1. Classification (NCBI taxonomy): domain Eukaryota; kingdom Metazoa; phylum Arthropoda; class Insecta; order Diptera; family Anthomyiidae; genus Leucophora; species Leucophora obtusa. The sequence continues at coordinate 34,637,552 of OX465297.1, read as the reverse complement.
CCCTAATGCTCGTTGGTGTTAGTTCATTGAGAGCAGTCGTGCTGTGAGGTGCTTTTGTAATTTGCGCAGTAAATTTGCGAGAATTATGGGCCATAAAATGTGATAGCTATAAAAATAAAACTAAAAAAACAGAAGTATATGAAAAATTAGCAATTAACAAATTAGCTTTTCTTCTGCGTATATTTGATCTGATTAGTTCGACAAACTAACAGAACTGATGTTTCTTTTGAGGTTTTGTTGTATGTGGCATCGTTTGTATTAAAAAATGTAAACAAAAATGAAACACATGTTTTGACGTGTGTAGGCAGCATAAGAAATAAATTTTAAATAACGAAAAATTGGGCAATTTTTGACATCACTGTTTAACCCCTAAGATTGGGCCGCTAAAAAAATACGTGTACATTATTCTTTATTCTTCATCAGATATATGAATCTCATTGCAATCCGAAAAAACCCATTGGGATACCTTCCATGTAAGTCACAGGCTTTTCGTTAGAGTCTATTCTATAGAGACGTAAGGAATGCGCACGAAATGACTAGTGCATACAGTTTCACTTGTAAATTATTACTTAAATAAACAAAAATATCTTTTTAATCATTTTAGTATTGAAAAATAGAATGGAAAATTGTGTCCAAATATTAACGATACTGCATAATTTATTTTGCTTTAAAATGAATAGTCAAAATATAATAGGAATTTTTAATGAAAATCTGGATTTCCTAGAGGCAAATCCACTAAATTGTCCAGAACTTAGGCCAGTGGAGAGATATTGGGCATTGGTAAAAAGAGAAAAATTGTTTTTTCGGAAATGGAGTTTATCAAACAAAAAGACCACTGATACCACTAATACCGTTAAAGCCCTAATGGTTGGTATTCCAGATAAAGTTAAAAATTTCGTACAAAACAATTTGTTTATCTTAATTATTAATAAAATGAAAATTCTTTCAATAAAATGTTATTTTTATTTAAATATGACCTTTAGTTTAAAAGTTATTGCGATTAATTCGTGCACTAGTTATTTCGTGCGCAAGCCTTACATATATCGTCAAAGCTCTGTACCCCGTTTCTGTATCTAATGCGAGAAGTTTTCGCATCGAGAAATGCATGGTACCTTGCATTATACAGGCTGATTAAAGACGTGATAAAATGGACTGCAGTTTTTGTTGTAATTCGTTCAGATAATGTAACTTTAAGAACTGTTGACACATGTTGTTTTGCAAAACACCTAATTTAATTAGAAATAACTTACTATGCAACGTATTACTAGCGGATTTGGTTTCATATATTTTTTATTGTCTGCGAACCACCATATATGTATAAAGCATAGCGGGGTTGCATTTCACATGTTTTTTTCCGCAAACTTTTTCGATGCGAGAAATACAGAAACGGGGTGCTGATTACAAATATATTTAATTTATTCGCAAAAATATCACGTAATATTAATTTTTTGTCTTTTAGCTTAATTGGATGAATAATACTCCTCTAGTAAATATTTTTACATACACCAATAAAATTCTACAGTTACTCAGTTAAAGAAATTCTCAGTTAAAACTGAAAAAATTTAAATTAACTAAAATTGGTTAAATACAATTTGTTTCTGTTACCATGTATATAAAAATTTGAAATTGACAAATATTTAAAAAAATAAATAGAAAATAAATTTGAAGTTAGTTTCCTTTTCAACTTAATATCTGACACAAAAACGCATATTTAGCAACTAAGAAAAGCAAATCATCTGAATTTTTAAATAATAATTATATAAAATTGAAGGAATTTTTCGAGAAAGGAAGGTATCCAGCAAACAAAGATGATCATTAATGACTCAGAAATGAGCTCCAAAAACACAAACATTTTTCCACCTTTTTCTATGAAATTTGTCCATTCAAAAGAGCCCCCTGTGTACTCAGAAATGACTCAGAAAAAAGAACGTATTAAATCGAAATTTTCCTCATAAATTTAAATAATTTTGGAATCTTCTTTGAGTCCGAAAAATGAACCCTCATTTTGAGACAGCATTTTAGATTGTAGAGACAACTTTTTGGATTGTTTTCTGAGGGTTCATATTTTCTACCAAAAAATGAGTGTTTTAAAAAAAAAAAACAATCATTTCTATTAGCCATTTATGAATCTTATTTACCCAGCAAAATCTCAGTAATAGGTGCTCATTACTAATATCTAAATAATAAGCAGTAGAATTAGGGTCTACTGCTTATAATTCGGTGTCAAAACTCATTATTTTTGTTCGACAAGGTCGTCTTTGTAAGTAGTTGTCTATATTCGCTGCATAAAAAACGCACAAAATTTGTGCATCCGCTTACCCGCTGCATTACAAAAGTATATACAATAAGTAGTTACTACAATAAGTAGTTATTCGTATGCTTACACGCAGTTAGGAAATAAGTGATTACAAGTTATTAAATAATACGACTTACTTATATACTTACTAGTGGTTAAAAAATAAGTAGTTACCAAATTCACATTATCTTTATAAATAAATAAGTAGTCGCGCGTAAGCTAGACTGCTTATAAAAACGGCTTCGCCTAACAAAAATAACTAGTACTGACGCCGAATGAAAGATTTTGCTGAGTATGAGCGCATGTAATGGATTACGAACAAATAAGTTTAAAATTAATTCAATTTCACTGAAAATATTCCAATAACATTAATAAAAATATAATAAGGAATTTTTCATTCATTTTGGTGGCATTTGGTTGTTTGTTACTAAAATTTCCTATTTATTTATTTTAACTAATAGTTATGTTTCCAGCAACTGAGAACTCAGTTAATTTTGTCATTTGGAAAAATAAGTTATTTTTAATCAATTAAAACAACTGAGATTTAATAAGGGGTATTTCACCTGAGACTCAGTTGAAAATTTAGTATCCAGTAACTGAGAAATTTTTTCGTGTAGAATTACAATAATATAAACTTTAATGGCACTTTTATAATTACAGTTTTTTTTTTTATTTATTTATTTTCAATTTTTACAGGTTCTAAAACAGGAAAATTTACTAAAATAGTAGTGTCAGATTGTGATACAACCAAAAATGAATGTATTTTAAAACGTAATTCTTCCGCCTCTATAACTATTGACTTTTCATTAGGTAAGCAAAATATTTTTCATAGATCTTTGAGAAGTTAATTAAAATTATTACTACTATTTTTTTATAATTTACAGCTGAAGATACAACTTCGATTAAAACTGTTGTACATGGCAAAGTAATGGGTGTCGAAATACCTTTTCAATTAAAAAATCCTGATGCTTGTGTTGATAGTGGTCTAAAATGTCCTTTGGAAAAAGGTGAAACTTATGAATACATCGCAACCTTACCTATTTTGAAAGCTTATCCCAAAGTTAAAGTTATGGTTAAATGGGAGTTAAAAGATCAAAACGGCGAAGATATTGTTTGTGTCGAAATTCCAGCAAAAATTCAATAACTACATATTCTTTCTATGTCCGTATGTTACCGCGAAAATCCAATTTCATCAAAAAGTGTTTCTATTGAGAAAATGGTGTGCAAATTGTTGTTGTTGAAGTAACGACGTGGAATTAGAACTTTTGCAATACGATAAATTAAGTTGGATTCTATTAATGAAAATAAATAAATATTTTTCCAAAACTCATTTTACAGGAAGAAAAAAACATTGTTATTGAAAAATTTCACGGACAGAAGGAAATTTACCAGACTGCCACAATTTCGTCTCATTCAAAGACACATCTCAGTGGTTAGTTTATGTGTCAATTGATCAAAGTATTCAAAAATTATTAATTGGTCTATACATGAAAAACATTTTTGTATATGCCATGACCGGGTTTCAAACCGACAACCCTCAACACAGGCTTTGACTCGTAGCATCAAATTTTAATGAGATACATACACCACGGTCTGCGCAGCGGTAAATGTGGCTAATTGAAGTTTTGTCAATCACAAAATACAAGTTTTGTAATAATAGCTAATACATGAGTAATTTATTTTTCAATTACTTTCAATTTTAGAAAAAACTGTACCAAAATGTCCTTTTCTGTAATCCGCGAAATTCATAAAATTCAAACTTTATATTGTTTTAAAGAAATTGATAAAATGTTAAAATTTCAAGCCTTGACAATACGGCTATTTGAAACGTAAAGGGTGGTCCAACCATAATGCACGATGTTAATTGTGAGTCACACCTTATCGTCAAGTTTTTTGCCCAACTTAATTCAACATTTCTTTGTTTCAGTGTTTGACAAATTCAACCATGGAGAGGTACACAATTGAGCAGTGCGTTAAGATTGTCGAAGCCTTTTACGAAAATGGGTGTTCAAATCAAAATTCATTTCGTGCACTTCGTGATTTCTTTGGTCAGCATAATCGACCAAATGTGTCCACAATTGGGAGAATTGATCGCAAATTTAAGCACACCGGGTCTGTAGGAAATGTGAAAACACCTGTGCATGCTCGCCCAGTTCGTTCTGCGGAAAACATTTCTTTTGCCGTACGTCTTCGAAAATGAGGTCGACCAAGCAGTTACCGTGAATGGTGTTCGCTATCGCGAAATGATAGCGGACTTTTTGTGGCCAGAAATTGAGGATATGGACCTGGACGATATGTGCTTCTAACAGGATGGTGCCACTTGCCACACACCCAACGAAACAATGGCTCTTTTGCGCGAGAAATTCAATGGCCGTGTTATCTCACGTCGTGGCGATGTTAATTGGCCGCCACGATCATGTGATTTGACACCGCTGGACTGGGGATATTTTTATTATTTTTTTATTATTTTTTTGGGGTTATTTAATAGGAAAAGTGTACGTCAATAAGCCAAGAACAATTCAAGAGCTAAAGGATGAGATAATTCGACACATTAACGACATTGAACCTCAATTATGTCTCAGTCATTGAAAATATGGACCATCGGATAGGGGTATGCCGCCGAAGACGTGGCGAGCATTTGGCCGATATTTTGTTTCACACATAATTGTCATAGATCATTCTATCATAATAAAAAATATTAAGATAATTCTCTGAAAACTTTTTGTTTTATTTACAATTAACATCATGCGTTTTGTTTGGACCCTCCTTTATATCAGTTAAGTCAAAAACAAACTTAAGCAGTATTTTTTGTATACTCGTTAACTTTCAACGCAGATAATAATCGATGTTGAAAATTTAATATTTATACATGTTTATCAACATTAAATGTTTAACCGTCTAACCGCCAGGCCCGCCTCCGAAAACGTGGTTAAATTAAAATTTCGTAAAATTTTAAAAAAATAAATATTTCCGTGAGAGATAAAACTTATTTTATTTTCTCAACGGAATATCTTATTCTCCTGTTTTTACTCTCAGAATATTTTACTAATGTTGCCAGATTTTCACACAATTTCAATCACAGTACAAGTATAGTACGACTACATGGTTGATTTCGTGATGCACATGCACTTGTAATATCAAAGGATTTAACTTTATACATTTATAAAATATATAAAAAAACAGCAATAACACAATAACACTTTCACAGCCTTTTATTCTAACTAATGTCAAACAACAACAGTAGGTTGGAATGTGGCCAGAAGAAAATTATAAAATATAACCAACTTGGCTTTCTATGTGTTCTGTGTTGTAAAAGTGAGATTCCGTTTCCGTTGCTATTTTGTTCATTTTTTTTCCGTCACGATTTAAGATTCCTTCTCCATTTGTATTGTGCTTATACTCTATAACGTTTTTTTGAATCAATCTGTCTTCTAGAATATTATTTAAAAATGGCAACTCATTCGTATGTATACATTAGGGATGGTCAAATTGTATGGAACGATTTTTTTTTGATGAAGCGTATGGCAAAAACGTAATCTATAGGTGATTCTAAGAAATTTTGCTCAAGAGACCATAGCTCTAAGTCGGATTCGCTGATTAATTTTTTAAATCCATAAAGCCTTTTTTCACCCTTTTCCGCGATTATTTTGAAATTTTTTAAGTGTGGTTTTTTTTTAAATTTACAACATAATCTTGGGACTATAATAGCAAATTCGACACCAAAGTTTGGTTCTTAGTTTGCAAAAAAAAAAAATCGCAAAACAAAATTTTGCAAAAAGGAAAATTTTTGCATCATATTCGGCTGCAGAATGTTAATCGCCGATTGAGTTTTTAAATTATTTTTTCTACCATAAAGGTTTTTTAGCGTTCCGCTATTATTTTGCAATTTTTTAAATGCGGTTTGTTTTTTAATTTAATATATGGACTATAATGCACATCTCATAGAAGAAAGTTTGGTGGTTAGTGGCAACAAACTTTGTGAAAAAAGATATTCAGAAAAAACTTTTATATATACCCGTTAAAAATGTTCATATACGCTCAAACATGTTCATATATGGTTTATGTATGGACACATATGAACAAATATGGATTTTTTATGAACATATATGGATTTTATATGAACATATATATAAGTAGGTATATGTGATTCCATATATGGAAAAAGATTTCATATACAGACATATATGGAGGCATCTGTTATTTCATATATGGAAATGGCACTCATATATGGACAAATATGGAAGTATATGTTATTCAATTTATGCAAAAGGGACTTGTATATGAACATATTTGGAAGAATACATTTTTCCATATGTGTAAAAGGAACTCATATTTGGTAAATATTGAAGTATAGGGTGCGTTCGGCAGATACACTTTAATATTCAACAGTTCTACAACAGTTGTACAACTATCTGCCGAGCGGCCTGATCACTAACCGCTCAGTCTGAGCGCTCAGGTAGCGCTGTCATATTTTGGTAGCGTAAAAAATGTTTGCTACTTCTGATCAATTAGTGATACATTTGTTTTTGTTCATTTACAATAAAAATTGTTTTGTAATAATGACAAATAAAAATATACAAATATAATTCGACAACAAAAATTTAAAAAAAATAAAAGGAAACTATAGAAAAAGTGTATATAAAAACAAAACAAAACAAAGAAAATATCGTTCAGCAGGGTAAGTAATCACAAAGCGCTACAAGTCACCGTTATCAGTTTAAGGTTTCTCTGCCGAATGCTACCATATTTAATGCAATGAATAAAAAAAGGAACATATCGTCGACCGGAAATATTCGAAAGCAATTTGAAAAATACATTTGAATTGTACAGCAAAATTTATAAAGTTTTGTATTAACTTCGAGTGTATTTCTCAATGTTGTTTCTAACTAAAAAGAAGCTTTAAAATTTTTGGTTTATATTAAATCTATCTCAAATAGAGTTCTATATTTTTTCTTCTATTAAGAAATTCTTGTACTACCTTAGAGAAAAAAGTAAATATCAATTTTATTATCAGGGTTAGAATTTCTACGGCAATTGTAGCAGTAGCAACGAAATTTAACTATAAACCAGAGGTCGGCATCACCTATGCCGACCTCTGGTATCGGGTATCCCAAAGACACAAGAAACACATGTTTTTCGTATAGCCTCCTTGGAGACCTCTTAGCATCGCCACGACTTTCAGATCACAACTGATCCGCCACATGTGATCAGTGTAGCAAACTTTATCCAAAATTATTTTCATCGAATCGTATGTTTCGCTCATGTCTGTGCTGTAGCCAATGGGAATGCTTGGTTTTTTATTATATTTATGTAGCAAAACGACTTTCAGGCTTGATTTCGAAGAATCGATGAACATTCGCCAATCAGCTGCGACATAATTAATGGCCATCGCCTCCATCAGTCCCTTTATATCGTGGCAGTAAACAAATGTGTTCCCTTCGTTGAGTGTGTAGTACCGTTGGAATAGCAATTGTCGTCTTCGATATCCGGTGACTTTGACATTAGGCTCCAAATTGTTGCCTTCTCTCAAAAGCTGGGCAAGTTTTTCTGCTTCACGTTGAGAAAGGTTTAATTCTGCAACAATCTTGTCCATTCTTGCTTGTGATATTGGAATTATTTTGTTCGATGGGCCGGCTTCTGGTGTTGGTTTATAGGTGAAATCCGATTGATCCATTGTTTCAATAGAAAAAGAAGTTTCTCTGTCAGGACTTGGAAGCGGTGGAATTGGTATTTCATCCGAATTCGGTAGAGGTATTTGTGCACTTCTAACAGATATGGAAACTCTTCGTTTAAGGCCTTTACGATTTACTCCACATATTTTGTTTGCGCAAGCGTAACAGTTATCGGAATTGTGCTCTCCTGGATCAGTCCAAATCATTGGTACACCAAAAGAAAGTGAACTGCGTTTCCCTTGGATCCACATGTTAAGAGCATTGTAGCACGTTTTACAAATTTTGTCTGGGGCCCACGAAACGCCGCGAATTATTTCGGAATCAAAATAAAGTTTAAAAGCACGCTCCACTTGCTCAGTGAGTAATGCAGTATTTGTTGAAAAAGCTCTTTTGCCACAAACGTAACAAAATAAATTGATATTTTCTGGACAATTTGCACTCATTTCGGTTTTATACTTTTATTACTTTTTCGTCACTTTAAAAAAATCGTACTTTACGCGTTCGGAGACACTTGTTGAATGACAAAAATCGATCAATGAACACCTATAAAAACTACGTAAGTTTCAATATTTTACTGAGAGTTACTTATGAATTTTAAGGGTGGCTATATACCTGATTCGTGTGCGTTTTAAATTTTTCGAAACGTTCTAAAACATGACCACTCATAAATGTGGGTGCAATTTGTGTAACAAAATCATGCAGATAGCCAACGGAAAATATAGAAAAACGTTATATGAACAGATTAAAGGAATTGTAATTTTGAATTTTTTTAAAATTGAGCAAAATCGGACTAGTGGTTCTCGAGTTATGTCAAAAAAAGACCACCAAAGGTGACAATTTCCCCTATATGATAGTTACTTACTTCAAATCGATATATCTCGATTCCTAGACGTGACCCAGCGAAACGCCGGGACACGTATAACTTCTTTTTTACCAATATAACTTTCCCCGGTAGTTTGAACCCTTCCCGACCCCTACCATTTGTCTCACAGTGTTATCAGTATGATTTGATCCTTTAGTTATTGTATATATGTGACGCGCAAAATAGAAAGGGACCTAAGGGTAAAAACCGGTTTTGTTCAGGAGAGCATGGGATCGGTCTCATTCGATGCTCAGATGTTGTCCACAAAAAATAATTGATTTGTTACCCTTAGGTCCCTTTCTCTATGCGCTGTCACATATTCAAATTTTAACCTAGTGATTTTGTCAGAATACTTTTGAATAAATTGGTGTGGTCTGCCATAAATTCGTCTACAATACAATATAGTAAGGGTACTCACGATGGGTATTGCAAACGTTGCAAATGATTGCAAAAAAACAACGATTGCATCAACACAACAACAAAATGTATGTATTTGCAATTTGCTTTATTTTTCTTCATTTGCAATAAAAAAACCTTTAGCAAAAATCACTTTGCATATAAGCTAAGTTGCAAATAAAACAGAACATCTGTTTTTAACATATCAGCCGCCATATTATGATTTATAAAATAAGATATTAAATAAAAAAATTGTTTGTGATTTTTTATTAACATAAAATTTTTTTTATTTATTATTTTATTATTATTTTTATGATTCACAAATTTTCTCAAAAATACGAATTATTTTTACTTTTGACGTAAACAAAATCACTGTTGCCAATTTAGCTATTTTCTCGTCAAATCTAGCGATATTTTACCATTTTCAGCTATTTTCTAGTGATTTTTTAGTTTGATTTAGCGATATTTTAAGGAAAAAAGTTAGCAGCAGTGAACAAAATAGCTCATAAAGCAAATATGCAATTGATCTTAAAAAAGACGCTCACGATATGTTACAATTTGCATAGCAAATTGCAAATATGCACATGTACCATCGTGAATACCCTTAGTGTATTAATTTATAGCAAAAACATTTTTAAACTTAAATTGTCTTTGTGTTTTCTTCATATAAAATGTTGTAAAAAAAATTTCGAAAGCTCATTTGCTATCGGGTAAAATATCGTATGGTTGCGATCGAATCATCGCTCGATATCGAATGCCATCATTAGAAATTTCGATAGACTTTACTCGAAACGTTCGACAACAAATCCGATCACTCACGACTGCGGAAAAAGGGCCCTGGTTTGATTTATACTTCGCGAATTATGTTTTAAAACAAATTATTCAATCGAATCAATATAAATTAGTCCAAATCATTATCTCACTTTATTCAATATCAAATCATTGATTTAAAATTATTTTAAATTATTCACTGATTCTTAAAATGAATAAATTCTTACTTCAAGCTCAGTGCATAAGTAATAAAACAAAAATTCTGAACGGATAAGATTTTTAAATCACTGAACGGTAAAATGGTCCTAAATATGCAATAATATTTTTAATTTAAAATCGACTTTATTTTTAACCATACGGTTTGTTTTTTTTGTATTTGAACACCCTACAAAATATTTAGTAGATTTTAAAAACAAACCAAGTTAAAGCACACAAAATTTTAACTAAAGTCGATTTTAATAAAAAGATAAAGAGAACCTTTATTTAGTGGGGCTGATGAAATTTTTTAAAATTAAACAAGTTAATGAATTATTTGATTTGATAAAATAAAAATTCATTTGATCTCAAAAAACGAACAGTGCCAAATTCGAAACAATCTTGTTCAATGATTGCTCGTTTTTTTTTTAATTTCAGATCAGGTATTGAATTTATGAATTAAATCTTTGATGCTCTGACCAATATAGATTTTCTTTCTTTCAAAAAACAAACACAAAATGGACTAAAAAAATACTTCTAGGATTTTATGTATATTTTTATAACAATTACAAACTTATTATATTGGGTGTAGCAACGCATTGCAATAATTCTATTTACCAAAAAACATTTCACCGTTATCATCAGGCTTGCCGCAAACTTTTCTATTCACAACAGATTTTCGTTGTGTATTTACGTTTGCTCTATATTGAATGCATAAGAATGAAACAAAAAACACAACACATCTTCTGTTCTTATTTAACTTATTAATTCAGCTATGCAGAAATACGTTTACGTTTGGCTGATCCAGGCTTTACGCTCTTGCTTTTAGTCGTCACTGAAACAGCGACGAATGAACATGAGTACGGATATACGCTGATTTTTTTTTAATGTACTGAAAAAAAAAATTAATAACAATATAGGACAAATATTTTATGATTATAAATGCAGATTAAAGATATTTTATAAATATGTAAATACAATGAAATCATTGATATTGATTTAAAAAAATTAAATGAAATTAAAAATATGGGAAATAGCGCCACCCATATGTGACCCTGATAGCAGAGACTTTGTGCTATCGCTTTAAAATACACAGAGAGAATTCCTTGGGCGAGTTCGAATGAAATTTTTTCACTAAACTAATGAAGTGTTCTTCACAATAGGAATGAAAAATTTTTTAAACTCTATGAAAAATCTTCATAGTTTTAATGAAAATATTTTTAATGAAACTTTTTCATTAGTCGTATTAAATTTTTAATAAATATTATGAAATTTTTCATTAACTTTTATGAAAAATTGCATTAATTTAATGCAAAGTTTCAATGGACGAATTCCAGTGACAATTCATAGATCTAATGCAAAAATTCATTGATATCAGGCAGATAATTCTCTCAGTGTAGTAAGAAATCCAGCTAAAATTTAATTATTTTGAAAATTTGTTTCTGTGTTTTTTACAAGTTCATTAATGGGAACTCAGTCTTCTATTTGAAGTTTAATCCATAGAAAAGTGACAAATTTACGACAAATGCTAATTTAAAACTTAATATAAGTTCCATCAATGATTTAAAAACAAATATTATTTGACCTAACTAGCAAAATTTTGAAATTAAGAAACACAGATTACTAAAAATTAGCTTTCAAAATTAGTTCAAATACGAATGAAATTAATAGCTATGCAAAATTGGTATTATAAAAAATATTAGTTTAATCCTAAATTTTAAGACAAAATAACATAAAAATTAGTTTAATGGAATAAGAACGCATTTTTAATGAAAATTAATTTAACCAATAAGTTAAAAGTCAAAACCTGTGACTCGATGCTATCAACTTCGAATTTGCTAGATACCGAAATAGAAGACTGAGTTCCCATTAATGAACTTGTAAAAAACACAGAAACAAATTTTCAAAATAATTAAATTTTCGCTGGATTTCTTATTTTTTTTTGTTTAAATTGTTATTTCTTTTCGTTGGATGTGTTTTGTTTAAATAGAAACCGTTAAAAAAAAGTGTACTACTTTTTTTTTTTGAAAAATTACTTTTTTGTGCGACTTTATTTTGAAAAAACGACTTTTTGTGCTACTTTTTCAAAATTCTCAGCGGTAACCCTGGCCGTAGCAATTCTAATCCTGATTGTGGGTTTTTGTTTTTTAGCTACAACTGTGACTCTGTGTGTTGTTTGTTTTTGTTTTTTAGCTATAACTATAACTCCGTTTGTGTTTACTGGTTGTAGCAGAAGAAAAACAAAACTATTCAAAAACAATGGGTACGTTCGGCAGATACAATTTGACAGTCAACAGTTCTACAACAGTTGTGCAACTATCTGCTGAACGACCTGATCACTAACCGCTCAGTCTGAGCGCTCAAGTAGCGCTGTCATATTTTGGTAGCGTAAAAAATGTTTGCTACTTTTGATCAAATAGTGATACATTTGTTGTTGTTTTCAAAAACTTTTTGTTTTGTATGATTGATAAATAAAAACATACAAATATAATTCAAAAACAAAAAATTTAAAAAATCAAAGGAAAATATAAAAAAAATGTATTTAAAAACAAAACAAAGAAAACATCGTTCAGCAGAGTAAGTAATCACAAAGCGCTACAAGTCACCGGTATCAATTTAAGTTTTCTCTGCCGCATGCTACCAATGACTCCCTTTTTTGTTAAAAACAAAACTACACAGTTATGTTTGCTCTGCTATCAAAATGTTTTGTAATTGTAGCAGTAGCTAAAAACAAAACTATGATATCAATTAGAGTTTTACTAAGCCTGTTTATTATTAAACGTTTTGTTGAATGGACAAATATGTGATACCTAGCCATGAGATTGGTTTGAGATAATTAAATTTCTTAAACTTTTTTATAACAATAAGCCACATTCACAATGATGGAGTATTCCACTCTGCAGAGTGGAGTGTACTAAAATAGAGATGGCATGATACAAAAAATATGTAAGTGCGAAAAAGAAAGCAACATTCAATCCAATAGGGAAAAAAGCTGCATAGAGAGAGCTTTCTGGATAAAATTTCAATGAATTTCCTTCACGCAATAATTCATTAACATTATGCGGATAATTCATTAAAATCATGCAGACAACTCACTGAATGTGTGATTGCAGACCCCTACGTACACCTAAGGGGCCTAGAGACGATTCTTTGGATGGCCAGTTTCCTACTTGGGTCATCGATGATCTAACTACCCTACCGGTCCGTCAGTCCGGTAATCCTGCGGAAAGACAAAACAGGGGAAAAAAGGAGCCCTAAAATGTCAAATTTACCGGTTCCTCCATCCATTGCAACACCCTGCTAACAAATTGAACAAAGAAACCACACACATTCTAACAACAGAAAACTAAAATCGAAAAAACCCCAGCACCCGTGCAATAACATAGCCGTGTAGGCACTTTTTTATTCAATTAGAAAGAAAGCTGCATAGAGAGAGCTTTCTGGATAAAATTTCAATGAATTCCCTTTACGCAATAATTCATTACTATTATGCGGATAATTCATTAAAATCATGCAGATAACTCGCTCAATGTGTCATTGCAGACCCCTACGTACACCTAAGGAGCCTAGAGATGATTCTTTGGATGGCCAGTTCCCTACTTGGGTCATCGAAGATCTAACTACCCTACCGGTCCGTCAGTCCGGTAATCCTGCGGAAAGACAAAACAGGGAAAAAGAGCCCTAAAATGTCAAATTTACCGGTTCCTCCATCCGTCGTGACACGCTGCTAACAAAATGAACAAAGAAACCACACACATTCTAACAACAGAAAACTAAAATCGAAAAAAAACCCCAGAACCCGTGCAATAACATAGCCATGTAGGCACTTGGGCAATGCCTGAAGCGCTTTCGTCCCCTGCCAAAGGGACTCATCAGCAGGATTAACCTACTAGTTCCTTAGAACTCCTGTGGGACGCATGTATAAAATGATCCCGAAGAATGCCTAAATCATCAAAAAATTCCAACCCGTCCCATAAATCATAAATCAAAAACCCAAACAATTCACCTCACTCGTTCCCGTATCACGCCAGATAGTCAATAGTCGCTGCCCTTAATATCCGCGCACTATTACACATACTCGCAAGAACACAATAAAATTCATCCAACAAAAATACCCATTAAACACCAGATACATATACACAATATAAATCCCCCAAAAAACAATAACTTCAAAACTTACCACATCCATTACATACGCCACTCCCAAGCGACACCTTCCGCCCTCCATACGTACGCAACAGTTGCTCTCCACAGTCCACAATCACGAAATAACTTACAATTTGCACAGGAATTGATTTTTATTCGCAGCAGGAAAAATCAATCTGCAGCAGGAAAATCAATTCGAAAGCAAATAATTTCACAACTAAAATGTCATAAAATAAATAAAAATGTGATCAAGGCCCCAGAACCAAATCACAATCAAGATACCCACCGCACCAGCAAGCAGCGACAGAAAACATCAAACTGCCCATCTCGTGAAATCAACCCAATAACCTCACAATCCTCGCCCTATCATTGCCCCAATCCCAGTATATCCAGCGGAAACTACACTCAAAAAATTCTCCTCATCGGTCAAATTCCCGTAAAACAGATATCCAAAGAACATATACAGCCCAAATCAGCCAGTATCAAAAGCAAAATTAAAAATCAAAATGCCAAAAATCCTCACTCCAAAAAATCCCACAAAAACACACGAAATCCCTCACCCCAAGAAACCACGAATGGACGTCACCAGTAAATTTACAAAATTAAAAAAACCCTAAAAACCGTCAATAAAACATAATCAACACATCCACAGGACCTGAGAGAGATACCTACTGAAACGTGGATTTGTCCACCAACTTTATAGTCTATCGCTCAAGAAAATCCAATTGATGAAAGTGATTTTTCCTCAATAACTTTTTCAAGGCAAAAATTCCTATAAAGTCAATAGGCAGTGTTAATTCCCATCTAAAGCTACGTGGAGATGAGAGGGAGGTACGGGAGCCATCTCCGGAATAGTAATGGGTCCTATGAAATCCCTACACACTAAAAATTACATAGTTGATGATCACTATTTTTTCAACTATGTCATAGGTGAAATAACCCTCACTATGACATAGTCAATACGAAGTAGTGAAACGCAACTACGTTTAATTAAAATCTTAAAATCAACTATTGAAAAAGTTATTGATAACGATTTTCTGGTAGAAATCTCATAGAACCTAAACATAGTAGATATTTACTAAATTTGAATAAAAATAGTCAAAAGAGACCACGGATTTTACCATTTTACTCCCTAATCAACATCTGCAATAAAAACTTTTATTTACTACATTCAGTTCACTTCTTTATTTTTGTCAATCTTTACATTGCAATTTTCACCGATATTTTTCATGTGTTGAAGTTGTTGCAGAGCTTCGTTGGATTGGCGATATTTCGCAGGTTAAACAACCTGAAAAATATAAATTAAGATTAATATGAATATTTAATATTACAATAACAATAACTAAATATAAAAACTTACCAACAAATAATGAAATTTTGATTAGCGTTGTAGGATTGTTAGATATTTTACATCTGGTACTTACACCTGGTACTCATTAATTTTGTTAGTATTTGATCTGCAAAATATGATTATGAATTGAATATTTAATTTACAGCTGAAATAATAACAAAATAGCTTACCAAAATTTTATTTTTAAGTATTTTTTTAAAGAATTTGATTTTTAAAATTCATTTGTTGAAATGTTTGACAGGGTAACTAAAATATTTTTAAAATTAATGACACCCATAGTTGTTCTTGATTATTGTAGTTATTTTAAGAAATTTTTGAATTGACTATGGATTTCTTTCAATATCCAACTATGAAATTTTATGGGTGTAGTTATACATCATAGTCCGTACCCATGCAAACAGATGTACACATAAAACATGACCGGAACAATGTTCCAATGCTAATTACTCCTAAAATCCCCATACAAGGATGAATGAGCAGGAAATATGCCACAAAGTGATAGGAGTGCCCAAAACATATTCCCACTATTATCCAGGTTGGTCAAATGTTAACAGATCTCCCTCTAACCCATGTCCACATATCTATCAAGGGTTCAGTTCAAGGCATCCACTCAGCCCCTGGTTTCACGCAGAGCACGTTTTTACCGTTTGCATGCGATGTTCTGTTTCCCCTAATTGACACATATCCAACGACGAATATTCAACTCGAAGACGGTGTTGCTATCAGCCCCTTACGGGCACGTTTGTACTGATAGCGGCCTACCTTCTGGTCCAGACAATATGGGTTAATTTTGCTCTTTTATTCAATTAGGAAGAAAGCTGCATAGAGAGAGCTTTCTGGATAAAATTTCAATGAATTCCCTTTACGCAATAATTAATTAACATTATGCAGATAACTCGCTCAATGTGTCATTGCAGACCCCTGAACTTTGTTTTTTTATGAGAGTTCAGTAACCTGTCCTAGGATTTGTCTTGTTACATGTCACAAGGGGTCAATTGCCACCTCCTATGACCCCGCCATGTAAAAGTGACCACTCTATTTCATATAAAGGGGCCAGTTCGGTGACAGTTTGTTGAAATTTCGCGTAGGGGTGTAATAAATAAATCAAAAAATTAAATAATTATTTTCAAAGTAAGCAAAAAAACAGCGTTTAAACCAATTTGCTGCTGCAAACTTAATGATTTATATTTGTTAAATTTTGAAATAAACGTAAGTATTAAGAAAATGCATTTTTTAAAGGTGAATATGAAATTAATGATTGTTTTATATATTTTCTCATAGTTTTAGACGATATATGCCGTATTTGTTGATGCCTTATTTACAATAAGCCTAAAGGATAATTACTCTGGCTAAAGGAGATATGTAAGGATTGTAAAAATGTTCTAAGAGAATATACATTATGTGAATAGAACATGAAAAAAACATATGTGTTTTTTTATTTTCCAGGAACTAATATAATTCAGTGGGTCCATTTTTTTAAAAACCATGCCTGTATCAATTATCAAAATAACATTACGTAGATTAGTAATTGGCCTTATTGTCCATATATTATTGAGATCATTAAATTTTATATTTATCAACTAAGGTGGAACTATGTTCCATGCTGAATCTGAATATGGGTGAGTTATTTTTAATGCATTTGTTAGTTATGTTTCAACAGTTAAACCCTTTGTTGCCTTTTTAACAGCATATATCTTTGTTTTAACTATTATTTTCAGTATGTTCTTCCGACAAATTTTTTTGAGTGTACAGAATGTCCTTATATTTGACCATTGACCTAAAATTCTTATTTATGTACGGCTTGGAGTTGCTGATACGTCTCAAAATTGTCCCATATAAAATATTGTCTAAATAATTCTCCTGGATGTTGATGAAAATCCAAAACTGAATTTCAAAACAATCACAATTTACAATCATTTTTATGACGCGAAACCACCATTATATTATTTATTATAATTATTTATGTATAAATTTTGTAACCAAGCTATTTTTTAAGTGTAAACAAATAAAAAAAAAATAAAAAACATAATTTCATTTTCATTAAATTTACTATTGATATTTATTTGAGAAAAAATATTAAAAATATTTGTATATGTAGTGTTGAAAATGATTTGAAAAATACACTTGAAATGTATTTGATACGTAACGTATTTCTCGATTTAAGAAACACCTTTATTGTAAAGGAAATCTCAAGCCTATTTTTCTAACTTACAGAAATTTTAAAAATATAGTTAACAAGCCGTTTTTATTGAGAATGCTATCATTTTGCTCATATTTTGTTATCGAGAAACAGGCTTTTTCTCGATTCTTTCTCAAGGGTAAAGGGTAGGTAATAAAAATTAATATCAAATCGATAATAAATGTTTTTCAATAATAATTGTTTGTTGGGAACATATTCAAATTTGGATTTAGCATCTTAGAACTACATTCTCTACGAATATATAATAAAACATTAACTTTTATTAAATAACTTCTCAGTAAAAAGTGAAAAATTGATAGCATCTTTTTGAGAAAAAAATGCAATTTTTTCGATCAGCGAAAAATGTTTGACTTTGGAAATTTCTCAACACTAAATGGTTACAGATACTTAAAAAGGTTTTTGTTGCCTATATGTCAGTATTTTTTAAAAAATTATCGTTATAATATCGAATTCACAATCGGCCAAAAACTAAAAAAGTCGAGGAGAAAAATTTTGAAATGAAATAACTTAAAACCCATAACAGTTATTATAGTAAAGTAAGCATGTTTTTTCTTCGTTCCTCGAAGCTCATTCCAAAATATAAAAAATCATCCATATTGGGCAATAATTGAAAGAGCTACACGGTCCAAAAGCTATTTTACTTTTGAGGTGGTCTATTTTGACGCCCAATAAGTCACCCTGTGATAACACAGGGTAACCATGAATCCAAAATTCAGAAAGCCTGGGTCCTCCTTAACAATTATCTCATACATACTGATGCAATCGGACTTATAGTTTAGAAGATACATATTTATTACCACTTTTTTTTGTTTCAAACCACTGTGCCCCAGTTGTTTATGTCAGCATTCGTGAAAAGATGATTGGTATTAATTTAATAAAAGTAAAACGTTCAAAAAAACATCACTTGACAGCACTGATTTACGTCAAACGTTTTTTTATGCAAACAATTGACAGTGCTGCCGCAAATATATATATACCTTAAAATCTGCGAACAAAATTTCACTTAAGTATTTAGTTTTATTTAAATGGTGTATAAAAATTCTCAAATTCTAAAATCTTTTTCCAAAGAAACTCCTCATACCGTAGAAAAA
Source organism: Leucophora obtusa (assembly GCA_949987735.1). Classification (NCBI taxonomy): domain Eukaryota; kingdom Metazoa; phylum Arthropoda; class Insecta; order Diptera; family Anthomyiidae; genus Leucophora; species Leucophora obtusa. The sequence goes on along the minus strand of OX465297.1, from coordinate 34,618,572 downwards.
TTTTACATTAAAAACAAATTGTTAATTCTAAGACATTAAATTAAGTGTATCAGATTTGCAGTCATATTTTTATAAAAAAGAAATTGTAGACAAATTGAATATCATTACACATTTTCTAGTGTTTAAGAATTTTTTATACGAATTTTTTTATACGAAAATAACTGGCGTTTTTAAAAGCTTTTAGTTATTGATTAAAAATTTGTATTAAGTTTGACAAGTAAATACAAGCGGTTTTCAGAAACTGCTAGTTTTTTGTTAAATGTAAATGTAAGTAGTATTAGAAATTTGTTAATTTTAATTTAATACACAAATTAAAAAATATTTTATTTGAAAAAACTCACTACTTTTAACCTACACTGAGAGAATTATCTGCAAGATATTAAAGAGCTTTTGCATAAAACCAATGAAGTTTCACTTAGTTTTCATTGAATTAATGCAATTTTTCATAAAATGTTGTGAAAAATTTCCTCTTATTTATTAAAAGTTTCTTAAAATATATGAAGCTTTTTCATCAATCTTAAGAATTATTTTTATTTATTTTGATAAGAAAATTTCATTAATTTAATGAAAGATTTCATTAAAACTCGTCGAGCAAATGAGAATTTTGTAGGGAATTACCTCAATCGACATGTCCTTGCTAAAATAATACGTTTTATAATATAAAATTAGGAGGTTACGTACCTTGACTTGACCTTGATTTTTATATAATCAGATATGATTTTTATATAATCATTTATGATTTTATACAATAACTTGTCGAGTATTGTGAAACATATATTTTTATATGATTATATCAAAAGATATTTAATTATATAAAATTATATTAAACAGATCCACCATTTCCGGATCAAATCATGTATGGGTTAATATAATTATATAAAAAATATATTATCTGATACGAAAAATGGTGGATCTGGTTAATATAATTTTATATAATTAAATATCTTTTGATATAATCATATAAAAATATATGTTTCACAATACTCGACAAGTTATAATTGTTTAAAATCATAAATGATTGTATAAAAATCATATATGAATATATTAAAATCATTTTTACTAAGGTTCTCTTAAAAATATTTCGGATTCTATACTGCGATTTCTTAACTTATTAATGACAAAATTCGATAGTTAAGGAAAAAATTTTTTGAATATAGAACAATATATCGTTAACTTATTACAATACCAAATTTTCTAAGTTTATGTTAACAATTTTTTTGGTTAAATCTTACGTTTTCAAAACAACTAAAACTCAAATCAAATTTGTTGGTTCTTATAAAAAATTATAGAATAACCTTTACTTTGACTGAACCGAAAGTTGTCTTAAGTTAGAAGCTATATTGATAAAATCGTGAACGAGGATAGAGGACCACTATAATGAATCAGATTTTTACTTACAAAAAACTAACTGCACATTCAAAAAATGTCGAAATGGGGTTAAACAGATTTTCAAGAACCCTTGTTTGGAACTTTTTTTGACCAACTTCACAAACCTATGCTAAAACATGTATTAAAACTTCTACTTCTAGTTCATAAAATATAGATATGACTAACGTATAAGATATGAAAAAAAGTTTAGCCGCCCCTTGAGCGAATCCTGGATCCGCGCCCGTACGCCATTGTAATCAGAATGTCCGAAATACATATATAGAACTGATGGTCAGATCTCCATTAATTTTTTGAGTGTCACGTAGTGTATATAAAAAATATATTAAATTTTTAAATTTTGAAAATATTAATTTCCCTTTGATAGAACCTTTGGAATATGCTTTTAAATCTAAATTTAGTTTAGTTTCAATTTAGCCTGTTCGCCACTCCCTTAGTTTAGAATTTATTTATCTACCTCGCACAGGGCCTTAGTATTATAATTAGAAATGCAATAGATTGTTATGAAAAATATGTTTTACAAATATTCTTCTTTATCTTTAAAGAATATATTAAAAAACGGAATAATTTTATTCTCATATTTATAAAATTGTCAATAAAATACATGAAACCGATCCATCTTATTCATTCCATAGCATAATCATCCCAATTATACCAACCACCTGTGGTTGTTCCACTCATAAAACGAGTGTATGTGTGATGATTGTGATTATCATGTGTCGTTTTCATATCTTGCCTTTCCATTTGTGTTGTATCAAAACAATTTAAAGGGTTACAATTATTCAACAATTCTGTTGTAGTTGCATTCGTGTATGAAGTTGTGGTATTAGCATAGCAGGATTGTGATGACGAAGAAGTGGAAGTGGCACAAGTGTTGTTATCTAGTGCTTGATCTTCATCATCATGAGTTTTTTTGCGTTTCAAAATGGCAGCATGCAATTCTCTTGAACAGCTGTGACCCCGTGATTGTGCACGTTGAACTTGCAGAATGGGCTCATATTCATAAAGTTGACTTATATAAAAGCGATCCAAATCAGCTTTCTTATAAAAGTCTTTAAGGCGGGCAAAGGCATTACTAGGAAAGAAAAAAGTAAAGATAACAATAAAAACTTTAATATGTGTTTACATTTTGAAAAAGATCTTACAATTTGCTGTTTAAGCAAATTAAAAAAATGGTTGGCACTTCGTGATAGGGCTGAGATTGAATTCGAACAAACTATATCTACCTATACATAATTTTTGCAATGTTTTGTATGAAAAAAGTTCCTAAACTACCTTAACCCTCTAACCGGCCTAAGCTTTTTTGCAATGAAATTTATACCATGTGTTCATCACGAAAAATAAACAATAAGTTCTTCTACAAAATTTTTTTTCGTTGTCTACTTTAGGCGATATGGGCCAAAATAGTTTAAGGGTGAATCTCAAAAACTAGCGCATAAAAATTACTAGGTTTAGTCACAAATTACTTCTATTACCAAGATGTAATTGCAATAAAAGAATTACATTTTTTGTGCTGTTACTTAAGAGGATGTAGCGATTATCGTTTTTCGAAAAACGCGAAATTGACCGAAAACGCACCAAAACTTTAATATATATTATTCAAACTTATAACCTTTGCTACCTATACCAAATATATTCTGTTTACTAAATTTCAGAAAAATCCGTCCATTCGTTTTGAAGTTAAGGCGATGTCCTTTAAAGGTATCCTTATGAAATCCTGTGCGTCCTTGGACCAAAGTAAGGAACTTTTTGAATAGCTTAAGCTCCAATCTTACTTCATGGTCACTATCAATTGTTTTAGTCAATTTAAATATGTTTTTTAGATTTTTGAAAATTATGGTTGTTTTAAAATATTTAATTTTTGAAATTTTACGAAATTTTATCTTTGACACTTTCTCGCTTCCAAACCGTGCATTGTATATAAAAAAATTCTTCACAAAAAATTTAATTAATTTTGTTTTCTGTTGAAAAAGCATAATTTCTTATTATAAAATACTCCTTTGGCGCATTTCTAGTCAATTTAATATACCCCGCCTGGAGGCGGGCTTGCCGGTTAGAGGGTTAATAATGGAACTCGAGCTTTTTTACAGGAGATTTGAAAATTGGATATTAAATTCATTGACATCAAGCACCAAAAAAGTTTGTAAAAAAAATTAGTAAAACGTTTTGTATTCCACTTCACCGTTTTTGTACTAATTTGCAGTACAATATAATTTTTCAGTAAAAAATCTTACTACATATTCTCTATTTACAAATATTTTACTAATTCTGTAATTATAAATCAATAAAGTCAGTAACAATGTTTGCTCACTCAACATATTTTAACCCCATTGCGCAACTCACTACACAAATGCTATTGCGGAACTCACTTTACAAACGCTAATAATAAACTAACTCTACTCGTCAGGTGGCAGCCTTTTTATAGTTTTACTTCCGTGGTAAAAAAATTGGTACTTTTGTTTGTATAACTTAACTTATTGTGAAACATTGGTACAATATGAACTTATTCAATGTATTTGCCATTGTAAGCTATGAGCTTTTCCCATCTTTCTGGCAACATATGGATTCCGCGCCAAAGGAACTGCTCATTTTTTGAGGCCAAGAACGAATCAAGCCAATTTCGTATATCCTCTTCTAAAGTGAAGTGTATTCCAGCGAGAGCGTTCTGCATCGATCGAAACAAATTCTATTCGGGCGGGGCAAGGTCTGGACTATAAGGCGGGTGAGGCAAAACTTCTCAACCGGTCTTGAAACATTTGTCCGAGCATTCTCATGATGGAACCTTGCCTGGTCCGATATTTCGGGGGTCATTCGGCCAATTGTGTTTGGTGCAGGGCCCCTGTGATCGTCTGGCACGATTTCAGCAGCTCATAATAGATAAAATACAGAGCATTACCTTGGCGCCATGGATAGTCTGCTTTGGCGTTGATTTGGCTGGTTGGCCTGGTTTCACATACGAATTTTTGCGCTTCGGGTTGTCGTAATGGATCCATTTTTCATCGCCAGTATTGATTCGATGCAAAAATTACGTCTTTTTATGGCGTTCAAGCAGCATTTTGAACATGTAAAATCGTCTTTCAACGTCTTTCGGCTTCAACTTGTGTGGTACCCAATTACCTTGCTTTTCGATGAATTCTGCTGCTTACAAACCTTTGAAATTGCTGCTTGAATGACTTCCAATGATTTTACAAGTTTTTCTTGAGTTTGACAACAATCTTCATCGAGTAATGCCTCCAATTCATTATCTTCGAACTTTTTTGGCTAACCTGGGCGGTCATTGTCTCCAGTGTCAAAATCACCACTTCTGAACCGCACAAACCAACTCTATAACGTTAAAATCGATGAAAAGATGTCAGTACTTTGTTTAAATTCCAGAAGTAACGCAAAACTTCCCCCAAAAGATGCTGTGTTGCAAAAAAAATCGACATTTTCAAAACAAAAAAACTGTTGTTTATACTACTTCGTTCAATGACTAAGTGAGAATAAATTCTACACTCATAGAAATAACTCTGTGAAAATAGCAGAAAAAGTTACTAAAAATTAGTTAAAAATGATGCTGCTGAAAAAACTGCTAAATTTAGCATATTTTTTTTACTAAATACTAGTAAAATAAGAACAGCAAAATTAAAACTGTTAAATTTCAAGAAATTTAGTAATATTTAGGCTAACTTTTAGTTAATTGAAAATAGCAAATTGTACTGTAAAATCTGCAGAAAATTTTGCTAAATATTTGTAGACTAAAAATAGCAAAAATAAACTGTTAAAACTGTTTTGCTATTTTTAAGCTAATATTGAAAGTCAACTTTCCAAAATGATTCTGTAAAAAATACCCTTTTTAGTTTTTTTGTAGCTTTTCCCAGAAATGTTTAAGGTTTTTTTGAATGTTACTTAAAAATTAACAGCCCGAGTAAAAAAAATTATATATAATCATATGTGGCATCAGAGATACAAGCCAGCCGACTTTAGCCGGTCAGCCGCCGCCAGCCAACACCTTTGCCAAACCGATTCAGCTGCCGACAATAATCGGCTAAGCCAATTTTCGGCTAAAGCCGATAGAAAAATGTTAAAATATTAATTTTTTTGAAAAGTTATAAAATTTGTTTAAATATACATAATTATATGAAAACTAAAATTTTCTTGTTTTAAGATATCGTTGATTTTTAAAATGTTTTGCATCAAACTGGCGGTACAGGTTTCTGCATTATAGGGACGGCGTTTGACAAAAATGTCCATCACAAAATAAAAAAAAAACTGATGAAACAGTCATTCAATTTTAAAAATAAAAACTATTTTATAACCGTGTTTTTTAAGATTAGGATTATTATAAAACTACATATTATAAAACTACGACTCATTAGATTCCGTATGTCGGGACCATTAACAACCCCTTCCTGAATTTTGTCGTTACTTAGTCTTGGGAAAATGTCTTTAAGCGGTTGAAAACTGCTGGTATTTTTGCGATACATTTCAAAAAATTTTTAGCAATGCCAAGTTTAATGTGGAGCAACGGCAACAAAATTTTCATTTCAGGAACAAGACTTTCGTATAGCCTATTGTCTTTAGGCCATTTCCGTCCAATGCGACTATTCCAGTTATGCTGTTTGTACTGGTTTCTTCCTTTAATACCTTCTCCGTATCGTGAATCCCAATCGCACAAAAAACACGGATATTTTGGACGCCCAGATGCTGTTAAGCCTGTAATCAATGAAACTATTTTGAGGTCGCAACAAATGCGCCACTGGTGTTCGTTATATTTGACGACTTCCAGAATGTGTTTCAAATTATCGATATATTCACTAGTGTCAGTGCTATACGCAATCGGAACAGAAGGCATTCTATTTGTCTTGTGCAAAAGCACAACTTTAAAGCTGATTAGTGAACTATTGATGAATAAACGCCAATCATCTTTTTTATAGGTTAACCCTATCGTCTCCATTAGCTTTTCAATATCGTTGCAATAAGCGAAATTTTTTACATCATTCACATTGAAGAAATTTTCTAACTCTTTTTGGCGTTTTCGTTATGCTGTTACTTTGGTACCTTTCGCCAGCAAATTATTTCCTTTCAAAAATGAAGCCAGTAGTTCTGATTTTTTCTGAGTCAAACACAAATTTGCAACAATTCCATCCAATTGGTTTTGTGTGACTAGGATTAGGTCCTTTGATGTTTCAGAGGATGTACCTTCACCAGGGTCGTATTCTGAGAAGAAATCCATAGATGTAGCAGCGGCGGTTGTAGTACTTATATCTGTTTGAAGATCAATACTTCGGTATGTTGGTACTGGAACGAATTCTGAGTGCGGTAATGGTAATTGGACACTTGGCACTACTACATAAGTTTTATTCTTTGCTTTCCTTCTATTCAAAGTTTTATGGTAGTTGATACATCCATAGCAATTTTCTTCTTGATGCGGGCTGTTGTCTAACCACATCATTGGTATACCAAAAGGCATAGCCTTCTTCTTTCCACTTTTCCATTGCATAAGAGTTGAATAGCAATTAAAGCAAACTTTTTTAGGGGCATAGTTTACGTCAGTGATAAACTCTTGCGAGAAATATTGTTTATAGGCTTACAAAAAAAAATCACTCGCTTTGCCACATTTTTCATCGCTTGCTATGAAATGTCCACAAACATTACAAAAATGGTCCATTTTACATTTTGGTTCCGACATTTTTAATACAATATGTATTATACAATGTTTTTTTGTTATTTTTATGAAACCGATGCACTTAACTTGAATCACTCACAAAATGAAATAAGTTCCAAAAAAATTAATAGCGAATTTTATCACGACCGAGCGAAAATTAAAAGACATCAGCTTCGGCTGAGTTCCGAGTCTTAACTGAATCTTTATTTTTGAAATTAGTTCGCTTGTACGAAATAAAAAAAAAATCGCTGCCTGTGCGGTGGTTGAAAACAAAAAAGTTGTTTTGTTGGTATAAAAACACCTTTGAAGAAGAGGAAGACGAGGAAAAAGAGGAAGAAGGGGAAGACAAAGAAGAAACTGAAAAGCATATTATAGATCAAAGCAAAAAAGACTTAGTTTTGTGGAAAATATTTTCAAAAAGCATGAAAAAAAAATAATTTTTCCAACATTTTGCTTCATAAGCAACACAAAAATTTTCTAAATCAATTTTTTGAAAAAAAATAATTGTTGCACAGGTCTCTAGCAATAATTTGGCTTTTACAGATTTAAAAAATATCAATTAGTCGACGAGTTATAGCCAAAAAACCATATAAATAATATGCTGAAAATCGGCATTTGACTGCAAAGTTCGAAGGTCGATTAAAAAAAAATTCGAACTAACATAAACAAACGCCGCGATACGGGTCTTCTAATTTAGCCACTTTTTTCACCCCTCACTCTCAGAATCGACCTAACTTTTGCTAACCTGAATTTGTTCCACAGTGTTTTTATTGTTTTTTTTATAAATTTAGAAAGGAGAAATTATATAATTCAAAACGCATAAAATGGTGAATACCGAAATATAAATGAACACATAACGAACTTACATGTGTACTTCCTTTTAACGCTTATAGTACATATCAATAATGAGAAATATAAACTAAAAAAGAATTTTCAAAAACTCAATGAAATTTTTAATTTTTAAACAACTAACAAAAATAACTGTTTACTGCAAAAAAAAACTGTTTTGGTTTAAACAACTGCTACGAAATGCAGTACTTTTCGTTAGTTATTTTTTAAAAACAACTATTAATTACTACACAAACAACTGCCATTTGGTAACTGTCAAACTGTTTTGAATGCGGTATTGAAACCTAGTATATTCCAAAAACATTGCGATATTTTTTATATGTGTTAAAAATTTTATGACATGTGGTGCTTGTAATGAGATCTACAAATTGATGTAAATTTTATTAAAACAAATGTAAGTAAAAACTGTAACTCATGTGGAAGAAAAAAAATTTTAAAATCTTTATCTCAAAATATTTAAGTTTTTTAAAATAATCCTTATATACAGCGCTTTGACAAATCTTTGTCGTTTGTATTTTTCTACCTAAGGGTATTATTCAGCCGTTTATAAAAAATCATGCCAAATACCGAATATTCGTAAAATCTCACCCCTTTTACATTTTAATTAATAATAAAATACTCACCTAAAGCTAATATTATTTTTATACATTAAATAAGCCACAATAATTGTTAAACATTTTTGTTCGCCACCATTACAATCGATTACCAAAATAGTGCCGCCACTCTGTAAAGCCTTATTGATAAATTTTACAGCTCTGTAGCAATTTGGCAAAACTGTTGTTAAATATGACTTTTCACCAAAATTCAAATCAATAACTTCAAACTCCTTGCCAAAATTCAAATGTTTTGAAGTAGTAGTAACTGTTGGACAATAATAATCAAATGCATGAATAGAAGAACTATCATCACGTCTTGTGCCATTATGAATATGATGATTAGTAATGTGTTTTTTATTTCTTTCATTATTATTTGAACATAATTTAAATACATCTGGTTGCTGATTGGGGTAATACAATTCCTGTATGTGCTTATCGATGATAATTATATGAGTAAAACCATGTGCACGTAATAATTCTTGTTTCCAGGATATAAAGTCTTTGGTTAAGTAAATACCAGGCATAACACATTCTCCCAAACGAATTGACTGTAATGGTGGTAAAGTAGTAGCATCAGCATCATCGAACATTGTGTTGATTTCTGAAATAGAAGCGTTTTGAATTAAAGGTAGTGATGACATTGTTGGATGTTGAACATTTATTGAATGTAAATCATGTGGTTGATGTGAATCTTGAGCTTGTTGCTGTTGGTGCAATAGTGTATTTGCATCTGGTTTTACTTCTAATGACATTGTATCAAAGTTGTTAGAATTTTCCGGAGACAACGTAAAATTTTTTGGCAGTGTCTGGAAAAGAATAAAAAGTTTTTTAAAATTTTGAGCTGTTTGTTTATTTACTAACTTTATTAATTTTAGCTGTGTTTGCGTACTTTTTGCGTAAAGTTTGATAAAATGAGAGTTAATATAAAATATTCTCACGAAGCAGTAAAACTTCGTGAAGCAGTAAAACCGCAAAAGAATAACAGCGGTATTCAAAATGAAAATTTGAAATTTGTTGTTAAACTCATTCTAGTATTGTTGCTAAATTCCTTCTAATGTTCTGTTATAAAACGCCAAAAAAACAAAAAATTTCATTCACAATAATAAAAAAAAGCTTTGTATTTTCAAACACAGGGTTGGTCTTAATCGGTGTGCTAAGAAATCATTTTGAATAAACTCTATTCTAACTAGCTGCTAGGCCTAAAAAACATTCTAGTTAACAGCTCGTTGTGTGCGATGTATAAGAAGCTACTAACTATTCATTTTGAATACGGGGGTAAATGTATACATTCTGCCTGTTTATTTCGTGGTTTAATTTACGTTAAACGTTTAAGCACCGATCAGCCTATACGTATTGATTACTATAAACAACTGAGCGATTTTTTTCTTGTGCCTACTGAAAATCGGGAGCACTCATATACCACTGCCGATACCACTGTCTACTACCTTCAACAATTTTCTTTATCTCTTATACACTTATTTATACCTTTTTTAATTTTGACTTTACTAAATTGCAATTTTTTAATTACTTCTAATCACTAAAATTTTTAATTATTATTAACAAATTTTACACGATTTATAACAAATGGGTTACTATTAGGGCTGCAATTTTATCATTTTCATATTATGTCTACTTTAAATAGGGTAAATAATCGTTCCAAAGGCATTACAATGAATATGGTCAGAATTTTGGCGAAGCAAAAAAATGGTATTCAAATATGTCATATAAACGCACAGAGCTTAAATAGTAAATTAGATGAATTTAGGTTTATTTTCGAGAATTCGGGACTTGACGTTATATGTGTATCTGAGACTTGGCTGGATGATAAAATCTCTGATGGTTTGATTTCGCTAAATGGATATAAAACATTTAGAGCTGACCGAAAAACTCGAGCTGGTGGGGTGTTGCCATTTTCGTTAAAAATAATATATGTAGTAAATTTATTTGCAAATCTGGTGAAAAGGATGAACACGAAAAGACAGATGAAGGGGAATCGATAGGAAAAAAGAAAAAGGACAGCATTAGGAAACAGAGAAAAGGTAAGGGTAAGAAAAATAAGGAAAAGCAAGTTGTATAATACTTATTTCCCTTTAGAAAAACGTGTAAGTCCACACAATGTAATCGATTTCGTGTATTTCACATTGTGCGTACTTACGATATGGGATACTTGTGTATAACAATTGTATATGAAACTAAAAATATTTGAAATTTTTCAAAAATTGCCTCTAACTTACATGCCACTATACTTGTGTGTACTTACGAAGTATATTGGCTTGTGGGCCATTACAATGCGGCCATACCCTGGGTAAAGTAAGCCAGCTTGTGTGTAGAGTTTGAAAGCACTCCGGGATTCTAGTAAGTACACACAAGTATCACCGAGTACTTTCAAACCCTACACACAAGCTGGGCACCCTTAAGACAGTAAAGTGGTGAGAGTAAATTTTATAAAATTGTCATTTGTATGGGAGCCCTCTTACAGAGTGGAGATAGGTATGTTCGGAAAAAATGCTGAAAAAGACAAATCAATGGGGGTCGGTCTTAAATTTTACCGCTCCAGGGGCGACTCCGGGGAAGTTGTGGGGCTTTTTTGGATTTTTAACCCTTCACCACCACCTTTGACCCGATAAGCGGCCATTTGTCCCCACCCCACCTCCCCCATTTTTTGCTTATGCATTTTTTTCAAACCTCACAAAATTAGAGGTTCTAGCGTATCCAAATCTTGTTACTAAGAGTTTCCATACAACATGTATGTATAATAAACCGATACTTCAAAGTCAAATTTTGGTCAATTTGTCATGGAATAACCGATATTTGTTAAAAATATACTTTATGAAAACTAGATATATTACTACACAAAATAATCAAAACCAATCTTAATTGTCGCTGTCGAAATTTTAACGAGGATCGTTTATAATGAAGTCTTCACACAAATTTTTACTTTTTCTCCTTAAAACTTCCCTATACATCATACTTAGGTGGAAGTATAGTATGAAGGAAGTGTTTGTCTTCTTATTCTACATAAAAATGCCTATATAGTATATTTTTAAAAACGTCAAATTTAGAAGTTGTGGCGCAATAAAGCTTTGAAGTGTTTTAGGCAATTTTTAGGGTCAAAAGTTCAAACTGACTGGCATGTATGCCCCCGAAAGATTAAATTTTTTTACACATATTATTTTTTATGCCCAATCAATCGGAAACTGCCGGTGGAGCGAACAAAAAAAGCAGTTTTGAAAATCTCATACATTTCATGGGTGGTCTAATATAGACCTAACAAGAACGTAGAAATTGATAATCCCAGCAAAATCTTTCATTACCAAATAAGTGGTTATATAATAGAAATTCATAGCTCCGCACAACTTATTTTTTGGCGTCTAAACTCATTATTTTTGTTTGGCGTGGTCGTTTTTATAAGTAGTCACGCTTACCCGCTCGCTTACGAAAAAATGAGAAGTAAGTAGTTATGAGATTCTGAATAATAAGTGGTTACAAACATGCTTACAAAAAGTTGAATTATAAGTGGTTATCCGACTGCTTACTTGATTCTTAAAAATAAAGAATTACACAAATACTATTAGCTTCAGGAAATACATTCAGAGAAATTAAAGTTTGTGCTAGAGTGTAATTTTGGAACTAGTCATAAAAATTTTGACACCAAACATATTTACATGTAATAAATATAAATGTATAAAATTTAACTTTGTAAAAAGTACTTATTTAAACTATTGCGAGTAAGTCATTATTTTGTATTTAAAAGCAATGACTACAATAGGCCGTTATTAGGAAGTCATTATTTTATATTACAAAATAATGCAAAAGGTAATGATATATCATTATTGGTAATGCAGACAGCAATGAGGTGTCATTACCAATATTTTGCTGGGATATTATGTCATAATTGGAAATTATAACAATATCACACAATGACATACTTGTGTCTGGAGATTTTAACTCGAATCTACTCATAGAAACATCATTGAACGAAAAAATTATATATGTTGGCCTTACACCAACCAATAAGTACATGCCTTACACCAACCAATAAGTACACATCCACAACCAGGAGGGTAACGGCGTAACTCGATTCGAAAAAAAATGTTCGAATTTGTAAATCTTGCAAATATTGTTAAAAATATAATTCTGTATAAAAATTTTACTTTTTATTAAGAATTTATAGTTGACCTTTATTGTTGTTGTGCAATGGGGTTTTTATATATTCGGCTTGAGGTCATAAGTATAAAAATAAAAACAGATTTTTCGTTTTATTTTTAAAAAATGGTTTACTTTTATTCAATATTTCGCTGTTCATCTTCAGGAAAAAACTAAACAGAAATACAATTTTAACATATTTTATAAATTAAATATATATAACGACGACTACATACAAAATCACCATGACGCTGTACAAAAATATCAAAACGAAATACAACAAAACCACCAATAACATCACTGGTAATTATATAAAACAGAACAGAACACTTGCAAAATTAAAGTCATCCACAACTTTTTTGATGAAGTGCAAGCAAATAGGACTAATACCTAATTTTATACGTAACGCTACTAAAAACATAAACAACTTTTTTTAAAATAAAGAATAAAATCGCGCCAAACTTAAAAACTGAGTTGGATAGCCATATTTACGATTTTCATATAAAAATATTGCATTTACTTATTCAACACAAACATAAACAAATAAATATAAACAGAGACCAAATGAGAAAGGCCATATATACATTAGAGAAACTTATAGATGAGCATGATCTATTATCATTTATAGAGAGTGAGAAGTTTTTACATGTAAAACTTACCGAAAACAATAGAACAATACACATCAAGAAATTACGAAAATTAAAATATGAGAACAACAAAGAGAATAAAATAAACAGCAATATTGATGACTGGTTTGTAAGTAAAACTAATAAGAGTATCCCTGCAGAAGTTAGGTGGTTATTATCATTAGGCCCCAAACATGCTCTACCCAATACGAACACAACCTTCCCATTATTCAAATGCATTGCAGATGGTGGAGATATGATACAAACAATAGAGAACAGGGAAAATCAGGAGATGGCGAGAACAAAATTTACTTCTCTCATAGACAGTCATCTTAGCAAATCAAAGCTAAGTTTAAAGGACAATCTAACGATGAACACAGTGGGACAAGCTAAACAATTTTTAGATAAAAACAAAGATGTACTAATTTTGAGTTCTGATAAGGGCAATAAAACGATTGCGATGCCTAGAGAAGATTATACACATAAAGTAAGGAACATTATTAGTGACATGTGTACTTACACACGTTTGAAGAAGAATCCAACTTCAATCTTAGAAAACAAAAACAACGTTTTAATAGAAAAATTATATAAATTGAATATCTTAAACGCAAAAGAAAAAAAACAAATTGATCACGAAAACTTCTGTAGCACCAAGAATATACGGATTACCAAAAATACATAATAAACTCACCAGCATACGGTCTTAGCAAATACGTTGTAGATATATTGAAAAATCTGACGACAGAATCAAAATACAATGTTAAAGATGCAATTGAATTTAAAAACCGAATAAATAATTCGTTACCCAGGAAAATTTTCTGTTCCAAAGAATCGGTTGTGCAATAGATACTTTTCATTCACAACCCCTTCTACTGTCGATTCTAACACCGATTCTTTTTGTTTGAAATTGTCCCAAAAGCAACCCCTTCTATGGCTCCAAAGTGTAACCGGTTGCTCTAGAATCGATGCTGGAACTAGTTCTGGAACTGATTCTACGTCACCCACACCTTCCATATAGGATCCCAGGAACTGGTTCCGGAACCAGTTCCATGGAATCAGTTGCAGTGGAACTAGTTGTAGAATGGGTGTGATTGGCTACCGATTGTAAAAAATTTTCCTGGGTAATAAATGATGATGAAATACTCATTTCTTTCGACGTAGTTTCCTTATTTCCAAAATAATTGTTTATGGAAATTCTAACTTTTTGTGTAAAAGATACACGTTATTTTAAACATGAAAATTATTTTTATGAACAGAGGAAATGTATGCCAATGGGCTCACCGGTTTCCCCTGTAATTGCCGACATATTCATGGAGAAATTATTGGATTTTTCGATGGAAATGATGGATATTATACCAAGAATCCTTACAAAATATGTTGATGATTTGTTCTGTATTTTGAAATCAGATAAAGTAGAAGAAACGTTAAGGATTTTAAATTCGTACAACCGACAAATACAGTTTACAAAGGAAGACGAGAATCATAATCAACTACCATTTTTAGATTCAGTAATCATTAGAAGAGGTAACCAACTCAAATTAAATTGGTATCAAAAACCCACCGCGTCAGGAAGACTCATAAATTTCCATTCCAAACATCCCAGGCGGATAATTATAAATACTGCTACATACGAAGGGTTCTAGAGATAAGCGATAAAGTTTTTCATAAAGAAAATACAAACAAAATTATTTGCATTCTACAGAAAAATGATTTCCCAAAAAAAAACGATAAAAAAATTAATCAAACATGTAAAAACCAAAAATATCAAAGAAAAGGAAGTAAAACCGGCGAAAATCTACAAATCGTTAACGTACATACCAGGCCTATCGGAAAGAATAAAACACTCAGATATTTATAATAAAGAAAAATACGAAATAGCGCTCAAAACTGATAATACCGTAAACAAGTTATTTAGCAGGACGAAAACTAAACTTGAAAATGAAGAAAAATCAAATGTTACATACAAGATAAACTGTGATGGTGACGAGTCCAACATATGCAACAAAGTATACGTTGGCACAACTAAAACAAAGTTAAAGACGCGACTTTCATCTCACAAGTCAGACTACAAAGCAATAAATAAACCTATTGAACAAAAAACCGCACTCGTGGCCCACAGTACACTAACTGAACACAGACCAAACTTTAAAGATGTGAGCATATTACAAGAAGGAAAAGATATACTCTTGAAATGTTACACATTATTGATGTACCACACAGCAAGAGACTCAACTATAAAACTGATACGGACAAGTGTGCTCAATTATATCGACACAAACAAACGCCGAAGACTTAAAACTTAATAAATAAATAAAAAGACTAGTTGATTAAGTAATATAAACAAAAAAGGACGCTTTCAACTCCGCGCTTTATCACCAGATAATTAAATGTATGTAGTCGTCGTTATATATTTTTAATTTATAAAATATGTTAAAATTGTATTTCTGTTTAGTTTTTTTCCTGAAGATGAACAGCGAAGCTGTTTCGAAATATTGAATAAAAGTAAACCATTTTTTAAAAATAAAACGAAAAATCTGTTTTTATTTTTATACTTATGACCTCAAGTCTAATATATAAAAACCACAATTATACTTTTTAATTTATTTTTATCCCAAACCTTGGACACTACACATAAAAATTCAAAAAGAAAGATTTTTGCTAAAATTTTTCTTTTTACAAAAGATACAAAATTTACGAATTCGAAAATTTTTTTTCGAATCGAGTTACGCGGTAACCCCCCAGCACTCTACTTAATAATTTTTTCGTCGGTGATTCCTCTTGTGTATTACTTTATGATCAGATAGCAGCATCATGTTTTTCTAAGCATGACCTGATTTTTCTGTCATATGATTTGGAGTTGCAAATGTGTGATGAAACATACACATACCTTTCGCGATTTTAGGAATATTAACATTGAGCTTTTGTACGAAAACTTTTTAGCATTGATTGGAATGATGTGTATGTTATGGCTTTAGTTGATTCTCAACTATAGTTTGAGTCTAACATCTTGAGATTATATGACATTTTTGTACCATTAAAAACTAAACGTATCTCAAAGAAGTCTAGACCTTGGTTTACATCCTCCCTAAAACTTTTAATTCAAAATAAGGATATAGCATACTCACGATGGAAAAGATTCAAAATTACAGCGCTTCATAATGAGTATCGTCAACTGAGAAGAGATGTTAATAATATGATCAGAAAAGCAAAATCTGAATATTTTTCCAACAGCTTTACTAATGCTATTAATACTAAACAAACATGGAAAACTATAAAGGAAATAGGCGTAGGAAAGCTTGTAAACGTTGGTCATTCCCTGGTAGATGTTAATCAAGTAAATAATAGCTTTATAAATATCCCTTGACTATGATCCTAGTTTCCACAATTTTACTGGAAACAAGCTGGAATTCAGCCACAATTTCCGATAACAGTGAAATGATGAAAATGTTTGAATTTGATTGCGTTGATCAAATTGATGTTCTGAAGTGCTCTTCTAGTATTAAATCAAGTGATGTTTGTTTTGACAATATACAGCCAAAATTTATTAAAATACTTTTTCCATTTCTTCTACCATATATCATACATCTTTTTAACACAATAATTATTATTATTATTTTAACACAATAAGATTATACCTGTGCCAAAATCTAGATCCGAATTTAGGCCCATTGCAATCCTACCATATCTTTCCAAGGCTCTAGAGAAATTATTACAGAACCAAATGAGCTCCTACATTAAAAAACACAACCTCCTTACTGAAAGACAGTCAGGGTTTCGTCCGAAACATAGTTGTGTTACTGCATTTTAGAAGTTACTGAGAATATAAGACAGAAAGTTAATGATGATGAAATGGTTGTCTTAGTACGGCTTGATCACTCAAAAGCATTTGATACGGTAGACCATACCATCTTGAGTGAAAAGCTAAAACACTTTTTTTAATTTCTTTACCACGTCGACAAAACTGATCATGTCATATCTATTGGGGCGATCGCAATCTGTTTTCGATAACGACAATATATCAGATGTAGCATATGTTTTAAGAGGAATTCCTCAGGGATCTATTTTAGGGCATCATCAAAACTGATAGTTCATGATCTTATTAGCAGTTTGAACACATAAAAGAATTTATATGCTTGTACATACGCTTGTTCAGATAACTCCAATGGGTTTGAGCAATCCCGAAGACGTCTTCTGTTTAACTTTTCTTCTTTCATTTTTTCTTTTTCCAAAAAAATTACCGAAACCACAAAAGCAACTCATATTTTTAGAAATTCTTAGAATAAACGGTTAAAATTTTCGCCTGCTTTGCTTTTGAATTTTTGTTTAAAAGTGACAATATGAGTGAAAGAAGAATAAAACAAAACAGCTGTTTATTGAAACAAAGCTAAAATGAAATCGATGAGAAATGAAATCGATTATCATTTCATTCGATTTTTGTGACACAGTGAAAGAGTAATATCGATTTCATTTTCACTATCGATTTGAAACCACTACGAAATACAGAACGTCGCTGATAAATACATTTGTTAAATTTTACACTCATTGTAACAATCTTCGGATCAACTAAAATCTACAATAAAATTTTATACAATAATAATTTTTGCTAAGCTAATAAATTTTTCTGTTGGGCTAACAGACATATCATTTTGAGCGTAAAGATTAAAAATTGGGAAGTAGTTTATTAAATTAATTAGGTTGCGCTATATGTTGGGTGTGCTATCTGTTGTATCGTCCTAACAAAAAACAGAGTTGTTAAAATTTTTATTTGACTTTAACAACGATTTCCTATTGGGTTTTCTATATGTTAGCTGGTTTTACACGACATGTATTTGTCATATGACTTGTCACTTTTTACATTGTAAAATTTATACAAGCCGTGTGAACCCTTTCAAACATTGCATGTGTAAAACCCATATGCAAAAGTCATATGACAATATTTTAAATAGAGCGCGTTCTATTTTGACCTGACAAACCAAATGTAATCAGCTGTTTTTGGCTAAACAAAAAAGAAACTGGCGGCAAATAAAAACAAAGTAAAAACTGGAAAATTTTGATAAAAGCTGTTAAACGCAACCAATGTCAGGCGTAAATACACATGTACGTTTAAACGCAAAAATTATAAACCTTATGTATTTGCTCATTTTGACAGACATACAGAATTACATATGGGTCCTTAAAGTGACAGGTCACATGACAAATACATGTCGTGTGAAACCAGCTTAAACATACGTTAACATGTTGTATCGTGCTATTCTCAAATGTTGTATTTTTTCAGTTTAAATTCTAACAACTCTGTTTTCTGTTAGGACCGTCGATAACGGTATTTTAGTGGCATTACCTGGCAACCCTGTTTTCAATCGATTTGAATCCCGTGTCACAGATTATTTATTGCCGTTTTATTTTAAGCGATTTCTGTTCAAGTTAATTTAAGAAATCTTTAACTATTGCGTATTTTTTTTGTAAGTTTTTATTTAATTTTCTACGCAGTGTTGTGTTCTAAAAAAAATTTCCAAATTTGTGGGATTTTCGTGAGGTTTCTTACAAATCTCGGGAATTTACGCGATTTTGTTTGTATGGGGAATCTCGTGGTTTCATATGAGATTTTCATTGAGAACTCAATTTAAATCGAAAACTCGGGATTTGGGTGCAGATTTAAATGCAACTTAAATGTAGTACAAAACTTAAAGAAAATTTTAATGACATCATTGTAATGCAATTTTTGTAAGTCTACTGACCGGCAGAAAACACTTTTGAATTCAGTGAATAGTAATTTTCTGTTTTTAATTCAATAAACGTAATTTTTTGAATGAAAAAAAAAACAAGTTTTAATACATTGTACGAAATTCAAATTCAATAAATTCGATAGTGAGTTAATTCAGTGGGTATTAATTAAATTTCTATCCGTTTGATTCATTAAATTGAACGCGTTTACAGGTGAATTTATTCATTTCATTTAATAAAAAGAAATATAGCAGCAATTGAATTAATTCGTTAAAAAAGAAATCGAACGGCGCCAAAATTGAATTTATTCCCTTTAATGGAATTTTTTTTTTACTTTTCAAATAATTAGATTTAAACGAATTTATAAAAAAATAAATAAAAAAATAAATTTAAAAAAAATATTTTTTCATTTTGTTGTCGGCTGTCGGCTAAGCCGATTGTTGTCGGCGGCTGAATCGGCTTGGCAAAGGTGTCGGCTGGCGGCGGCTGATATCGGCTGGCTTGTATCTCTGTGGTGTACAGCTATACCTGAGTTGTACCAGATCTTCAATTTGTAATAAAGTCGCAGAACTTAACGACGATCTTAACAAAATTCCTTTTTAGGCTTCGTCAAACGGTTTGTGCCTTAATCCCAAGAAGTCAAAGTGCTTAATAATATGTAAGAAGTCTGTGTTTTTAATCGAACACTTACTTGGTCGGAACATATTAATCAAACATGTGGAAAAATATATGGCATGCTTAGAGGCTTATGGACAACTCAGCACTTTACACCACCAAAAATAAGAATGCTGTTGGCAAAAACATACTTAGTGCCAAATCTCTTGGATTCTTCCGAGCTCTTTGCAGGCTCTAATACGGATGACAAAAGGAAGCTCAACACTACCTTCAATAACATCGCACGATATATATTCGGTCTATCTAGGTTTGATCATGTATCCCTGTACTCCCGTCGCATTTTAGGAATCTCCCTTAATGATTACCTAATATTCAAAAACCTAGTCTTTCTACATAAGGGTAATTATACCAAGGAACCGGAATATCTATTTCACCGTCTGATAGACAAAAGATCCCCAAGAAATAGTGGCTTTAAACAATTTTAATATCGTGACCAGAGATACAAGCCGGTCAATTCTCTCGGCTGGCGGCGGCTATTGGCTAAAATAGTCAGCGGCTAACCGGCTAACATCGGCTAAAAGGTACATTTTCCAAGAATTTCAACAGACACATACACGCAAAAAAGCAACTGCAAAAATATCGAAGTCAACTTTGTAATTTTTTTTATAGGTACACTTAAAATAATACGTCAGTAGAATAATCGGTCAAATCGGTTTAAAATCGATTTGACTAATTTTTAACAAATTTTTAGTTGAAACACTGATTTAAGCAAAGATTTTAGTTATCTTCATTTAACACTATACTAAAAATCCGCAGTACTTTAATTTTGAGTGTTAATTTTCACCAATGTATCCGAAGTTTTAAAGATGGCGCAATTTCTTTCCCTCCCGATTTTTTAAAATGGCCCATATCTCAAAAACTAAGCAAAATTGATGAAAATTTCGACTACCTCTAACCGTGTAATACCCCAGAGAAAGAGGCTATCTCTATCCAAAAATGGACCTTGGCTGGGCCTTGGACCCTCGGAAATTTTTAATAAAAATTTTCCACTTCATAAAATGACCCATATCTCGAAAACTAAGCGAGATAGAGCAAAGCGGACAAAATTGTTGCTCTATTGGAGTGCCCTTATATGCCCTCACATGATATGGATTAGGCCATGGAAGGGTCCCGAGACCCTAAATTTGACTAAATTTTACGACTCAGTATAACTACAGATAAAACTGAAGGTTTACAAGTTTTTTACTTACATTGATTTGTTAAATTTGACAAAAAAAAACTGTTAAAATCAACAAATTTTATTTTAAGCCAAAAATAGGAACAAATTTTGTTAAAGTAACAATTTTTTCTGTTCAGCCAACAGACTTATTATTTTGAGTGTAGTTTTCCGAATTTATAAAAATTGAGTTTATCAGGCATGTCACAGACTTCAATTTCACTTGAAAGTGAAATTAAAAACGCAAATAGCTTCTCCAGAAGTAAATAGTATTTTTGCATATTTAGACCAAATATAAGTAACAGATAAACATAATTAACATAATTAAATAATTAATAACATAAAAAACTCAATAGAAGTTAAAAAACAACTTACCAACATAAAACTTGATAGATCGGAAACAATTGTATCATTTGATGTCATCTCATTATTTACTAACATTTCAGTTAGAACGGCAATAAGAACAATAATGGGAAAATGGAACGTAATAAAAAATCACACAAAAATGTCAAGCTCTCAATTTCTTTAAATTCTCCAATTTTGTCTCAATGATAACAATTATTTTATATACAAAGATAAAATATATAACCAAATTTTTGGCATGCCCATGGGCAACCCGCTATCCCCTACAATCGCAGACATAATACTTGACAACCTGCTTGACATTGCGATAGAAGAATTGAAAAATAAGAACATTTTTATCAAATACATAGTTAAATATGTAGATGATATTTTAGCGATCATCAAATCAGACGACCAGGAAGAAATTTTGTCCACATTTAACAAGTATCATCCTAAGATACAATTTACAATTGAACGGGAGAGAAATCAGGAAATAGCGTACCTGGACACCAAACTAATTCGAAGGAAAAATTCCATAATTTTTGACTGGTTCGCTAAGGAGACCTCATCAGGAAGGATAATGAATTTCCACGTAACCTAACCGAAAAATCAAATAATTAACACTGCTAAAAACTTCATTTCCAGGATTTTACACATAAGCGATGAACCTTTTCACACTAAAAACAAAAATATTATTTTCAACATCCTTAAAAGCAATAGTTTCCCAAATAAACTTATATCAACACTACTAGAAGACACAATTACGCAAATAAAAAACAAAAATGATAATAACCCCACTAATATAGAAAAAGAACGAAAATATTTTTACAGTGTAAAATCAGAGACCCAAAATAACTGTTATATTTCTAAAAAAGTCACCACCCAAATTTATTTAATTATAATATTTCAATAATGCACTATATTTTATAAATCATATTGCACAAAAAAATCACAAAGTTTGGCAAAGATTTTAATTTTTTCAAATTTTATATTTTACTCTATAAATTTCTGTTGTTTTTTGATTTTTATTTTAAAACTTTTTATAAAAGTTACAGAATGATTTTTTTAAAAAAATTAAGCAGTAACTTTTTTATTTGATAATAAAATAAAAATTAAAAATTGACCTAAATTGAATGCCGGAAGGTGATGGAATATACATATTTACTCACTTTAAATCACTGTTCAATCTTTTATTAACACTAGTTGACATCATCAGGATATTATAATTGTTGAAGTCATTGGTTCTATGGCTTTTGATTTGTATTCTTAATTGTTATTTTTTGATAAAGAAAAAAAATCACAAAATAACTTTTATTATTTTTGAAAAAATAAAAATCGTGTTTGGATTGTTTTTGTTTGAATTTAAAATAAAAATCAAACAGAGCAAATAAACAGAAAATTAAAAATACTCAAACAAGAAATAATTGTAAAACAATCACTTTTTTGAATAAAAGTTATAACTGTTACGTCCCTGTGTAAAATACATCCTTGGCCTCACTGATAATAAAAACATACGAACGTCAATAGAAACAAATAATATAAACTTTGCTTATAAACCCAATACAACACTTAGCACTATATTCTCTGCAATAAAAGATCCAATAGACAAACAACAACAAAACAACATTGTGTATGAATTACAATGTAAAGGGAATAACGAACAAAGTTGCGAACTCATATACATTGGAACAACAAAACGATCCCTTGAAACTAGAATGGGAGAACATATGATGGATATACAAAGAAAAAAAGAAACGACAGCATTATCAACACACATTTTAAATACACAACATAAAATTGATTTTGACGGGGTGCGAATACTGGATAAAGTAAGGGGGGATAAGAAGAGATTTACAATTGAAAGTCTAAGGATACAAGAAAACATAAGGAAAACGATGAATGTCAAAGAAGACACTAACAATATTAGCGCAAATTATAGGGTTGCAATTACTAAATCGTTACAGTAATACTTGTTTTGATATGTGTTTAACTTTAAATTTATGTTTTATGTTTAATGTTACATGTAAAGGGAGAAATTTAATTTAATGTGAAAAGCTCATATTGTAAGTTTAACTTTTTTAATGTAATTTAATTGTAATTATGTTAATTTATATATTTTTTGAAATTTTGAATAGACGATCCCTTGAAAAAGTCGACAAAAAATCGACTAAACGTCAGGAAAACTGTAATAAAAAATTGCTTTTTATTTACATTAATTAACATTAGGCCCTATTAGCTTAAATAAAGGACAAATCAAATAATTAATTATAAGTTAAGAATGCTGTTTTTAATAATTCCACTTAAAAAGTTTTTGTTAGAAAGCATATTTAAAGTTTTAACACATATTTCGCATAAAATTAATATGATTTCGATGTACAATTTCGTAACGTTTTACCTTTGTTTCTTCACGTTTTTTGCGTTTTCGTAAATTCTAAATAGTTTTTGTGGTAAATTCGTGTTCCAACTGGTAAATTTTGATACAAGTTGCCATTTGTAGTTAAAAAAGAGAAGATCGCCGATCAAAATTTAAAATTTTAATTTTGCAGAAAAAATTACGTTTTGCTAACCAAATTGTTAAATTTATTATTATTATTATTATTATTATTCTTTATTTCAGTCTATGGATACAATATTATCCTTACAGACTAGCAACTTATATATAAAACTAATTTACTAACAAATAGCGTTTTAAATGTAATTTTTTGCATCCAAAAACTGTTTGCCAGTGCTAGCTTTTTAGCACAGCAAGTAGTTGTCCAGCGATTATCACTCATTTATGTATTTAGCTATCAAATATTATATGTCTCGTTAGCTCAGTGGGTATAGCATTCGTCTGCCAATTTGACGGCCTGGATTCAAATCACGGCAGGACCAAAAAAAATACATATAAACTATTTTTAAATTTTATTTTGGAAAATATATTTCCGGACCACCTATTTTTAGTAGTTTTGCCAGCGTTTTGCCAATGTTCAAAAATTTTGTTTCTCCAGCTTTTCGGCGCTTTTTGAACAGCCGGTCCTTTTGTCTAATGATGTTCTCATTTTGGGAATGGGAAAGCACTTTTTGCCAGTACTTTTACCACCTGTTAAAGTGCTTTGCCACCGCTTTCCCGTTTGTATTTTTCTGACTGGGTAGTTTTATAATAATCTTAATCTTAAAAAATACGGTTATAAAATAGCTTTTATTTTTAAAATTGAATGACTGATTCATCAGATTTTCTTTTGGATTTTGTGATGGACATTTTTTTCAAACGCAGTCCTTTTAATGCGGAAACCTGTAGAATTGTAGTATCAACAAAACCGCCTGGTTGTGTTACCGCCAGTTTGATTCAAAACATTTTAAAAATCAACGATATCTCTCAAAACAAGAAAATTTTACTTTTCAAATAATTATGTTTATTAAACAAATTTCATAAATTTTTAAAAAACTTTATATTTTTGCATTTTTCTATCGGCTTTAGCCGAATATTGTCGGCGGCTGAATCGGCTGGCGGCGGCTGACCGGCTAAAGTCCGCTGGCTTGTATCTCTGGTCGCTACACATCCTTTCTAATATAAGGGCAGTGTCACACGTTCAATATATATTGTGATATTTGGATCGCGATCCATTTTAATGGATTGATGGATCGCGCGTGTATGCTACATGTTCAATATTTATCGCGTCAGTATTTACCACAAATTATACCAGATATGAATCAGCTGATTTGGGCAATATGGCCGACAGAAAATGAGCAAAACAAAACGCAAAAATTTAAGAAAAACACAAAAGATAAAGCACAATAATCTAAAAAGAGACAGATATATACAAAAAATGAGCAATACAAAATGTATGGAGATTTTTTATTGTTATCTCCTCTTGACTTCCATGTAAACAAAACCATACGGTTCGAGAATACTTTTTTAACACCTGTCATTGGTTTCACATCTGGTATTAATCTGTGGTATTTACATTATTTTTGTGCTGTGCTGGTCGTTTATTAAAAAATGTCGCGAGAAAACAAAAAAAAAGAAAGCCTGTTTAGCTATTTTGCTTACTTTTTTATTGAAGAAATGTGTTATAAATGTTTTATCTTTTTTGTTTGCACTGCGTATTTTATTTCATTTGTTTTATTTTCTTTATTCTTTCACTTTTTACTATTGTATCGCGAATTGATATCACGAACTTTGCTACACGTTCAATATTTATCGCGTGATCCGCGATCCGTGATCTGGATTTCAGAATATTGGGCTATTCTGCGATATGGATCGCGATCCATCAATACTGCATGCTACACTTTCAATAAATATCGCGATACTGGATCGCGGTCAATATATAGGTCTGTTCGACGTCGTTACCGCGGGTGCGGTACAGAAAACAAATAATCGTGTAAAAGTTCTTTGCTTTCGTTCTAATCACTATAAATAAAATTAAAAACTTGAATGTTAAAAGCACAAATATATTGCTTTGCCATTGAAGGAGCTTCAACCAAAGTAACAACTATAACACAGACAAAAATAACAGCTTTGTTAAAAAATATGTGGTTTTCGTTGTAATATGAAATAGATAAGTAAAAATGTTTGAGTTTACTTCTCCATCCATTTTTCACTTTGATAGTTAGCATATATACAAAAACTAAAATCTACATTATAACCTAGAGTGAACCTAGGCTTGCCAGATCGAAATTGATTTTTCTTGACATTAAAACAAAAGCTTGATGTTTCTTGACAATTTAAAATTCAGTTAAATTAGCAAAAAAAAATGCAAAATTGACTTTAAAATTTGAATAATATTAATTTATAAAGATTTTCTACGTTCTTTGCACCACATTTTTTAAAGAAATGTGCCCATATGTTGTCAATGGATAAGTCTTTTGGCAAGTCTTCAAAAACTTCCCGAAGGCAGCAGTAATCTGCCTACAACATATCAGTATTAATTTGATTTGAATTTGATATTTTTAAAATAAATGACAGCTCTGCTTAATTATTCCTCGACAACAACGAGTTTTTTATATTTAAAACAGCAATTTGCTAAAAAAAACATATTTTTCTCCAAAATCATATCTTTTTTCTAAGTATTTTACAGCATTTTGTAAAAATTGGTCAGCTTCTAACTCAAACGTTTCCTTTTTATTCAACGAAAGACTTATGCTTTACTACCATGGAAACAGTAATGTATCCGTAAAAATTAGTCATTAAAAACAATTAGTTTTTTTTTTCCTAATGGTTAATTTTTTCTGGAAAAATTTCTAAAATTCCGTTTTAGCTTGACAAATGACATTTTTTTTTATTCTTGACACGCATTGAAAAAGCTTGACAATCAAGCCAAATCAAGCCCGTCTGGCAACCCTAAGTGAACCCCATAAAGACAATCTATCTGATGAAAGTGTTTGGTTACACTAGAAAATACATTAATTGTCAACCATTGGTTCTAGGAAAGTTTTTTTCATAAGTTTTTTTCTTTATTTGTTGCAAAATAAATTGTAAATTCTATTTGGAATTTGTCATATTTGATATTAAACCGAACAAAAATAACACTCATTGTAACTAAAAATCTACAATAAAAAGTGTAATATTCAAAAATGTTTGTTTAAATATTTAAAGTGGTATTCTCGCAATAAAATTCATGTTAGCAAAAATAAATGTATAGTTAGTTCATAGTTTATATATTTTTTTTATTTATTTTTTTTTCTTTTTTTTTTAATAAAAAAAAATTAGTTTGATTTTACTGAAATAGATTACAGATTGAATAAATCTGCAGAAATTTTAAAAACTTATTCAGCTTTTTGAAATTTTTAATAATAGTAATTCAGGTTTATTAATTATAAGAAATATGTTTTTTCTATTTCATTACCAATTTTTTGAAACCATACATAATTTCATTCCAAATAATTTTGCCGAATATTAGTGTTTTCTACATATTCCCACAATACTTTCAACGTTACAAATAATTTCTTATATTATTTATGAAATGTTAATTAACATTTTTATCTACAACACAAAGAATCTGAAACTAAGAAAAATAACGGAATCTCAGTCCTCAAAATGACGGTATTTGTAAAAACATGGCATCCATATTTCATATGTGTGCACATTTTTGTTGTGGCACGTTCACTGTAACAAACGGGGTTATCAGATTTATTTTGTTCCTTTTCGCCAAACGGAGTAATGGAAATCGCCAAAATTTACTTTTGTTTAATTGCATACAAAAAGTCGACAAAAAATATTTTTATTAATTTTTCCATACAATAAGTCATTAAAAAGTGTTTTCGTTTTTGGTTTTAATATAAAGCCCAATTTACACTACAACCAAAAATTAGTAGTTTTTAAAAACCCAAATTTTTTATTCAAATTTTTAATGGAATTTGACAAGTAAATAAAAACAGTTTTCAAAAACATAGTTATTGGTTAAATGAAAATGTAGTACCTATAACACTCCAGTTATGCGTTTTGATTAGTTAATTTGAAATAAAATAATTTTTCTACAAGTTTTGAGGGCAGTTTTTGGCGTTCTTAAGCCTAAACCAGATAAACTCAGTGTCAACAGTATTTTCGCAGTGCGACGCTTTACCGATAAAGCAGGTTTTTGTATTTTCTTTATTTGTCACTGCCGGGAAATTAGAATATTTTCTAAATAAACAACAGCTGTCTACCAAAAAATTCCGTAAGAAAGTTTTAAAAACATTGAATAGTTTTCGCGAAAATCAAGAACAAAATTTGACAGTACTGCCACTGTTCACTGGCACTTTCATTACCTGGCTTAGGCTTTAGTAAGTGTAAATTCGTAACTCTTTAACGACAAATTTCGGAGTTACATTGTCAAAATTCGATAATAAACACAAAAGTTATAAATTAAGCCCAAACCACATCTTGAATTTCGGGAAAACGATTTAATATTTTTAAAAATTTTCTTATTGCGTTTTGTTTTAAAATAGCTCTTGTTTATTTAGAAACTTTTCTAATTTCTTGGCAGTGACAAATAAAGAAAATACAAAAAACTGCTTTATCGACAAAATGCGACGTTACTGCATTTATCTGGTTTAGGCTTTATGCTCTAATTTTTCTACTGATATATGTCGTTAAAAAGCCGCTAACTTGTCTACAGAAATCGTTTAGGAGTGTGGTTAACGATTTTTGTCGAAACTTCATAAAAAAATATATTTAATAATCTGGCTGTATATGAGATAATCTTCAATGTGAAAAATAAAAAACCCTAAATCTGAAATGATTTCGTATTTAAAAAAAAAGTCGCAAAATTGTTTTTATTAGCGCCAAAAAAATAAAAAAATATTATCTTTTCAAACAAAATACACTTACAATAACTCTACCATAAAAGTTCAATAATTATTTAAAAAGTAAATCAGTAAAGTTGTTTCAATTGAATAAGCTGTTAAAATCAGGGTTTATACTTCGCACAAATTTTTGTTTATACTTCGCACTTGAACATGTGCATGTGCGCATTTGACTTTATACTTTGCATTTGCACATGTGCATGCCCGTGTAAAAAAGTTTAGATCTGATCAGATCTTCTTGGATCTAAATAGATATGATTGAATCTGATTAGATCCTGTAGTGAGTCATCTGTGGAAAAATAAGTGCGAAACTCGCTTAAATAAAATTTAAATCGTCCATATCTCGAAAACTAGAAGAGCTA
Organism: Leucophora obtusa; assembly: GCA_949987735.1. Lineage (NCBI taxonomy): Eukaryota > Metazoa > Arthropoda > Insecta > Diptera > Anthomyiidae > Leucophora > Leucophora obtusa. The sequence goes on along the minus strand of OX465297.1, from coordinate 34,589,800 downwards.
GTGGAAAACTGACTGCATCAAAGTTCAAAATTCACCACCAATACCCCGATAGCGAAATTAGATTTTGACTTGCATTGCTAGATTTTAAAATCGCGTTTTTCTCGAAAACTAAGCGTCGTAGAGAGAAAAGGGCTTTTATTTGGAATATCTCTCGTATCTCGAAAACTAAATGAGTTAGATGAAAACGGACAACGGTTTTGGAACACGGAAGTCATACTGAGTCATCTGTGAAAAAATAAGTGCGAAAATCGCTTATAAAAAATTTAAATCGTCCATATCTCGAAAACTAGAAGAGCTAGAGGAAAACTGAGTGCACCAAAGTTCAACACTCGCCACCAATACCCCCATAGCGGAACTAGATTTTGACTTGTATTGCTAGATTTTAAAATCGCGTTTTTCTCGAAAACTAAGCGTCGTAGAGAGAAAAGCGCTTTTATTTGGAATATCTCCCGTATCTCGAAAACTAAATGAGTTAGATGAAAACGGACAACGGTTTTGGAATACGGAAGTCATAGTGAGTCATATGTGGAAAAATAAGTGCGAAAATCGCTTATATAAAATTTAAATCGTCCATATCTCGAAAACTAGAAGAGCTAGAGGAAAACTGAGTGCACCAAAGTTCAAAACTCGCCACCAATACCCCGATAGCGGAACTAGATTTTGAGTTGTATTGCTAGATTTTAAAATCGCGTTTTTCTCGAAAACTAAGCGTCGTAGAGAGAAAAGGGCTTTTATTTGGAATATCTCCCGTATCTCGAAAACTAAATGAGTTAGATGAAAACGGACAACGGTTTTGGAACACGGAAGTCATAGTGAGTCATATGTGGAAAAATAAGTGCGAAAATCGCTTATATAAAATTTAAATCGTCCATGTCTCGAAAACTAGAAAAGCTAGAGGAATACACTTAACTTCTACCAAATGTATGTTTACTTCAACATTATTTTCATTTAAATTTTTAACATTGTGCAATCCTACTTCTTTTGATGGTTAAGGCTGAGTTACCCAACCGTAAACGTATCTGTAACGAATCAGCTGTTTCGAAACCACAAGAAGAAATGTATACGAATGGTTACCAACACGTAAATGTAAACGTACTTGCCGGATCTTTCTGTTGAAATCAGAATTTTCTATCCGGCATCGAAACAGCTGAATGATTTTAGTGGGAAAAAATATGAAATGAATAAAGAAAATTGATTCAAACAACAAATAAGGAATAAGAATTAACAAATAAATGGAAAAATTTAGAATAAAATATAAAACCACATGAAATAGATGCTAAATAGTAATGTTGTTTACGGTAATCTATAAGTGTACTTTTTAGCTACGGCACGGCACAGTTACATCACATTTACGTTTACGGTCCCATAATCCGCCCTTTAGAGGGTAATCAAAAAAACTGGTATTTTCATTAAAAATATTACCTTTAAAAAAAATATCATCACATTTGTATTTAGAAAATTTTTGACTAAATATTTCTTTTACTACCATAATGTTACCGTTGTTTTGCAAGCAGACATTATCAGGATGGGTGGATGTAATTTGAAAACCATAAATATTCGCAAAAGGAAAAATTGTTCTCGATTCAAAAGTTTGCTGAGGTTTTCCCAAAGAGTATTTTGTATTCCTAAATTAGGGGTATACCAATGGGATATTATTGTTGTTGCTTGTACGAAGAACGTGCAATTTTCTCTGCATTTGCGAAATTGGATTGTTGGGAGATTTTGGATTCTTTTTGATTCTGGATGTGACATTCCAGCGCTATATAATATATTTTAAAACTAGTGCAAAAGTACTGAAATTGAAGCACTTGCAATATAAATTTTTTTTAAATTAAGGTACTGGAAAAACCTTTAACTTTTCGTATATATAGTATCAGCAAAATACTGAATTTTCCATTTTTAGGGTACAGTATTGTTTGTGTTAAGACTACTGTAAACGTTGAAATTCAGTCGTTTTGCCAACGTATGTACTGTCGTGTCCAACGTTCTTCCGACTGTATTTTTCTGACTGGGGCGTTATACATATATAATCACATACGATTTGGCCTCCAGCCAAAGATATCTGCGATATAGTTTATATATAATTATATATAATGGCGTATTAGTTTCTATAAACAATCTTATATCAAAATATATAACAAAGTTAATAGAATTTTATAATTATATCTGACATGATACCTAATTATACAAAATTTTATAGAAATTGTGGATCTGGTTTTGAATTTTGCACTTTGACATATAAAGTGCGTTTCTTTACTTTTTGGGTAAAGTTCGGTAAAATGAGAGTAAGCAAAAAATCCTCTCACAAAATGACAAAATTACCCAAAAGTAAAGGAACGTACAAAACCACTTTTCGAGCCTAAAAATGCATTTCAAAGAAAAATGTGAAAATGCATATAATTTTGGTTTGAAAAATTGAATAAACTACATATTTACTTGCATTTAAAAGTTCTTATTGATTTTGTTCAATTAATTATTATAAATAACACATTTCTTTTGCGTATTGGTTTGTTTAATTTAATTTTTCAATTGTTGTTTTTGGTTATCATTGCATCAGCTGTTAGTTTTACAATATACCAAAGTTATATTGGGTAACTTTGGTAAAAAGAGAAACACAAATGCACTCTCTTGAATGCTCTCATTACACAATTTTCAAGTACGGGAACGCTTTTTAGGTAAGTTTGGGATCCCGCGGGTGCCCGCGGTAACGTAAAGGAACGGACCTATAAATTAATGTTTATAATTGAATTTAACATCTATTTTTTAAATATTTGGCAAAATACAATTATAAATTATTAAGATATTTTTTTTTTTAAAGAAATAAGGAAATATAATTTTTTTTCGTTGTGGAATTAAAGGTTGAAAAAAACTATTTTTCGTTTTAAATTTAAAAATAAAAATTGGACAAACATATGTTGAAATAAATAAGGTTTAAGTTCAGTTGTTTTTTCCGTGAAAAAAAAATTAATTGCGAAAGTTGAATTTTTTTATTTTATGAGAAAGACGCACACATTTATAAGAAAGACAAATTTGTTCGGACAAATTTTTGCGATGTTGAGTTAAACAGAAAATTTATTTTGTCTGCTATTTCCAAGTTTATTAGCAAAAATTTTTCAAAACAACTTTTTCTCGTTTTGAATTTTGGTCTTTATTGAAATAAAACAAAATAAACCACATTTCAAAAGAATTTCAGTTGCAAACTGCGTTATTCTAAGTTTAACGACATTCTGCATCCTAAAAACGGCCCAAATCGCATTCAATTCTCATTTCAAACATCTTGCCATCATTAAAATTTTTTTGTATTGCATCAAAAACGAAAGAGCGACCAATTCCCTCTTTGTTAGCCCAACTGTTCTGTCGGGCATTGTTATTTAATATGAATAAAAATAACTGATCTCAACAATATTTACTAAATTTTTATTTGAAAATTTTCATCAAATATATGTATTTATATATAATTTGATGCAGTTAGTTAAGACCCATTTTTCGGATCAAATTGTATCAGGTTAGATAACATGCTTATCTCGCTTGATATAATTATATTCGGATCAGATTAGATATGAACATATATATGGGTTTATATATGGTGATATATGATTATATAACATCTTTTTTAGTCGGGTACATATACCTTTGTTTTGACTTGAATTTTCAGTAGATTCTACCGGCATACTTTTTTGAGTGAACTTAAAAATGTCTGCTAGTTACTACATTACAGTTGTTTGTGTAGTAATCAGTAGTTGTTTTTAACCATAATAACAGTTGTTTTTCTATGAAAAAATACAAAACAACTTTTATGACAGTTACTTAAGAAAACAACTAACGAAAAGTGCTGCAATTTCGTAACAGTTGTTTAAATCAGTTATTTTTAATATCATAATAAACAACTACGACAACAGTATTTTTACAGTAAACATTTGTTTTTGTTAGTTATTTAAAAAATAAAAAACTGAATTTCGTGGGATTTTAAAAATTCTTGTTTAGTTAATATTTGTTATTATTGATATATTCCTAGTTTGCAAATCAAAATCAAGAACTTGTATTGCATCTCCAATGCATAATAGCATAATAACTGGAGACCGGTTTGGAATTTTTACTTTAACCCTTAAATGCATGATCTCTTCGATTTTAAACATTTTTTATATATGATTTCTGAAGGCGTGTACGTGAAAAATACCAAAAAAAAATTATTTAAAAAAAGGTGATTTTAATTGAAAAATATGTTTTTTGCCAATCAGTTAAATTGTGATTATTTTAACGTGTATAAAAAAAAACAAAAAAAATCTATAAACTATAATTTATACATTTATTGTCGCCAAAATATATTTTATTGCGAAAATACCACTTTAAATATTTAAACAAATATTTTTGAATATTACACTTTTTGTAAAAAAATGCATGTTTTAAATTTTTCACAAATATACAGAACAAAATTAAGATTTTTACTCTGTTTAAAAATTCTGCGCTAAACTATAGGAACACAATGCACAGAAGAGCCCCTAAGACCCAAAAATGCAGTTTTGTGCATCAAGTGGGTTTTTTTTATTAAAAAAATGGTATGTTGCCAAATGGCTACACCATGCATTTAAGGTAGGGTGACCATTTTTTTCTGACTTCAAATCAGTACAAATTTTAAAAAATATTATCATCCAAAAAAAAACAATTTTCTGTATATGTGACAGCGCATAGAGAAAGGGACCTAAGGGTAAAAAAATCAATTTTTTTTTTTTTTGATGTGGACAACATCTGAGCATCGAATGAGACCGATCCCATGCCCTTTTTTTACCCTTAGGTCCCTTTCTATTTTGCGCGTCACATATACAATCTAACCAATCGATTGGCTACAATTTTCGCTGTCAGAACAAATCTTTTTTCTCTTTGCTAATTTTGTATGTTTTCTGAAAAAGAAAAACTTCACATTTTGGCTACCATTTTCTACAAATACACGCAACGTTTTTAAAAATGAAAATCTTGAGGTTTTGTGTACTTTTTTGTATTGAAAATCCCACAGATTCGAAAATTTTTCCATGGAAATATCCACATATATTTCTTCAAATTTTAATGATTTTTGTACGGAAAAAGCATCAGCGTTTTATGTTGTGAAAACAGAATCATGCTGACAACCGCTATGACAACCGGATAATTTACTACTGAATTTCTATTATCAACTGCTTTTCTATTATCGCAATGGAACCATTTGATAAATTTGGTTGTCACCACGAATCTTCTCTGTGAATGAAACTACATATTAGATTAAGAAATTTACATATAGAAAAATCATTTTGAATCCTTTCTAGTAGAGAAAACCTCTCACATTCCCAAACATTTATCCTATAAAAAAACTACATTGTACTTGCATTTTGGCTTTTTTTACTAAAAAAAATGTAATATTTTTTTTAAATGCCAAAAATCAGTACAATCAGTACAAATTTTAAAAAAATCAGTACAATTCAGTACACGACTTTTTCATCAGTACACGTGACCAAAAATCAAATGGTCACCCTAATTTAAGGGTTAAATTTTAATAAGCTGAAATAATTACCAGAGAAGACAAAATTGCTGTTTTTGCTTTTTATGCCTTTTATTGCTTATTTTACTCATATTTGCTTTTTTTGGATTTTCAGGTTTTTAGCTTTAAAATAGCCTTTTCTTAAGATTTTTGAGCTTTTAATTGCTTTTTTTAAAACTTTTTTTTCCCAAAAATACTTTTTTTGTTCACAAAAAATATTTTTCTCTTAACCTTGAATTAAAAAATTAAAAAAAATATTGTTTTTCCAAGTTTTTTTACTATTGCTTTTTTCTTGCTTTTTTTACAATATTTTTTTGCTTTAAACACATCGGATTTTGCTTTTTTCTGTCTTCTCTGGTAATTACACATATTTTTCTAATTGAAAGAAATATTATTTTTATTCACCCTTTCATGCCCGAATTTAATGGCTGGGAATTTTCCGACCAAACTTCGTGGAAAGATAGATCTATGCCAGGGGTGGCAAGACTTTTTTCGCTTTGTGCCATAAATTTTTTTTTGTAAAAATTTCTCGCGTGCCACCCTAATTTTCGTTGTCCTTTAAAGGCCCTTTTTTAAAAATTTTTAAAATTTAGAAAATGTCTCTTAAAAATATCATCGCATTTATCAGCGCTACGGATAACCCCCATGAAATAACCCCAAAAGGGAAAAAATTTCATCCAAGAAATGATGTAAAAATGTTTGACGGTAATTTAATTTTTGGGGGTTTATTTAATCTTTAAATATTGAGATTATTTCATTATGAAAAAATCCCCAATGAAATAAAATTAAAACAATTTCAACATTATTGCCTTTTCATTTTTTTTTCGGGGGTTATTCCATTTTTGGTGGTTATTTCATTTTGTTTAAAAAAAGTTAAATTATTTGGCGCCATCTATTATTTATGTACGTAAGAAACTAGATGAAAAATGTGCTTCGGGCAATAATTTGATTTTGTTAAAATAAATTGCGCGGTTTTTTATTATCATAATAATGAATAAAAAGCGAATATTATGGATTTGAACAGAGAAATTTCTATTTCAGATGAAATGGCTGCGCGAAACACGATCAAAACCCAATTTCAAATTCCAACAAAGGGCGTCAATATGAAACTTATTTTCAGCCTTTATTTCATTGAGGGTTATTTCGTAGCACCTATTTTCCTTTAAAAAAACTTAATTTTTTAGATCCAATTTCATTACAAGTAGTTTTCCATTTTTGTGTAATTTTCTCGTACTTTTTTTTCCGATTATGAGGCATTTTCTCATCGAAACATTTAAACTTCTTTCAATCTAGAATTTTAGAAATTTTCCCTGAATTTTCTGATAAACGAATTTTCGAGTTCTTTATTAACTATATTTCTTTAAAGAAAATATGGTGGCAGTACAGAGTTTTATTCATTTTAAAAGACGATTTTCAAGCTCTATAAAAAAATTTCACCCTTATGGAGTTAAATCACACATTTTTGTAACGAAATTTAACATTTAACTGAATTTTTTGCCGGTCTTCTAATAGTTTAAATTTTTTGAAAATATCCAACAAAACGTTGAGTGCCACCTTAAATCCACTCGCGTGCCACTACTGACGCGCGTGTCATAGTTTTGCCAGAAATATTTTTTATTATTTTTATAGCTTTGCAGCACCGCCTAGAGAAGATATTTGGAAATAAAGCTCAAACGTTTCCATGCTGCCGGTTCCGAGCGGCTTAAGATTTTTTAAAAATTTTGTTTTTATATTTAGCGTGTTTTTTTAATCACCTGGATTTAGAATTTTACATACAAAAAATGGATTTATTAAATCCAAAAAAAGCTGGATTTAATAAATCCACAATAAAAGCCCAAATATATGAAACAGCCTATTAATTTAATGTCAGAAAAAAATACGAATGAAAATTAAAAGAGAAACAAAAAAATTGAAAAACTAACAAATAAAAGGTTTTTATTAAATTTTTTTTATGAAATATGTTTAGAAAAAAAAACTACACCTCACCAAACACATATTTTTCATCTTGGACATGGAGAAATAGCTCAAATAGAAATGGCAATTTTTCACTCTACAGTAAGTAATTTAATTAAATCCAATTAGTGAATATTAAATATTGCAATGGAATTTTTCAATTGTGTAAAAATATAAATTGAAGTGATAAAACTGAAAAGGCAGACTGTTTATCGCTGTTTTATGTAAAATGTAATTATGAATTAAAAGTTAAAGTAGAATCCTTCATCATCGAATTCGGTATTAAAAATTAGGGTGAAAGAAGTGTCGGACAGAAAATTTTTTTAAAATAGGAAAAATCTAACCCCATCTGTTGAGCACTTTTAGAAATACTTTTTGGATTTATTAAATCCAAGTGATTAGAAAAAACGGCTATTATTTCTATAACTAAACTCTACATAAAATTATTAGTTTTTGAATTTTTTTTTGACAGAGAACTTGTAAAGATTTTAAAAATGTAAATTTGAAAACGAATGCTTATATTTTGATAAATGGTAGATTTTGGTTAACCCTGAAAAAACCCAGGCTATTTATTTTACAAGAAAACGTAAGTCTTGTTTTATACCCCAGAGTTTACCTCGTTTCATGAACCATGATATTCCATGGGAAAACAACGTCAAATACTTGGGCGTTATGCTTGATACAAAGCTTAATTTTAATAATTATATTCCCTATGTAGTGGACAAAATTAACAAAATTATTAGAATAATGTACCCAATTATAAACAGAAAGTCGGAAATGAACATAGACAATAAAAAACTCATCATCAAATCTACATATATTCCACCCCATAATGTTTTACTGTGCTCCAGTTTGGTACACGTCTGCAAAATGTCATATAAAAAAACTCCAAGTAGCACAAAATAAGCTACTTAAAATGATATTTAAACTACCATGGCACTATTCCACCCGACGCCTACATAGTCTCGCTGGCTTCGAACTCGTTCTGGAAAATCGAAAGATTGACTCCAAATTTTAATGGAAGATGCCAACTCTCACAACATGTACATATCAATGAACTCATCTCATCATAATTTTATCTACTTTATTTTTTTTTTCTCATTTTTATCTTATACCTCTGCTTCATAAAGGTTTTTGTAAATTTTTTTCCTTCCGTTTAATAATAATGTACATAAATTTCATAAATTAAAAAAATATATTTATATATCTAAGTAGAAAAGGAACGAAGTTCCTAAACTCTTTGCTTCTAAGTCAAATGTAAATAATATAAATATTATAAGAAATAAATTGAAATTGAAATTGAAAAATACCCCGATACCGAAAGTAGAATTTGACTTGCATTGCTAGATTTTAAAATCGCGTTTTTCTCGAAAACTAAGCCTCGTAGAAAGAAAAGGACTTTTATTTGGAATATCTCCCATGTCTCAAAAACTAAATGAGTTAGATGAAAACGGACAACGGCTTTGGAATACGGAAGTCATAGTGAGTCATCTGTGGAAAGTAAGTGCGAAAATCGGTTAAATAAAATTTAAATCGTCCATATCTCGAAAACTAGAAAAGCTAGAGGAAAAATGACTGCACCAAAGTTCAAAACTCACCACAAATACCCCGATAGCGAAACTAGATTTTGACTTGCATTGCTATATTTTAAAATCGCGTTTTTCTCGAAAACTAAGCCTCGTAGAGAGAAAAGGGCTTTTATTTGGAATATCTCCCGTATCTCGAAAACTAAATGAGTTAGATGAAAACGGACAACGGTTTTGGAAGTGCGAATAAAATTTAAATCGTCCATATCTCGAAAATTAGATGAGCTAGAGGAAAACTGACTGCACCAAAGTTCAAAACTCACCACCAATACCCCGATAGCGAAACTAGATTTTGACTTGCATTGCTATATTTTAAAATCGCGTTTTTCTCGAAAACTAAGCCTCGTAGAAAGAAAAGGGCTTTTATTTGGAACGTTTTTTTCAATTTTGGCGATTTTTTTTTTGTCAAATTTTTCACAATTTTTCAAATTTTGACTTTTTTTCGAATTTAGTGTTTCTTTCAAATTTTGAAAATTTTTTCAAATTTTGACGATTTTTTTCAATTTTGGCTATTTTTTCGAATTTTATACAAAAAAACAAAACCCATCAGCCACAGCTTATTGCAAGTGGAAAAACTAGTCAGTCTTAACAGCCCGTTAGTTGCAAACACAATTTCTTACTACGAATGTGTTTGTTTCCTTTGGCATTTTTTTTTTTTAATTTTGCAGATTTTTTCAAACTTTTGACGATTTTTCAAATTTTGACAATTATCTCCAATATTGGCGATTTTTTTTTAAATTTCGTCGATTTTTTAAAATTTGATAATTTTTTTCTAAATAATGCAAATTTTTAAAATTTTAAAGATTTTTTAAATTCGGCGATTTTTTCATATTTGTCAATTTTTTTTTAATTTTTGGCGATTTTTTAAAAATTTTGACAGTTTTTTTTAATTTCGGCGATTTTTTTCAATTTTGGCGATTTTGTATCCATTTTTGCATTTTTTTATACCCTACACCACCTTGTGGTCAGGGTATTATAAGTTTGTGCTGATGTTTGTAACACCAAAAAATATTGGTCGTAGACCCACCTTATAGTATACCGATCGGTTCAGAATTTTTTTTTATTTCGATTTAACGATGTCCGTCTGTCCGTCCGTCTGTCCATGCAATCTTGTGCGCACTCTACAGGTCGCAACTATTAAGATATTTTGATGAAATTTGGTACGCAGACCTATGTTGGCCCAAGGACGAACAAGTTTGATTTTGGTGAACATCGGTCCATGTTTAGACCTAGTGCCCATATAAGGGTCCTACCAAAATTATACTGTTTATACGCTGCAGGTCGTAAATATTAAGTTATTTTGATGAAATTTGGTACACAGACCTACATTGGCCCAATAACGCAGCCTATTGATTTTGGTGAACATCGGTCCATATTTAGACCTAGTGCCCATATAAGGGTCCTACCAAAATTATAATGTTTATACGCTGCAGGTCGCAAATATTAAGATATTTTGATGAAATTTGGTACACAGACCTATATTGGCCCAATAACGCAGCCTATTGATTTTGGTGAACATCGGTCTATGTTTAGACCTAGTGCCCATATAAGGGTCCTACCAAAATTATACTGTTTATACGCTGCAGGTCGCAAATATTAAGATATTTTGATGAAATTTGGTACATAGACCTATGTTGGCCCAAGGACGAAGCCTATTGATTTTGGTGAACATCGGTCCATGTTTAGAACTAGTGCCCATATAAGGGTCCCCCCAAAATTATATTGTTTATACGCTGCAGGTCGCAAATATTAAGATATTTTGATGAAATTTGGTACATAGACCTATGTTGGCCCAAGGACCAACATAGGTCTATGTATTGATTTTGGTGTGAACATCGGTCCATGTTTAGAACTAGTGCCCATATAAGGGTCCTCCCAAAATTGGCTTGGTTACAAACTGCAGGTCGCAAATATTAAGATATTTTAATAAAATTTGGTGCGCTGACTCACATTATAGAAAATTTTGACATAAGCCCCATTTTAACCCATTCGAATTTCGGATCCAAACAATACACCAGACTGGTGTAGGGTATTGTATAGTCGGCATGCCCGACTTTAACCTTTTTACTCGTTTTATATTATAATCGATTTTTTTATATATTGGCGATTTTCGACAATATTAGCGATTTTTTTCTAATTTTAGCTGTTTTTTTAATGCACGTGCATATGCACTTGCACTCGCACATGTGCATGTGCGAATTTGTATTCGCACATCGCACATGGAGATGTGCATGTGCGAATAGTATCTGCACTTGCACATCTTGATGCAAGTGCGAAGTATAAACAAAAATTTGCATCTTTTGTATGCACATTAATTTTTGCACATGTGCATGTGCGCACATGTGCGTGCATTACGAACCCTGGTTAAAATGCAAAGAAATATATTTTTTAACATTTTCTATCAGTCATTCAATAAACTAACCCCTCAATTTGTTCAATAAACCTCCTATAATTTTACAAAGCGTTTATGAATATACAAAATACGGACTTTCGGTATAAGTTAAAATATTCAGTCAAAATTTACTGTTAAAAATAATCAGTTGTTATAATATAAAAGAGCTTTGAAGAATTAATTCTTTTTTGAACGAATTCACTTCCAATCGAATTCAATTTTCTGTAGAATTGAATGAATTCTTTTTCCTAAGTAATTCACTGAATTCGTTCAACTGAACGCGATCATCAAACAATAAATTCAAAGAATTAATTCCATTGCAAAGTTCTCTTTATTAAATCAAATGAATTAATTCACTGGTGAACGTGTTCAATTTTATAAATCGAACGGAAAAAAGTGAATTAATTTCTTACTGAATTAATTCACCACAGAATTCGTTCAATTTCATTTTCGTTCAGTGAATTAAAAAAAATAAAATTACGTTCACCGGTGAATTAATTCATTTAATTTAATAAAAAGAACTATTGCAATTGAATTAATTCTTTGAATTTGTTGTTTGATGAACGCATTCAGTTGAAGGAATTCAGTGAATTACTTAAGAAAAGGAATTCATTCAATTCTATAGAAAATTGAATTCGATTAGTAGTGAATTCATTCAAAAAGGAATTAATTCTTCAAAGCTCTGGCGGATCTAATCAAATCGTTCACCAGATTGATGAGTAGCGGATTAGCAACAGTTGAGCGTCTGGTAAACGCACTCATTGATAGAATCGTATTTTGATAAGCTTGGGTGGCCGGCGGACCCACGGTATCCTACGATATTTGGAACAACCTTATATAAAAGTTTGGGAACATCTGGTAATTACAGTAAACAAAGAAAAAACACCTTAAAATAATTCTTTGGTACGAAAAACAGACATAAACAAATTGTTAAAACACAATAAAAACAAGATGTAAAATTGTGGAAATGAAATCTTAAATTGTACTTGACCTCGTTACACACGTAAATTACAATAGTTACAATAGAATAGAAAATGAAAAAATATATAAAAACTTACCGACTTAATAAAAATAGGTTTGTCTGCTAGTTAATTTTTGCTCCGAAAATTGCCGTTTTAGCATATATATAAATATATATATTAAGTATTAAAGTACTTTAATAGTTTTCTTTAGTTATGCAAAACGAAAACCCGGTAGTACCAATAGGCTTTTTATATGTATACAAAAAAACAAAACCCATCAGCCACAGCTTATTACAAGTGGAAAAACTAGTCAGTCTTAACAGCCCGTTAGTTGCAAACACAATTTCTTACTACGAATGTATTTGTTTCCTTGATGGCCTGTTCCTTGGTTTGGTTTGCTTCATCTACCAACTCCGTGAACTCTTAATATTAACCTCGCACTAGACTTGTCTGTCCTGCTATGCGGCGGTACACACTTGTATTTCTCTTGTGTCTGTTTTTTCGCGCAATTTTTTTTCCAGTTTTGTAGGTTTCTCGTTTACACTTTTCTTGTGCTACATTGATTAAAAATCTCACCTTTTTAAAAGATTTTTCAATAGCTAAATTTTGTTAGGAAAAACTATGCAAAATTGTTAATTTTTTTATTTAATCATAACTTCTTATCAGAATTTTTATTCTTTATACCACTATGAACTGGTAAATTTTTCTTATTTGTCAATTTTAAGCACATTTGTTCAGACCAGAGATCCAATTTGTCGTGAAATTATTGGCGGCGAAGCCAGAACAGAAATAGACCGGCAGCGGCACAACGTCGGCTGAAACCGATTAATTAAATTAAAAAAAAATTATTATTATTGAAAAAACTTAAAAAGTGAATTCACAACAAATAAAAATAAATTAATAATATAAAAAATTGTATGTGTTTATTTTGATGCCAAATATGGCCCAACCAGCTTAAGGTTATCATGAATAAAGAGCTGCATTTTTATAGTTGAGGGATTTAAGCGACATCTTATTACATTGACGCAGGACCTAGCAACGCAAAAGGCCTGCTCAGATATCTCAAATTATAACTTATCCACTACTTAAGGACACAAAACTTCTCAAATTTAGGTAAAAAATATTTTATAAAATGTGAGCTAAGTCAATGAAGTCGGCTGACAATTCAGACGCTCTATTCGGCGGCAGCTTAAACTCGAAAATAAATGGGCGGCGGCTTTAAGCCGGCTTAGAGCCACGCAAATTGGATCTCTGGTGCAGACCGTGAACAGAGAGCGAATGTGATATTAAACTGCTACCGGCGGCAGTTAACAAAAATATTGTCGACGGCGGCTAAAAGTCGACTAAGAGCTTAATCACAACTGGGTCGATTGTCGACCAACGAAAGCAAAAGTCGTGGCGATTAATTTAATTTCAGCGACCAGAGCTTTGAAGAATTAATTCCTTTTTGAATGAATTCACTACCAATCGAATTCAATTTTCTCTAGAATTGAATGAATTCCTTTTCTTAAGTAATTCACTGAATTCGTTCAAATGAACGCGTTCATCAAACAACAAATTCAAAGAATTAATTCAATTGCAATAGTTCTTTTTATTAAATCAAATGAATTAATTCACCGGTGAACGCGTTCAATTTTATAATTCGAACGGAAAAAAAGTGAATTAATTCCTTACTGAATTAATTCACTACTGAATTCGTTCAATTTCATTTTCGTTCAGTGAATTAAAAAAAATAAAATTACGTTCAGTGAATTAAAAAAAAAAATAATAAGTTCACTGAATTGAAAAAAAATAAAATAAGTTCACTGAATTGAAAAAAAATAAAATAAGTTCTCTGAATTCAAACTTGTTTTCTGCCGTTCAGTAGAAGAAAACAATAACGTACAAATACAATTTTTAAATAAGCTTTTTTGCAGCGTGTGCTAGTAAAAATAAACAAATTAGAAACCGGATGCTGTTTATCAACCTACATGATTCAAAAATAAAGCCTTTTACTATTAAAAATAAAAACTTTACTTTTATAGATAAATTTGGAAAAAAATATAACTATTAATTTTTCAAACCAGTTATATAGTTATATTTTTTTCCAAATGTATCTATATCTGTAAAGTCTTTATTTTTAATAGCAAAAGGCTTTATTTTTGAATCATGTAGGTTGATAAACAGCATCCGGTTTCTAATTTGCTTATTTTTACTAGCACACGCTGTAAAATTGCTTATTTAAAAATTTTATTTGTACATTATTGTTTTCTTCTACTGAACGGCAGAAAACAGGCTTTGAATTCAGTGAACTTATTTTATTTTTTTTCAATTCAGTGAACATATTTTATTTTTTTTTTCAATTCAGTGAATTTATTATTTTTTTTTAATTCACTGAATGTAATTCTATTTTTTCTTAATTCACTGAACGTAATTTTATTTTTTTTTAATTCACTGAACGAAAATGAAATTGAACGAATTCAGTAGTGAATTAATTCAGTAAGGAATTAATTCACTTTTTTCCGTTCGATTTATAAAATTGAACGTGCTCACCAGTGAATTAATTCATTTGATTTAATAAAAGAACTATTGCAATTGAATTAATTCGGAACAAAATAAATCGAACGAAAGCAAATATGAATTAAGTCCATTCAATATATGGTACTTAGTGAATTAATTCATCGAATTTTTAATTCAGAATTGAAAAATTTAATTTAGGAATTAATTCGTCAAAGCTCTGTCAGCGACAATGGATTGTCGACATTTTTTGACATTTAGAAAAAAATTAAAGCAAAACAAGAATATGGTCGTATTTGTATCGCCACAATTCTTAATCAATTCAATCGTTTTGCATTAATTGCATTAGCTCACATTTTTTGTTGTTTTACATTTTATTGTTTTGAATTTTATTTTTTAGCGCTAAATTATGTATTTTGATCTTCAATTATATCTGCTGTCAAAAAAATAAATTTTTTGTAAACAAAGTACGAATTTTTGCAACTCTAATACGAATTTCTACAACTCTGTTCTACGAGGAGAATAAAGGCTGAGTTACCCAACCGTAAACGTATCTGTAACGAATCAGCTGTTCCGATACCACAAGAAGAAATGTATACGAATGGTTACTAACACGTAAATGTAAACGAACTTGCCGGATCATTCTGTTGAAATCAGAATTTTCTATCCGGCATCGAAACAGCTGACTGATTTTAGTCGGAAAAAATATGAAATGAATGAAGAAAAATGATTCAAACAACAAATAAGGAATAAAAATTAACAAATAAATGGAAAAATTTAGAATAAAATATAAAACCACATGAAATAGATGCTAAATAGTAATGTCGTTTACGATAATTTATAAGTGTACTTTTTAGCTACGGCACGGTAAAGTTACATCACATATACGTTTACGGTCCCATAATCCGCCCTTAACCGAGGGAACATACGTGAAAAAAAATTCCCATTTTTTTGTGAATGGGTTTGTGAGTTTGTGTGTGTGCGTGTTTACATCGTGCAATTCGTGTTTAACCCGGTCTCTTCAAATGCAATAAATTATATGATATTAAATGTCAAAACCATTGCAGCGAAACGTCAAAATGGTATCAATTTCAGAGTGGTGGAGAACACTTGACCATTTCATGGATAAGAAATATCATAGATTTTTCTTCGAAAAACACCAAATTTTATGAAACATTAATGTTTACCGACAAATAATAAAAAACTGAACACTTTTTCATTCCTTTTTACCAAATTTTTTGTTGTTTTTCTATTACAAAATTAAAATGAAAACTAAAAGTGACATTTGATCTCTGGCATCATTGCAAGATCCGATGGCATGTCAGTGATATCATGATATTGCAATAAAATTGAAATTGAGTGTCTTCACTTGAGATGAGAGCATTTTGGCAATTGCTTGCCATCATTTTATTGCATGTCAAGACACTAGGTCCCTAGTGTCTTCAAATGCAATAAAATATGCCATAAAATCTACGAATTACACGCAAAGCAACAACAAAATTATTTTTGTTGTTGTTGCTTTGTGTGTTATTTTAAAATTTCTTTGCACATTTCATTGCATTTGTAGACACTAGGTGACCTAGTGTCTTGACATGCAATAAAATGATAGCAAACAATTGTCAAAATGCTCTCATCTCAAGTGAAGACATTCAATTTCAATTTTATTGCAATATCATGATATCGCTGATATGCCATCGGATCTTGCAATGATGCTGATCAAATGTCACTTTTAGTTTTCATTTTAATTTTGTAATAGAAAAACAAGAAAAAATTTGGTAAAAAGGAATGGAAAAGTGTTTAGTTTATTATTAATTGTCGGTAAACATTAATGTCTATTAATTTTTATCTATAAATAATTAAAAATTAAACACTTTTCCATTCTTTTTTCCCAAATTTTCTTTTGTTTTTTTGTTACAAAATTAAAATTAAAACGAAAAGTGACATTTGATGGCAGGCAGGCAGGTTACCTAGTGTCTTGACATGCAATAAAATGATAGCAAGCAATTGTCAAAATGATCATATCTCAAGTGAAGACACTCCATTTCAATATTATTGCAATATCATGATATCGCTGACATGCAAGCGGCTCTTGCAATGATGCCTGCCATGAAATGTCACTTTTCGTTTTAATTTTAACTATGTAATTCCCTATGTTCCACTGGGAATTAAAGGATTAAATATAATAAAAAAACAAAGGGAAAGTATTTAATTTTTTATTATATGTAGATAAAACTTAATGTTTGACAAAATTTTGTGTTTTTCGAAGCAAAATCTATGATATTTCTTATTAATGAAATGGTCAAGTGTTCTCCACCACTTTGCAATTGATATCATTTTGACATTTCACTGAAATGATTTGACATTTCATATCATATAATTTATTGCATTTGAAGACACCGTGTAACTAGTTTAAAAAAAGCGGGTACTTACGGTGCTTTTTCATATTTCTGGCAGTAGAGTTGTAAAAGTATTGAGTATTCCGGTACTGAGTACTCAATACTGACTGTTTTTTTGAGTACTCAATACTAAAACGGTACTACTCAATACTTTTAAAGATGCAATTTTCCGTAGAAATGTGTATTTTTCGTATAAAAATACAACTCTAAAAATAGTACTCTAAAAATACAGCTCTGAAAAGACAACTCTATTTGTGAAGCAAAGAAATTTGTAGCGAATTTTTAGGAAAAATTATTTAATTAATTTATTTAAAATATTTTAAATTAATTAAAATGTAAATAACAATAGTTATTTAACACGTGTATGTGAATTGTTATAATTTTTCCTAATAAATACGAATTCATAACATTTTTATTTTTAAATTAAAAAAAACCGTTAAAAGTATTGAGTAGTATCGAGTACTCAATTGAAAAGTATTGAGTAGTATTGAGTACTCAAAAAATACCGAAATTTCACAACTCTATCTGGCAGTGCTTTTAGTGCTTTTTGTACAGTTTATATTTTTGGTATTTGTTCTCGTTTTTTAAAATTTTTCTTGAATTTTCGGTCAAAATTTAAAAAATAATACGAACTATACAAAAAATACATTTTTGCACAATGTTTGTAGTACAATTTTAAATAGTAACTTCGTTACATTTAAACTTCAAAATTTTGAAATATTAATTTGGTGCTTTCTTACCCCATTTTTGGTTATTTTTTGAACGTTTTTTACACGATTTTTCAAAGTAAAAATGTGTTTTTAAATTCTTGATTTAAATTTTTCAAAAAATTAATATTGTTCTTTTTTACCCAATTTTTGGTAAAATTTAACTCTATTTACCCGTGTTCATAATGCTCACGGTGCTTTCCTGCCTTCAAGAGTTGGCAACACTGGTCCTTATACTTTTCTTCACACAAGTATGACAAAAAGTATGCTGAAATTGTCTGGTTGTCAAAAAAGTATAAAAGAAAATCTCTTCAGTGTTCATTCAGACTGTTATCGACACACACAACAAATAAATTAAAACAGTTATTTTTTCTTCTATTATTACTTTTTTTCACCATTAATTGTTTTTAATCTTTTTTACATTTATTTGTGAATAACGGAACGCTTGTGTTGAGACAAGTGGTAACTTTATGAAATATTTCAAAAAATAAATCTTGTCAAAAAAGTGTGACCGCTTTTTAAAATGTGTGCACCTATTTTGACATGTGTTTAACGAACAGTGTTCACACTCTTATACATTTTCGTTATGCGGCCTATAGACTACTCAAGTTACTTGCACAATAATGAGTTTGTGCAGGTCAGTTGAACAGTGTATGGCCTGGTTTGTGTACTTGTACAAGTATATTTTTAGACTTGAGTAAAAATCAAAACGATTTTGATTTTTACGCAATATTTTAGAACTTGTGCAAGTCATTTGCGCAGTGTATGCTGAAATTAGCACAGTTCAGCAGTTATTTTTGAAGAGTGAACATCATAAATACGGATAAAAAAAATTAAAAGTATGAATAAACGTAAAGTAAAAAATGTCAATATAAATTTATTAACATCGCCAACGAATTTCAGGTATTTTGGCCTGCGCAAAGTGTGAAATAAAGCTTTTTAAGATTAATATTTTCTCATGGCAATAACAATCCGCTACATGTTTCTGCTGATATGTGTAAATTAAAATGAATATTGCACAGTTTACTTGAATGGTGTGTAGCGAGTAAGGTTACTTGAACAAACTCGTTATTGTGCAAGTGACTTGCATAGTCTATTTGCCGCATTATACAACACATTTCTGACATGTATAACACACTTGTGTGATAATCTAAACGGGGCTTTATTGACAATTTGAAACCCACCCAGGCAGAAAAATACATCGGCACAATGTTGGCATACCGTTGGCGATGGTCGGTTTTGCGTTGGCAGAATGTGGGATTAACAATCTTGACAGTATTGTCCTGTTACCCGATTGATAACAGCGACCAACCGTTGGTTGGCGCTAATTTGCCAACGTTTTCACAAATTGAAAAAACGGTGGTCTAAAAATAGATTTTCAAAAAAAAAAAATTTCAAAAAAATTAAAAAAATTGTTTTTAGTATTTTTTTAAAAACATCGTTCTGATGGGAATTGAACCCAGGCCGCCAGGTTGTCAGGTGCGATCTCTACACACTAAGCTAACAAGACTTGTAATATCTAATAGCTAAAAAATTAGATCAATGATAACAACAGTTGTAGCTAACTTACAAGCGTCGGCAAAAGGTTGGCCAACATTGTCATGATGTTGGAAAAACCTAAAAATTGATGGTCTAAAAAACTTTTTTTGCGAAAAAAAATTTGTTTAGAATAATAAAAATGTTAATTATAACTATTTTAAATAAAACATGGTCGCGCTGTGACTTGAACCCGGGCCGTCTGATTGCCAGACAATCGCTCTACACACTAAGCTAACGAGACATGTAGTACAACATAGCTTAAATAATAAATAAATGATAACAATGGCTAATATGTAAACATTGGCATAACGTCTGCTGAGCCTCACTTGCCAAAGTTGGCGTAACGTCAGGAAAACCAAAATATATATGGTAAAAAAAATTAAGAAAAATTATTTTATAAAAAACAATTAAATTTAATAAAAAGAAATGTAATTTTATAAAAAAAAAAATATAAAAAAATAAAAAAAAAAACAAAAAATTGTATGTTCGTGACCTTAATCGAACCCGAGACCTTCCGACTTTACCTTATTTTAACAAAGCGTAGTAATTTTTATAAAATCAGTGCTCTGCCAGTGTTTTGTTTTTGGTACAGTTGGCAATTTCTGTCTGGGCATATTCTAAAATGCAATGAAATATAAAAAAATACACACAAAGCAACAGGAAAATTTTTTTCGTTGTTTGTTTTTAAAATTTCATTACATTGGATTTTTCAAAAATAATTAAAATAAAAATTTAATGAGTGTTGTAATTTTTGCATTTTATTATTTGATATTTGTTAGTACAAAAATATTTGCAACTAAAACAAAAAAATCGGTTATCGAACAAAAAATGTCTGTAAAATATGACTAATTGATGAGTATCGTGTATAAATAATTGTTTTTGACTATTGCAGGGTTGGGGGAACTTCTTTTTTTTTGTTATGCACGATCCAGCCACTGAAAAAGCGATTTCGGAAGATGCCGATGTGGCCGGAATACCGAAGTATATATTTTCTAGCTCAGCAAGTCTGGGGAAACCCTTAACGGTGGGTCTCATACTGCAGGTTTAAACTTTAGTTAATAGTTAACCCAAAAATTTGTTGTTGTTTTGTGTACATTTTTTGACATTTTCTTTGGTTTATAGTTAAGTTAAAGTTAAACCTACATTCAGAAAAGTTCTGCAGTTACTACATGACAGTTATTTATGTAGTAATGCGGTTGTAGTTATTTTAACTACAATTGTAGTTAATTTACTTAGAACAAAATTTTTCAATGTTTTTGACAGTTATTTTTTTAAACAAACTACAAAAATTACTACATTGTAGTAACATTTATTTTATGCAGTTCTTTTGAATTTTATTTACAAATACTTAAATTTTCAAGTGTGTATGCACTAAAGGGCTGCGTGAGTGCAATCGGTTTGTTGTAGTCATTAAATCACATGGTGCTAGTATGTGTGCATTACGATTTAAACCACCCTGTTACGACTAGAAGACAAATCAAAACGTAAGCGAGCTTAAGCATTAAACATGGCAACGAAAAAAACAATAAGTGATTGTAGTGACACACGATTGTTCGCTACCATAACATAGCAATTAGTACTTTGAACTAGTGTTTAAGTATCGCAATGAATGCTATGGATGCGATGGTGTGTTGTGTTATAATATGTAGGTTTTATAAAACGAAAAAGTATAAATGTACACTCAGATAAAAAAGTTAGCAGTTAGTTGTTCTTTATTTTCAATTCAATGTTTGTTTTACAATTTTTATATTATTATATAAAAAAGTTAGTAAAAAAAAATTAATAATGTTTTTAATGTATAATAAATTATAAAAACAAAAAAAAATAATTTATATTAATTCTTATTAATATAAATATATATAGCTTTTTGGCGATTTTTTTAATGTCGATGATTTTTTAATTTTGATGATTTTTTTCTAATTTTCGACGATTTCTTTAATTTTGCCGATTTTTCTAAATTTTGCTATTTTCAAAATTTTGGCGGTTTTTTATGATTTTTTCAAATTTTGACAATTTTTAAATTTAAACGATTTTTTTAATTTTGGCAATTTTTAAAATTTTTAACTTGGTTGGGAAACACTAACCGTAAAATACCGTTAACGATTCGAAACCCTTTCAACGAACTATTTTTAACCCTAAAATACCACTAACGAAGTAACTTAAAATACCGTTAACCTTAAAATAACCTAACGAAATAAATTAAAATACCGTTAACCATAAAATAACTTAACGATATAACTTAAAATACCGATACCCTTAAAATAACCTAACGAAATTCTATAAAATAAAATTTACCAAATTCATTCCAAAAAAAAAACATTTAAAAAGAATCGGTGGTATAATTAAACAATATTGAAAAATAAAATTAAAAATAAATAATATAATAAAACCAATACGTAGTAGAGTTTGCTAAAAACCCTACTCAATGTTCCTTAATGTATTCGTCGCTTTAGATCTTTTTTTTGGTATCATTAGAGTATTTCACATATTAAATAGTTGAAATATTCATTACGATCAACTAAAGAATTTTTTGGGGGTAGACATTTGTCTATTTTAATTTTTTCATTTCACCATTGACCGATCATAACCGGCTTTTCATACCTACACAATACGAATGAAAACAAAACTCTCAACTAAAAAGCATAACAAAAAAAAATACTCCATTCATTAGCATGATAGCTTTCAACAGAGTAGGTGCGTATTTCGGTTACATACATCATTGTTGCCAGTCTTTTCATACCTTATCCCCAATTTTTAATTTGCCATCCCAAAAAATTTCCAACTTTTATTTTATATAAAAATTTGTTTTCGTTAATTTTTTTGAAAAATTAGTGGAAAAATACCATATTCGTTTATTTTTTGCGGTAAGTTGTACACTCAGACTCAATAAATTTGTGCTTACAACAAATTATAAAAAAGAACAAATAAATTTAAATAACTGCAAAGAAAATTTGAACCAAAATTTTTCATTTTAAATATTAAAATAATAATAATATAAATAATAAACAGACATTTAATAAATAACAGACATTTTGTTGTGTATGGTACTGCATTAAAAAGTTTTAGCATTTCAGCAGATGGATTAACTTTTGACAATTGAGTACTTGTAAAGTATACATTTAATTTAAGAAGAACTTCTTATAACTCTTTTAAATAACTTTAAAAATTTTAGAACCAAAACGAAGAAGTTTTTATCCCCATTGATGATACAATTCCCAATTTTGGGATAAATCCCCCAAACTGGCAACACTGTTATACATAAGTTTTCAGTAACACTAAAACGATGGTGTTGATATTGTGTTGGTTGCTTAAGTTCACAATAATATGATGTGGTAATGTACTGTTGTCATCCGTGATAAACGATTCATGATGCGATTCGTCTCACTATCCATATGCTTTTTTGCCATCGTGTTTTTTTTGTTGTTTCTACTGATTCAATCGTTATAAAAAGTAAAACCACACAACTTGTTATGGCTTGTTCATGTGTCTTGAAATCTCATTTAAGATGAATCGTTCAGCCCTTTAGTATGCATACTATGCACACACACGAAGCAAACAGAAGTATGTGTATGAATCACTTGTTTAGAAATTTCTAGTGAAAGAATCTGAGTATAACATGTTTTCTCTTGTCTTAGTCATAAAACCACGCCAAAGAGTGAGCACGCATAATACGGAAAAGGTTATATATTTTTTATTAAATTACTAAAATAATAAGGTAAGTTTTATAATATAAATTTATTTACGGGGAATGTTAAAAAAATATTGTATTTATTTTCTTTCAGTTCTTTTATATTATCATCCCTTTCTACCTGGAGAAAAAAAAGGAAGCCAAACAACAGCATATTTCATCCCTCACAGACGGACATGTACAACAATATCTTAATAGTGAAAAAAAAGTGACATTAAGTGTAAATTTTGCTTTCTCAATTTTAAATTTATTATAGAATAAAATTAAGTTAATAGTGTTTACATAAATTTGTTTTTTTTTATTAAATTAATAATTAAAAAAAATTTTTATTTATGTTTTTTTAACTACATTTGCAAGTTGTTTGTACAGTTTTACAATAATTTGCATGTATGTTGTTTCAATTGCATTTGTAGTTGTTTTTACTAGATTTGTCAGTTGATTTTAACAGTTAAAAATTACTTCATATTGCAGTTAATTTAACTGCAAATGTAGTCTACACCTTTTTAAGTGCAAATGCAGTTATTTTAACTGTCATTTGCAGTTGATTTTACCTACATAATTCCCTGAGTGTAGTATTAGTCAAAAAGTGTGAGTGTATGGAGTTTTTCTTACTTGCACTTGCATGTGGAAACGGGGGGTAAGATAATGTAATACTGAATTTAGACTGAGTAAAAACCAGATGGTTTTTGTACAAAACTAAATTACAAAAGCCAATTCATTTACACTGAATTTTTAGTTTTTCTTTGTGACATCACGTTTTTATTAAGCACTTTTCTTTATGTTTTTATGGTTAAATTAAATTAAAAAAATTATTAAAACATTTAAAAATATATAACAACACACAATTTTAAACTAAAACTGAAATATTTAAAAAAATAAAAAATATATATTTGACACTTGCTTTAATTCTATATTCGTTGTAACAGGGTGTATCGAAAATTAGTTATAAAAGAAATCGGGTGTATCATAAATACAAATTTCAGATATTTTTACTTGGTTTTTGGCAAAAACCAGGTAGAATCTGGTTTTCAGTTTGTATGAAAATTGTATGGAAAAACTAAATTAATTTTATAGTTTTCGGCTCAAAACCTAAAAATTACCAAAAACTACTAGTTTTCGCCCAGTCTAAATATACTATAAAGGAAAAAAATTTTAATTTTTCGAAAACGCAATTTCTGGAATTAAATTAAGCTAAACCCAAAACGGATTTATTTTATTTGTAAATCTATTTCGGATTTACATAATTCAATCCCGGTGTTCACATTTTTACAAAAATTAACGATTTTCACTCACATTATATATGTATATATTAACCATACATGGGAATTTTTCATTACCATTGAAATTTCATTACCATTAGTTCATACTAATGACAATGAAAAAAATTTCATTACCATTTAATGGTAAAGAAATATTTTTCATTAGAAAAATCATTACTAATGGTAATGAAATTACACTAATGTATAAAAAAACTAATTACAATTGATTAAAAACCATTTGTTTACAAAAAATTCAGACAAATGAAAACAAACAACGGGTTTCGCTGGGGAAGTTATAAAACATAATTTTTGAAGGAGGATCCATTCCATTCCGTTAAACTTTACCTGTATTCAAATAGCAATGGAATAGAAAGTAATATTTAATTTCAAATGAGCATGAGCCTGAATTAGCATATTCCATCTTCGATTTCAGCGAGTTTTACTACATTTTTACGCTTTTCTGTCAATGACAATTATTTTTTTTAATTTATTCATTATCAATGGTAATGAAATTTAAAATAATTGTCATTAATCAATGAAATTAAATTTTAGAATCATTACCATTAATTAAAAAAATGGTAATGAAAATAATTTCACTACCATTGATATCAATGCAATGGTAATGAAATCATCAATTAATTAGTCCACCTAATTAATTAGTCCCATGTATGATATTAACCCCTAAATTCATAAACGCTTTGTAAAATTATAGGAGGTTTATTGAACAAATTTTGTATGAAAATGACGTTTTGTAAACCTGCTATAAATTTACAAAGCATTTATGAATTGAGGGGTAGGTACTCTTAAATATATTAAATTTTGAAAATTAAAAAAACAAAATGTGAATGTTTTAACGAAATAAAATAAATCCAGTGATTAAAAAAATGTCCAATATTTGCATAATATTTCAAGGTGTACGGGTACCTAAATTTCGGAGAGGAATTATTTTTAAAAGCTGTAAAATTAATTTATGTACATATTATTGGTCAGATAATATCTGAATATGTATCATAAAAATATTCATAAAATTAAAACTAACATTTTTTTATCATCATTTCATTTATCTCTTAGCCTTTATTTTTATTTAATTGTTAAACTTAAAACATATTATTTTACACAAAATTTCTTTTGCACATATTTTTTTTATGTAAAGTAACCTGAATATTACATAAATGAGTATTTTTGAAAGTGCCGATTTTTTAAAATCAAAGTGCCGAAAATGCCGATTTTTTCATCATCTGGCAGCCCTGGACACAACTCTAATTCAGTAGCATGGTAGCTTTCAACAAAGTAGTTTGATGTCGCTTTGTTTAAGAAATTTTAGAAAAATATTACACTCTTAAAATTTTACAAGAACAGGAAATTTATTCTGAATTATTTTTATTTCTTTAGTTCATTAAAATTTACTAACTAATGGAATACTTTTTTAAGAATAAATAACACTGTGAGACAAATGGTAGGGGTCAGTGATCGCGAAGGGTTCAAACTACCGGGGAAAGTTATATCGGTAAAAAAGAAGTTATACGTGTCCCGGCGTTTCGCTGGGTCACCCCTAGGAATCGAGATATATCTTTTTTTTGACATAACTCGACAACCACTAGTCCGATTTTGCTCAAACAATTTAAAAAAAATTAAAAATTACAATTCCTTTAATCTGTTCATATAACGTTTTTCTATATACTCAACAATTTTGCCGGTAAAAATAAATGTATGAAGAAAAAAATATTTTTTGCCTAAAATATTAAAAAAAAGTAATAAACAAAAGGTTATTGATTTTTATGGTAGCGGTAACAAACATTTATTTTTACCGGCAAAACTGTTGAGTATATAGAAAAACGTTATATGAACAGATTAAAGGAATTGTAATTTTTTAAAATTTGTTTGAGCAAAATCGGACTAGTGGTTCTCGAGTTATGTCAAAAAAAAGATATATCTCGATTCCTAGGGGTGACCTAGCGAAACGCCGGGACACGTATAACTTGTTTTTGACCGATATAACATTTCCCGTTGGTTTCATCCCATCCCGATTTTGACTGTCGCATAGTGTAATTTATATACAAAAAAATAAATATTTTTTAAATAATGTGTATAATATTTATTATGAATTATTTAAAAAAATTAAATTACTATAAATTTTTTTTTTTTATTTCTTTAATTCATTCATGCATTCATTCATTATTACATTTCTTCATTAATTCATGTTCCTAATATACAAATATAAATTTAAAAATGATAAACTAATTTCTCACAGTGTAGAAACTAGTGTTTCCAATTATTCGACATAGGCGGTTAACCGGTTAATGCATTATTCGAAAAATCACTAAAATTAATTAACCGGTTATTCGGGTCGATTAATCGAGAAAATTGGCGATTAATCGATTAATCGTTTAAAGCAAAACTAATGTATTTCCTTAATTTTATTATCAATATAAACACAGAGCTGCCTGTTTTTTTTTTTAATATTAACGTGACATATAACTCGATGTATTCAAAAACAGTTTTCATATTCTAACCCAGGAAAATTTTCTGTTCAAAAGAATCGGTTGTAGGATAACTACTTTTGCTTTGAAATCCCTTCTACTGTCAATTCTAACATGGATGATTTTTTTTTAAAACTGTCCAAAAAACAATCGCTTCTATAGCCCCCAAAGTAGAACCGGTTGATCTGGAAAATGTTGTGGAACTGATTCTATAACATATGGGACGCCATTTTACCCGAAAAAAAAGTACGGGTAACTTCTGGTAAAAAGAGAAACAAATTATTCTCTCATTTACCCAATTTTTGACAATAGAAACTCTTGTTGGTAAGATTGGCTTTCCGCGGTAACGTACGTGGAACAAACCTAATATTGCATTTAAAAAAAATTATATCCAAAGTTTCTAAAATTTAAATAAAAACTTAGTTCTATTTGAAGATACCAATTTACTCTGCAAAAAACAGAAAAAGTAGTCTGAGAATATCATAAACAATTGTTAAATTAACGGTCTTCTCGGTTTTTTAACGGTCATTACTAATAAACAAAATAACCCAAATTTCAAGCTAATTTACGCAGAGAAAATTTTATTGGACTAGTTTCAATGAAAGTTTTCACTAGACTAATGAAGTTTTATTCACAAAGTGAATGAAAAATATCTTAAATTTTACGAAAAAGCTTCACCACTTTTAAGAAGCTTTTTTAATAAAATTTTTTTTATTGGGTGCATGAAATTTTCAATAAATGATACGAAGTTTTCCATAAAACTTCATCAGTTCAATGAAAAGTTTCAATGAACGAATTCCAGCGAAACTTCATTGAATCAATGTAAAAATTCATAAACAGAATATAAATAAAAAACATCAACTAGAGACTGAAAACTGCTCTTACTTTTGAAAATTAGTTTTACTTTTTAAAAGAATTAAAACATAAATCAGAAATTGTCTATGGTACTTCCTAAAGCCTGCTCCAGCCAGACGCGTAGTGTATTTTGAGAAGTTTAAAAACACATTTATTTTATCTTTCGAGATGTTTTTCTAAAGGTTTTTTAAAAACAAGAACTTAGGTATTTTTTAAAAAATTTCCAAAAAATTTTATTAAAAAGGAATTGCGATAATAGTTGTGTTTGTGTGACAAGCTATCAACGTTGGCTTATGTCATTCCCATACAAATTTGACATTATTAACGTTAAGATTTAACACTAAACGTTGGCTAATGTCAGATTTGTATGAGAATGACATAAGGCAACATTGATAGCTTGCCGCACAAACACAGCTAATGTAAAACCAATCTTAAAATTCATGAGGTGTCTCGCTGGGGCAATGTCGACTTGCATGGAGTTGCTCAAAAAATGGTATCTAAAGGTTTAAATACCTTTTTCAATAGATTTTAAAATAATATGATGGTATTTAATTTAGTATTTGTTTTTCTAAGTGCTTACAATTTTTAAGCCAAAGTTAAGAAAATTATTAAGTTTTCAGAAAAAATAAATGCAAAATTTCATATTAAAAATGTAACCGGTTAATCGTGCTATTTTAACCGATTATTCGGGTCGAATAATTATTTGAGTTTTAAATTATTTGTTTCGACATTAACCGAAATAGAGGAATCGGTTAATCGATTAACCGAATTGGAAACATTAGTAGAAACACAGAACATTCACATTCTCTCTTTGTGCCGACCACTGCAGTAAAATGTAGATCAGGGATGGGAAAGTTGTTACGATCGTACTTTTTTGATACTATTTGATAGAGTTGTGAAATTTCGGTATTTTTTGAGTACTCAATACTACTCAATACTTTTCAATTGAGTACTCGATACTACTCAATACTTTTAACGGTTTTTTTAATTTAAAAATAAAAATGTTATGAATTCGTATTTATTAGGAAAAATTATCACAATTCACATACACGTGTTAAATAACTATTGTTATTTACATTTTAATTAATTTAAAACATTTTAAATAAATTAATTAAATAATTTTTTCCAAAAATTCGTTACAAATTTCTTTGCTTCACAAATAGAGTTGTATTTTCAGAACTGTATTTTTAGAGTACTATTTTTAGAGTTGTATTTTTATACGAAAAATACACATTTCTACGGAAAATTGCATCTTTAAAAGTATTGAGTAGTACCGTTTTAGTATTGAGTACTCAAAAAAACAGTCAGTATTGAGTACTCAGTACCGGAATACTCAATACTTTTACAACTCTACTATTTGATTCAAAAAAGTACCTAGTACTCCCGGGCAGAGTTGTAAAACTATTGAGTACAGAGCTTTGAAGAATTAATTCCTTAATTTAATTTTCAATTCTGAATTAAAAATTCGATGAATTAATTCACTAAGCACCATATATTGAATGATGCTTAGTGAATTTATGAAACTATTGTTTTTTCAAACTAGTTATATAGTTATATTTTTTTCCAAATTTATCTATAACTGTAAAGTTTTTTTTTTAATAGTAAAAGGCTTTATTTTTGAATCATGTAGGTTGGTAAACAGCATCCGGTTTCTAATTTGTTTATTTTTACTAGCACACGCTGTAAAATTGCTTATTTAAAAATTTTATTTGTACATTATTGTTTTCTTCTACTGAACGGCAGAAAACAGGCTTTGAATTCAGTGAACTTATTTTATTTTTTTTCAATTCAGTGAACTTATTTTATTTTTTTTCAATTCAGTGAACTTATTTTATTTTTTTTTTCAAGTCAGTGAACTTATTATTTTTTTTTAATTCACTGAACGTAATTTTATTTTTTTAATTCACTGAACGAAAATGAAATTGAACGAATTCAGTAGTGAATTAATTCAGTAAGGAATTAATTCACTTTTTTCCGTTCGAGTTATAAAATTGAACGCGTTCACCGGTGAATTAATTCATTTGATTTAATAAAAAGAACTATTGCAATTGAATTAATTCTTTGAATTTGTTGTTTGATGAACGCGTTCAGTTGAACGAATTCAGTGAATTACTTAAGAAAAGGAATTCATTCATTTCTAGAGAAAATTGAATTCGATTGGTAGTGAATTCATTCAAAAAGGAATTAATTCTTCAAAGCTCTCACCCAAATGTCACTTTTTCGCTACATTTTCAAATGGTCCTGTCTTTTAAATGGATGCGAAAAAAATTCCACCGCAATTTCGCAATAATTCCACGCAAGTGAAAAATCATTTTTTTATATGGAGTTTGACAGCTTTTTTCGCAAAAGTAAGAACAAAATGCCGGGCCTAAAGCCCGTATATTTTCCACTACACATGTATTTATATATTTTGCAAGGATTGTATAAATTTTACAAAAAAATGGGGAAGAAAAACTATAGTATTTTCATCTAAAATAAGCGTACAAGTTGCCTTAGTTGATTGTATACCATACAACTACAAAAGTTAAGAATACAATTTATAAAATCACTTAGGCAAATGTCCAAAAACAAAACATCTTTTTTCCAGGTTAAATAAACTATTTGTTTTTATAAACTTACTTCGAACTTATGTAGTTGTATAATTACATAGCACTTAGATAAAGTTCCACCTGTTTTTTTTTCTGCGTGTAGATTTTAAACAAAATGTTCTAAATGCTTTTATGGTAATTTTTTTATATTTTGTTTTTTTTTTTATTTCTATTAAAGATCTACTATGAAAGATATTACTATGAAAATAATCATAATATCTTTTAAAGGCACATCTACACAGTATAGAAATCTCGTAGAGTTTGCGCTAAATTTGTCATCTCTAATATTGTTGGCACTAATTTGTATCGTAAAAATACCATCTCTAGTTGTCAAGTATTTGATTTTATAAAAATTGTTGTATTTCAAAGAATAATTTTTTCTCAAAATACCAAAAGGTGAATGTAATAAACTGATATTACAAGACATTTTAAAAATTATTACTAATTAAAGAAATTGCGTATGACAGCAATTGTCAATGGTCTAGAAATTACAATTCATAAACTTATACAGAGCTGCATTTTCATAAAGTCTCGCGAGTTTTCTATCCCGTGTAGATGTGCCTTAATAACATATTCCCTAGATTCCTTAAATATTTTATAAAAAAAGGAATTGCATGATATCAAAAACATTTTTCATCATATATTTTCTGAATGTCATAAATATTTGTTTTCAGTGCACTTGAAAATAATATCAAAACCTCCGCTAAGCATGTGCACT
The DNA here is from genome assembly GCA_949987735.1 of Leucophora obtusa. NCBI lineage: Eukaryota > Metazoa > Arthropoda > Insecta > Diptera > Anthomyiidae > Leucophora > Leucophora obtusa. Next base: position 34,558,672 of record OX465297.1, on the reverse strand, counting down.
CGTCGCTGTCTCAATGACGACTAAATTAAAGAGCATAAGAATATGTGTGAATAAGTAAATTCACATATTTGCTTTGAAATGCGCACCACTGATCTAGAACAATATCTTAATAGTGAACAATAAATTGCATTTGTAGTTCTTTTTAATACATATATCAGTTGATTTTTAACAGTTAGAAATAACTTCATATTGCAGTTGATTTAAATGCAAATGTAGCCTACACGTTTTTAACTTCAAATGCAGTTATTTTAACTGTCATTTGCAGTTGATTTTACCTACATAATTCCCTGAGTGCATTTATGGTCACAGTGAGACTCTGGCCAAACAAAGATTTGTATATCAGAGAAGTTGGTGTTTTCTAAAGGCACATCTACACGAGAGATAAAACTGCTAGAGATAGTGCAAAAAACAACCCTAAATAGCTTAAATCATTCACAATAGAGCTAATTAGAAGTGTTTTTTGCTCTATCTCTAGAAGTTTTCTAGAGATAGAACAAAAGTGCATCTATTTTTCTGAAGAAAACCTCGTACAATGAATGTGTTCTAAGCTATATTTTCAGATTATTATGATAGAGAAAAGAAATCTAAGATCAACCTGTCCACTTCGGACGAATCCTTTCTAACGCCATATTCTGATCACTTAAATTACCGAGGTGGTCAAAAACAGTGAGATGTTCATCTTACAATTTTTTTTTCTCCAAAATATTGAAATTTCATTAAAATAACATAGTAATGTTTAGTTTGAAGAAACTTCCTAGTTAGATATTAACTAATTATTCATTTAGAAAACTATGAAATCTAAGATATTTAACTCACCAAAAAAGATTATGCGTTATATTTCTATTATTGAACAACTTTGTGATTCTAATAATTTTTCTTAAAGAAAAACTCGTATGGTCAATTTTATAATCAGAACTAAGATCGATTTGTTTCTTAAATATTTCTTAGGTAAGAATTTTTTAAACAATTTTCTTATTTAAGAAATATTTAAAACAAAAATCGATCTTAGTTCTGTCTATAGAACTGACCCTTATATTGCAACAACTTAGCTGCCTAGGAATGAGTAGAGATTTTCCCAAACCAAAAACACAGGATTAATTGATATAAAAAAAAGTAATATTGTGATACTTTTTGCCATCAAAATTATAGATAAAATAATTGTGGGTAGATTTTTTTAAAATTCTGGGGTGGGCAAAAATCAGTCCAGACCGGCCTAAGTCCACCAATGGCTCGATTTCTACTACACTGAACCAAAAGTCGTAAGTGAAATCAACATAAAAATTTTGTTACTTTTTGATGAAAGGAATTGTTAAAACAATATATTTTTTAGTCAAATTAATGTGTGTTTTTTTTAAATCAACTACTTTTTTTTTTAAATGAACATACTTATTTCCATCAATAATTCTCTACAAAACAATTGTTGTTTTGATAATTTTTTGTCCATTTTTTAACAAAATTTAATTTGTTAACTCTAAAAAATTTTGTAAAAAGGCTGCAACGTAAATTTGATATAATTTTTCTTTAATTTGAAAAAAGAGTATTAAATCTGTGGAAAAAAGTTTAGTGAGGTTAGTTTTGTCGCGTCATTACTCGTGCTAGCATGTGTATTTGTAATTGTGGGAAATATCAATAAATTGACATTATGTGTTTTTGTTTTTCAAAGTATAGATAATTAACAAATTCAGTGACTTAAAGTGAATTGCTAATTGAAGATTTATTAAATTTTAATTTTAAATAAATTTATATAATTTTGAACGTTCTCAATTAAATCGTACATTAAAATTTCTGTCATTAATTTTGATATTATCTATCTTTTTGTGATTTTGTTTAAGGCAAACTATTAATGTTATATAATGTATTTGAATTATTAATTTAAATAAAGTTATAGGTTTTTGTATATAAAATGGTACATGTGTTTTAAATAAAGAGTTTTTAGTATATGCCATATTATAATTTCAATTTTATATTTCATTTTTTTTTTATATTTTATCAAATTCATTATAAAAAAGACATTGTATTAAAAAAAATTTGAAGTTGGTGAAATATAAAAACTAATGAAATATAAGTCTAAAAATTAATAATAAATCGATAAAAAATTAATTAATTAAATAAAATGCATTGCTGAATTTAATAAAATCAGTGTTGCCAACTCTTGAAGGCAGGAAAGCACCGTGAGCATTGTGAAAACGGGTAAAAAGGGTAAAAATTTACCAAAAATGGGGTAAAAAAGCACGATATTAATTTTTTAAAAAATTTAAATCAAGAATTTAAAAACACATTTTAGCTTTGTAAAATCGTGTAAAAAAAGTTCAAAAAATAACCAAAAAAGGGGTAAAAAAGCACCAAACTAATATTTAAAAATTTAGAAGTTTAAATATATCGAAGTTGCTATTTAAAATTGTACTACAAACTTTGTGAAAAAATGTATTTTTTGTTTAGTTCGTATTATTTTTTCAACTTTGACAGAAAATTGAAAAAAGCGAGAACAAATACCAAACATATAAACTGTACAAAAAGCACTAAAAGCACTGCCAGAAATCGTAAAAAGCACTGTAAATACCCGCTTTTTTTAAACGGGTATTTGTAAAAAATCACCGGGTATGGGAAGGAAAAAAGCACCAAAAAATACCCGAAAAGCACTGAAATGGCAACACTGAATAAAATGCATTGGTAAAAGAACAAAATAATTATGCAATTTAATTAAATATAATTGTTAAGACAACTAATTTCATATATTTAGTTAGAATATTCTTCCACCTCAAGTCCAAATTCTAATATGATATTGTCATATTAGATTTTTATTTGTTGTTTCAAAAAGGGTTGATCATTTTCATGATAGACAATACTATTGTTTCGTAGACATCACTCTACTCTTCAGTTGTCCGCAATAAGAAAATGATAACTTTCTTACTCAAACCGAGACATTACATAAGGTACAAAAAACCAACGGGATGAGAATTTTGTACTTTTGTATATGAACTGTCTGATTTGGTAAAACCAGTTATAAATCAACTCCTTTTTGAAAGCAACAATTACATAAAAGTACCCTTTGTAATTGTAATTGTTGCTTTCAAAAAGGAGTTGATTTATAACTGGATTTACCAAATCAGACAGTTCATATACGAAAGTACAAAATTCTCTTCCCGTTGGTTTTTTGTACCTTATGTAATGTCTCGGTTTGAGTATGAAAGTTATCATTTTCTTCTTGCGGACAACTGAAGAGTAGAGTGATGTCTACGAAACAATTGTATTGTCTATCATGAAAATGATCAACCCTTTTTGAAACAACAAATAAAAATCTAATATGACAATATCATATTAGAATTTGGACTTGAGGTGGAAGAATATTCTAACTAAATATATGAAAATATAGAAAGTCCGAAAAAACAATTTTTGTATTTTTTAATGCAAAAATTAAAATAATTGTTGAAAATAAGCACACCACGGCTAAAATCTCATTCAAATATTTATTTTGTTTTGAAGCATTAAACACATAGACGACTGCAGCTACACGACTACAGCCTGTCAAAAATAAAATACACACGTTTATATGAAAACGATTATTTTGACACCAACACAGCTACACGGCTACACGACTACTTTTGCCGCTGTAGTCAACTTAGGATAATTTCTATTTTTGTTGGCTACAAAACAAAAATAGTGTTGACAATATAACAAAATATGTAAAACAGGACAATTTTTCCGGCTAGAGGCGAAATAAAATCGCTAGTTCTGACTAGAAAATCACCGTTTTGGGAACACTGAAGAAACAGCTGTTTATATTTTACAATTGTTTGAAGGTTTCATTAATTTATATTTGGAAATAACTTTATTGTGATGTTTTGTAAAAAAAAATGGATCTTACAAAATTAACAAAATATTCCTCAGCCATTATTTTAGAAGCACAAACCAAAAAAGATTAATATTTATCAAAATGTCAAATATTTAGGATTATCTGTTTACATGTTGCTGTCGTTTTCAAAAAAATTAAGTAGCTGACTACACGACTACAATTGCAGCCAGCAGCATTTGTAGTCGTGTAGTCGTGTAGCTGCAGTCGTCTATGTGTTTAATGCTTGAGATTAAAATTAGTTGTTTTTACAAAATGTATTGACAACAGACATTAGAGTTGTAAAAGTATTGAGTATTCCGGTACTGAGTACTCAATACTGACTGTTTTTTTGAGTACTCAATACTAAAACGGTACTACTCAATACTTTTAAAGATGCAATTTTCCGTAGAAATGTGTATTTTTCGTATAAAAATACAACTCTAAAAATAATACTCTAAAAATACAGCTCTGAAAATACAGCTCTGAAAATACAACTCTATTTGTGAAGCAAAGAAATTTGTAACGAATTTTTGGGAAAAATTATTTAATTAATTTATTTAAAATGTTTTAAATTAATTAAAATGTAAATAACAATAGTTATTTCACACGTGTATGTGAATTGTTATAATTTTTCCTAATAAATACGAATTCATAACATTTTTATTTTTAAATTAAAAAAACCGTTAAAAGTATTGAGTAGTATCGAGTACTCAATTGAAAAGTATTGAGTAGTATTGAGTACTCAAAAAATACCGAAATTTCACAACTCTAACAGACATACATATAAATAGTACCCAAAGGGTACTTTTATGTAATTGTTGCTTTCAAAAAGGAGTTGATTTATAACTGGTTTTACCAAATCAGACAGTTCATATACGAAAGTACAAAATTCTCATCCCGTTGGTTTTTTGTACCTTATGTAATGTCTCGGTTTGAGTATGAAAGTTATCATATTCTTCTTGCGGACAACTGAAGAGTAGAGTCACAGGGTATACCAGTGAAGTCAAAAGTGACAGCTGTCAAACGAGTAAACAAAAACCGTATGGTGTGGTTGTTGTTGTAATTTTTAACCGAAGTGCGAAGGAGATTTAAAAAAAAGTATATATACGAAACCCATGAGTAAAAGTAAACAACTATACAGCATGTTTTCAAACATGTGTTCACAAAAAAAAGTAAAAGATAGCATAGAAAGTATAAAGATACACACCATGGTTGTATTGGGCAAACAGTTTAACTTCCCTGGTGTGTTACAAACTCACAAAATAATTATATATTTGTAGTTACACATTGTAATGAATAAAACAATATTAACTTAAACTTTTTTTTATAAAATTTGTGCACATAATGCCCTTTATTAACAATAAAGAAAACTTATACAGTATTATTAAACATAACACAACATACAACAAACACTCACATCCATATGTTCTGTGAAATGTATAAAAAAACACAAACGCACTCACAAAACAGATTTATATTATTTATTATTATTCGACAACATAAAATATTCACTTTATAACACTATCTATTTTTAATATTTATTATTCAATCATTATTTGAGCTATATAATTTTATTTTGTTACACAAACGATGCCGTGAAGAAAATTTATTAAACAAACTAAAAAAAAAAGCACAACATATCGTCAGCTTAGTATTGGTTTGGTCGATATGCCAAAAAGTCTTTATCCAGAAAAACGATAAAGAGATTTACATCTTTTTAATTTGTGTATACACTAGGTATCTCAGATATGATACATTATAGCAAGAAACTATCTCAAAATCTGAATGAAAATATGTATTTAATAAATTTTCTAACTCGATATTTTCAAAAATGGCCAGTGGGCCGAACCAATAATAATGCGACGAATTGGAAAACTTTTGGGAAAGAGAGACAGAACTAGTTGTAATATATTTGTTTCTCACGCACTTACGTTTTTGGTGCAGCTCTGCTAGTTAGTTGCAGAGTTGCAAGTTTCGGTAGTTCCAAAAACGTCCGCCCGCAGCGCTAGTGCGTGTCTTCACTGGTATACCCTGTGAGTAGAGTGATGTCTACGAAACAATTGTATTGTCTATCATGAAAATGATCAACCCTTTTGAAACAACAAATAAAAATCTAATATGACAATATCATATTAGAATTTGGACTTGAGGTGGAAGAATATTCTAACTAAATATATGAAAATATATAAAGTCCGAAAAAACAATTTTTCTATTTTTTAATGCAAAAATTAAAATAATTGTTGACAACTAATTTTTGTTAATACATTTGACGATATTTTGTCAAAATAATACCACATAAAATAGTTAAACGTCAAAATATAAATCTACTAAACAATGCGTTAAATTGATGGACAGGTTTTGTTAGTTGTATAGTTATCACCCATTCATCAATTTAATATGGATTTTAGTTGATTTCACAGCTGTTTTTGGTTCAGTGTAGTGTTTTGAATATATTTCTGAAAAAATATTTTGTACACAGGCAATACGTAAGTGTTGCTGAATAAAAAACCAAACCTATATAATTGCTTAATTTACATGTATTTTTTGCAAGTTCAAAGTTTGGGGGATTCCCGCTAATCGGCTAATTTCCCGGCAATGACCAACACGGCGCTCGATTTCTACTGGTGTTCCGAATATATTTCTGGACAAATATTTTGTACACAGGCAATACGTAAGTGTTGCTGAATATAAAACCAAACCTATATAAGTGCTTAATTTAAATGTATTTTTTTGCGAGTTCGAAGTTTGGGGGGGATTCCCACTAATCGGCTAATTTTCCAGCAATGACCAATACGGCGCTCGATTTCTACTGGTGTTCTGAATATATTTCTGTAAAAATATTTTGGAACAGGCAATACGTAAGTGTTGCTGAATATAAAACCAAACCTATATAAGTGCTTAATTTAAATGTATTTTTTTGCGAGTTCGAAGTTTGGGGGGATTCCCGCTAATCGGCTAATTTCCCAGCAATGACCAACACGGCGCTCGATTTCTACTGGTGTTCCGAATATATTTCTGAAAAAATATTTTGTACACAGGCAATACGTAAGTGTTGCTGAATATAAAACCAAACTTATATAAGTGCTTAATTTAAATGTATTTTTTTGCGAGTTCGAAGTTTGAGGGGGATTCCCGCTAATCGGCTAATTTCCCAGCAATGACCAACACGGCGCTCGATTTCTATTTCTATTTCCGAATATATTTCTGAAAAATATTTTGTACACAGGCAATACGTAAGTGTTGCTGAATATAAAACCAAACCTATATAATTGCTTAATTTACATGTATTTTTTTGCGAGTTCGAAGTTTGGGGGGGATTCCCGCTAATCGGCTAATTTCCCAGCAATGACCAACACGGCGCTCGATTTCTACTGGTGTTCCGAATATATTTCTGAAAAAATATTTTGTACACTGGCAATACGTAAGTGTTGCTGAATATAAAACCAAACCTATATAATTGCTTAATTTACATGTATTTTTTGCGAGTTCGATGTTTGGGGGGGATTCCCGCTAATCGGCTAATTTCCCAGCATTGACCAACACGACGCTCGATTTCTACTAGTGTTCCGAATATATTTCTGAAAAAATATTTTGTACACAGGCAATACGTAAGTGTTGCTGAATATAAAACCAAACCTATATAATTGCTTAATTTACATGTATTTTTTTGCGAGTTCGAATTTTGGGGGGGATTCCCGCTAATCGGCTAATTTCCCAGCAATGACCAACACGGCGCTCGATTTCTACTGGTGTTCCGAATATATTTCTGAAAAAATATTTTGTACACTGGCAATACGTAAGTGTTGCTGAATATAAAACCAAACCTATATAATTGCTTAATTTACATGTATTTTTTGCGAGTTCGATGTTTGGGGGGGATTCCCGCTAATCGGCTAATTTCCCAGCAATGACCAACACGGCGCTCGATTTCTATTTCTATTTCCGAATATATTTCTGAAAAATATTTTGTACACAGGCAATACGTAAGTGTTGCTGAATATAAAACCAAACCTATATAATTGCTTAATTTACATGTATTTTTTTGCGAGTTCGAAGTTTGGCGGGGATTCCCGCTAATCGGCTAATTTCCCAGCAATGACCAACACGGCGCTCGATTTCTACTGGTGTTCCGAATATATTTCTGAAAAAATATTTTGTACACAGGCAATACGTAAGTGTTGCTGAATATTAAACCAAACCTATATAATTGCTTAATTTACATGTATTTTTTTGCGAGTTCGATTTTTATAATCCTTATTTTTATAAATCATTATCGTTATTTTTATACGTGTAAAACAGAATGGAATAGAAAAAAAGCAGAAAAACAAAATGGAATGGAAACAAAAAACAGAATAAATAAAATGGAATTGAAACAAAAACAGACAAAAAGTCTGTTTTTTTTACTCTGTTTTCTTCACGTCGATTCTGCTATGGCGTTATGGTTACGGCCACAGGGTATACCAGTGAAGTCAAAAGTGACAGCTGTCAAACGAGTAAACAGAAACCGTATGGTGTGGTTGTTGTTGTAATTTTTAACCGAAGTGCGAAGGAGATTTAAAAAAAGTATATATACAAAACCCATGAGTAAAAGTAAACGACTATACAGCATGTTTTCAAACATGTGTTCACAAAAAAAAAAGTAAAAGCTAGCCTAGAAAGTATGAAGATACACACCATGGTTGTATTGGGCAAACAGTTTAACTTCCCTGGTGTGTTACAAACTCACAAAATAATTATATATTTGTAGTTACACATTGTAATGAAAGGAAAGAGAGACAGAACTAGTTGTAATATATTTGTTTCTCTCGCACTTACGTTTTTGGTGCAGCTCTGCTAGTTAGTTGCAGAGTTGCAAATTTCGGTGGTTCCAAAAACGTCCGCCCGCAGCGCTAGTGCGTGTCTTCACTGGTATACCCTGTGGTTACGGCTATGGCACGTCTAATTGAGCCTTTAGTACCCAGTAACTGAGTAACTTTTTCGGTGTATAAAACGAGGTTGGCAACGACAGTGTATTTACGACAGTGAATTTAACAAGATCCAAGTACTCGAGTTAACATGATCTAACGAGTAATCGTTATATCTTGTTAACATTTATGAGCACGTGGTCCTCATGTAAACAAATAAAATGTAAACAAAACGCACGTGGTATTTCAAAAATTTACAAAATAACTTAAAACTATGTATATATACAAATAAAGTTTTAACAAAATCGTATAAATATGTTTTATTTTGAAAAATATATAAAATCCATACAATGTTTTACAGGGATAACCCCACAAGATTTGGCGTATAATCAAAAACGTATATAGATTTTTTTAAAAAAGAGATAGGTTGGCAACATTTGCCGTTGATTCTCTCTACATAATTTCCTGGTACGAAAGAGAAAAAACTAATTCGCTACACACAGAAAAAACAGGGGAATATTACCTAAGAGCTATGTAATTATACAACTACATAATTTTCAAGTTAGTTCTACAAAGTTCTAGTAAAATATGAAGAGTTTTTTGTAAAATATATACAATCCTTGCAAAATATATACATGTGTAGCGGAAAATATCCGAAAAATTACATATATTTTGCTAGAAAATTGTAAAACTTACTTGGAACTTATGTAGTTGTATAATTACATAGAACTTAGATAAAGTTTTACCTGTTTTTTTTCTGGGTGTATATAGCTTGGAATATTCCACAATTTTAAAATTTTATCACTTTATACCAGTGTTGCCATTTTAGCATATTTGCTGCTAGATTTAGCATATTGAGTTCGAAAATTGCATATTTTTTAGATAAATCTGCTAAATGCTTTTTGGCATATTTCGTGTGTCAGAAGAAGATTTTTAGCATATTTTTGTCAACGCAAGATTCAGTTTTTATTATTGTTTTCAACAATGATTACACTACCTTTTTAAATGATTAAATACGTATACGTTAAAAAAAACCGTCAAAAATTTTTATCTAATACGAAAACAACAAAAACGTAGTAGAGTAAAAATTTAATTATTTTTTACGCAGCGGATTTTTAGCATATTTTTGTATGTGGTAATTTAGCAGATGCTTAGAATAATCAGAGCTTTCTTCTTTTTTGAATGAATTCACTACCAATCGAATTCAATTTTCCCTAGAATTGACTGAATTCCTTTTCTTAAATGATTCACTAAATTCGTTCAACTGAACGCGTTCATAAAACAATAAATTCAAAGAATTCATTCAAATGCAATAGTTCTTTTTATTAAATTAAATGATTTAATTCACTGGTTAACGTGTTCAATTTTATAAATCTAACGGAAAAAAGTGAATTAATTCCTTACTGAATTAATTCACCACTGAATTCGTTCAATTTCATTTTCGTTCAGTGAATTAAGAAAAAAATAAAATTACGTTCAGTGAATTAAAAAATATTAAATTACGTTCAGTGAATTAAAAAAAATACGTTATATACACACAAAAAAATCTAAATGTAATATTGCCTAAAACTATAGGTTGATATCGCCTATTTTCAAAGGCAACATAGAGTTTGCTATGTTTTACGGCAATATTACCATAAAAAATAGTTAATATCAATTTGACTTTTATGTTCGAAAAATCACCTATAATTTTTGCTAAATTAACTAAGAAAAATTGGTGTATTACAAGTTTTAACGCAGGTGAAATATTGGTAATTTTACTTTGATATTAGGCGTTGTTTATTGTAAAAAAGTCCCGTAAATAACACATTTTTTATTATTTTTTTTCAATTTAATTTTATTTAATATAAAAATATGTGTAAAAATACATGTAAATTTTACAATTTATTTCATTATGAAAACAACAGATATCATATTTACTTACTTTATATTTATTTGCGGTTTTCTATCAAAAAATATTAATTTTTCTACAGAAAAAATGATTTAAATTTGAAGCTTTTCCATAAGAAAGAGTGAAGGGAATTTGTGATTTTTTAAATAGAAAATTCTCAAATTTGATTAATTTTCTATAGGAAATAGTTCTCAGAATCTGAGATTTTCTGTAAGTTATTCCGAATGAAAAAGAAGTTTCATTTCTTCTATACGAAGATGTCTTCAAAATCTGATGGTTTTCTTATAGAAAAAAGTCCTTAGAATCTTAAGGTGTTTCTGTAGAAGATAGTTCTATGAATATGAAGATTTTTCTGTAAAACAAAGCTTTCCTATATAAAAGTATTTAGACTCTGTGGAGTTTTCTGTAAGAAAGTCAGAACGTGGGTGTTTTTTATAGGAAAAATACTCAGAGCCTGATGATTTTTCTATAGGAAAGAGGAGAAAGGAGTTTTATTAAGAATCTGATGGCTTTTTCCAATAAAAAAAAACACCTTTAACCTAACAAGCTCTTTCTTTTAAAAAAAAACAGTCATAACCTGAAGACCGTTTTCTATAGAAAAACTCTAAGATTCTGGAGACTTTATCCTTTAAAAACCCATCAGATTCTGAGGTATTTTTCTATAGAAAACCTTTAGATTCTATAGACTTTTGCGTATAGAAAAACCCTAAAATTTTGAGAAATTTTTCTTTAAAAATACCATCAGATTCTGAAGACTATTCTATAGAAATACCCACAGATTCTGACGACTTTTTCCAAAAGATTATAAAGACTTTTTTCTGTAAGGAAACCCTTCAGATTCTGAGGACTTTTTCCTATAGAAAAACCCACAGATTCTGAAGATTTTTTCCTTTAGAAAACCCCTCAGATTCTGAGAACTTTTGCCTACAGGAAAACCTTCAGAATTAGAAGACTTTTTTCTATAGAAAAACCCACAGATTCTGAGGACTTTCTCCTACAAAAACCCTCACATTCTGATTTTATTTTCCTATAGAAAGTAGATTTTTCCTATAGAAATAACCTCATAGTCGATTTTTCTATGAAAGACACCTTAGATTTGACCTTAGATTTTTTCTGCAAAGTAACCGTAGATCCTGCGAAGCGTTTGCTATTTAAATGTTATTTAAAAAATTTAAAAAAAAACTTCTAAGAACCAAAAGGTTTCAAACCCTCCGTATCTTGGGACTTTTTTCTATAAAATCTGTTGGGGTATAAAAACCGAGTTTGTTGTACATTTCCTTACGAACTTTAGAAGGGTTGATTTTTTTCTAATGAGATCACGAGGCATATACATCATGTTGTATACCATTTATTATGCCTTTTTGAGATTGCCATAAGTAAATTGTGGACGAATTTTCATCACAAGGCTTTCAAGTTTTAACAGCACTAAATTAAAAAGGAAACCCAATATATATATCTTTAAATATTAGATATTGCTTCAAACTTACAGGTAAATGTGTCCGAAATCCGTTTTTTCATATATTATGAGGACATTGTTACTGGTTTGAAACTCGCCAAAATTAATAATGTAAAAATTGAGTTGAGTCAATTTTTTTTATCACTTCCGGTAATGTATTTTCGTACTTTTGGTGTTTACAGACAATTATTCAACCAAAACAAATTAGAAAAATACATTTAAAGATATCTTCACAAAAAAATAAAAATAATTAGAAGGAAATTGCAATATTTTCAAATATTTAATTCTTCTCTTACCAACGTTATTATTTTAGTCTGTTACGCCAAATTGTAAATTATTATACCTACAGCTTTATTTAAATACATTTAAAAAAAATTGCTCAATATTTTATCTCTAACAACAAATAAAATTATAGAAAATTATTTAAATGGTGATATTTCGAATTTCGAGTTGCCTATTTTTTCAGAAGTTAAAATTACATTTTAAATAGGTAAAATCACAAGGTATAAAGTACATTGTGGCAGAGGTAGTAAAACTATTTTCCTTAATTTCATAAAAATAAAGGCTACCTATGCCAGCCCAGTAAATATCCCCTCTTATATTTTTGTGTGTGTACCTCTGGCTAAATTTGACATTATGATACTCACTCTGTTTTAAATATGGCAGAGTTGCAATTTTTATGTGAGAAACTTCTCACATAGTTACAGAACACCGGTACTGGATAATGACTATTTCAACAATTTTGTAATTTTTTGTTCGGCATATTTTTATTTTTTCGCGATTAGCATTTTTGGTACGAAAGTTTCTGGCAACACTGCTTTATATTGTTGTATTCTCATTTTTTAGTACACGCAGACAAAAAACAGGTGGAACTTTATCTAAGTGCTATGTAATTATACAACTACATAAGTTCGAAGTAAATTTTACAATTTTCTAGCAAAATATATGTAATTTTTCGGATATTTTCCGCTTCACATGTATATATTTTGCAAGGATTGAATATATTTTACAAAAACATTTGCATATTTTATAAGAACTTTGTAAAACTACCTTGAAAATTATGTAATTGTATAATTACATAGCTCTTAGGTAATATTCTTACTGTTTTTTTCTGGGTGTAGTTTTTCACTTTTTTTAATAAAGAATATATACTTAAAGAAAATCAAATTTCAACGCATTCTTTTACGTCCTGTAAGATAGATTGGATTTGTTGATTCGACACGTTACGTTTACGTGTGGTCTAATTCAACCTTCAAATGAATCAAAAAGTATTAAGCCTGGATTAGCCAGACGTAAACGTATCATCTTCTGTTCTTATTTAACTCATTAATTCAGCTACGCAGAGATACGTTTACGTCTGGCTAACCCAGGGGGGTAACCGCGTAACACGATTCGAAAAAAAATTTTCGAATTTTTCGAATTTTTTATCCTAAACCTTGTACACTACACATAAAAATTCAAAAAGTAAGATATTTGCTAAAGATTTTCTATTTACAAAAGGTACAAAATTTACGAATTATAAAATTTTTTTTCGAATCGAGTTACGCGGTAACCCCCCAGGCTTTAAACTACGATTGTATTAACTTTCCCATCCCTGCATACAACAATGAATGGCATTGCGATGATGTGATGCGATTGTGTTGTTGTTATTGTTTTTGATTTGCGGCAGACGGCGTAATTTGTTTTGTGCCTTACAAGCATATGTTTGCGTTTTTCCAATTTCTTTTAAAAAGTTCATATAATTTTTATTAAAATATTGGGGAAAACCTAATTATGCAAAATTTGTTGAGTTCACAAATTTGTTTAGTATAAAGATTAAAAATAAAAAGAAAAACCTTTCTAAATGCAAAACAATGCGTTTTCTTAAATATATACAATGTATATTATATATGTATATAAATAAAACAACTATGCAAAAAAAAAAAAAATAATCGGTGTAAATAAAAACAGAAAAACGAAATCTCATACCTTGCTACTAAAATGAACGTACAAGTGATATACATATGTACATTAGGGATATAACTTTTTGCAATTTTTTGCAAATATCAAAATGGCCCTAGCATAGTCGAATAGGCCATTGAAAATTATATAAAAAAATGCTATTACTTTTTCGCAGTTGTCAAAAAAGTTCACCCACCAAACGCGGTAAAGTTTTTAAATGATTTTTTTTTTATTTATTTACCTAAAAGGCGCAAAAAAGTTTTTTTATCAATATATCAACCTGCATTTAACATTTGTGTAAATACTTACGAAGCTGAATGTATGTCATTGAAAATTACGTTATGTACTTTAATTGTTTTTATTATTCAAAGAAAATTATTAATGTGTTTCAAATATTCCGAGTTTGTGTTTAATACTTAAAAACAATGGATTTTAAAAGAAGTCGTGGGTGAGGTTTTTTATCCGAAATGACCCCAAAATTATTTTTTCGTAAATAACACAACCTTCGCCATCGCGTGGTGCTAGGGCCAAAAATTGGTTATACCCCTAATGTACATAGCATGTATGCATATGTATGTAAATACAATAAAGTACAAACAAGCTTAAATTATAATTGAAAGTTTTTTGTTGTTTTACGAATTCCCATTACAATAACTTTAAATATATTTATGTATGATTGTCTATAAGAAAAAACAACAACAAAAAAGGAGGACTTTCTGAAATTAGTTTTGTAATGTAAGTAGAGTATATAAAATTAAATCATTTTTATATAAACGTAGGTATGTGTAAAGCGGTGTTATATATTTAATATTAATTTTTTAATGCAATTTTAATAATATCCCAACAAAAACATTACCAAAATATGTATGTATAGTGACACCAAAATTTTTTAAAATTTATAATTTGGAGTCAGTACTACACATATACCAATTAGCAAGGTCTTTGTGGCGGTAACCCAGTGTCTTCAAATGCAATAAAAAATGCCATAAAATTCACGAATTACACACAAAGCAACAACAAAATATAGGCATTCATTTAAAGTATTTACGCCTCGTACTGAATTCGTTCAATTTCATTTTCGTTCAGTGAATTAAAAAAAATAAAATTACGTTCAGTGAATTAAAAAAAAAATAATAAGTTCACTGAATTGAAAAAAAAATAAAATAAGTTCACTGAATTGAAAAAAAAATAAAATAAGTTCACTGAATTGAAAAAAAAAATGAAATAAGTTCACTGAATTCAAAGCCTGTTTTCTGCCGTTCAGTAGAAGAAAACAATAATGTACAAATACAAATTTTAAATAAGCAATTTTACAGCGTGTGCTAGTAAAAATAAACAAATTAGAAACCGGATGCTGTTTATCAACCTACATGATTCAAAAATAAAGCCTTTTACTATTAAAAAAAAATACTACAGATATAGATAAATTTGGAAAAAAATATAACTATATAACTAGTTTGAAAAAACAATAGTTTCATAAATTCACTAAGCGCCATTCAATATATGGTGCTTAGTGAATTAATTCATCGAATTTTTAATTCAGAATTGAAAATTAAATTAAGGAATTAATTCTTCAAAGCTCTGTACTCAATACTGTTACAACTAGAGTTGTGAAATTTCGGTATTTTTTGAGTACTCAATACTACTCAATACTTTTCAATTGAGTACTCGATACTACTCAATACTTTTAACGGTTTTTTTAATTTAAAAATAAAAATGTTATGAATTCGTATTTATTAGGAAAAATTATCACAATTCACATACACGTGTTAAATAACTATTGTTATTTACATTTTAATTAATTTAAAACATTTTAAATAAATTAATTAAATAATTTTTTCCAAAAATTCGTTACAAATTTCTTTGCTTCACAAATAGAGTTGTATTTTCAGAACTGTATTTTTAGAGTACTATTTTTAGAGTTGTGTTTTTATACGAAAAATACACATTTCTACGGAAAATTGCATCTTTAAAAGTATTGAGTAGTACCGTTTTAGTATTGAGTACTCAAAAAAACAGTCAGTATTGAGTACTCAGTACCGAAATACTCAATACTTTTACAACTCTAGTTACAACTCTACCCGGGAGTAGAGTTGTAAAAGTATTGAGTATTCCGGTACTGAGTACTCAATACCGCCTGTTTTTTTGAGTACTCAATACTAAAACGGTACTACTCAATACTTTTAAAGATGCAATTTTCCGTAGAAATGAGTATTTTTCGTATGAAAATACAACTCTAAAAATACTACTTTAAAAATACAACTCTGGAAATACAACTCTATATGTGAAGCAAAGAATTTTGTAATGAATTTTTGGGAAAAATTATTTAATTAATTTATTTAAAATGTTTTAAATTTAGTAAAATGTAAGTAACAATAGTTATTTAACACGTGTATGTGAATTGTTATTATTTTTCTTTATAAATACGAACTCTTAACATTTTTATTTTTAAATTCAAAAAACCGTTAAAAGTATTGAGTAGTATCGAGTACTCAATTGAAAAGTATTGAGTAGTATTGAGTACTCAAAAAGTATCGAAATTTCACAACTCTACCCGGGAGTACTACGGTACTTTTTGGAATCAAATAGTATCAAAAAAGTACGATCGTATCAACTTTCCCATCCCTGATCTACATTTTACTGCAGTGGTCGGCACAAAGAGAAAATGTGAATGTATTGTGTTTCTACACTGTGAGAAATTAGTTTATCATTTTTAAATTTATATTTGTATATTAGGAACATGAATTAATGAAGAAATGTAATAATGAATGAATGCATGAATGAATTAAAGAAATAAAAAAAAAATTTATAGTAATTTAATTTTTTAAAATAATTCATAATAAATATTATTATACACATTATTTAAAAAATATTTATTTTTTTGTATATAAATTATTTATTCTTAAAAAAGTATTCCATTAGTTAGTAAATTTTAATGAACTAAAGAAATAAAAATAATTCATAATAAATTTCCTGTTCTTGTAAAATTTTAAGAGTGTAATATTTTTCTAAAATTTCTTAAACAAAGCGACGTCAACCTGCTTTGTTGAAAGCTACCATGCTACTGAATTAAAGTTGTGTCCAGTGATCAAGGTTGCCAATTTAGCCATTTTCCGGCTAGATCTAGCCGTTTTAATTTCATATAGCCATAAAAAAAGGGCTAGATTGGATCTAGCCGGAAGATTTAGCCATATTATTTTCCCCTAGCCATTTTTTCTTTTAATGTTTTATAGTTAATTTCATACAAAAATGCTTGAATTTTTACGATTTTAAAAATTTTAGTGCAAAATTTTCAATTTTTGAAACATTTATTTGGGTTTACAGACACATGTAATTTTTACATTCCATTTAAAATCATACTTTTTGTAAAATTTGAATGAACATATTTTAGAAATTCGGAAAACATTAAAATTTAAATGCCACTTTTATGAAAGTCGTGTTAAAACTCTTCATTATCAGCAAGGTTGGTTACCGAAACGAATAACGGTAAGGGTAACGGTATCAGATTTCGTTTGTTTAGGTAACGGTAAAGGTAACGGTATTTAAGACTGTTTCGGTAACGGTATACCGTTATCGAAACAGCAATACCGGTACGTACCGGTATTAAAAATTATGTTAAAAACATATAAAAACAAGTAAAAACATGGCATATTTTTAATTTTAAGTACTGAAAATACAGATTTTAAAAAATTTAATACTGGTAGTTTTAATAAGTAAAATTATTATCTATAAATTAAAAAAAAAAAACACTCAAGATTATAAAATAAAAAATAAAAAAATTGTAATTTTTATATAAAATAATAAATACCGGTAACTACCCATAAAAATAACGGTATCGGTAACGATAACGGTATTTAGAATTTTATTAGAGGTATCGATAACGGTAACGGTATTCTATTTGAAACGGTATTTTAGCGATAACGGTATTATAACGATAACGATAACCAACCTTGATTATCAGTGATTTATTTTAAAATTATTAAGTTTTAGCATTATTTTCCAATTTTAGCCATTTCTAGCCATTTTTTCTCCGTAATCTAGCCATTTTTTCAGTTCAAGTGTTGGCAACCTTGCCAGTGATGTTAGATAGTGGCCAAAAAAAACCTGGTATAGATGTCGCTAAAAGCTGGTATTTGAAACAAAAAATTGGTATACTCACAACATATGTTTAATATGATATTATACCAAGGAGGACAAAGGGGATCTTGCTCACATTCAGAGCGAGTTTTGCTTCCGGTGTTTTTGTTTTTCCCCTGTAGGAAATGTCACTAGTGAATCAGTACTGATTCACTATTGACACTGTCACCAGTACTAGTGATTTATTATACCCCGACAATGCTTTTTTACTATAGACATTTAACATGTGCGTGTCATTGGAAATCTACTACTGACACTGTCACTATTGAGTAGGTGGTTCTTTTGGGACCATATGTAGACATTGTCACCAGAGATTCACTAGTGCATTTTAGTAATTCTAGTCTGCACTTTTGATACTTTTCTGAAATAGATGTCGTTAATGAAACTTTTGTTAACATTTTATGTTTTATTAAAAAAATTAAGGATGCAGCCGCTTATGTTTTTAACACACGAATAAAAACATTAAGAAGAAGCATCGCTTTATTACAAAGGTTTAATTTTTGAGACTGAGTTTAGCCGCCGACATTATTTTAATATTGCCGCCGTCGAACTCGTCAGCTCTTAATTTTTAATAAACAAAAGAAATACAGAATATGAAAAATGGGATGTTGTATGTACTTTTTAAATTTATAAAGATTAATGTACTGCATACTTATTATAGCACAATTGAAAAAATACTAGATTAATAAAAACAATTATGCCGCCGATGAATAATAGCGCTTTGGCGGCGAATTAGAACTTTTATTTGTTGTGTATACATTTTTCTTCTCGTCAAAGCAAATAAAAAAAAAAATGTAGACGCTTTGTTGACAATGTCACCAAGAAGTCACCAAAATAGTCGACAAAACTAGTGACTTGGAGACACTTGCCCCCAGGTTTCCTTCAGGATCACGTAGAGTATCACCACTACCGACACGAATTTTTTTTAGGCGTTGAAGGGCCATCAGAATCGTCATTTTCTTTTTCTTCGTCTGTTGATGACATGATAATCTGCAATAACAGTAGTGAGCGTCCTTTTAACAAAATTTTCCTTACAAAAGAAAAAAATCTACATTCAAAGAACAGATGTTCTCATAAACGACAAAATATGGGATATATGCAGTGTTGCCACCAGTAAAAGACAAAATTACACAGCTGTAGGTCAAAAATTATCCAAAACCGTATGAAATTACACAAAAAATTATAATTTCTTATATAATTTCAAAATAAACTCTCCTGAGCACATTGGGGAAGAATAAATATTTTGGAAAAAATTTCGCCATTACTTACCAAAGTTTTGCATTTTTTCTATTTATAAAACGATTTTTAAAGACTTACCCCTCAATTCATAAATGCTTTGTAAAGTTATAGCAGGTTTACAAAACGTCATTTTCATACAAAATTTGTTCAATAAACCTCCTACAATTTTACAAAGCGTTTATGAATTTAGGGGTTAGCATTTTATCATCTGCAATGTGCAAAATTTATTTGCATTTTAAAACTAAAATTTTGCATTTTTGCAATAACCTGGTCTGAGTTTTGCCTTCTGCAAAAGCAAATCCAGGCCAATTTCCCTGAAAAATATAACAAATTAGTTAATTAACTAAAGGGAATTTCAATTCAATATCTTTTTCAGGCTTAAAACGGCGTCCTTTTAAATTTGAATATTAATAAATTGTATTTTATCCACATAAAAGCTTCTTTCAGAAAAAAGTATTTATGTTTTTTTTTCAGAAAGGGTACTTCATTCAGATGCGTTGCATGCAAAAATATTACCTACTTGCTAATTATTCTCTCCCATACCCCTCAAATTTTAACCATAAATAAAAATATTAAAATTTCACAAAAATTTACCGATATTTTTTTTCAAAAATTTTATACGATTCTGTTGAAATCTGAAACATGTTGGACTTACCGAATTCTAAAATATTTTGATTCTGATCCACCTTGCTGCGTTCACAAAATTTTCGTCTGGTCAAGGCCCAATGCTCCTTATAGGAACGAAAGGAATTAATATATATATAAGGCCCAGTGTCATGTTAACTACAGCCAAAAAATTTTCAGAGATTAGAAAGCAACAATCATAACAAACCCAAATTTTCCCACTCTTTCGCTGCATTTTTATATCGTCTTGCAAACCAAAAGAATTTTTAAAAGAAGCTTGACAATTATTTTCGCAAAAAATAAACAAAAGA
The DNA here is from genome assembly GCA_949987735.1 of Leucophora obtusa. NCBI lineage: Eukaryota > Metazoa > Arthropoda > Insecta > Diptera > Anthomyiidae > Leucophora > Leucophora obtusa. The sequence continues at coordinate 34,538,337 of OX465297.1, read as the reverse complement.
CGGAGCTTTCAACAAAACAAAAAAATATATAGCACCATTTCTGATTTCTTCTAAACTCGGTTTAGTGTTGAAAAAATTTACAAAATCATTCACCAGAAATTGACGATTTGTGGTAAATGGTCAGAGCTTTGAATAATTAATTCCTTTTTGAATGAATTCACTACCAATCGAATTCAATTTTCTCTAGAATTGAATGAATTCCTTTTTTTAAGTAATTCACTGAATTCATTCAACTGAATGCGTTCATCAAACAACAAATTCAAAGAATTAATTCAATTGCAATAGTTCTTTTTATTAAATCAAATGAATTAATTCACCGGTGAACGCGTTCAATTTTATAAATCGAACGGAAAAAAAAGTGAATTAATTCCTTATTGAATTAGTTCACCACTGAATTCATTCAATTTCATTTTCATTCAGTGAATTAAAAAAAAAATAAAATTACATTCAGTGAATTAAAAAAAAAAATAATAAGTTCACTGAATTGAAAAAAAAAATAAAATAAGTTCACTGAATTAAAAAAAAATAAAATAAGTTCACTGAATTCAAAGCCTGTTTTCTGCCGTTCAGTAGAATAAAACAATAATGTACAAATAAAAGTTTTAAATAAGCAATTTTACAGCGTGTGCTAGTAAAAATAAACAAATTAGAAACCGGATGCTGTTTATCAACCTACATGATTCAAAAATAAAGCCTTTTACTATTAAAAATAAAAACTTTACAGATATATATAAATTTTGAAAAAAATATAACTATATAACTAGTTTGAAAAATTAATAGTTATATTTTTTTACAAATTTATCTATATCTGTAAAGTTTTTATTTTTAATAGTAAAATGCTTTATTTTTGAATCATGTAGGTTGATAAACAGCATCCGGTTTCTAATTTGTTACTAGCACACGCTGTAAAATTGCTTATTTAAAACTTTTATTTGTACATTATTGTTTTCTTCTACTGAACGGCAGAAAACAGGCTTTGAATTCAGTGAACTTATTTTATTTTTTTTTAATTCAGTGAACTTATTTTATTTTTTTTCAATTCAGTGAACTTATTATTTTTTTTAATTCACTGAATGTAATTTTATTTTTTTTTAATTCACTGAATGAAAATGAAATTGAATGAATTCAGTGGTGAATTAATTCAGTAAGGAATTAATTCACTTTTTTTCAGTTCGATTTATAAAATTGAACGCGTTCACCGGTGAATTAATTCATTTGATTTAATAAAAAGAACTATTGCAATTGAATTAATTCGTAACAAAATAAATCGAACGAAAGCAAATATGAATTAATTCCATTCAATATATGGTGCTTAGTGAATTAATTCATCGAATTTTTAATTCAGAATTGAAAAATTGAATTAAGGAATTAATTCTTCAAAGCTCTGTAAATGGTTCACTGATAATCTCGTTTCGTCTATATATCGACTAATTTTTTTTACGGAACTTTTAAAAATTTGCAGAAATTTCTGTAAAAAGTGAAATTACACAAAAACTACACAGAAATGTCATTATTCAAAAATTATCCAACGAATGTGTAAACAGTCCCGTTTTTGAATAATTATTCAAAAAGTGGCAACACTGGATATAAGTCATAGTTAGAGATTAAGCACAATACAAATGGAAAAGGAATCTTAAATCGTGACGGAAAAAAAGTGAACAAAATAGCAACGGAAACGGAATCTCACTTTTACAACACAGAATACATAGAAAGTCAAGTTGGTTATATTTTATATTTTTCTTCTTGCCACATTCCAACGTATTGTTATTGGTTTATATTAGTTAGAATAAAAGGCTATGAAAGTGTTATTGTGTTATTGCTATTTTTATATATTTTATAAATGTATAAAGTTAAATACTTTGATATTAGTAATGCATGTGCATGATGAAATCAACCATGTAATCGTACTATACTTGTCTGTGATTGAAATTGTGTGAAAATCTGGCAACATTGTTAAAATAATCTGAGAGTAAAAACAGGAGAATAAGAAATTCCGTTGAGAAAATAAAATAAGTTTTATCTCTCACGGAAATCGTTGCACGATTTTAATTGTCAAATTGTATGAAAAAAAAACGGGGACCTTTGCATTGTGCTTATACTCTTAAGTCGGTACGCTCAGGGGTATGGCATCAGCATAAAAATAAGTTATAAAAAAATCGTTATCACTTGATGGCACTTTGTCCAAAAAATTGACAATTTTCTTTTTTTATTTATTTAAATTGAAATAATAACAAACAAAAAAGCGGATATTTAAGATTTTATTGTTTAAATATATTTAGCGCTTGGATTTTCTTATATTGCCCAGTTTTCAGCAATTTTGGAGTTTTCAAATATAGGCTGAGCTGATACTAAACGGATACTAAATAGTTGCTCAGGTAATACTAAATTTCAGAGCCCTCTATCGGCGAGTAGTGTAAGTTTTGATTTCCTATCTCCTGCATTTGAAGACACCGGGTAACCACACCCAAAATAACAGTTCAAAATCCAAAAATATGTCGATGGTCGACTTTAATGTTCAGTACAGAACTTGCTTCACTTAACATTAATGTATGCCCTTTACGATTCATAAAAATTAAATTTTAGCCTATAAATTGAATAAGAATTAAAGTTCTAGCAATCTCAAAGCAGAATATTCGAAATTCTTTCACATTTTTGAATAAAAATATTTTAGTGTAAACATTTGTCGTTTATGCCGAATTTTATTTTCTTACGAGGTTAATCACAACTGGGTCGATTGTCGACCCTTCGACAGCAAAAGTCGTCACGGTTAATTTAAATTCAGCGACAATCGACCGTCGACATTTGTTGACGTTTAGAAAAAAAGGAGAGCAAAACAAGAATATGGTTTGTATTTGTTTCACCACAATTCTTCACCAATTCAATTGGTCTTTCATTAATTCTTGTCGATTTATATTTTATTGTATTTAATTTTGCTTTTTTGCCGTAAATTATGTATTTTAAATTTTAATTATATTTCTTCTGTCAAAAAAATAAATTTTTTGTAAACAAAGTACGAATTTTTGCAGCTCTAATACGAATTTCTAACAACTCTGTTCTAATGGCAATCTTTAATTAGTTAAAAATATGGCAACAATTTGACAAATATTTTAAGTGTGTATTAGTGTGTCGTCACGAAAATAGAATAGATTCTATTCCGACGATTTGTCGTCGGACGACTGGCGACATTTTGCTTCCCATACAAAATATATGAAAAGCAACTCTCGTTGTCGAACCAGTTCTGATTAATCTCTTATTCCTTTTTGCAAATTCGTAAATATTATTGTTTTCATCAAGGTTGGTTACCGTTATCGTTATAATACCGTTATTGCTAAAATACTGTTTCAAATTGTACCGTTACCATTACCAATACCTCTAAAAAATATATTTAGTTAGAATATTCTTCTAAAAATTTTTTCAAATACCCCCGACTAAAAAAGATGTTATATAATCATATATCACCATATATAAACCCATATATACGTCCATATCTAATTTGATCCGAATATTGGAATATATAATTATATCAAGCGAGATAAGCATGTTATCTAACCTGATACAATTTGATCCGGAAAATGGGTCTATCTAACTTCATCAAATTATATATTAATACATATAATTTGATGAAGATTTTCAAATAAAATTTTAGTAAATATTGTTGAGATCACTTATTTTCATTCATATTAAATACTAATGCTTAATGTTTAGAAAAATTTTTGTTAATAAACTTGGAAATAGCTGACAAAATAAAACATTACAAAAATTTGTCGGAACAACTGTCTTATAAAATAAAAAAAAAATAACTTTCAGAATTACTTTTTTTTCACGGAAAAAATAACTGAACTTAAACCATATTTATTTCAACATATGTTTTTCTAATTTTTATTTTTAAATTTAAAAATTGCAATTAAACTTTATAAAATTTTGTATAATTAGATATCATGTCAGATATAATTATATATAAAATTAATACAATTTTCTATTAACTTTGTTATATATTTTGATATAATATGGTTTATAAAAGCTTATATGCCATTATATATAATTATGTATGAACTATATTTGCAGATTTCTTAATATATGGCTGGAGACCAAATCGCATATGATTATATATAACGTTATATCAAACATATTTATAAGACCAAAGTGTTAATATAAATGTATATGGTTATATAAAGCCACGCATATAAACATATAAATTTATATGAAATCATATAAGATTATATGAAAACTTTTTTAGTCGGGCCGTTATCGATTTAATTTATCTCATTATACCCTCCATCCCACTGTGCAGGAGGGTATATATCATTTTGTCATTCCGTTTGTAACTAATCGAAAAAAAAATCTGGGACCCCGACTAAAAAAGATGTTACCCGACTAAAAAAGATATTATATAATCATATATCACCATATATTTTATATATAATTATATCAAGCGAGATAAGCATGTTATCTAACCTGATACAATTTGATCCGAAAAATGGGTCTATCTAACTGCATCAAATTATATATTAATACATAAAATTTGATGAAGATTTTAAAATGAAATTTTAGTAAATATTGTTGAGATCACTTTTCATTCATATTAAATACTAATGCTTAATGTTTAGAAAAATTTTTGCTAATAAACTTGGAAATAGCTGACAAAATAAAACATTACAAAAATTTGTCGGAACAACTTTTTCTAGGTTAGAGTTTTGGTCTTTCTTATAAAATGTGTGTCTTATAAAATAATAAAATAACTTTCAGAATTAATTTTTTTTCACGGAAAAAATAACTGAACTTAAACAATATTTATTTCAACATATGTTTTTCTAATTTTTATTTTTAAATTTAAAAATTGCAATTAAACTTTATAAAATTTTGTATAATTAGATATCATGTCAGATATAATTATATATAAAATTAATACAATTTTCTATTAACATTTTTAAGTATATATTTTGATATAAGATTGTTTATAAAAGCTTATATGCCATTATATATAATTATGTATGAACTATATTTGCAGATCTCTTAATATATGGCTGGAGACCAAATCGCATATGATTATATATAACGTTATATCAAACATATTTATAAAACCAAAGTGTTAATATAAATGTATATGGTTATATAAAGCCACGCATATAAACATTTAAATTTATATCAAATCATATAGGATTATATGAAAACTTTTTTAGTCGGTTATATAATAAACCCATATATACGTCCATATCTAATTTGATCCGAATATTGGAATATATAATTATATCAAGCGAGATAAGCATGTTATCTCACCTGATACAATTTGATCCGAAAAATGGGTCTATCTAACTGCATCAAATTATATATAAATACATATAATTTTATGAAGATTTTCAAAGAAAATTTTAGTAAATATTGTTGAGATCACTTATTTCATTCATATTAAATACTAATGCTTAATGTTTAGAAAAATGTTTGTTAATAAACTTGGAAATAGCTGACAAAATAAAACAATACAAATTAAAAATTTGTCGGAACAACTTTTTCTAGGTTAGAGTTTTGGTCTTTCTTACAAAATGTGTGTCTTTTTTATAAAATAAAAAATTAGTTTGGTAGTAAAGTGAGGTGAAATGAGGTATCGTAAAGTAGAAATCTAATTTCAATAGATTTTCTTACTTCAAATCTACTTCCAAACTAAGTATTTGTGTATACTATCACTAGTTGAAAGTAAACAGCTGACACGATACTTTACGATACTAAGTGTGTTTACGTACCCGAAAATTTGTACAAATTCGTACAAGTTTTTACTGGAAGGTGTTTGTTTACACAACTACTCAGTAAGGAGTGAGGAAAAATAGAGGGTAAAGTGACAGTTCAATACCAGAGAACTTACAAGTTTTTACTGGATGAATTTTTGCTAGTAAGAATTTGTAAGAAAAAAAACATATGATTTAAAACATATGATTGAAGAAACAAAACATTTGTCTAAATAATTTTGAAATAATTTTTTGTAAAAATAAAAAATATTTAAATATAAGCTTATTTACGATGGAAGGAGTAAGTAAGTGATCATTTTATTAGGTTTTATTTATTAATCCAATAATTTGAATAGGTTTATTTCGCACTCAGCTATTTTAATAACTGTTGCCAATTTAGCTATTTTCTCGGCAAATCTAGCGATACTTCAACTCGTTTAGCGGGATAAAATATAATTTAGCTAATAGCGGGAAAACTAGCGATTTTTCTTTTTAAGACAGTCTTCACATTTTCTTAGCATTTTTTTACATTTACTTCCTTGACAGAATTTTTGAATCATTATTATTCAGCGATTTATGGGTAAATTTTTATGGAAAACAAAAAAGTTCGAAAAATTTAGCGATGTATCAATAATTTTTTAAGAAAGTTTTAAGAAGTTTGAAAAATATAACTATTTTTGTGAAATTTTTCAACAGAACCTAAAAAGTTCGTGCAATTTAGGGATTTATCGCTATTTAATTTTTTTTTATAATTTAGATATTTTCTAGTGATTTTTTAGTTTGATTTAGCGATATTTTTAGGGAAGAAGTTGGCAGCAGTATTTTACTAATTCTTACAATTTTTCTGTTTGCGTACATTTTTAGATATTTTTCTTTTTGAGAGTAAATTTTACCTTACTCTCTGTAAATTTGTTACTGAGTAATTTTTACTGGACTTTACTGGAAAAGTACCCAAACACACCTACTACCAGACTAATGGAGCCTTTAAACCATATTAATTTCAACATATGTTTTTATTTTTAAATTTAAAGTAAAAATATTTATTGCGGCCTTTAATTCCACAATGAAAAAAATTTTTTTCCCTTATTTATTTTTTTAACCCTTAAATGCATGATCTCTTCTATTTTAACCATTTTTTTATATATGATTTCTAAAGGCGTGTACATTTCAAGAAAAATACCAAAAAAAATTATTTTTGAAAAAGGTGATTTTTATTGAAAAATATGGTTTTTTGCCAAATAGCTAAATTGTTTAATTGATTATTTTAACGTATATGAAAAAAAAAAATCAACTTTGGGAAGAAAACTTCATTAGTTTAGTGAAAACTAAATTAGCTCAAAATTTGTTTATTGTTAATAGCCCTTAAAAACTGAAAAGACTGAGAAGTTACCAATTATTTATGATACTCTCAGACTGCTAATATTCAGAATAATTCTTTGCTGATTTTTGCAGAGTAAATTGGTATTTTCAAATAGAGATTAACAATTTTTATATTGATGGATCAATGTAAAAGGCTCTTCTACCCGAGTAAAAAAGTTTATATATCTTATATATAATAATATAAAATAATCATACAAGTGTTTATATAATCTGATCCGCAAAATGGGTCTATAAAATTATATCAGATTGTATTATTTTAGATACAATTCAATATAATATTATACAATTGCATATACTCTGATGCAATTGCATCCCAAAATTGGGCACATCTAATTGAATCGTATTATATCTAATCTGATATAGTTATATACTATTTAATACAACTGAATTTCAAGATTTATACCCAAAATATGTTGGGTTTTGAAATATGTTTGAATTGTAAAACTGACATAAAAAATATTTTCCTTTCGAAATTTTTTCTGATTTTAAATAATATAAATTTTTATCAAAAATTGACTCAGAAAATATTTCAAATTATTTAAGATTAATCTAGATTTATATATAAAATGACTTAGAAAATGTTTTGGAATCTAGATTATATAAAGTTTTATCTAAGATGACTTAGAAAATATTTTTGATAATTTATCATATAAAGTTATATGTAAAACAACTTATAAATTTTTTTGATAAAGGTTTATATTATATTATATCTAAAATGACTTAGAAAATTTCTTCGATTTGGGTTTATATGTGATTATGTATTGGGTTATATCTTATTGTATATTAAACCTCAATTTATGGGATCAACCATATCTGATTATATATAGTTATGTGTATCATTAACATTAACAAATTTTTTGGTATATGATTTTATATGGTTATACATAAGAAAATTTCGGGAAATATTTGAAAGATATTATAATATATGAATACATATGGATGCGAAGCCATTTTATATTACTATATGTTAATGTGTATTTTTGTATTAAAAAATATATTGTTATATATGAACTTTTTTACTCGGGTAGTTTTTGATTTTAAAAAAAGTCAGCTCTTTGTGTTTTTATTGATGAAAAGTTAAGAAAATACATTAATTTTGCATTAAACGATTAATCGCCAATTTTCTCGATTAACCGACCCGAATAACCGGTTAGTTAATTTTATTGATTTTTCGAATAATGCATTAACCGGTTAACCGCCTATGTCGAATACTTGTAAACACTATTTTAAAGGCACATCTACACGGTATAGAAATCTCGTAGAGTTTGTGCTAAATTTGTCATCTCTAATATTCTTGTCATTAATTTTTTGTAAAAGTATCATCTCTAGTTGTCAAGTACATATTTGTTATACCCTACACCACTATGTGGTCAGGGTATTATAAGTTTGTGCTGATGTTTGTAACACCAAAAAATATTGGTCCTAGACCCACCTTATAGTATACCGATCGGCTCAGAATTTTTTTTATTTCGATTTAACGATGTCCGTCTGTCCGTCCGTCCGTCTGTCTGTCTGTCTGTCTGTCCATGCATTCTTGTGCGCACTCTACAGGTCGCAAATATTAAGATATTTTGATGAAACTTGGTACACCGACTTTTTTCGGCCCAAGGACGACGATTTTGGTTAAAATCGGTCCATGTTTATACCTAGTGCCCATATAAGGGTCTTACCAAAATTATATTGTTTATACGCTGCAGGTCGCAAATATTAAGATATTTTGATGAAATTTGGTACACAGACCTATGTTGGCCCAAGGACGAAGCCTATTGATTTTGGTGAACATCGGTCCATGTTTAGACCTAGTGCCCATATAATGGTCCCCTCAAAATTATATTGTTTATACGCTGCAGGTCGCAAATATTAAGATATTTTGATGAAATTTTGTACACCGACCTATATCAACCCAAGGAAGAAGCCTATTGATTTTAGTTAACAGCGGTCCATGTTTAGACGTAGTGCCCATATAAGGGTCCCCCCAAAATTATATTGTTTATACGCAGCAGGTCGCAAATATTAAGATATTTTGATGAAATTTGGTACACAGAGCCATGTTGGTCTAAGGACGAAGCCTATTGATTTTGGTGAACATAGGTCCATGTTTAGACCTAGTGCCCATATAAGGGTCCCCTCAAAATTATATTGTTTATACGCTGCAGGTCGCAAATATTAAGATATTTTGATGAAATTTGGTATACCGACCTATATCAGCCCAAAGACACAGCCTATTGATTTTGGTTAACACCGGTCCATGTTTAGACCTAGTGCCCATATAAGGAACCCCCCAATATTGGCTTGGTTACAAACTGCAGGTCGCAAATATTAAGATATTTTAATGAAATTTGGTTCGCTGACTCACATTATAGAAAATTTTGACACAAGTCCCATTTTAACCCATTCGAATTTCGGATCCAAACATTAGCTGGCTTTTAACCAGACTGGTGTAGGGTATTGTATAGTCGGCATGCCCGACTTTAACCTTTTTACTCGTTTTTTATTAAAATTGTTGTATTTCAAAGACTAATTTTTTCTCAAAATAACAAAAGGTGAATTTAAAAATATTACAATAATATTACCTACAACACATTTTAAATATTGTTACTGATTAAAGAAATTGTGTATGACAGCACTTGTCAATGGTCAACTCAATATTATTACAAAAAAGTTACAAAATTTTATTTTTTTACAAATTAATACTGATAAAACACCAGTAACTACGCAGAAGAAATAATGGTATCGATAACGATAACGGTATTCCATTCAATTCAATTTATTTCTTATAATATTTATATTATTTACATTTGACTTAGAAGCAAAGAGTTTAGGAACTTTCTTTTCTACTTAGATATATAAATATATTTTTTTTAATTTATGTACATTATTCAGTGTGTTCGTTTACTCGCATTTCTTACTACTTTTACTACAATTGAAAAGTTTTGTTTACTTTTTGTATTGAATTTTTCCAGCTGTAGAAAAGTAGTAACTTGTAGTAAGTAATCGAACACGCCTATTATTAAACGGAAGGGAAAAAAATTTACAAGAACCTTTATGAAGCAGAGGTATAAGATAAAAACAAGCGGGCTAAAGCCCGCTTGCTAGGTTTGATTAAATTCGGCTGTGCCGAGTCTTTAGATACCCTCCATCCTGGTGTTTTTATTCGGGGATTCTACTAAGTACAAACAATTATGAATTATTACCTATTTTGTATTCGGTCAATCCACTGTGCAACAAATGTGTATGACACAGGGTATACCAGTGAAGTCAAAAGTGACAGCTGTCAAACGGGTAAACACAAACCGTATGGTGTGGTTGTTGTTGTAAATTTTAACCGAAGTGCGAAGGAGATTTAAAAAAAGTATATATACGAAACCCATGTGTAAAAGTGAACAACTATACAGCATGTTTTCAAACATGTGTTCACAAAAAAAAGATAGCCTAGAAAGTATGAAGATACACACCATGGTTGTATTGGGCAAACAGTTTAACTTCCCTGGTGTGTTACAAACTCACAAAATAATTATATATTTGTAGTTACACATTGAAATGAATAAAACAATATTACTTTAAACTTTTTTATAAAATTTGTGCACATTAATGCCCTTTATTAACAATAAAGAAAACTTATACAGTACTATCTCTATATATAAAAGAATAACGTGACTGACTGACTCAACATCGCCCAGCCCAAACCGCTGAAGCTAGGAAGTTGAAATTTGGTATGTAGGAACGGGCAAAAAGGGGAAAAGTCTCCCCCCTTGGCGGCCTGCCAAAACCCCTTTGGCTAGAAAGGTGAAATTTAAGATATTTGTTCCTTGGAGTATGGGCCAACTTTTCTGGAAAGTACTTTCTGGAATTTTGGACAGGGACGTTGTAAAAATGGGGGTTAAAAGGGGGAAAAGGGCCCCCCTTGACGGCCTGCCCAAACCGCTGGAGGTAGGAAGTTGAAATTTGGTATAAAGGTTCCTCCACTATCGTAGACATCCACCAAGACGGGAGTTTTGGAAATTTTTACAGGGACGGGCAAAAAGGGGAAAAAGTCTCCCCCTTGACGGCCTGCTCAAACTGCTGGAGCTATGAAGTTGAAATTTGGTATGTAGGTTCCTCGACCGGCGTAGACGTCCGTTGAGACGGCATTTTTGGAAATTCTTATCGGGAGGGGCAAAAAGGGGACAAAAAAAGTACCTTTTTCCAAAAAAGTACCTTTTCCCAAAAAAAATACCTTTTTCCCAAAAAAGTACCTTTTTTCCAAAAAAGTACCTTTTTTCCAAAAAAAGTACCTTTTTCAAAAAAAGTACCTTTTTCCAAAAAAAGTACCTTTTTCCAAAAAAAAGTACCTTTTTGCAAAAAAAGTACCTTTTTCCAAAAAATGTACCTTTTTCCAAAAAAATTCCTTTTTCCAAAAAAATTCCTTTTTCCAAAAAAAGTACCTTTTTCCAAAAAAAGTACCTTTTTCCAAAAAAAGTACCTTTTTCCAAAAAAAGTACCTTTTTCCAAAAAAAGTACATTTTTCCAAAAAAAGTACCCTTTTCCAAAAAAATACCTTACCTTTTTCCAAAAAAAGTACCTTTTCCCGAAAAAAGTACCTTTTCCCGAAAAAAGTACCTTTTTCCAAAAAAGTACCTTTTTCCAAAAAAAGTACCTTTTTCTAAAAAAAATTTCTTTTCCAAAAGAAGTACCTTTTCCAAAAACAAGTACCTTTTTCCAAAAAACATACATTTTTCCAAAAAAAACACCTTTTAAAAAAAAAATACCTTTTCCAAAAAAAGTACAAATAAAGTACTTTGTAAAAACAAAGTATCTTTTTCCAAAAAATTTCGTTTTTCCATTTAAAATAATATATAATTTCAAAAAAACTACTTTTTTTCCTCCCCCCACGGATATCTCCACTAAAACAAGGTTTCTTGATATTCGGCATAGACGTGCGCTAAGACGGGATTTTTGGAAATTCCTACCGGAACGGGCAAAAAGGGGAAAAGTCTCCCCATAAACAGTCTCACAAATTGGAAAAGTGCCTGCCCAAACCACTGGAGGTAAGAAGTTGAAATTTGGTATAAAGGTTCCTCCACTGTAGTAGACATCGACTAAGTTTGTATTTTTGGAATTCCCTACAGGATATCCCAAAAGGAAACTCGGTATGTGAGTTCCTCCTTCGGTGTAGGCGTCCGCTTAGACGGAATTTTTGAAATTCCTATCGGGAGGGGAAATAAGGTAAAAGTCTCCTCCTGACGGCTTGTCCAATCCCTTTTGGTCAACCTAAAATTTTAAATCCTTGGAGTAGGACTAACTCACCGGCAACGTAATTTTTCTATTTTGGAACGGGAACATAGTAAAAATGGTGGTTGACAGGGAAAAATGTCCCCACTAACGGCCTGCCCAAACCGCTTAGGCAATGCAGTTGAAATTTGGTATGAATGTTCCTCATCCATCGCAGATAGCCGCGAAGATGGAATTTTTGTAAATTCCTAAAGGGAGGGGCAAAAAGAAGAAAAGCCTCACCTTGGGGGCCGGTAAAAACCCCTTCGGCTAGAAACCTGAAGCTTAAAATGTGGGTCCCTGGAGTAAGGGCTAACTTATTAGAAAGATACTTTTTTGAATTTTGGACAGGGTCGTTATAAAATGGGGGCTCAAAAAGGGAAAGTTGCCCCTTAACGACCTGTCCAAACTGCTGGAAATAGGAAGCTGAAATTCGGTACTTAGGTTCCTCTTCCAGCCTAATTCCAACCGGGAGGGACAAAAAAAGAAAAAGTGTCCCCCTTGACAGCCTACTCAAACTGCTGGAACTAGGAAGCTGAAATTCCCTGTCGATGGATTTTCGGAAATTCCTACCGAGAGGGGCACAAATAGTAAAAGTTGGTTAGAAACCTGAAATGTAAAACATATGTTACTTGGAGTATGGGCTCACTTACCGGGAAGGTGCTTTTTGGACAGGGACATTGCAAAAATGGGGATTAATGAAGCGAAAAGTGCCGCTTAAAGGCCTGCCCAAACCGCTGGAGGTAGGAAGTTGAAATTTGGCTAAGATGAGATTTTTGGAAATTTCTACAGGTAGGGTCAAAAACAGGAAAAGTCTCCCCCTTAACGGCCTGGCCAAACTGCTGGAACAAGGGATCTTAAATTCGGTATTTGGGTTCCTTCTCCAACGTTGACGTCCCCTAAGATGGTATTTTTGGAAATTCATACCGGGAGGGGTAAAAAGGGAAAAAACTTCCCCCTTGACGGCCTGGCCAAACTGCTGGATATAGAGACCTAAAATTATGTATGTAGTAGGTTCCTCCTCCAACGCAGACTTCCTCTGAGACGGAATTTTTGGAAATTCCTACCGGGAGGGGTAAAAACGGAATAATTCTCCCCCTTGATGGCCTAACCGAACCCTTCGGCTAGAAACCTGTAATATATAATATGTTTTCCTTGGAGTATGAGCTAACTTATCGACAAGGCATTTCTAGGACTTTGGACAGGAACGTGGTAAAAATGGTGGTTTAAAAGGGGAAAATTGCCCCCCCCCTTAACATATGCGTCTTTAGCTAGAAACCTAAAACTTAAAGAACAAGTATATATGAAACACTAAAATTAAGAAACTAAATAGGAAACGAGTGGAATTGAAACACTACACAAGTGGAATGAAATGGATATAAACGTTGAACGAGTGGAATTGAAATTATAGACAATGCAACTGGATTGGAAGAGGGAATTACCTGTTCAAACACTCTCCACGGAATATGAAACTTATGTAGCATTGAAACATACTCTCCAAAAAGTTAAACAAATTTTCTAAAAGAGAAAAAACCTTAGAAAAGGAATGGAACTTTTATATTCCGATATTTAAACTTCATGTAAAGAAGCACCGGTGGAAGAAACCGACGCAGTAACTTTTCCAACTGAATTTGTGAATTTACTTGAATTGCCAGGTCTTTACATAAACTGGAATTAAAAAAAAAAAAAATTTAAGACACGCTAACAACGTAGCGGGCTTTGCCCGCTATTTTTAATATTATAAAATGCTTTCCAACCCTGCTTTACGTTATTTATTTTCATTCAAAACACAAATGAACAAAAATACTTACGGGTCTATCTACCTGAGTTCGCACTTTACCAAATTATCTTAACATACACACGTATATTGCAATTTATTATGGATTCATTACTAACAATCCACTTTCATGAGAAAAAGTGATCAAATATTTATTTATTTTAAACCCATTGTTGTGCAGAATTATTTATTTGTGGTGGCTGGGTGAAGGCTTTTATTATAAAAACTGTACTTTAAATAAAAAGCGAATTTAAAAAAAATTGTCGGGGAGGGGGGCTGCGCCCGCTTTAAGACACGCTAACAACGTAGCGGGCTGCGCCCGCTAGTTAAACTTAACACAACATACAACAAACTCTCACATCCATATGTAATGTGAAATGTATAAAAAAAACACAAACGCACTCACAAAACAAATTTATATTATTTATTATTATTTGACAACATAAAATATTCACTTTATAACACTATCTATTTTTAATTTTTATTATTCAATCATTATTTGAGCTATATAATTTTATTTTGTTACACAAACGATGCTGTGAAGAAAATTTCTTAAACAAACTAAAAAAAACACAACATATCGTCAGCTTAGTATTGGTTTGGTTGATATGCCAAAAAGTCTTTATCCAGAAAAACGATAAAGAGATTTACATCTTTTTAATTTGTGTATGCACTGGGTACCTCAGATATGATACATTATAGCAAGAAACTGTTTCAAAATCTGAATGAAAATATGTATTTGATAAATTTCCTAACTCGATATTTTCAAAAATGGCCAGTGGGCCGAACCAATAATAATGCGACGAATTGGAAAACTTTTGGGAAAGAGAGACAGAACTAGTTGTAATATATTTGTTTCTCTCGCACTTACGTTTTTGGTGCAGCTCTGCTAGTTAGTTGCAGAGTTGCAGATTTCGGTAGTTCCAAAAACGTCCGCCCGCAGCGCTAGTGCGTGTCTTCACTGGTGGTCAGGCTTGCCATTTTAGCACTTTAGGTGCTAGATCTAGCACTTTTTTTGGGAGTTAGCACCCTAAAAAAGCACCAAACTAGCACCTAGCACTTTTTTTAAAAATATTGAAATTTTTTAGCACTTTTTTAAATAATTCAATATCTATATGAAAAATATCTTGAAACACTTCTTGAGTTCAAGAAATAACAGGATTTACAAATAACACAGTCCACACACAAATATACAGTTTCTCTGAATTGGGTTAAAGTTGAATAGTGAATAAATATCTCTACCAGTCATGCCAACTTTTTGTTAAATATTGGCATAACAATATTTACGAATTTCTAAAAAGAAGAAATAAGAAAAGTTAGTTTGGCATTTCTGACTTCAGTTCACACTAGATCACTTCCAAAAGAGTTCCAATTTGAAAACCAACATCTGATTGTTAACGGCAATGACCTTAAAGTACTGCCCGAAAACCCTGTCTGAGGTTGTTAGCAGATTTTTAAACTTTTGAAAGAATGGTAAAAATCTGTTTCGAAAAGAAATATTGCTAAGACTCTGGTGCTCCTGCATGTATATTAAAATTACAAAAGTATATGACTAACAAAAAATATTGTTCAGTAAAAATTTTCTGAATCTTAAATAGTTTTTCTACAGCAGGAAGAATTTAAAATTAGATGGTTTCTCTATATAAATATAATTTTCTTGACCGCAAAAGGCATTAAAATCTGAAGATTTATCAATATAAAAAGATATTTTCAAAATCTGAAGACATTTCTGTGAAAAAATTTCACATAATTGATGATTTTTCTAACGAAATAGTTAACAAAACCTACAATATTTCGTATAATAGCTAAACTTTCTGTAGAATCTGATATGTTTTAGCCTCAAAATCTGAAATTATTTCTATGGAGAACGTTTCTAATTTATCTCCAAATTATGATTTTTTAATTTCTTTACTGATTTAAAGCCAGCAATAAATGATGACCCTTCGAAATGGCGACTGTATGAAATGCATAGTTTTTATTTTTATTAATAATTCAATATATCAATAAAAACCATGGTGTGTCAACACTAACCCCAAAACATCAATAAAGATTTAAAATTCAAATAACTACAATTAACCTAAAAATACCATTAACGAAATAACTTAAAATATCACTAACCGCAAAATACTTTAACGAAATTATTTAAAATACCGTTTAACCTAACAGACCCTAACTCAAAAATTTTAAATATAGGGACCATCATTTACCTTAAAATACCACTAATGGCTGGTTTACATTATAAGATTTTCGGTGTGATTTTGAAATCCAGCCTATATGTTTTGCATGTGTACTAAAGCAAAATCATACCAAAAATCGTACAGTGTAAACTAGCCACAACGAAATAACTTAAAAAGCCTTAAAATACTCAAACGAAATAACTTTAAATACCGGTAACTCTAAAACAACTTAACGAAATAACTTATTATACCGATAACCTTAAAATACCCTAACGAAATATTTATGAAATAACGTTATCTATTAACACAAAAGACTGGTTTACACTATAAAATTTTCGGAAAGATTTTGCAACTTTGTCTATATGTTTTGCATGTGTACTAAAGCAAAATACTACCGAAAATCTTATAATGTAAACTGGCCTTAACCTTATGAATCGGTTGCCAACTCTGATAAAAACCCATAATGCATGTTAAAAACAAACAAAAAAATCTAGCACCTTTTTTAGCACTTTTTATTTTGAATCTAGCACTTTCTAGCACTTTTTTTCAACGATCTAGAACCTTTTCGCATTTGTCTTATGGCAACACTGCTGGTGGTGTATGATTTTTTCCACCACTACAAGTAAATAGTTCAGTTTAAACTTGTTTAATCTCAGTGCTGCCACAGGCAAGATTCAAAATTCCCAAAAGTGTAGACAAAACTACCCAAAAAATATGAAATTATAAATGACTTCAATTGACATATTATTATAATTTGAACTCCGAAAAAAGGTAATAACCTCATCAGTAAACTTAAAAAAAGTGATTTGGCCATTTCAATTGTCCCATCGTTCTGGGCGTTATATTATTACAAAGAAAAGTTCCTTAATTATGCAGCATTTATGATGAACTTTTGAGTCTCATATGAATCTTCATAAAATTTAGAGAAAAAATTAACTTTAGAACAAAACACCTAAAAAGCTTGTAAATAAGAGTCAGTTATGATCACATGTGAACGATTTAAAAATAATCTTATTTTAGAGTCTTTCAAAAATCAAGTTTTATTTGCGCTTTTTAAATACACACAAAAAATCTTTGGCAAACAATTAGGAGCACTTCAACTAAAATAATGTTTTTGTGGCATATACAATATAATAAATTATTCGATAAAACTTTATTAGTTGAAATTTTCTTAATTACTTGGTAACGATTTTTTTGTGTACGTTAATAGCTTATTTGTATAACGAAAGAATTTCAAAGCATGTATAGATTAATAGACTTTTCTGATGTATCGGTTTAATTCGTGGATGATCAGTCGCTGTGAATCAATTCATTAACTCGTATGAATAAAAAATAGATATTGGAATTTTTATGCACCGAAATAACTGAATACCGGTTATCTTAAAATACCATTATCGAAATAATTGCAATACAGTTAACCTTAAAATACCGTTATCGAAATAATCGAAATACAATTATCCTTAAAATACTGTAACGGAAATAATCTACAATAGCGTTACTTACCCTCACCGATAATCGCACCGTTTCTGCTACCAACAATGCTTTTAAGTAATTGCTAAGTTGTATTCATAGACCCACTATCTAATGGCTAGTTTATGAATTAAATTCTTTTTTTATGTATAATATATTTTTTTATTTACAAATTTGATAACTTTCTCAATTCATTCATTTGAATTGAAATTTAAGTGAAAAACTAAACAATTTAATAATTGCTATCATCCATGCCCTACCCATAAAGTGGCAACACTGCTTATGTTATTCATATAGATGTGTGCAGACCTTTAAAAATAGAATTCCTTAATTCGTATTTTAAATCTCAATTTTACAATAAGTTGATCTCAGTGAATTTTTTTTTTTACCCCGATGTAGTACTTTTCAAGCAGATTTGAAAAAAAAATCCGCGGAAAGACCTCTGTAGGGAGTTTATTTCTGTGCAAAGTCTGTGCAAAGTCTGCACAACAATGGGTTTAAAATAAATAAATATTTGATCACTTTTTCTCATGAAAGTGGATTGTTAGTAATGAATCCATAATAAATTGCAATATACGTGTGTATGTTAAGATAATTTGGTAAAGTGCGAACTTAGATAGATAGACCCGTAAGTAGTTTTGTTCATTTGTGTTTTGAATGAAAATAAATAACGTAAAGCAGGGTTGGAAAGCATTTTATAATATTAAAAATAGCGGGCAAAGCCCGCTACGTTGTTAGCGTGTCTTAAAGTTTTTTTTTTTAATTCCAGTTTATGTAAAGGTAGACCTGGCAATTCAAGTAAATTCACAAATTCAGTTGGAAAATTTACTGCGTCGGTTTCTTCCACCGGTGCTTCTTTACATGAAGTTTAAATATCGGAATATATAAGTTCCATTCCTTTTCTAAGGTTTTTTCTCTTTTAGAAAATTTGTTTAACTTTTTGGAGAGTATGTTTCAATGCTACATAAGTTTCATATTCCGTGGATAGTGTTTGAACAGGTAATTCCCTCTTCCAATCCATTTGCATTGTCTATAATTTCAATTCCACTCGTTCAACGTTTATATCCATTTCATTCCACTTGTGTAGTGTTTCAATTCCACTCGTTTCCTATTTAGTTTCTTAATTTTAGTGTTTCATATACACTTGTTCTTTAAGTTTTAGGTTTCTAGCTAAAGACGCAGATGTTAAGGGGGGGGGGGGCAATTTTCCCCTTTTGAACCACCATTTTTACCACGTTCCTGTCCAAAGTCCTAGAAATGCCTTGTCGATAAGTTAGCTCATACTCCAAGGAAAACATATTATATATTACAGGTTTCTAGCCGAAGGGTTCGGTTAGGCCATCAAGGGGGAGAATTATTCCGTTTTTATCCCTCCCGGTAGGAATTTCCAAAAATTCCGTCTTAGAGAACGTCTGCGTTGGAGGAGGAACCTACTACATACATAATTTTAGGTCTCTATATCCAGCAGTTTGGCCAGGCCGTCAAGGGGGAAGTTTTTTCCCTTTTTACCCCTCCCGGTATGAATTTCCAAAAATACCATCTTAGGGGACGTCAACGTTGGAGAAGGAACCCAAATACCGAATTTAAGATCCCTTGTTCCAGCATTTTGGCCAGGCCGTTAAGGGGGAGACTTTTCCTGTTTTTGACCCTACCTGTAGAAATTTCCAAAAATCTCATCTTAGCGGATGTCTACAATAGAGGAGGAACTTTAATACCAAATTTCAACTTCCTACCTCCAGCGGTTTGGGCAGGCCTTTAAGCGGCACTTTTCGCTTCATTAATCCCCATTTTTGCAATGTCCCTGTCCAAAAAGCACCTTCTCGGTAAGTGAGCCCATACTCCAAGTAACATATGTTTTACATTTCAGGTTTCTAACCAACTTTTACTATTTGTGCCCCTCTCGGTAGGAATTTCCGAAAATCCATCGACAGCTTCCTAGTTCCAGCAGTTTGAGCAGGCTGTCAAGGGGGACACTTTTTCTTTTTTTGTCCCTCCCGGTTGGAATTAGGCTAGAAGAGGAACCTAAGTACCGAATTTCAGCTTCCTAGTTCCAGCAGTTTGGACAGGTCGTTAAGGGGCAACTTTCCCTTTTTGAGCCCCCATTTTATAACGACCCTGTCCAAAATTCAAAAAAGTATCTTTCTAATAAGTTAGCCCTTACTCCAGGGACCCACATTTTAAGCTTCAGGTTTCTAGCCGAAGGGGTTTTTACCGGCCCCCAAGGTGAGGCTTTTCTTCTTTTTGCCCCTCCCTTTAGGAATTTACAAAAATTCCATCTTCGCGGCTATCTGCGATGGATGAGGAACATTCATACCAAATTTCAACTGCATTGCCTAAGCGGTTTGGGCAGGCCGTTAGTGGGGACATTTTCCCTGTCAACCACCATTTTTACTATGTTCCTGTTCCAAAATAGAAAAATTACGTTGCCGGTGAGTTAGTCCTACTCCAAGGATTTAAAATTTTAGGTTGACCAAAAGGGATTGGGCAAGCCGTCAGGAGGAGACTTTTACCTTATTTCCCCTCCCGATAGGAATTTCAAAAATTCCGTCTAAGCGGACGCCTACACAGAAGGAGGAACTCACATACCGAGTTTCCTTTTGGGATATCCTGTAGGGAATTCCAAAAATACAAACTTAGTCGATGTCTACTATAGTGGAGGAACCTTTATACCAAATTTCAACTTCTTACCTCCAGTGGTTTGGGCAGGCACTTTTCCAATTTGTGAGACTGTTTATGGGGAGACTTTTCCCCTTTTTGCCCGTTCCGGTAGGAATTTCCAAAAATCCCGTCTTAGCGCACGTCTATGCCGAATATCAAGAAACCTTGTTTTAGTGGAGATATCCGTGGGGGGAGGAAAAAAGTATTTTTTTTTTTGAAATTATATATTATTTTAAATGGTACTTTTTGGAAAAACGAAATTTTTTGGAAAAAGATACTTTGTTTTTACAAAGTACTTTATTTGTACTTTTTTTGGAAAAGGTATTTTTTTTAAAGGTGTTTTTTGGAAAAAGGTACTTTTTTTTGGAAAAGGTACTTCTTTTGGAAAAGGAACATTTTTTTAGAAAAAGGTACTTTTTTTTGGGAAAAGGTACTTGTTTTTGGAAAAGGTACTTTTTTTGGAAAAAGGTATTTTTTTGAAAAAATGTATTTTTTTTCGGAAAAGGACCATTTTTTTAGAAAAAGGTACTTTTTTTGGGAAAAGGTACTTTTTTTTGAAAAAGATACTTTTTTTGAAAAAGGTATTTTTTTAAAAATTAACCCCCATTTTTACAACGTCCCTGTCCAAAATTCCAGAAAGTACTTTCCAGAAAAGTTAGCCCATACTCCAAGGAACACATATCTTAAATTTCAGCTTTCTAGCCAAAGGGGAGACTTTTCCCCTTTTTGCCCGTTCCGGTAGGAATTTCCAAAAATCCCGTCTTAGCGGACGTCTACGCCGAAAGAGGAACCTACATACCAAATTTCAACTTCCTAGCTTCAGCGGTTTGGGCTGGGCGATGTTGAGTCAGTCAGTCATTCAGTCAGTCAGTCACGTTATTCTTTTATATATAGAGATTTCTTAAAACTATAGTCTTAAAAAGTAATTAAATTTGTATATAAGAGCATTTGAAAGTGACTACAAGATAAAACAATTTGTAATAAAAATTAGTTTTACTTACAAAAAATAAATACCATTGGAAAGATAGTAAAAATATCTTATGGATGACATTTTTTTTTTGTTTGTTTACCCATTAGCAGCGAATGAGATTTGTTTTTAAGATTTTTTAAAATAAACCGTTTTTATAAAAACCACCGTATACTACCACATAATTTTTTACTTATTAATATATTCTCAAGATTAAAAACTTTTGAGATGTAGTTCATATTTTATCATCTCAAACACCGAAGATATTAGAAGGCAAACCTAATTTTTTTGCAGATGGTACAAAAGATACAACTTTGACTCTAAGGTTGCGTTTACACTTGCATCGAAATCCCCAGATTTTGCTATTCACCACTCTGAAAAACAATAAAGAAAAACATATATATGTGCAATTTTTAATAAAGCACTAGGGTTTGGGATTTCCCGGACTTTTTTATTTCCCGGGAAACGGGAATGAAAAAATTTGATTCCCGGGAAATATTTTTGAACAAAATTGTTAATGAAAACCACCTACATACATAAGTAATTTTTGTTTAAAAAAACACTATTTTAGTACAAATGCAGTCTGTGTAGTGAGAATTCAAAGTAAAAAATATCAGAATGTTGAACATTTGATTTCACATAAATTACTCGCAGCACTGCCAAATGAATTGCAAGATTCCAGCAGAAAACACCTACTACTGGACTGTCGGAAACAAACCGTTTCATCACACTTGGCCCATTAGATATGGTGGCCACAATGTTATTTTCCAAAGACAAATAAAACTCTTCTAGTCTTATTTCTACAATTCTTCTTATTTCATCAGTATTACATCTTCCTGATATATAACCTGGGGTTATAAAATGAATTATTTCCGTTTATACATATGTTCAAATATCTCTTTTCTGATATTCTTGTCCATTCATCTAAGATTATAGTAAATCTCCTATTGTTAGAAATATTGCCCGATATTTCATTTATCATGATATCTTTTACATGATTGTAGTAATTTAATATAATGTTCTTTACATCGGTTTCATTTTTTTGCAATGCCAGGTTTTTATTATAAAAACTTTCTCGAATAAACGAATATCTAGTTATGGTGCGGATTGACTGCGGCTAATTTGGATACCATTTCAGGAAATGTTTGCCCTACAATAAAACCTTTAATGCCTATTCAGCTTACACTTTTTTCTTCGGGTACTTTTCTAATTTTAGCTGAAACGTTATTCTTGTTGTTGTTTTCTTCACCATCAATTTTTTTTTTTGTGAACCAAATTCAGATGTCGGATAACCAAATTTAGATACCACCGTTAACCATTAGTCTTTTCTTTTCACATTTATTAATATAAAGGAGTATTTTAAATTTTTAAATTTATTTTTAATCAAACGGTTTTGTTCATTTTGTGTATGAAAACCTTACAAAAATATTTATATTTTCAAATATTTTGATTGGTTGAAAATAAATTAACCAATCAGAATGCTCCAAAAATAAACCAAGTCAAGGTATACTGCCACCCAATATTTTAACTAAAGTCGACTTTACCTAAATTATACATTTGAAAAATTTAGTTAGTAAGGGCGATTATTTGTAAGAAACAAAGCTTTTTCATATTTCTTTTAAACATTTTACCAAGTTTTTAGGTTTTACTACTTAAATTTTGAATGAGTTATGCGAAAAATCTTTATTAGTTGAAATGCTCCTAATTACTTGGCAAAGATTTTATTTGTGTGTCAAATAAATTTATTCCCTTTTAAAAGATTTTAACAATGACATTTTTGTTTTGGTATTTAAAATGTTTTTTATGACTAAAATTAAAAAATCCTATTCCAAACAAAAACAATTTAAAAAATTTTATATTTTTAAAATTTCCCGTTTTCCCGGGAAAAATATATTATTTTCCCGGGAATTCCCGAACCCCAAACCCTATAAAGCACACATAGTTGGGTCTAATAAATTCATTTTCTAAAAATTTAACGTTTATATGCTTTTCTTCATTGTTTTTTGAGAGTGGTGAATAGCGAAATCTCGGGATTTCGATGCATGTGTAAACGCAACCTAACCAACAATTATACTGAATTAACACATCGGGAGTCGAACATATTTTGGGAGTAATTACATTTTAAACCTATTGCCGGTATTCAGATTTTCATTTGTCAAAAGTTAGCCATACTTTGAAAGAAAAAAAATCTCACGATTTTGACCTCTACTATCTTCGGTGTTTGAGGTGATAAAAACTTGATCTATATATCAAATGAAAGCTTTTCGTCTTGATAACATACTAATAATCACAATTTTTGTTCTTATATAATTTTTTTATGGAATAAAAGCATTAAAAAAATAAAAAAATAAAATTCCTACGCCGAATCATAATGGGTCAACAAAAAAATGCTATCCTAAAGATATTTTTATTACCTTTCCAATGGTGTACATTAGAGTGGGTCGATTTGTATGGACAAACATTTTTTGATATTGTGCCATCGATTTTTCGATAGCTTTTGGCATGAAAATTATTTTCTGCTTGTTTTCATCAACATCATCATCATTATCATCATTTCATCATCAAGCAACATTTTTTATCCGATTTTCATAAGTAATACCTTTCTGGAAAAGTTGTAATGTTATATTGTTTACAACTTCATTAGTTGTTTCAAAAAGCCAGCGCAAGATGGCGCTAATCTAGCATTTATTTAAAAATTGCAAAAAATTGAAATTTTGGCGCGAAAATGATTTTTTTGATATGTCGTAGTGGAATTTTTTTCCTCATGCCAAAAGCTATCGAAAAATCAATGGCACAATATCGATTGCTAAATCGACCCACCCTAGTGTACATATTCCCCCTGATTATGTAAGGCGTAGGCGCAGACGTTTTTAGGCGTTTTTACAGTAAAGTCGTTATAACAAATATTTTTGCAATACTTAACAGTCAAGTAAGTCTTGCATTTTACTAAAATTGTATTAGATACGGCAGGAAAATTTCGCTTTTTGTTAATTTCAATTTTGAAAAATTCGATTTGTATGGAAGTGTTTTTACTAAATACGCCAACGCCTTACATAATCAGGGGGATTGTTCCAACCCTATCATAAATGAAGAAAATATAGTTAAGTTCATTTTTAAACTTTAAACCGAAGTGACTCCCAATACAGGCTTTTCGGTGAAAAAAATTTCTTTGGGCCCCCCAAAGAGAGTTATATCAGTAGTAAAAATTTAGAATCAATCGGTGAGGTGCCTCTAAAGCAGGGATCGGCAACTATATACAACCTTATTTTGTGCTTGTATGAGTGAGTTGCAGCCTCTCACTCTCAATGCACTGACAGAGAACGTTTGTATAATAATTTGAAAATTTTAAATGTTTATAATGGGAATATAAAATAAAAATTTAAAAGCAAACAACAACTACGAAAACAAATATCAAAAAACAACAACACAAAAAAAAAATAAAAACAAAAAAATTTTTAAATAAATTACCAAAAAAATGTATCAATAAACATTATGCAGAGTGTAAAAAATCTGGCAAACAAGCGATGTGACAACCTACTTCATTGAAATCTTGTATGCGACGGATTATTTTTTTGTTCTATGTGTGAGCTTATGTAGGTGTGAGAGAGCGCCCATGGGCATAGGTGATGCCGACCTTTGCTCTAAAGCCAACATACGTCCAAATTATTCAATCGAATCAAAATTGAATCAACACAAATAGGAACAAATCTTATCTCACTTTATTCAATGTCCAATCATTGATTTAAAGGCATTAAGTCGCATCTACACGGGATAGAAAACTCACTAGACTTTATGAAAATGCAGCTCTGTATAATTCTACGAAATGTAATCTCTAGGCCATTGACAATTGCTGTCACACATAATTTCTTTAATTAGTAACAATTTTTAAGATATATTGTAACTTTATTGAACATTTTAGATTATTAAATACACCTTTTGGTATTTGGAAAAAATATTATTCTTTAAAATACAACAATTTTAATAAAAACAAATACTTTACAACTAGAGATGATACTTTTACGATAAAAATTAGTGCCAACTATATTAGAGATGACAAATTTAGCGCAAACTCTACGAGATTTCTATCCCGTGTAGATGTGCCTTTATGAATTATTCAGTAATTTATAAAATGAATCCAATATTATGCATACACTCAGGAAATTATGTAGGTAAAATCAACTGCAAATGACAGTTAAAATAACTACATTTGCAGTTAAAAAGGTGTAGACTACATTTGCATTTAAATCAACTGCAATGTGAGGTTATTTTTAACTGTTAAAAATCAACTGACAAATGTAGTAAAAACAACTACAAATTAAAACAACATACATGAAAATTATTTTAAAACTGTATAGATAACTGCAAATGTAGTTAAAATAACACAAAGAAAAATTATTTTAAAAATTATTAATTTAATAAAAACAATTTTATGTAAATACTCTTAACTTAATTTTATTCTATAATAAATTTAAAATTGAGAAATCTAAATTTACACTTAATATCACTTTTACTGTTCACTATTAAGAAATTGTTCTAGATGTCCGTCTGTGAGGGATGAAATTATTGTTTGGCTTCCTTTTTTTCTACAGGTAGAAAGGCATGAAAATATAAAAGAACTGAAAGAAAATAAATACAGTATATTTTAATACTCCCGTAAATAAATTTATATTTTATATTATAAAACTTACCTTATTATTTTAATAATTCAATAAAATATAACCTTTTCCGTATTACGCGTCATTACTCTTTAGCGTTGTTTTATAACTAAGACAAGAGAAAACATGTTGTTCTCATATTCTTTCACTAGAAATTTCTAAACAAATTTTCGTACACACATTCTTCTTTACTTCGTACACATACACACTTGAAAATTGAAGTATGTATTTGTAACAAAATTCAAAATAACTGCAAAATTCAAAAAAAACTGCAAAAACATTAAAAAAATTTTCTCTACCCAGGTGAAAATGTTCATATATGGCCATATAATGCAACATATATGGGTTCATGTATGGGTTCGGATCCGAAATTTGAGGGTATATGGCCATATATGGAGATATATGAATGTTCATATAAAATTTTATTTTTTAATAAAAATATTGCTTTTTTATTCAAATCAAATGTAAATATTATAATTCTATTCATACGTTACTGATGAATTTGTACATTTGAATGAAATTGAGAAATTATAGAATTTTTAATGGACAATAAACATTTTACTTCAAGTTTAGGAAATATTTTATGACTGATTTTTGATTATTTAATGATTGTTTATACACTAATAGAAAAAAGTTTGTAAAAATTTTAGTTAAAGCTACTAAAAATTAGTTCAAAATGAAAAACTGCTGAATTATCAGAGTAGTTTTGCTAAATATAAATAAGATAGGAACAGCAAAAATAAAACTGTTTAATATATTTACAAAATTTGAGTTATAATTGAGCTAAATTTCAGTGATTAGAAAATAAAATTAAATTGTACTTAGTAGTAGACCAAAAAACATCACATAAAATTTAAAATTTCCAAAGTTCCTTTTTCGTTTTTTGTTTTTAATGGAAATACAAATCTAGCCTTCTGAAATCAACAGTTTAATATTTTCAGCAAATATTTCTGTTGATTTTATAAACTGCTATTTGCATTGAACAAAATTTAACAAAATTTTTTTTAGATACAACAGTTTGTTTTAGCCATTTTTAGTTTACTAATATTTTGCAAAATTTTCTGCAGATTTTCTAAATTTAGAAGTTTTATTTTTGCTGTTTTTATCTTACTGCAACATTTTCAATTGTATTTCAAAATTTATCATTTTATTTCAGAAGTTATCAATTGTTTTTCTGATTTATCAATTGTATTTCAGAAATAATCAATTGAATTTCAGTTTACTCAATGGTATTGTAGAAGTTATGAATTGTTTTTCAGATTTACCAATTGTATTTCAGAAATAATCAATTTATTTCCAGTTTTATAATTGTTTTTCAGAAATTATCAATTGATTTTCATATTTATGAATTGTATATCAGAAACTACCAATTGTATTTCAGAAATTATAAATTGTATTTCAGAAACTGAAAATTGTATTTCAGAAA
Source organism: Leucophora obtusa (assembly GCA_949987735.1). NCBI lineage: Eukaryota > Metazoa > Arthropoda > Insecta > Diptera > Anthomyiidae > Leucophora > Leucophora obtusa. The sequence continues at coordinate 34,510,857 of OX465297.1, read as the reverse complement.
TTTATTAATTGTATTTCAGAAATTCGCAATTGCATTTCAGAAATTATCAAATGTATTTTACAAATAATCAATTGTATTTCTAAAACTGGCAACTGTATTTTAGAAATTGCCAATTGTATTGAAGAAGTTATCAAATGTATTGTATTTCAATATTTTTTGAATCCGCTCACGTAATTACCCCCATGATAAGAAAAAACTTAAAACGTTACCCATATATGGAATAATATATGAATTCATATATGAAGATATATGGAATATATGAACCAATATATGGACCAATAAATGCAGTATATTATCATATGCGGATTCATACATTTGAATGTATTTACCCATATATGCTTCCATACATAACATATATGTTCATATATGATCATACATTAAAACATATATGCTCATACATGAAACCATATATGACAATATATGAACATATATGAACATTTTCACCTGGGTAAGTAAATTAACTGCAATTGTAGTTAAAATAGCTACAACCGCATTACTACACAAATAACTGTCATGTAGTAAATGCAGAACTTTTCTGAGTGTATAAATTTAAAAAAAGAATTATCTCTTTCAAGGTCTGGGTGTGTATGTATGTATTTTTTTCTTATTCAGTAACAACAACAACACACAGTTTCTAGAGGTGCTTTTACATTTTCATTCATAACTTTTAAACGTCTGGACCAAATATGCCCATTTCCAATACCAAACTGCTTAAGAAATTGGACAAAAATTTTGACTAAAAATTAACATCCTAGCACAAATATTTTGAGCGTGATCGTGATTTCAACAGACAGACGGACACAGTCATATCGGTTTCGCTACCCAGCAAAACCACACATTACCAAATAATGTGTAAAGTAATGTGTTGCCATAGGGGCCGATGCATTACTTTACACCTTACTTCACTGATGAATTTTACAGGCGATGAGCCCCAAAGTAATGTATGAGGAGGAAGTGATAAAGTAATTGGTTACTTATGTGGTCACGAGGATGCGAAAAGTAATGGGTCTAAAAATAGATTTTCGTAAAAAAAAATTTTATTAAAAAAAATTTATTACAAATATTTTTTTATTAAATATAAAAACGTGGTCACGCTGGGATTCGAACCTGGGATTCCTGCATGTTAGCCGAGAACTATACCACCTGAGCTATCGACACATATAACATTCGATTGCTTAAAAAGTAAATGAATTGTTGTGCTTCGTATTTTTATTTGTAATGTCGAAAAATATATACCTTACACCCATGCTTGCAAAAAAACACAAAGTAATGTGTCTAAAAATAGATTTTCAAAAATATTCTAGTCATTACTTTCCGTTTATAAATCATGCATTACTTAATCAGTGATTGGTAAGTCATTACTTTTTGGTGTGAAATAATGCAGAAGGTAACGAGGTATCATTACAAGGTAATGCGTGAGTATATCGCACCCATTACCAAAGTTTTGCTGGGAATTGATAACGATCAAGAATATATATTTTTTTTATGTCCCAGATTTTTTTTCGATGAGTTACAAACGGAATGACAAACTGATATATACCCTCCTGCACAGTGGGATGGAGGGTATAAAAACACCAAATGTAATTCAGAAAAAACTTTAGTTTTTCAAAAATACTGGCAGAACAAAATGTGTACATATGTGTACGTTAATGAAAAAACATATTACTTATGACTCCTAATGAAATTTGTTAGAATCGGTCCATATTTAGATCTACCTCCTAGAAAGTTGTAAAATGGCCCAAATCGTATTGTGGTCTAGGATTTGCGTGTGCGCCTAGTAAACAGTAAAAAATAAAAATTTTCAAAATCGATTCACGTTCAAGGTCCCCACAAAGCGGTTGAAATTTAGAAATTTCGGAAAGTAAAAAAAAAAATCCTTAAATTTTGTTAAAAAATATTTGTTGTTGTGATATATTATTTCTAATAGATTATAGAATCCAAAAAAAGCTTTTATGTGGTGCAAATAGCAATCAAAATCTCCAAATTAGGCATTTTAAAAAATCTTTAAAATTAATTTAAAAAAAAGGTTTTTGAATTTTTATCAAACTCGTGGGTCATTTTGGATTCCAGGCTAAAGTGGGTTAATGTATCCGAAGAAATCAAAATTCCATATCTGAATCATCCCAGTGCGAAAAACACAAACGGGAAAGCGGTGGCAAAGCACTTTAACAGGTGGTACAAGTACTGGAAAAAGTGCTTTCACATTGATGGGTTTCCTTCTTTTTTGGAGCCATATTTGTTTACAAAACAGTAGATGTTTAGTAGTAGACAGCAGATGTTTGATTATTGCTTACTTTGTAATAAGCATCACCCCAACTCTTTAGTTGCCCGCAATAAGAAAATGATAGCTTGAGCAATACTTACGGATGAGATGGTCATCCTAAGACCATTTAATTAAAATTAAAAAAGATTTAAGAAGTCAGTCAAGAGGCTTTAAAAGTAGTGCACTTAAGTTTAAAAAAGAAAAAAAAAAATTGTAGAATTCACTTTAAGATAAAAGCTAAGTTTTATAGTCAGAACTAAGCACGATTCTTTTCTTAAATATATCTTAAGTAATTTCGTTTGAAATCTATCTTTGTTCTGACAATAAAACTGACCCTAAATACTAATTTTTCGGTAAAATGCCTCAAAATACTTGTTTAATTGCAAAAAATAGTTAATAGTTTCATATTAATTCTGCAAAAACAGCTCATTACAAACAAATTTTGAGAATTATCTCTTGAAAAAATGTAGTATCTCTCAGGTTTCCTGCACAAAAGAGATTCTTGAATCCAAGAATCTACACAAAATCTCAAAATTAAAAATGTTTGTTTAATGTCAAATTCTAAAATGTATGTTTACTAAATTATTCATGTTTTCCATTATAGCATTATTTGAAAAAAAAATTTTTTGGTCCTCAAGGGGTTATATATTTTATTAAATTATTAAAATAATAAGGTAAGTTTTATAATATAAAATATAAATTTATTTACGGGAATATTAAAACATATTGTATTTATTTTCTTTCAGTTCTTTTATATTTTTATCCCCTTTCTACCTGGTGAAAAAAATTAAGCCAAAAAATATTTCTTCCCCCACAGACGGACATCTAGGACAATCTCTTAATAGTGAACAATAAAAGTGATATTAAGTGTAAATTTTAATTTCTCAATTTTAAACTTATTCGAGAATAAAATTAAGTTAAAAAGAGTATTTACATAAATTTCTTTTTATTAAATTAATAATTTTTAAGATAAGTTTTGTTTATGTTATTTTAACTACATTTGCAGTTGTTTGTACAGTTTTACAATAATTTGCATGTATGTTGTTTTAATTGCATTTGTAGTTGTTTATACTACATTTGTCAGTTGATTTTTAACAGTTAAAAATAACTTCACATTGCAGTGGATTTAAATGCAAATGTAGTGTACACCTTTTTAACTGCAAATGCAGTTATTTTAACTGTCATTTGAAGTTGATTTCACCTACATAATTCTCTGAGTGTAATCGTAAAACAAAACGCTGATGCAATGGAAACAATTGTGAAAATGAATTAAAAATTTGATTTAAACAAAGAAATACGCAAAAGAATATGTTAATATATTTATTTGTGAAAAATTTCAAACTAAAATTATAGGGTATAGGGGGGCTCCTTCGTCAGTGGGGCACATACACTAATCGCATTTTTCTCCGATGTTAAGGGAGATAAATAAAATTGGAAAAAATATATTTTGTGCATTTTTCAATTACCTTTCCTTGACATCCACTTTGACGAATTTATATCACATGTGGTCGCAGACAGACGTGTTTTTGTGTTTGTTGGGGTGCCAAAAAAATAATTGAAAGTAACTACATTTTGCAATAACTTCCTCAAATGGATAATTTTTCATTATGTTGGACCTATGATCGTAAGCTTTCAAATAATAATAATTTGATTTTAATAAGTAAATGTGAAAAATATTACGGCCTGTTTACCTAAAAAGAAACGAAAACTAAACGAACGATAGGGAAACGAACGATATCGTAGGTATTTTGGATCATGTATCACGATTTCTTATTTTCGTCTAGACTTACTTATGTTACGTTATATGTCATTTGGGTTAATTAAATAAAAGGATTGCCAAAAAACTTTTCTCAAATTATTTAAAGCTTTCATGAAAATTTTGTTGAAAATATTAATCGATGTTAACCTTTTTTTTTGCTTTGACAAACCAACTTAAATAAACAAACAAATATAAATACGAAAAAATAGAAACTAAAAAATAATAAATTTTGTAAAACTTTTAATAAATAAATTCGATTACCGTTTAGAGTGAATAATTCACGGGTTTAATTATTTACAAAATGAAAGTGATAATATTAAGAAAATTGTATTAATATTGGGATGAATATGGAACAAAACGTGAGTGTTTCTCTATTGTTTAAATACACGCTGAAAAAAACGGCCTGTCCCAAACATATTTCTGCTGGTAATATATATATATTTGGAGAAATTGTTAAACATATTCGCCGTGTTTTTACTAGAAACAATATATATTTGCATGCAAATATATTATGTTTGCAAGCAAATATATTATGTTTGCCTGTAAATATATAATGTTTGGATGAAATGAAATGACGCTATCGGCAAATATTATATGTTTGCCAGCAAACATATAATATGTGTGTCATAAACAAATTATGTGTCCATTCAAATACTATGTATAAATAATATATTTAGTTATAAAGCAATTATTAATATATGCCAAACAAGAGGCGTATTTATTCTACTCTCCAAATTTCTCTATATTTTAATGGAAAAACATAAAAAGTAAAATTCGTACATCTACTGTTTGGCGATTATTTAATAACTAAATATATTATAAATCACATTGAATTTTACATCTAATACAAATCTTTCATTGAAAAACAATAACTACAATCTCTTCATTTATTTTTTATTTATTTTTATTAACAGATATTAATTAAAAACTCTTATAATAAGTTAATACTATAATATACACAATTAAATAATTTTTTTTTCTTTTTAACACAATTTTATGTTTTATTTATACAAATTTATTTTTTTTACATCTTTCACAATAAAATTAATAAATACAGGAAAAATATCACTAAATTTTCTGACTAGATGCAGTCTAGCTAAACTAAACGATTATTACCAACTACAAAAGTTATAATGGCTACATACAACTTTATATGTATCAAGAATGGAAATTCGCCGTTTTTCCAAATATATGTTAATTGTATGCCACAAATATAATTACTATAAAGTTAAAAATAGAAAAATATGTATTCTTAGATGACAAAATATGACTAATTTACAAACAAACCCATGTTTACCGGGAAATATATGTATAGTAACTATAAAAACAATATAATTGGAAGCATACTCCAAATACATATATGGTAGTTTGTAAACATACATATAGTTACCTCCAAACATATACAAAAACGTCTTTTTCCTCCGTGTACGTTATCGTTCGGTAAAAAATGTAAATCATTATACATGAACCGAAAAATGTGATCGTTCGTAATTTACACGAAAATTTCGTTTCGTTCGTAATATATAAACAGGCCGTTAATTTTATGTTAGTGGCTGTCTCTGGTGCACAATCACCAGATGGCCCCTGTAGCTACAAAGAGTTGGTGCACCCCTGCCTAAAAAGCTCTATAAGACTTTTCTATGTACTATGTGTTTAAAATATGTTTAGTAGTAAATTGGAACAATCTTGTTCATTCTTAAATTTATATTAATTATTCATTTTTTTGCAATTTTGACGAATCATTATATTATATGTAGTTTTAAATTATTATTTTTTTAATGTAGTGGAGATTTATTGATTAAAAAGAATCACATATCTTAAACAACTTATTCTAAATTATTTATTTCAGTCATTAAAAGATTAACTTTGCCGTATTAACAATTTTTTTTATTGAAATTGAATCTAGCTCTTTTGGCGAATATCCCCAGTTACGCCGATTTGGGTTACTTTGAAAATCATTAAAAAAGTAATAGAAAATATGCAAATAATTAGAATAAAAATCATAGAAATTAAAGCCAAGATATGTAGATCTTTAATTTGAAAGTAATTTTTGGAAAATAAGTGGCGAAGGATCCCTCCTCTACCCTACGCAGTGTCACGTTTTTCTTTGAAATCAATTTTTGCTCTCATTTTACCGATCTTGACTCCAAAAGTAAAGGAACGCACTTAATATGTTATTTGTTTTTAGCATATGTACATATGTAAATACATTTAATATCCTCTGGTGAGATGTGTATAAAAACATTTTACAAAAGTTGCCATTTACAATCAGAGCTTTAAAGAATTAATTCCTTAATTAAATTATTCAATTCTGAATTAAAAATTCGATGAATTAATTCACAAAGCACCATATATTGAATGGAATTAATTCATATTTTTTTTCGTTCGATTTATTTTGTTACACTAATAGAAAAAAGTCCGTAAAAAATTTAGTAAAAACTACTAAAAATTAGTTAAAAATGATGCTGCAGAAAAAAACTGCTAAATTAGCAGATTATTTTTGCTATATATTAGTAATATAGGAACAGCAAAACTAAAACTGTTAAATATACAGAATTTTAGTTATATATGAGCTAATTTTTGTAAATGGAGATTAGCAAATTAACCTGCTAAAATCAGCAAAAAATTTTGCTAAATAAATAGTAGCCTAAAAAATCACCAAAAAATTTAAAATTTTCGAAGTTTTTTTTTCGATTTTTTTTTTAAATGCAAATAAAAATCGAGCCTTTTGAAAACAGCAGTTTACAATTTTTTAGCAAATATTTCTGCTGATTTTAGCAGAATAGACTGCTATTTGCATTCAACTAAATTTAGCTTAAAAATAGCAAAAATTTTGTAGATTTAACAGTTTATTTTTGCTATTTTTAGTCCACAAATATTTAGCAAATTTTTCTGCAGATTTTACAGTACAATTTGCTATTTTCAATTAACTAAAAGTTAGCCTAAATATAACTAAAATTCTGTAAATTTAGCAGTTTTAATTTTGCTGTTCTCATTTTACTAGTATTTAGTAAAAAAATCTGCTAATTTTAGCAGTTTTTTCTGCAGCATCATTTTTAACTAATTTTTAGTAACTTTTTCTGCTATTTTTACGGATTTATTTCTATGAGTGTACGAATTAATTCAATTGCTATAGTTCTTTTTATTAAATCAAATGAATTAATTCACTGGTGAACGCGTTCAATTTTATAAATCGAACGGAAAAAAAGTGAATTAATTACTTACTGAATTAATTCACCACTGAATTCGTTCAATTTCATTTTCGTTCAGTGAATTAAAAAAAATTAAATTATGTTCAGTGAATTAAATAAAATTACGTTCAGTGAATTAAAAAATTAAAAAAAATAAAATTACGTTCAGTGAATTAAAAAAAAAATACGTTCACTGAATTAAAAAAACACAAAATACGTTCATTGAACTCAAAGCCTGTTTTCTGCCGTTCAGTAGAAAAAAACATTTATTTACAAATAAAATTTGCAGCTAAGCAATTTTATAGCGTTTGCTAGTAAAAATAAACAAATTACATATACAGTGGTGGAAAATTTAATAGGAACGATTCAAGATTTTTCTAATTTTTTTTCGTTGCCTTTATTTTTAAAAATCAAAATAGTGGCTAAATTCGCCTCGGGAGGCAAATATGTGGTTTAGAATATTGTGCAGAATTTTAACATAATTTCTGTTTTTTTATTTTGTCACTTGTTTTAAGTGGCGTGGCTTTCAATGAAAAATTAGCTATATCGACCTGTTATCAAATTACAGAGTAAAATTTAGCGAGTACTGATCGGATTTATACAAACTGTATATTTTTGGAAATTCTACAAAATTTCCTTAAGTCTTGCATTATTTTTATCCAGAAATATTCGCCAGACTTAAAATGACAGTGTCTTAAACATGAAAAAAATTTCTTTGTTTTTAGCAATTTTAAAATAAAGTTAACACTGATTAAACTATTAAAAATAAAAACTTTACAGATATAGATGAATTTGGAAAAAATATAACTATTAATTTTTCAAACTTATGCTTCCCAGTAAAATGTAGAAGCTTGACTATGACGTATTTCATGTATACGTTTTTACAATACAATGTTGTCTTCTACTGAACGGCAGAAAACAGGCTTTGAATTCAGCGAACGTAATTTTTGTTTTTCAATTCAGTGAACGTATTTTTTTCTTTTTTAATTCACTGAACGTCATTTAATTTTTTTTAATTCACTGAACGTAATTTTATTTTTTTTTAATTCACTGAACGAAAATGAAATTGAATGAATTTTGTGGTGAATTAATTCAGTAAGGAATTAATTCACTTTTTTCCGTTCGATTTGTAAAATTGAACGCGTTCACCAGTGAATTAATTCATTTGATTTAATAAAGAGAACTATTGCAATGGAATTAATTCTTTGAATTTATTGTTTGATGAACGCGTTCAGTTGAACGAATTCAGTGAATTACTTAAGAAGAGGAATTCATTCGATTCTAGAGGAAATTGAATTCGATTGGTAGTGAATTCATTCAAAAAAGAATTAATTCTTCAAAGCTCTGTTTACAATTTCAAAATAATTGAAATGCAAAACCTTTTATATGGTATTTTAAAAAGAAGGAGACTCATACCACTTTTAAGATAAGTGGCTTGTATAAGTATTAGGGAGGGTCAATTTCTGGGACAAAAGATCGTAGGGGGTGAAATGATTCTACGAAGAATTCTAAGCAACTTTGCCCTAGAAACCATAGGTCTAAAATGGATTTCGAGCTTGCGGATATTCCAAAATATGTTGTAAGTGGTGCTTTATGAGTTTGAATAATGAGTTTTATTAATTATACCCTACACCAGTACATGGACAGGGTATAAGTTTGTGCTGATGTTTATAATTCCAAAAAATATTGAAACTAACCAACTTTAAGTATTCCGATTGACCCAGAATAACATTTCGTTTCGATATTACGATATCCGTCCGTCTGTCTGCATATCCACATATTTTAGTGCGCATGGTAGAGATCGCAAATATTAAGATATTTCTAAAAAATTTGGTGTACCGACTATATTCGGCCCAAAAACAAAGCCTATTGATTTTGGTTCAAATCGGTCCTTATATAGACCTTGTGTCTATATATGGGTTCCCCCAAAATTATATTGCTTGCACACTACAGGTCGCAAATACGAATATATTGTAATGAAATTTTATAAACGGATTCAAATGGGCTCATGAATAAAGGAATCGGTCCGTGTTTAGACCTAGTGCCCGTATAAAGGTTCCCCAAATATGGGCATATTTGCTCGGTAAAGGTCGCAAATATTGAGATACTTTGATAAAATTTGGTACCCAGAATTATATCGGCCCAAGGATGAAGCTTTTTGGCTTTCAACCAGACTAGTGTAGGGTATCGTATAGTCGGCATGTCCGACTGTATGACACCCTACACCAGTCTGAAATGTTTTGAATTGAAATTCGAATGGTTTGACAAGGACTTATGTCAAAATTTGTCTATAAAATGATGAAAAGTTAGAAAAACGGTATTTCATCTAAAGTTAGATGTATTTAAGATGAAATCGGAAATATAGTCCATATGGGCGATTGGTTCAAATATTGACCGATCCTATCTAGAACCAATAGGCTTTGTTCTTGGGCCCATATGAGTCAACTTACCAAATTTCATTAAAATACCTTCGTATTTGCGACCTGTATCATGCGAAAAATCAATTTTTGGGTGAGCTTTATATAGGCACTGGGTGTATCCATGGACCGATTTTAATCATAATGCATAGACTTCTTTCTTGGGCCAATATAAGTCGGTGCACGAAATTTCAGCACAATATCTTAATATTTGCGAACTGTAGCTTGCGGATAAGCAAATTTTTGGGGGACCTTTATGCAAGCACTAAGCCTAAAAATTTACCAATTGTAAAAAAAAATCAATAGGCTTTGTCCGTATGCCCATGTGAATTAGCGTACCTAATTTCATTCAAATATATTCGTATATGAGACCTGTAGTATACAAAAAAAAAACAATTTTGGGAGGAACCTTTATATGGGCACTAGGTCGAAACATGGACCGATATTAACCATAATCAACAGACTTCGATCTTGGGCAGATATAAGTCGATGAACCGAATTCCATTAACTTCGTATTTGTAACCTGTAGCGTGCAAAAATACCAATTTTGGGGGTACTTTATATGTGCACTAAGTCCAAACGTGGACCGATTTCAACCAAAATTAATATGCTGCAACATTTAGTGGGTTGTTTTGTAAAACGCCTTGCGTTGCGTTGATTTGTGTATAAATTCTTATGGTTATAAAAACGATTTATATGGAAAACAACGCAAGGCGTTGCGTTTTACAAAATAACCCCCTTAGGCTTGTCCGAATTATCTAATTATTTGCAACAAAAGTTTTTAAGGCTGTATAAACTCTGCCAATAAAGTAGTTTTTTTAAAGTATTGATTACTAGATCTCACAACATTTACCAAAGCCATCATACCCGTATTTGGCATACTTGAGCATTTAATTTTTTTTAATGAACACCTTTAAACATTTTTAAAAATGTATTACCTGTAAGTTCAGAATAACATGTTACTAGGTAAGGAGTTCCATCGATGCACGCTGAAAAAAAACGGCCTGTCCCAAACATATTTTTGCTGGTAATATATATATATTTGGAGAAATTGTTAAACATATTCGCCGTGTTTTTACTAGAAACAATATATATTTGCATGCAAATATATTATGTTTGTAAGCAAATATATTATGTTAATATATAATGTTTGGATGAAATGAAATGACGCTATCGACAAATATTATATGTTTGGCAGCAAACATATAATATGTGTGTTATAGACAAATTATGTTTCCATGCAAATACTATATATAAATAATATATTTAGTTATAAAGCAATTTTTAATATATGCCAAACAATAGGCGTATTTATTCTACTCTCCAAATTTCTATATATTTTAATGGAAAAACAGAAAAAGTTAAATTAATACATCTACTGTTTGGCGATTATTTAATAACTAAATATATTATAAATCACATTGAATTTTACATCTAATACATTCATTGAAAAACAATAACTACAATCTCTTCATTTATTTTTTATTTATTTTTATTAACAAATATTAATTAAAAACTCTTATAATAAGTTAATACTTAAATATTCACAATTAAATAATTTTTTTTTTTCTTTTTAACACAATTTTATGTTTTATTTATACTAATTTATTTTATTTTTTCACATCTTTCACAATAAAATTAATAAATAAAGGAAAAATATCACGAAATTTTCTGACGAGATGCAGTCTAGCTAAACCAAACGATTATTACCAACTACAAAAGTTATAATGGCTACATACAACTTTATATGTATCAAGAATGGAAATTCGCCGTTTTTCCAAATATATGTTAATTGTATCAACAAATATAATTATTACCGGGAAATATATATATAGTAACTATAAAAACAATATAATTGGAAGCACACTGCAAATACATATATGGTAGTTTGTAAACATACATTGATTACCTCCAAACATATACAAAAACGTCTTTTTCCTCCGTGTGGACATGCCCTTGTTAAAATAATATGTAGGTCTAGTAATAGAAAATTAAGAGCTTACCCCCATCATTACAAAAAGATTATTTTTATAACCAAAACTTATAAAAAAAAAATGTTCCCAAATTTTTTGTTAAAATTATGTAATTTTTAATTTAATAGTCAATATGAAACAAGATGAAAAACTTATTATTTTAAGGTTTTTTGTAACCTATAGATAATAGGTAAGTGTAACATGTAAGTTCAGAATAACATATTACTACACCCAAAATATTCAATAGTGGAATAGTTAACAAAATCCATAGTTGAAACCAAATAAATTTAAAATAACTTTTTGTAATTATAAACAACTATAGGTTTGTTTTTTTCGAATTTTGTATAAATATTCCATACAAATTTAAGCATTTATAAAACTTTTAAGTAGGTATAAATTTAGCTTCTTAAAAATTAAGTAGTTATAAAAATGCTACCAAGTCTTAAAAATTCTTGGCTTTTCTCCACGGTTGGCATTGAATACCTTTTCATAATAACGGTAGTTGGCTACAGCAGCTACTTGAAGACCCATATGGAAATTATAAAAAGTCGATTCCATTAAAGACATATGTCTTTTTGTATCACCGGTTTCATTTCGCTTTTTTACCGGTCTAATTCTGTAATAACTTAAACTACCGTTAAAATACCGCTAAAATACCGAAACACAGATTTATAACGGTATTTTGCAGATACAGCAAAATGTAAGAGGTAATATTATAAAATAAAACCTGTGATATTAGGATACACATGCCACTATTGTACTCGCAGTCCTAAAATTTTAATATCGGTATTGATGTGGACGTGGTAGGCAACTACCGTTATATTGAAAAGGTAGTGCTTGTCAACCATGCTTTTCTCTTTAAAATGTAAACAAATATATTTGTCATAAAAATATTTAACATTTTAGAATTTTTATTTTATAAAATATTGAAAACAGCAAAAGCTAACAAATGAATTATGCATTTGTTAGTAACGGTAGAGCAGGGCACATAAGATAATTGCTGCATTTTGAGTTCCGGCGGAGTATTTGTACGAAAACAGCTTTTGTACAAAGGCGACTCCAAATGTTTAAATTTTGTTTGTTTACAAAAAATAAAAGAAAAGTCAGGTAAGTATGGATAGTCGTTTTTTTACAAGTCGTTATAGATATCGATATAAAATTCGAAAAAAAACAAACCTTATGTTTTCGGTAATATTAACAATATTATAATTACCCTGTAAATAACAATTTAAAATAAGAATGTCAAGTCAAATAAAAAACTAAATTTTATTTACATCGAAAATTTTAACACATAAAAATGTTTTGATCTTATTAACAACAAGAAACAAAAATAATTTCCTGCAATTTTCAGTCCGGTAAATCGAATTAAGCAGGTAATCGTGGATTTTGCAATATTGTTTTAATTTTTAATTAAGTAAAAACATTTTTCTTATAGAATGTAAGGATGTTTAAAATTCTGGACATCTTCTGACAATATTTTAAAGTGAATGTGGTTCGGATTGAATAAAATACCACTACCATTTGAATTTTATTGAACATCTCTTTTTACAACGTGCATTATGGTATTTTTATTAGAATTATTATGTCTGTTCCCGTACTTTACCGAAGTTACCCAAACTAGCCCAAAGGCTCAAAATTGCGTGTAAATTGTTGTTGTTTGGGCTGTTTTGGGTTCCCGCGGGTACTCGCGGTAACGTACGGGAACACACATATTGTGTGACAAATTTATTTTTTTCTAATGTTTTAAAAAATAGATATTGCATATAGTTTAATTTAAATTAAAGGTGAAAATACAAGTTCCGTGGTTTGTATTAACCATTTTTCAATTTAGTATAGTTGATATCTGTTACGTTTAATTTTTATTGAATTTTCACTAGCTAATCGTAACCGAAAACTACTCCGTAGTTGATTTTTAGATTTCGAATAGACATAGTTATCTTCCACTACTTCATATTAACTATGTCATAGTGAGGGTTATTTCACCTATGACATAGTTGAAAAAATAGTGTTCATCAACTACGTATATTTTAGGGTGTAGGTAAGGAGTTACCTCGACGGACACGCCCTTGTTAAAATAATATCTTTGGTAATAGAAAAGTACACTCAGGGAATTATGTAGGTAAAATCAACTGCAAATGACAGCTAAAATAACTGCATTTGCAGTTAAAAAGGTGTAGACTACATTTGCATTTAAATCAACTGCAATGTGAGGTTATTTTTAACTGTTAAATATCAACTGATAAATGTAGTAGAAACAAGTACAAAGCAATTAAAACAACGTAATTTGGAAATTATTGTAAAATTGTACAAATAACTGCAAATATAGTTAAAATAACATAAATAAAAATTATTAATTTAATAAAAACAAATTTATGTAAATACTCTTAACTGAATTTTATTCCATAATAAATTTAAAATTGAGAAATCAAAATTTAGATTTAATATCACTTATTGTTCTAGATGTCCGTCTGTGAGGGATGAAATATTGTTTGGCTGCCTTTTTCTCTCCAGCTTGAAAGGGAAGAAAATATAAAAGAACTGAAAGAAAATAAATACAATATATTTTAATATTCCCGCACCGATAAAATTCCATAGTAAGATAGTTAATAAAATCTATAGTTGAAATTAAAAAATATATAAATAACTAGCATAATAAAAAACAACTACTGTTTTAGTCGAAATCAATAAAATTTTGGTTACCCTATAAATGCACATTTCAATTAATTTTAAGTTGTCAAAATAGTTTTAAAATATATTTTTTATAAAAAACAGAAAATGAAATGTTGATTTGGTAAGTTCTTATTTATATAAGTTTTAAACCATCCAAAATTAATATCTAATGTGCTTTTATGTTTTGCAGATACAATTTTGGAATGTGGGATGAAAAATTGATCAAAATAACGAACAAAAACGACAATTAAAGAATCCTTTCTGCCGAGTTTTAAATTTCGATGTCGTGGCATAAAGTTGCCTGAAAACATGCTGGTTACAGATGAATTTGGAAAAGCTAAAAAGAAGTTTAAAAACTTCAAAATTGGGGTTTAAATGTGTGAAATTCTTATTTATATTTAATTGTGTTGGTTTTGTTATATTTCTTCTTAAATGTTATGTCATTTAAAATTATTTCTAATAAAAAAAATTGTCATAATGTTTGTGACTTCCCTTTCAAATTAGAACAAAACGATATCTGTAGTGTCGATTAACTACTTTTTATATGATATAGTTGATTTCTATTAATTTTTTGATATGTACAAAACTTAGCATCAACTAAATCAATTCAACTATATATTAGTTTCACCTATGATATAGTTGAAATATTCATTATAAAAAACTAAGGAATTTTTAGGGTGCGTAAATAAATTTATATTTTATACTAGCGGGCGCAGCCCGCTATGTTGTTAGCGTGCCTTAAAGTTAAGGCATACTCCAAGGAAAACATATTATATATTACAGGTTTCTAGCCGAAGGGTTCGGTTAGGCCATCAAGGGGGAGAATTATTCCGTTTTTACCCCTCCCGGTAGGAATTTCCAAAAATTCCGTCTTAGAGGACGTCTGCGTTGGAGAAGGAACCTACTACATACATAATTTTAGGTCTCTATATCCAGCAGTTTGGCCAGGCCGTCAAGGGGGAAGCTTTTTCCCTTTTTACCCCTCCCGGTATGAATTTTCAAAAATACCATCTTAGGGGACGTCAACGTTGGAGAAGGAACCCAAATACCGAATTTAAGATCCCTTGTTCCAGCATTTTGGCCAGGCCAAAGGGGGAGACTTTTCCTGTTTTTGACCCTACCTGTAGAAATTTCCAAAAATCTCATCTTAGCGGATGTCTACAATAGAGGAGGAACTTTAATACCAAATTTCAACTTCCTACCTCCAGCGGTTTGGGCAGGCCTTTAAGCGGCACTTTTCGCTTTATTAATCCCCATTTTTGCAATGTCCCTGTCCAAAAAGCACCTTCCCGGTAGGTGAGCCCATACTCCAAGTAACATATGTTTTACATTTCAGGTTTCTAGCCAACTTTTACTATTTGTGCCCCTCTCGGTAGGAATTTCCGAAAATCCATCGACAGGGAATTTCAGCTTCCTAGTTCCAGCAGTTTGAGCAGGCTGTCAAGGGGGACACTTTTTCTTTTTTTGTCCCTCCCGGTTGGAATTAGGCTGGAAGAGGAACCTAAGTACCGAATTTCAGCTTCCTAGTTCCAGCAGTTTGGACAGGTCGTTAAGGGGCAACTTTCCCTTTTTGAGCCCCCATTTTATAACGACCCTGTCCAAAATTCAAAAAAGTATCTTTCTAATAAGTTAGCCCTTACTCCAGGGACCCACATTTTAAGCTTCAGGTTTCTAGCCGAAGGGGTTTTTACCGGCCCCCAAGGTGAGGCTTTTCTTCTTTTTGCCCCTCCCTTTAGGAATTTACAAAAATTCCATCTTCGCGGCTATCTGCGATGGATGAGGAACATTCATACCAAATTTCATTTGGTATGAATTGCCTAAGCGGTTTGGGCAGGCCGTTAGTGGGGACATTTTTCCCTGTCAACCACCATTTTTACTATGTTCCTGTTCCAAAATAGAAAAATTACGTTGCCGGTGAGTTAAGGCTTTATTAGTCTAATCGTAAAGTAAAAAAACGTATCTGTAATCAATTCAATGTGTTAAAATAATATAGAAATATATTTTTATCTTTTTTCTATGCATTGAAACTGTTGTCAAGTAAAATTGTAAAAAAGTTCTGTTGAAAATAGAAATTTTCTATTTTATTACTTGACATTTAATTCTATGCACAAGAAAAAGATAAAAAATACAATATTTTTATGTATAATACTCTTTTTATTCATTATGTTAATGATACGTTATTTTTTTTACGATACTTCCAAACTATTTTGGGCTTTAGTCCTAAGGGATTGGGCAAGCCGTCAGGAGGAGACTTTTACCTTATTTCCCCTCCCGATAGGAATTTCAAAAATTCCGTCTAAGCGGACGCCTACACAGAAGGAGGAACTCACATACCGAGTTTCCTTTTGGGATATCCTGTAGGGAATTCCAAAAATACAAACTTAGTCGATGTCTACTACAGTGGAGGAACCTTTATACCAAATTTCAACTTCTTACCTCCAGTGGTTTGGCAGGCACTTTTCCAATTTGTGAGACTGTTTATGGGGAGACTTTTCCCCTTTTTGCCCGTTCCGGTAGGAATTTCCAGAAATCCCGTCTTAGCGCACGTCTATGCCGAATATCAAGAAACCTTGTTTTAGTGGAGATATCCGTGGGGGGAGGAAAAAAAGTATTTTTTTTGAAATTATATATTATTTTAAATGGTACTTTTTGGAAAAACGAAATTTTTTGTAAAAAGATACTTTGGTTTTACAAAGTACTTTATTTGTACTTTTTTTGGAAAAGGTATTTTTTTTAAAAGGTGTTTTTTTTGGAAAAATGTATGTTTTTTGGAAAAAGGTACTTTTTTTGGAAAAGGTACTTCTTTTGGAAAAGGAAAATTTTTTTAGAAAAAGGTACTTTTTTTTGGAAAAGGTACTTTTTTGAAAAAGGTATTTTTTTGAAAAAATGTATAAGGTTGTTCATAAGGGGTGTGCTATCTGTTGTATCGTTGTATCGTCCTAACAAAAAACAGAGTTGTTAAAATTCTTATTTTTGTTTAACAACGATTTTCTATTCAGTTTTCTATCTGTTAGCACACTCAAATATAGGACACTAAACATACGTAAAAATGTTGTATCGTGCTATTCTCAAATGTTGTATTTTTTCAATTTAATTTTTAACAACTCTGTTATTTGTTAGGACGATACAACGATACAACAAATAGTACACCCCTTGTGAAAACCCTTTATGTTTTTTGGGAAAAGGAACATTTTTTTAGAAAAAGGTACTTTTTTTTGGAAAAGGTACTTTTTTTTGGAAAAGGTACTTTTTTTTGAAAAAGTTACTTTTTTTGAAAAAGGTATTTTTTTTGAAAAAATGTATGTTTTTTGGGAAAAGGTACTTTTTTTGGAAAAGGTACTTTTTTTTTGGAAAAGGTACATTTTTTTAGAAAAAGGTACATTTTTTGGAAAAAGGTACTTTTTTTAAAAAAGGTACTTTTTTTTGGAAAAAGGTCCTTTTTTTTGAAAAAGGTACTTTTTTGGAAAAAGGTACTTTTTTTGGGAAAAGGTACTTTTTTGGAAAAAGGTACTTTTTTTGCCCCTCCCGATAAGAATTTCCAAAAATGCCGTCTCAACGGACGTCTACACCGGTCGAGGAACCTACATACCAAATTTCAACTTCATAGCTCCAGCAGTTTAAGCAGGCCGTCAAGGGGGAGACTTTTTCCCCTTTTTGCCCGTCCCTGTAAAAATTTCCAAAACTCCCGTCTTGGTGGATGTCTACGATAGTGGAGGAACCTTTATACCAAATTTCAACTTCCTACCTCCAGCGGTTTGGGCAGGCCGTCAGTGGGCCTTTTTCCCCTTTTTAACCCCCATTTTTACAACGTCCCTGTCCAAAATTCCAGAAAGTATTTTCCAGAAAAGTTAGCCCATACTCCAAGGAACACATATCTTAAATTTCAGCTTTCTAGCCAAAGGGGTTTTGTCAGGCCGCCAAGGGGGAGACTTTTCCCCTTTTTGCCCGTTCCGGTAGGAATTTCCAAAAATCCCGTCTTAGCGGACGTCTACGTCGAAAGAGGAACCTACATACCAAATTTCAACTTCCTAGCTTCAGCGGTTTGGGCTGGGCGATGTTGAGTCAGTCAGTCAGTCACGTTATTCTTTTATATATAGAGATTATAAAACTTACCTTATTATTTTAATAATTCAATAAAATATATAATCTTTTCCGTATTACGCGTCTTTACTCTTTAGCCTTTTTTTTATGACTAAAACAAGAGAAAACATGTTCTTCTCATATTCTTTCTAGAAATTTCTAAACAAATGCTTCGTACACACATTCTTCTTTACTTCGTACCATGGTTGGCAAACACTAACCGTAAAATAACGATTCAAAACCCTTTCAACGAACTATTTTTAACCCTAAAATACCACTAACGAAATAACTTAAAATACCGTTAACTTTAAAATACCCTAACGAAATAAATTAAAATATCGATAACCTTAAAATACCCTAACGATATATCTTAAAATACCGTTAATCCTAAAATAACCTAACAAAATAGAATTACACTGTGGAACAAATTCAGGTTAGCAAAAGTTAAGTCGATTCTGAGAGTGAGGGGTGAAAGTAGAGGCTAAATTAGAAGACCCGTATCGCGGCGTTTGTTTATGTTAGTTCGAATTTTTTTTAATCGACCTTCGAACTTTGCATTCAAGTGCCGATTTTCAGCATATTGTTTATATGGTTTTTTGGCTATAACTCGTC
This sequence comes from Leucophora obtusa, assembly GCA_949987735.1. NCBI lineage: Eukaryota > Metazoa > Arthropoda > Insecta > Diptera > Anthomyiidae > Leucophora > Leucophora obtusa. The sequence goes on along the minus strand of OX465297.1, from coordinate 34,491,892 downwards.
GACTAATTGATATTTTTTAAATCTGTAAAAGCCAAATTATTGCTAGAGACCTGTGCAACAATTAATATTTTTTAAAAAATTGATTTAGAAAATTTTTGTGGTGCTTATGAAGCAAAATGTTGGAAAAATTATTTTTTTTTCATGCTTTTTGAAAATATTTTCCACAAAACTAAGGGTGTTATTTTGTAAAACGCAACGCCTTGCGTTCCTAGAAGACGTTCGTTGCCACACGAATGAGTGAATGCATGTATTTTGTTTTTGCATTGAATGTATTTTGTTATTGTATTTTCGTTCGTGTGAAGCAAAACGTCATCTAGAAACCAGTGTTGCCACTTTTTGAATAATTATTCAAAAACGGGACTGTTTACCATTGGCGGACTTAGGCCGGTCGGGGTGGGCAAAGCCCACCCTAGCCGGCTTTTTGCCCACCCCAGAATTAATAAAATAATCTATCTATAATTCTTGCACCTATGATTTTGAAGGCAGAATCTTTTTGGTGCTATAGATTCCTTAGATTTAATAGCTTTTTAAAGAATAATTAGTTAATACATATATATCTAACAAGGAAATTACTTCAAACTAAACACTACTAGTTTGATGAAGTTTCAATATGTTGTAGAAATAAAAATTCTAAGATGATCATCTCTTGATTTTTGACCACCTCGGTTAAATATGGGTTCATCCCAGGTAGACGAAAAAATTAGCAGGTTGATATTAGACTTCTTTTGTCTATCAAATATCCAAATTTCATACTAATCTGAGAGTATAGTTTGGAATACATTCCTTGTACGCGGTTTTCTTCAAAAGAATAGATGGACTTTTTAGAGTTTTCTATAAAAACATGAAGATTTTAATAGGGTATGCTACAAGGATTATTGAATTTTGAAAATTCTGAAAATTTTATTATTAGATATTATAAAAGTGTTTTCTTTTTAAAAAGTGTTTTTTAAAATTATGAATCCGAGACTGGGTAAATAAACAGCCGAACATAAATTTGTCCCTTGCCCACCCCAGAAAAATGGTCTAGGTACGCCAATGCTGTTTACACATTCGTTGGATAATTTTTGAATAATGACATTTTTGTGTAGTTTTAGTGTAATTTCACTTTTTATAGAAATTTCCGTAAAGCTTTTTAATAAATTAATAAAAATAGTCGATATTTAGACGAAACGATTTTGTCGGTGAAATATTTACCACAAATCTCATTTTCTGGTGAATTACTTTTGTAAATTTTTTCAACACTAAACCCAATTTAGAAGAAATCAAAAATAGTGCTATATATTTTTTTTTTGTTTTGTTTAAAGCACCACCTTTTGTTCATTTTTTGCGAAAATATTTGTGAAGCTTCTATTAAAAATTCTCTTGGTTTGCAAGAACATTTAAAAATTCAGCGAAAGACTGGGAAAGTTTGACTTTGTTATGATTGTGATTTTCTAATATGTGAAAATTTTTTTGATGAAGTTATCATGATACTGGGCTTTGACCAGACAAAAATTTTGCTAACGCAGCAAGGTGGAGCAGAATCAGAATATTTTAGAATTCTGTAAATCCAACATGTTTCAGATTTCAATCGTATGAAATTTTTGAAAAAACAATGTTATATTTTTATTTTTTAAAAGAAAATTTGTTGATACACATACTGCGAAGAAATTTCATGTTAAGGTCTGTCTTGCTACCATTAACATAAAAATTAAAGAAAACAGGCAAAATTTTACAAATACGGTATTTTTAAAATTTTTCCTGTCTTGCCGACATTTAAAGCTAGGGTTGAACAGGGCTTATGCCATCACATTACGGACGCCTTGGAGGATATACTACAGCTTTTTTTTAAATTCCAGCTTTTCACTCAGAGAAAAATTGGTTTAATTTGAATAGAAACAGTTTAATTTTGAGGAGTATGGGAGAGAATAATTACCAAGTAATATTTTTGCATGCAATGCATTTGAATGAGGTAGCCTTTCTGAAAAACATAAATACTTTATTCTGAAAGAAACCTTTAATATGGATAAAATACCACTGTTTTAATATTCAAATTTAAAAGCACGCTATTTTAATCCTGAAAAAGATTTGCATTGAAATTCCCTTTAGTTAAGAGAACAAATTGTAATAATATTTTCAGAGAAATTGGCCTGGATTTGCTTTTGCAGAAGACACGGACCAGGTTATAGCAAAAATGCTAAAATGCAAATAACTTTTGCACTTTGCAGATGATAGCAATGTTACGTCTTTAAAAATCGGTTTGTAAATAGAAAAACGGCAAAACTTTGGAGTCGAATGGCATAGCTCCCGCAGTTTCGACCATCCAAAACTTACAGTGTAAAATTTTATATCAGTCGGTAAGGAATGGCGAAATTCTTCCCAAAATATTTGTATTCTTCTCCACTGTGCCCAGTGAGTTTTTTTTTGAAATAATATGAAAAATGTATTTTTTGTGTAATTTCATACGGTTTTGGATAATTTTTGACCTACAGCTGTGTAATTTTTTGTTTTACTGGTGGCAACACTGCTAGAAACCCTATGTAAGTTTGTTCGACGTAATTTTGGGTAGTCTGGTAAAATGAGAGTAAACAAAAAATATCTCAAAAAATGGTAAAAATGCTTATAATACCAGGAACGCACAAAACCACCCAGCAAAACCTTGGTAATGGGCTAGACCTTTTTCACGCATTGCCTGGCAATGGCTACCCCTTTACTTGGTTTTCCTTAGAAACCTAAAGTAATACGTTACTAATATTGTGATACATCAATACTTATGTGGGAGGTATGAAATAATGTGTTACCGATATAGAGATATATCACTACTTATTTGGAGGCTTTAAAATAATATATTACTGATATTGTTTTATATAATAACTTATTAATAAGGGCAAAAATAATAATCCTATATCTTTAAAATATACTACGAAATAACGTAAAATACCGATAACCTTAAAATACCCTAACAAAATTATTTAAAATACCGTTAACCTTAAAATACCCAAACGAAATAACTTAAAATACCGTTAACCCTACAATAACTTAACGATAAATATAACTTAAAATACCGATAACCTTAAAATAACCTAAGGAAATACTGTTGAAATAACGTTATCACTAGGGCAACCAAAAAAAAGCTCTATAAGCAATGTTTTAAGCTCTTAAAATAAGCTCGAAAAACAGCAAAATAAGCAGTTAAAATGCAAAAATAAGCCCTTAAACTTCATTATTTCTTCATTAAAGCCCTCATAAAAATTAATTTTTTTATTTAATAAAATGCTACATTGCTTGGAATCTCAAGAATCAGACAATGGTGTGACATTCTTAAATTTATTTTCATCGGGAAATACATTAATTGCATTAAAGGAATTAAATGTGCCAAAATTCCAAAACTTATTTAACAAATTGTGAAAAATAATCTGTTGCAGGCATGGCCCTATCCGGATTTCATTCTTGCCTAAGGAAATCGTCATTGTCATATTTGTACCTACTATTACAATTCAGGTTGGAAAAATAAAAATTTATTTTAACAAAAGAGATTTTTTAATTTAAAATAAATTTTAAAAAACATATTTTAAATAAAAAAAATTTATGGCGACTTAAAATAATGTTTCAAATATGCTGATTTTATGAAAAATATGCTCTATTTTCGCATAAAAAAGCTAAAATAAGCTTAATTTTTTAAGAAAATAACCAATATTTGCAAAATAAGCGAAAACAAGCAAAATTAAATAAAATATGCAAAAAAAAGCTCTAACAAATAGAGCTTAAAATTCTTATAATTTTAAGATCAGAACTTGTATTTAATCTAAATTGTTCTATTATTTCAAATAAAAAACATGCTCTGGCTTCTTTTTGGTTGGCCTACTTATCACTAACTTTATGAAACGGTTTCAACCCTGCTTCGTACACATACACACTTGAAAATTGAAGTACATATTTGTAACAAAATTCAAAATAACTGCATAAAATAAATGTTACTACAATGTAGTAGTTTTTGAAGTTTATTAAAAAAAAACTGTCAAAAACATTACAAAATTTTGTTCTAAGTAAATTAACTGCAATTGTAGTTAAAATAACTACAACCGCATTACTTCACAAATAACTGTCATGTAGTAACTGCACACTTTTCTGAGTGTAAGAGGTTACGTACCCTTATTTCTTCTTACCAAAGTCATTACCGGGTAATAGAAGGTTTTGCTGGGATAATAAATATGTGTACGAAAAGTATGAAAAGAAAATCATTTAAAAATGTATGTATGTACATTAGGGTTTGGGATTTCCCGGACTTTTTTATTTCCCGGGAAACGGGAATGAAAAAATTTGATTCCCGGGAATCCCGGGAAATATTTTTGAACAAAATTGTTAATGAAAACCACCTATATAAGTAATTTTTGTTAAAAAAAACACTATTTCAGTACAAATGCAGTCTGTGTAGTGAGAATTCAAAGTAAAAAATATCAGAATGTTGAACATTTGATTTCACATAAATTACTCGGAGCACTGCTAAATGAATTGCATGATTCCAGCAGGCACCTACTACTGGACTGTCGGAAACGAACCGTTTCATCACACTTGGCCCATTAGATATGGCGGCCACAATGTTATTTTCCAAAGACAAATAAAACTCTTCTAGTCTTATTTCTACAATTCTTCTTATTTCATCAGCATTACATCTTCCTGATATATAAACCAACCCCAGGTTATAAAATGAATTATTTCCGTTTATACATATGTTCAAATATCTCTTTTGTGATATTCTTGTCCATTCATCTAAGATTATAGTAAATCTCCTATTGTTAGAAATATTGCTCGATATTTCTTTTATCATGATATCTTTTACATGATTGTAGTAATTTAATATAATGGTCTTTACATCGGTTTAATTTTTTTGCAATGCCAGGTTTTTATTATAAAAACTTTCTCGAATAAACGAAGATCTACACCATTTCTAATTGAAATTGAGAGCTTTCCATGTAGTATTGAGAAAAGAGCAATTGAAATTGGGATTTTCCATTTGCTAATGAAAAAGGAACAATTGAAATTGAGATTTTCTATTTCATATTGGGAAAAAACCAAATGAAATTGAGATTTTCCAATTAAAATTGAGAAACGAATAAATGATATTGAGATTTTACAATTGAAATTGAGAAAAGCATACATGGAATTGAGATTTTTAATTTGATATTGAGAAAAGAACATATGAAATTAAGATTTTACATTTGAAATTAAGAAAAAAACAAATGAAATTGAGATTTTACAATTGAAAATGAGAAAAAAACAAATGGAAATTAGATTTGTTTATTTGGAATTGAGAAAAGAAAAAACAAATAAATTAAGAAAAATACAAATGAAATTGAGAAATTTTCAACTGCAATTAAGAAATTTAATAAAATTCTTGTGAATAAAATTAAGCTTGCACGGAGACAAAAATGGCAAGAAATTGGAAATATCTTACACCGATATATATTCCTTAAAAGCTGCTAAGAAGGCCAAATATTCAGAATACGTTACTTGTCTGAACGAGTACGTCAGAGCCGGTATCGAAATAGTGGGGCTGGACGAAACAAATTTCAGTTTGTTTTATCGCCGTAAACGTGGCTATTCAAGATTTTTAACTCGCGCTAGCCACCACCAATCTACCATCACGTGACCCAATTGTTAAAGGCGTTATTAAATTGGATGAAAAATTGGATTCCCTGTTGCCAGGGAATGGATGAGAAATTTTTTCGTGAGATAGGAGGAGATGTGGAACAACCTTTCGGAGTTCCTGGTAATGGTTAGAAACTGTATTTGAAAACTCTTCTGCAACTCTACTCAGAATGAGCTCGTATTGATGAAGCTAAAACATTGGTAACTGCTGGCGACTGCAGCAGAGCCATACAGCATTCCTGCGCATTCCATTAATCCGCCGTACAAATAAAATATATGACCGTACGTTGATTGTTGTCTTTATTGTTTATTTTTTGTGTTTAACAAAATTTGTTCTTTAATACAAATTTTTCCCAAAATCATATCATATTTTCTAAATTACATTTCTACTTTTCTTAATTTAATTTATAATTTTCCCAATTTCATTTGTGTTTTTCTTAATTTCAAATATAAAATCTCAATATCATTTGTTCTTTTCCCAATTTCAATTGGAGAATCTAAATTTCATTTGTTATTTTCCCAATATCAAATATAAAATCTCAATTACATATCTTCTTTTCTCAATTTGAATTGGAAAATCTCAATTTCTTTTGTTCCTTTCTCAATTTTAAATGGAAAATCTTAATTCCATTTGCATTTTTCTCAATTTCATATGGAAAATCTCAAAATCAATTGTTATTTTCTCAATATTAAATAGAAAATCTCAAAATCAAATGAACTTTTCTCAATTTCAAATGGAAAATCTCAATTTCAATTGTTCTTTTCTCAATTACAGTTGGAAATGGTGTAGTTATGGTGCGGATTGACTGCGGCTAATTTGGATACCATTTCAGGAAATGTTTGCCCTACCATAAAACCTTTAACGCCATCGGCTTACACTTTTTTCTTCGGGTACTTTGCTAATTTTAACTGAAACGTTATTCTTGTTGTTCTTTTCTGACCATCAATTTTTTATTTTTTTGTGAACCAAATTTAGATGTCGGATAACCAAATTTAGATACCACCTTTAAAAATTAGTCTTTTCTTTTCACATTTATTAATGAAAACGTTACTTATAAAATTATTGACGCTTAATATAAAGGAGTATCTTAAATTTAAAGTCGACTTTATTTTTAATCAAATGGTTTTGTTCATTTTGTGTATGAAAACCTTACAAAAATATTTTCAAATATTTTGATTGGTTGAAAATAAATGAACCAATCAGAATGCTTCAAAAATAAACCAAGTCAAGGTATACTGCCACCCAATATTTTAACTAAAGTCGACTTTACCTAAATTATACATTTGAAAAATTTAGATAGTAAGAGCGATTATTTGTGAGAAACAAAGCTTTTTTTCATATTTCTTTTAAACATTTTACCAAGTTTTTAGGTTTTACTACTTAAATTTTGAATAAGTTATGCGAAAAATCTTTATTAGTTGAAATGCTCCTTATTACTTGGCAAAGATTTTATTTGTGTGTCAAATAAATGTATTCCCTTTTAAAAGATTTTAACAATGACATTTTTGTTTTTTTATTTAAAATGTTTTTTATGACTAAAATTAAAAAATCCTATTCGAAACAAAAACAATTTAAAAAATTTAATATTTTTAAAATTTCCCGTTTTCCCGGGAAATATATATTATTTTCCCGGGAATTCCCGGCAAACTTTTCCCGGGATTTCCCGGGAATTCCCGAACCCCAAACCCTAATGTACATATATTTTCCGAATATGCGGGTACCCCCGAAAAAAACAAACCAAACACAAAAAATTCTATAATTGTTGTTTGAAAAGAATGTATGAATTGATTGTGTAGAACAGGGTTGTATCGCTTTTAAATGCTTTTTATAATCATTTTATTGTTGTTGCCGATTGTATTTTATTTTAAAATAAAACAATAATAGTTCTCTCATTTTTGTTTCGTTTTTCTACTTATTGGTGATTTCTTCTTTTGTCGCTGACGCTGTCATCGTTGTTTTTATATTTAAACATTGTAAATGATTAGTGATTGTTTGGCGTCGTTCCCAATAACAATTTTTCTATAAGGGTACTCACGATGGGTATTGCAAACGATGCAAACGTTGCAAATGATTGCAAAAAAACAACGATTGCATCAACACAACAACAAAATGTATGTATTTGCAATTTGCATTATTTTTCTTCATTTGCAATAAAAAAACCTTTAGCAAAAATCACTTTGCATATAAGCTAAGTTGCAAATAAAACAAAACATCTGTTTTTAACATATCAGCCGCCATATTATGATTTATAAAATAAGATATTAAATAAAAAAATTGTTTGTGATTTTTTATTAACATAAAATTTTTTTTATTTATTATTTTATTATTATTTTTATGATTCACAAATTTTCTCAAAAATACGATTTATTTTTACTTTTGACGTAAACTAAATCACTGTTGCCAATTTAGCTATTTTCTCGTCAAATCTAGCGATATTTTACCATTTTCAGCTATTTTCCAGTGATTTTTTAGTTTGATTTAGCGATATTTTTAGGAAAAAAGTTAGCAGCACTGAACAAAATAGCTCATAAAGCAAATATGCAATTGATCTTAAAAAAGACGCTCACGATATGTTACAATTTGCATAGCAAATTAGCAAATTGCAAATATGCACATGTACCATCGTGAATACCCTTTATGTTTTTGTTATTTACCACCGCAGTGTTGTCAGTTTGGGGATTTTTTTCGTCAATGGGGATAAAAATTTCCGTTTGGGGATCTGGGGATTTATTGGGGATGACACGATATTTTAGGGATAACATATTGCTTTTTTTATTTTTATACATTTAACCCTGATAATTTTAATATTTATATATTTCTTTTAAGAATGATGATAATTATCGATACTCAAAACTACTACTCGATATTGTCAGAGTTGTATTTTGGACAGACAAAATATAGAAAAATATGCCTCAGCTAAAATATTTACCACAAAAATCTGACTCCGCTAAAATATTTATCACAAAACCACAACCAGCTTTGAAGAATTAATTCCTTAATTCATTAATTCAATTTTTCAATTCTTAATTAAAAATTCGATGAATTAATTCACAACGCACCATATATTGAATGGAATTAATTCATATTTGTTTTCGTTCGATTTATTTTGTTACGAGTTAATTCAATTGCTATAGTTCTTTTTATTAAATCAAATGAATTAATTCACTGGTGAACGCGTTCAATTTTATAACTCGAACGGAAAAAAGTGAACTGATTGCTTATTGAATTAATTCACCACTGAATTCGTTCAATTTCATTTTCGTTCAGTGAATTAAAAAAAAATAAAATTACGTTCACTGAATTAAAAAAAAAATTACGTTCAGTGAATTAAAAAAAATAAAATTACGTTCAGTGAATTAAAGCCTGTTTTCTGCCGTTCAGTAGAAGAAAACATTTATTTACAAATAAAATTTGCAACTAAGCAATTTTACAGTGTTCGCTAGTAAAAATAAACAAATTACATATATATATTAAGTGTTAGAGAAATCCGATGCACTTTATCAACCTACACGATTAAAAAATAAAGCCTTTTACTATTAAAAACCAAAACTTTACAGATATAGATGAATATGGAAAAAATATAACTATTAATTTTGAAAACTTATGCTTCCCAGTAAAATGTAGATGCTTGACTATGACGTATTTCATTTATACGTTTTTACAATACAATGTTTTCTTCTACTGAACGGCAGAAAACAGCCTTTGAATTCAGCGAACGAATTTTTTGTTTTTCGATTAAATGAACGTAATGTTTTTTTTTTCAATTCAGTGAACGTATTTTTTTTCTTTTTTTAATTCACTGAACGTAATTTATTTTTTTTTAATTCACTGAACGTAATTTTATTTTTTTTAATTCACTGAACGAAAATGAAATTGAACGAATTCTGTGGTGAATTAATTCAGTAAGGAATTAATTCACATTTTTTCCGTTCGATTTATAAAATTGAACGCGTTCACCAGTGAATTAATTCATTTGATTTAATAAAGAGAACTATTGCAATGGAATTAATTCTTTGAATTTATTGTTTGACTAGCCGGCGCAGCCCGCTACGTTGTTAGCGTGCCTTAAAGTTTAGGGGGGGGGGGGGGCGCAGCAGGGTTGGAAAGCATTTTATAATATTAAAAATAGCGGGCAAAGCCCGCTGCGTTCTTAGTGTGTCTTAAAGTTTTTTTTTTAATTCCAGTTTATGTAAAGGTAGACCTGGCAATTCAAGTAACTTCACAAATTCAGTTGGAAAATTTACTGCGTCGGTTTCTTCCACCGGTGCTTCGTTACATGAAGTTTAAATATCGGAATATATAAGTTCCATTCCTTTTCTAAGGTTTTTTCTTTTTTAGAAAATTTGTTTAACTTTTTGGAGAGTATGTTTCTATGCTACATAAGTTTCATATTCCGTGGATAGTGTTTGAAGAGGTAATTCCCTCTTCCAATCCATTTGCATTGTCTATAATTTCAATTCCACTCGTTCAACGTTTATATCCATTTCATTCCACTTGTGTAGTGTTTCAATTCCACTCGTTTCCTATTTAGTTTCTTAATTTTAGTGTTTCATATACACTTGTTCTTTAAGTTTTAGGTTTCTAGCTAAAGACGCAGACGTTAAGGGGGGGGGGCAATTTTCCCCTTCTGAATCACCATTTTTACCACGTTCCTGTCCAAAGTCCTAGAAATGCCTTGTCGATAAGTTAGCCCATACTCCAAGGAAAACATATTATATATTACAGGTTTCTAGCCGAAGGGTTCGGTTAGGCCATCAAGGGGGAGAATTATTCCGTTTTTACCCCTTCCGGTAGGAATTTCCAAAAATTCCGTCTTGGAGGACGTCTGCGTTGGAGGAGGAACCTACTACATACATAATTTTAGGTCTCTATATCCAGCAGTTTGGCCAGGCCGTCAAGGGGGTAGTTTTTTTCCCTTTTTACCCCTCCCGGTATGAATTTCCAAAAATACCATTTTAGGGGACGTCAACGTTGGAGAAGGAACCCAAATACCGAATTTAAGCTCCCTTGTTCCAGCAGTTTGGCCAGGCCGTTAAGGGGAGACTTTTCCTGTTTTTGACCCTACCTGTAGAAATTTCCAAAAATCTCATCTTAGCGAATGTCTACAATAGAGGAGGAACTTTAATACCAAATTTCAACTTCCTACCTCCAGCGGTTTGGGCAGGCCTTTAAGCGGCACTTTTCGCTTCATTAATCCCCATTTTTGCAATGTCCCTGTCCAAAAAGCACCTTCCCGGTAAGTGAGCCCATACTCCAAGTAACATATGTTTTACATTTCAGGTTTCTAACCAACTTTTACTATTTGTGCCCCTCTCGGTAGGAATTTCCGAAAATCCATCGACAGGGAATTTCAGCTTCCTAGTTCCAGCAGTTTGAGTAGGCTGTCAAGGGGGACACTTTTTCTTTTTTTGTCCCTCCCGGTTGGAATTAGGCTGGAAGAGGAACCTAAGTACCGAATTTCAGCTTCCTAGTTCCAGCAGTTTGGACAGGTCGTTAAGGGGCAACTTTCCCTTTTTGAGCCCCCATTTTATAACGACCCTGTCCAAAATTCAAAAAAGTATCTTTCTAATAAGTTAGCCCTTACTCCAGGGACCCACATTTTAAGCTTAAGGTTTCTAGCCGAAGGGGTTTTTACAGGCCCCCAAGGTGAGGCTTTTCTTCTTTTTGCCCCTCCCTTTAGGAATTTACAAAAATTCCATCTTCGCGGCTATCTGCGATGGATGAGGAACATTCATACCAAATTTCAACTGCATTGCCTAAGCGGTTTGGGCAGGCCGTTAGTGGGGACATTTTTCCCTTTCAACCACCATTTTTACTATGTTCCTGTTCCAAAATAGAAAAATTACGTTTCCGGTGAGTTAGTCCTACTCCAAGGAATACATATTTAAAATTTTAGGTTGGCCAAAAGGGATTGGGCAAGCCGTCAGGAGGAGACTTTTACCTTATTTCCCCTCCCGATAGGAATTTCAAAAATTCCGTCTAAGCGGACGCCTACACAGAAGGAGGAACTCACATACCGAGTCCTGTAGGGAATTCCAAAAATACAAACTTAGTCGATGTCTACTACAGTGGAGGAATCTTTATACCAAATTTCAACTTCTTACCTCCAGTGGTTTGGGCAGGCACTTTTCCAATTTGTGAGACTGTTTATGGGGAGACTTTTCCCCTTTTTTCCCGTTCCGGTAGGAATTTCCAAAAATCCCGTTTTAGTGGAGATATCCGTGGGGGGAGGAAAAAAAGTAGTTTTTTTGAAATTATATATTATTTTAAATGGTACTTTTTGGAAAAACGAAATTTTTTGGAAAAAGATACTTTGTTTTTACAAAGTACTTTATTTGTACTTTTTTTGGAAAAGGTATTTTTTTTAAAAAGGTGTTTTTTTTGGAAATATGTATGTTTTTTGGAAAAAGGTACTTTTTTTGGAAAAGGTACTTCTTTTGGAAAAGGAACATTTTTTTAGAAAAAGGTACTTTTTTTGGGAAAAGGTACTTTTTTTTGGAAAAGGTACTTTTTTGAAAAAGGTATTTTTTTGAAAAAATTTATGTTTTTTGGGAAAAGGAACATTTTTTTAGAAAAAGGTACTTTTTTGGGAACAGGTACTTTTTTTGGAAAAGGTACTTTTTTTGAAAAAGGTATTTTTTTGGTAAAATGTATGATTTTTGGGAAAAGGTACTTTTTTTGGAATAGGTACTTTTTTTTGGAAAAGGTACATTTTTTTAGAAAAAGGTACATTTTTTGGAAAAAGGTACTTTTTTTAAAAAAGGTACTTTTTTTTGGAAAAAGGTACTTTTTTGAAAAAGGTACTTTATTTTGAAAAAGGAATTTTTTTTGGAAAAAGGTACTTTTTTGGAAAAATGTACTTTTTCGGGAAAAGGTACTTTTTTTGGAAAAATGTACTTTTTTGGGAAAAAGGTACTTTTTTTGGAAAAGGTACTTTTTTTGGAAAAGGGTACTTTTTTAGAAAAAAGGTACTTTTTTGGAAAAAGGTACTTTTTTGGAAAAATGTACTTTTTTTGGAAAAAGGTACTTTTTTTGGAAAAAGGTACTTTTTTTTGGAAAAAGGTACTTTTTTGGGAAAAATGTACTTTTTTTGGAAAAAGGTACTTTTTTTGGAAAAAGGTACTTTTTTTGGAAAAAGGTACTTTTTTTGGAAAAAGGTACTTTTTTCGGAAAAAGGTACTTTTTTTGGAAAAAGGTACTTTTTTTGGAAAAAGGTACTTTTTTTGGAAAAAGGTACTTTTTTGGAAAAAGGTACTTTTTTTGTCCCCATTTTGCCCCTCCCGATAAGAATTTCCAAAAATGCCGTCTCAACGGCCGTCTACACCGGTCGAGGAACCTACATACCAAATTTCAACTTCATAGCTCCAGCAGTTTGAGCAGGCCGTCAAGGGGGAGACTTTTTCCCCTTTTTGCTCGTCCCTGTAAAAATTTCCAAAACTCCCGTCTTGGTGGATGTCTACGATAGTGGAGGAACCTTTATACCAAATTTCAACTTCCTACCTCCAGCGGTTTGGGCAGGCCGTCAAGGGGGCCTTTTTCCCCTTTTTAATCCCCATTTTTACAACGTCCCTGTCCAAAATTCTAGAAAGTACTTTCCAGAAAAGTTAGCCCCTACTCCGAGGAACACATATCTTAAATTTCAGCTTTCTAGCCAAAGGGGTTTTGGCAGGCCGTCAAGAGGGACACTTTCCCCCTTTTTGCCCGTTCCGGTAGGAATTTCCAAAAATCCCGTCTTAGCGGACGTCTACCCCGAAAGAGGAACCTACATACCAAATTTCAACTTCCTAGCTTCAGCGGTTTGGGCTGGGCGATGTTGAGTCAGTCAGTCAGTCAATCAATCAGTCAGTCAGTCAATCAGTCAGTCAGTCACGTTATTCTTTTATATATAGAGATGAACGCGTTCAGTTGAACGAATTCAGTGAATAACTTAAGAAAAGGAATTCATTCGATTCTAGAGGAAATTGAATTCGATTGGTAGTGAATTCATTTAAAAAAGAATTAATTTTTCAAAGCTCTGACTACAACTCTACTAAAAGAAAAAATCAGAATTAAAATATTTAAAAATATATGTTAAAAAAAACTATGAAAAATGCAATGAATAGTTGGTGAAAAAGTTTAAAAATATGTTTACAAATTTAAGTATTGAATTAACGTAAATATTTTTAAAGAATTTTACTAAAAAATATTAAATTTAAAAACCGTTAAAAGTATCGAGTATCCAAATCAAAAATATCGAGTAGTATCGAGTATTCAAAAGTAATTGAATTTACCAGCACTAATGATAATAGTGCATGATTTTAAGCTACACAAATTTGTACCTGGCAAGTTAATGTTCGTACAATTCTTAATTCCTTTTGGTGAAAATTTGAATTTCTTTTGGTTCCAAAATATTTAAGGTTAAGCAAATGTAATATGAGTTATAAGAAGATCTTCTTAAATTAAATATATACTTTACATGTTATTCAATTGTCAAAAATTCAATCCATCTGCTGAAATATTAAAACTTTTTAATACAGTACCATACGCAACAAAATGTCTGAAGCTGATGATTCGGAAAATTTTGATTCTGAAATATTTAAAATGAAAAATTTTGGTTCACATTTTTTTTTGCTTTTATTTAAATTTATTTGTTCTTTTTATAATTTGTTACAATTGCAAAATTTATTGAGTGTTACTGTATAACTTACCGAAAAAGGTAAAACTTACTGTTAAGAAGGCTTTGTAATTTATATTAATTGGCCCTATGGGCTTTAAAATTGCAAATAAATAAACAAATAAAAAAAAAAATGAAATAAATATAGTATTTTTACATTAATTTTTAAAAAAAGTTAACAAACACGACTTTTTTCAGAAAATAAAAATTGGGGATTTTTGGGGATTACAAATTGAAAATTGGGGATAAGCTCTAAAAAAACTGGCAACACTACCACACCGCATACAAAAATAATAAAAATAAAAAAATAATACCAAAACACGTTGTTTTTTTGTATTATTTCCAACGTTGTTGTTCTAATAGCCAAGAATGCGTTTTGCGTCGTTTTGTTGTATAACTTTCATTTTTTTCCTCGCACACACTACCACATTTTTTTTAGTTTAATATATGCAATTTATTTTTATCTTATCTTGCATACAGTTGCGAACCTAATTAGCCGCATTAGAGATTAATCAGAACTGGGTCGATAACGACAACGACATGTGCTTTTTCATATATTTTGTATGGGAAGCAAAATGTCGCCATTTCGTCCGGCGATTTGTCGTCGTAATAGAATCTATTCTATTTTCGTGACGACACACTAATACACACTCAAAATATTTGTCAAATAGTTGCCATATTTTTAACTAATTAAGGGAACAGAGTTGCAGAAATTCGTATTAGAGTTGTAAAAATTCGTACTTTGTTTACAAAAAAATTATTTTTTTGACAGAAGAAATATAATTGAAAATAAAAATGCATAATTTACCGCAAAAAAGCAAAATTAAATAGAAAAAAATGTAAAATAACAATAATTAATGGAAAACCAATTGAATTGGTGAAGAATTGTGGCGAAAAAAATACAAACATATTCTTGTTTTGCTTTAATTTTTTTCTAAACGTCAATAAATGTCGACGGTCGATTGTCGCTGAATTTAAATTATTCGCGACGACTTTTGCTGTCGTCGGTCGACAATCGACACAGTTGTGATTAATCTCTTATAAGTATATTTGTGGACTTTTCACGAAATCACTTAGGTCGACTTAAGAAAATTTTCCAAGATTTGTATACGTTGTTAGCGTGTCTTAAAGTTTAGAATTAAATTTCTTTTAGATAAAATAAAACACAATATTTTTTGTTAAGGTAAAATAACTGTTAAGGTAAATTTATTGTAATTTTTTGCCTGTTAATTTTTATATAAATCATTTAGTATACCAACACGTGAGTATGTAACAACTAATTTTCTGTTGTTCAAGCCATCGGCGTAGATAGATCGTATTCGTGGTTGGGTGGGGGGGGGCTACGCTTTTTTATTTAAAGTACAGTTTTTATAATAAAAGCCTTCACCCAGCCACTACAAATAAATAATTCTGACACAACAATGGGTTTAAAATAAATAAATATTTGATGACTTTTTCTCAAGAAAGTGGATTGTTAGTAATGAATCCATTACAAATTGCAATATACGTGTGTATGTCAAGATAATTTGGTAAAGTGCGAAATTAGGTAGATAGACTCGTAAGTAGTTTTGTTCATTTGTGTTTTGAATGAAAATAAATAACGTAAAGCAGGGTTGGCAAGCGATTTATAATATTAAAGATAGCGGGCAAAGCCCGCTACGTTGTTAGCGTGCCTTAATGAAATCAACAACGAAAACTGGTTAAAAATTGTCCATCGGCTTCAATTATTGAGTCAGCTTGATCTTGTATGGGTGTAAACCAAGATCTTTACGCAAAATTCGCCATAAAGTGGTCTTGGCGATGCCCAGTTCTTGAGAACGCCGCGGAATCGACTGATTTGGATCGTTTGCTACGGACGCCTGAACGGCAGCGATATTTTCGTCACTTCGACCAACCCACTGTCTCACTGGCACGGCAGCATCACACAATGAATATGTAGTCTCAAATTTTTGCACTAAACTTGTTATTGCTTGTCTAGTAGGGCGAGAATAACGACCGAAAATTGGAGTTAACGCTCTTAAAGTTGCGGTCACCGACTCCGAATTTCGGTAGTACATTTTTGCATACGTTGTTCGTTCGTGTACTTTACCATGATGAAAATGTTGAGTTTACTGAAAAAAAAGGAAAGTAACAGTTAGATGATCAGTGAAATAGTGCGTTCACAAATTAAATTCAAAGTTGTCAAGTACCTATTGGAAAACCCTTTACATTTGCTTACGTGTTAAGTTATTTGTGAAGTAATCAGTAGTTGTTCCTTTTAACTATAATTAAAGATTTTCCTTGAGTAATACTAACATTTAGCAAAATTTGTTGCTAATTTTAGCACATAAATTTGAAATTATAGCTTAAATTTGAAAGTTGGCTTATGTCATTCTCTTATAAATTTGGCATTAGCCAACATTTAATGCTAACTCTCAACGTTAATAATGACAAATTTGTATGGGAATGACATAAGCCAACGTTGATAGCTTGCCGCACAAACACAGCTTGTCTGGTCTTAAAACTACACTTAAAAAAACTACATCAGCAAAAAAAAAATCTGTTAAACGGGCTTCACATCGATTTGACTAATTTTTAACAACTTTTTAGTTGAAACACTGATTTAAGCAAACTTATTTATCTTTATTTTACATAATACTAAAAATCCTCAGTACTTTACCAGTTTTGGGTGCTAATTTTTAAAATATTTTACAACTAATTTTTTAGAACTCATATGTTAAATTTGACACAATTTATTTTTAAAATATAATATTTTTATATTTCTGATATTACCCGGTGTATCGTCACCGCCCCAGTGTATCTGAAGTTTTAAAGATGGCGCTATTTCTTCTCCTCCCGATTTTTTAAAATGGTCCATATCTCGAAAACTAAGAGATATAGAGCAAAATGGACCAAATTTTCGACCACTCCTAACTGTTAAATACTTCCGTGAAAAGCTTATCTCTATCCAAAAACGCACCTCGATGGAGTCTTGGATCCCCAGATTTTGTTAGTAAATAAATTCCATTTCATAAAGTAGGCTACGTTTGCTCTTCCGGAGTATCTCTTCATGCCCTTAAATGATATAGGCCAGATCCGGGAAGGGTCCCGAGACTCTATAAACAACAAATTTTACGACTCAGTATAATTACGAATAAAACTGCAGTTTTACTAAGTTTTTATCAAATTTAATTTATTTTAAGTCAAGAAACAGGAAAAAGTTCTGTTAAGTTAACAAATATTTCTGTTGAGCCAACAGACATATTATTTTGAGTGTAGGGTTAGAAATTTCAAACACAAGATAATAGAGGTTCAACTGTAATTGTGCTTACAAACTAATTTCTTGAAAGCTCGATTAGTAAATACAATTAATTTGTTTGCTAATATGACACAATTTTAACTGAAAACGAGCCAAAAATACAAATTACTTTTTTCTGTGTACCAACATTTTATTGATACAATTTTAAAATACTTTTATATTCTTTAGTTTGTAGTGTAAATTAAATTGTACAAGTATAATAGATTTTCACTACTTTGAAAAAATTAAATGCGATAATAGTAAACGTGTGGTGCTGAAATTATTATATTCAACCTTGGACCTAAGACTAAAAAAGCGCGTGTTTTTTTTATTTTTGTTATTTGGCATGTCATTTATATTGCTAATCATTGCAGGTTAATACATATTAGAAAATAAATTTTGTTTCTTTAATATGATAAACTATTTAAGTATTTACTCAGTAGTGTAAATGTGTTTTAATTTTTAAAAGGGAACTAAAATAAAAAATGTATAGGGGAACACTTGGAAATGCAACAAATAAATTTTGCCTGACTACAGTTTGTGCTTAACTACAAATTGTAGTCAGGAAATGTCATGGGTTAGTGTTTAACTTTAGTTTCACTTCTTTAATAAGTTACCCGCCCTAAATATCGAATAGCATTTTTTTTTTATAAACAAATTTATTTTCACTTGGTTTAAATACATAAATATATCTGAATGTATCATTAAGATGATTTTCTACCTCTACTATTCTAAAAATAAACTAAAACAAAATGGTTACAACAACTAAATGGGGCAATTTTTCTTATGTTTAATTTTGCTTTTGAAGTATAAAAAGTAAAAAGTATGTAAGTGGGCGACACTATAGTTGGTCAAAACTGATCATACGTTACCTGTTTTTTGTTACCGGGCTTTTATAATTAGGTGAGTGAGCGATTTTTCACATCGAAAAATGCATCTGTACTATATTTAACACAGGGCGAGTTACATAATTTAAAATTTATACTATATAATCAAATTGTTTTATATACCTCTAGATTTAATTACCCATACACTTACCAGTATTGTCAAAAATAATGAGTCTAAAAATAGATTTTGAAAAAAACTGAAGTTAATAAAAAATAAATTTTTTTATTCCCGGGTCAAAATGATCATATATGCTCATATATTGCCATATATTGTTTCATGTAGGATCATATATGACTGATATATGAACATATCTGACATATATGGGAGCATATATGGATAAATGCATCCATATATGGAAATGTATGGAAATGTATGACAACATATATGATAATACCTTTCATATATTGCTCCATATATGCCATACATCTTCATATATGTATTCATGTATTGTTACATATATGATAATATATGTCACGTACGTCCATATATATTTTAATTTTTAATCCATATTTTACTGAATTAAAATCCGCATAAATTTTTAAGCGGAAATTGGTATGAATGTATAAATGAACGATATTTACAAGGATTCTTGAATGAATTGGACTTTACGTCTGTGCAATAAATAAATTATGATCCCCAAATTGAAATTCGTTAAAAAGCAATTTAAAAATTTTGAATTCAGAACATTTTCTTTTTGTTTATTAAGAGCATGTTGTTTAATGGAGTGCGACCCAATTAAACTATATCCTATTTTGAGATAAGGAGTTTTTTAAATTAATTTCTTGTTCAGACATATTCCTTTCAGAAGAAAAGATAAAGTCTTATAAATCATTCATTAAAAAAAGATGTTGGGGGCAAACAAATTAAAACAATACAAATCTCTTAATTTAATTTCCAATAATTGTATTAAAATTTACTATTTTTTATTATAGCTGGCATTTGAAGAGCATGGCCAGAGTATCCTATTATAATCTATAAAAATTTGGTACATTTTGAAATGCAATTGAAAACGTATGAGATACATCTGGAAAGTTGTCGAATAATCTCTACTTGAAGTACAATAATTTATGTTTATTAATTCCTTAACTTAGTTTAAAATATCTAAATTGTTATTAGAGTGTAAATAGATGTGTTATACGATAGATTTTGTATTATTTAGACTTTAAATTAAATTAATTTACTTTAACTATCAATTCCTCTAAAGTTTTTGTTGAAAAATATAAAAAAAATCGTATTTTTATATATGAGCGAAAGTAGGAATATGAGCATATATGAACTCATATATGTCCATATATGATCATATACGGCCATAAACCCTCAAATTACGGATCCGAGCATATTTGGAATCATATATGAACCCATATATTTAGTCATATATCATCATATACGACCATTTTCACCCGGGTTGTTAAATTTTTGTTTTTTTTAAATAAAATTTGCTTAGGTATTCAAGCGATTAATCGTTATTCAATTAATCGAACAATTTTGTTCAGAAATTGTTCGAATAATTTAAAATGTCCAAATTTGGTATAACGATTAATTCGATTAATTTAATACGATTAATCGTAATTGTCAAAAAATTATAAAAATATAATTTTAATAATGTAATTAAATGTGCTAAAATCGCAAAACTTATTTAACAATTTGTGAAAAATAATTTGCTCTAGGCTTAGGCCATTCTTGCCTAAAGAAAACAGGCAACCACGTTTTAGAATTTCTATAAATATTTGTTAGATTAAACTCAATGAGAATTTCTTATTTGCGCTAGGAGCCTTATTCAACATCTTAAATATCAAACGAAAAACACTGAAAAAATATTACAATTTGCTTTTTCATCTTCCAAACTACTAATCTGTTGTTTTGAAAGTCTAAAATTATTTTTTTTTTCAAATTTACGAAATTTTCACTTTACAGCCTTCTCGCTAGAAAATCGTTCCTTGTACAAAAAAAGTTTGAAGGCAAAAAAGTAGGTAATTACACGCAGAAAAAAAAGGTGTAACATTTACAAAAATTAGAGTAAAAGTTTACAAAGTTCCGTTGTAGATATACAACTACATAAAATTAACGACAAATTTGTCAAGACGCTTAGGTAAATTTTCAAAGAGATATATATGAAATTAAATCGAAGCCTTTGTTTAATATAAAAACACGCAAAGGAAAATTAACTTTTTTCTTTTAGTAAAAAAAACATGGTTTATTTTTGAAATAAATAAAAGAAAAATTGTAAATTCTGCATTTTTATTTTAGTTTTTTTTATTTTAATTATTAATTAATTATATTTATATTTTATTATTTTTCATTGTCCTTAATTCCTCTACTGCCGAACTGTAATTGTGTTTACCAACCCTTCATTGCTCTATTCGTCATTTCCGTTCAATAACTGTAGGTATAATAATGTGGATGTATATATAAAAACTATTTGTCTAAAAAACAAATGGGAATTATAAGACACATTTTGCAAAAAAAAATTGACTAAATAAAAAATTACTATGTCTGTAACAGTGTTGAGTACCGAGTACTCATTTCCGACTTTTTTTAGGCTACCCAATGCTGAAAAGTAATTACTCAATACTTTTAGGCTGGTATTTTTTCAACAAGTAAGCAATTTTGACATGATAATTACACTAAAAATATATTATTTTTGTTTTTATTGGCATTAATATTTTTTATTTTTGTTTCCATTAATAATATTATAAGATAAAAACTTGAGAAAATCCACCATCATTATTCTTTTATAGAGATGTACATCCACCATATTGATTTGCATATGTCAAAGGAAATTCGAAGCACTTTTTGACATTTACCTGTCTTATTAGAAAAATATACTTATTGCTTATTTTATTTTCAAAATTTGATCAATGCAAATTTTACATAGTACGTTTTTAAATAAATTTCACCAATGTAAATTTAACAAAGCACGTACTTAGCCAACTTAACAAGAAAAAGCATTCGTTAATTAGCAAAAATGCATATCAATTAATTACCAGGAATTTGGGGCTTGTATTTTTGTATTAGTCCAATACTATGCAAATTTTACATAGCAGGCTTTTTAAAAGATACACCTGTTTTTTTTCTGCGTGTATGTTTTCTATTGATATAATGTAACTTGTTTAATCAAAAGTTGTTATTTAGCCAAAATCTATTGAAGGTCTGAAGACCGCTTTTTAGCGGCCTTGGGCATTATAGGGTTAAGCGTTAAACATTGTTAAGCGTTAAACATGCTTTACAGTACATTTTTCTACCCTTCAACATGCTAAATTATCATGTTTAATTTTTAAACACGATAAGTTTGTTATCAGTTGGTGTTGAATGACAGGCTTGGTGTTGAATAACCAACTTGGCATTCAACACCAATTTATATCAAACTTATAGTGTTTAACAACATGTTTAGAAATTAAACATGATAATTTAGCGTGTTTATGGACAGAAAAATGTACTGCAAAATATCTCACTTAAACATGCTTAAATACGTAAAATTGAGTTAAACACGTAAAATTGAGTTAAAAACATATGTGTGAACGCCGCATAAATACTTTGTAAAGTTGTAGGAGGTTTATGAAACAATTTTTGTATGTAAAATTTGTTTTGTAAACCTCTTATAACTTTATAAAGTGTTTATGAATTTATGCGGCGTTCACACATACACTCAAAAAAATAAGTTAGTAGAAAAATTAGTAAAACGTTTTGTGTATCAATGTGTACTAGTTTTTTTGCTGAAATTCCGTTTTCAGCAAAAATTTTAGTTATATTTTTTTAGCACTAAACTAATTTTGAACTAATGTTTTACTAATTTATTTTGATACAAAAATTGTGCTGATAACTGCATTCATAGCGTGGGCGATAACCAGATAGACAAGATGTAGATGTCGCAGGTTGTCTGGAAACGGAAATGACAAAAAAAGAAAAACAACTGTACACATATTCTATATTTAAATTTTCAGCAAATAAATTAACTAAAGTAAAATTTCGCTACAAGTTTTTTGAGTTTTTTTCAGTGTACTAATATTCAGCAAAAAGTTTAGTGATTTTTGCAGTCGACTAAGTGTTAGCAAAACTTTTGCTGAAGATTACTATTTTTTTGGTAAAAATCAGCTCGCTGATTTTCAGCAAACATTTTGCTGAAATTACCAACTTTTTTGCAAGCACGCTCCTGACTAAATAATTGCTGACACAGCAACATTTTTTGCTGACTTTACTGACTTTTTTTTTAAGTGTACGTGTTCAATTCAATTTTACGTGTTTAAGCCCGGTATTTTGTTCGTACTTTTGCGAAAAAAGCTGTCAAACTCCAGATAAAAAAATGATTTTTCACTTGTGTGGAATTGTTTCGAAATTGCGGTGGAGTTTTTTTCTCATCAATTTAATAGACAGGACCATTTGAAAATGTAGCGAAAAAGTGACATTTGGGTTAATTAAACAGAAAGAATTTACAAAATTCTAATTAAATTTTTAAACACCTTTCTCATACCAAATTTGTAAATACAAAAAAAAAACTTTTTAAAAAGGCACCAACAAAAAAATTTGTAAATCCAAAAAAAAAAAATCATTTTGTTTTTGTAACTTTGAATTTTTATTTTTAAACAATTTTTATATGAAAGATAACAATTTTCAAAGGAGTAACAAATATTTCAAACAAAAAAATTGTTGCAAATAAAATTTCAATTTAATTGCTTTTACAAATTCCCATTGTTGGTGCCTACTGTTTTTTCTGTTTAATGTTTTTATTATAGTTTTTAAGCTCCAAACATAGAGCGAAAATTTTTCGTTCTTTTGAACAAAATACTGGGCTTTAAGCGTTAAACATATTTAAGTGAGATGTTTTACAGTACCATTTTCTGCCCTTAAACACGCTAAATCATCATCATGGATTAAACTAGCTGGAAAATTAAAACACAAATTACTAAAAATTGGCATGCACGGTTAATTAATTAGAAATTAATTGTTATGCTAAATTAAAATTACACCAAATATTACACTCAGATAAAAAAGTTAGTAAAAAAAATTTTAAACAGTTTCCAATCGAACTTTACTATTTTTATACTGATTTTTAGTACAATTTTTTTTAGTAATCATTTTTGCTATTCTCTTATTACAAATTACAGTTTTTTTACTAATTCTCGCTGCTGATTTTAGCAAAACATTTTACTAATTTTTCAAAACCGAGTGCTAAATTTAGCAGAAAAATATACTAATTTTTTTTTTTGATTTTTTACAATTCTTGTTTAGTTTATATTTGTTACTATTGATATATTCTTAGTTTAGAAATAACACCCAGAAAATTTTATTGCATCTCCAATGCATAAAACGGCAATAACTGACTTTGACTCCAAATTTCAAGTACGATGAAGTAATTATACGCTTGTTACAATCCAAAAAAAATTTTTTTTTTAGATTTTAC
This sequence comes from Leucophora obtusa, assembly GCA_949987735.1. Lineage (NCBI taxonomy): Eukaryota > Metazoa > Arthropoda > Insecta > Diptera > Anthomyiidae > Leucophora > Leucophora obtusa. The sequence goes on along the minus strand of OX465297.1, from coordinate 34,468,047 downwards.
AGTTTTTGTTTTTTTTTTAGTACAATTTTTTGCTAATTTCAGCAGATTGATTTTAAATTACAGTTTACAACAATTTACTGAAATTTAGTAGCTGCAACTAATTGTTTATTGTTAAACAATTGTTTAATTTCATTGTAGTAAAATTATGATATTTAGTAAGTTTTTTAACTGATTTTAGCAAATCGATTTTGAATTGCAGTTTACATAAATTTTACTAAAATTTAGTAGCGGCTACTAATTTTTTCTACTAATTTTATTGTACTACAGATCAGCAGACATGTGTTTCTAAAATTAGCAAAAAATACCGCTGGCCTCAAAACAGTTAAAATTCCCGTAATAACAGCAAAATTTTCAGTAGCCATTACAGACTTTTTTGGTTGAGTGTAGTACAATCCTAAATTTTAAGACAAAATAACATAAAAATTAGTCTACTTGAGTCAGAACGCCTTTAACAGATTTTTGTTCTAACTTTTTTTTATGAGAGTACCTACATCTCACTCCGTTACTGACCCCCTGTTTTTTAAAGCGAGCGAAATAATTCCGCCTGAGGATTTGTAACAAAAACAAAATACACGCAATTCCTCTGGAGGAATAATTCCGTTAGCTTTATAAAAACCAAAAACTATTAATAAAAGAGATAGGCAATCAAAATTTACACTACTCAGCGGTAAAGGGCGCTGAAATTTAGTATTACCTGAGCAACTATTTAGTATCAGTTTAGTATCAGCTGAGCCTATATTTTTAAACTCAAAACCTGCTCAAAATAAGGAAAAAAACAAGCGCGAAATATATTCAAATAATAAAATTTGAGATATCCGTTTGTTTTTTTGCGTTGTTGTTTGTTATTATTTAAATTTAAATAAAAAAAGAAAATTGCCAATTTTTTTAACAAAGTGCCATCTAGTGATAACGGAGTTGTTATAACTTATTTTTTAGGTGATGCCATACCCCTGATAAAAACAGAGAGTGATTGTCCAATTCAACAGAAAACAACAAGTGTAAACTGACAGCACACCATATCATTCCTGCCCACGCTGCAAAAAACATTCTCTTCGTTTTTATATGAACAGAAAACAAGGTTTAGGAATATGAAATTCGTTTTGAAATAGGGGAAATTTGAAATCAAAGAAATTTGCTTTGAAACCAAAGAACTCCTCTCAGGGAAATTTGCTCATAAATGAGGAAAATTCTCTCATTGGGAACCCGTTACCGAAACTTTGTAATCTGTACAAAATTTTGTTGGGCCAGTGAACATAAGCGTATCTCTGTAGTATTTTTACTCTATGCTGACAGTAAACTGACACTTTTCCTTTTATATTTTTTAAATTTAAATAACAAACAAAAAAGCAAAAAAAAGCCTATATCAAATTTTGTTATTTGCATATATAGAGTGCGGCTAAAGTAACTATATGGTGTAAAAAAATTGTAACTTTTTTGCTTGTGAATATTTCATTTTTTTTTTCTATTTCAAGAATTAAACTTGGGAGAATATAAAAATGGAACGCTATACAATTGCCATCAAACGCCAACATATGGTTTCAACAAGATCGTGCAACACCCCATACAGCCCGTGCAACGATTGAGTTATTGGGACAACAATTTCCAAATCGGATAGTTCCTAAAAACGGCGATTTGAGATGGCCACCACGATCGCCCGATTGACTGCACCAGATTTTTTCTTGTGGGGCTATCTCAAAGACAGTTTATGTTATTAAGCCCCAAACCTTGCAGCAACTAAAGGACAATATTCAATAAGAAATTGATCGTATACCACAAGAAACATGGAAAATGCTATAAAAAGAGCACATTTTTTGCGTTAGAGAAAACGGTTCTCATTTAACTGACATTATTTTTCATAATTAATGTAAAAAAATAACATAAAATAAACTTTATTTTTGTCATTCAATTTTTTGTTTTTTTCATTCCATTCTATATTTATTTAAAAATCAAATCATATAGTTACTTTAGCCGCACCCTGTGCGTCTTTTTTTATTTTGCGCACTTTTCAACATTTCTGAGTTTCCACATATAGGCTTAGCGGATACTAAATTGATACTAAATATTTACTCAGGTAATATTAAATTTTAGCTCTCACTACCGGTCAGTAGTAAGGTTGGGATGTCTTATCTCTACAATTAATACAATAGTCTCTGACAATGCATAGTGTAGAGTACCAAATAAAAAATTAGATCACTATGCTATCACTACTACATACCACGCTATTTATGTTTACCTAACTAGCTTTGCCTAGTAGTACTTCTGCATGCTGTTTGATTGGGTCTAGTCTCGTGGTCAAGTGATTAGTATAGTGCTGCTATTACTGCACTCATAAAAAAAAATAGTAGAAAAATCTATTTAACGTATTGAAATGAACTAATTTTTATGTTACACTGAGAGAATTATCCTTCATGATATTAATGATATAATTTTATAGAATTTTTTTCGTAGAACCAATGAAGAATTTCATTATGTATATAATATTTAATTAATATTATGAAATTTTTCATAACTTTTATTTCATAAAAGTTCATTGAATTTCGTAAATAGATCTCCATAAATTTAATGAAAATGTTCTTTATATTTATGAAATTGTTCAATAGTATTTACTTTTTTTTAATTTTTTTATAAAATATCGTCATTTCCTGAGAAATATGCTACGATATTTATTTATCCACTTCAGCTTAGCAACTACAACAACCAACTATAATAAATAATAGTAAATGAAATTGACTCATAGATTTTATGAAGCTCTTCATTGGCTGAATGATTTATTCATTGGATGAGTAGCCTATTAATTTTATGAAGAGTTTCATTCATTTTATGAACTTTTCATAAACATTGACTTTAATGGAACCTGTTTCATAGATTCTATGAAAAGTTTCAATGGACGAGTTCCAGTGACAATTTTCATTGAAACTATGAAGAAATTCATTACTGAAGTGATGAAAATTCTCTCAGTGTATCTAGCTAAATTAACGACCAAACTATTTTTTTTAGTAATTTAAATTTAATATAACAATAAATTTCATCCATATTATTTAAACTTATTTTAAATAAGAATTTAATTTATTTGTGTTTCTGAATTTTAAAAATTTTCCAGCTAATTTAAACCACAAATGCTTAAGTGCTTATATTTTTGTCTCCGCTTTCAGTGTCACATATACAGTCTGAGACATTCTTTTGCACGCACTTTGTTTAAATAATAAAAAACGACAAATTTAAGCCCAAACCACATAGTGACAGTGACAGTGGCAGTGCTGTCAAACTTTGTTCTTGAATTTCGGGAAAACGATTTAATATTTTTAAAAATTTCTTATTGCGTTTAGTTTGAAAACAGCTCTTGTTTATTTATAAACTTTTGTAATTTCTCGGCAGTGACAAATAAAGAAGATATAAACAACTGCTTTATCGACAAAACGTCGCACTGCGATTGACACCGCGTTTATGTGGTTTAGGCTTTAATTACAAAATAGTTTTCTCTTGCATATATTTTGCACTTGATCAACAAGAGGGTATTAACTCAAAATTTTAAAATTTTCAGTAGAGGTGAAAAACTGTTTGTGGTTACATTTCAAGAGAATTTGAAAATCTGAATACATCATAGTTTGCTAACCTATCAAATACTAGAAACTGGGTGATTCCCTTAAAAAGCATATTTAAGCTATATTTAGGATTAAAATTGTGTATTATGTTAACAAATTAATGCAGTTATGCTTCTAATTAAATATTTAAGGTGGTTGCGACCAGGACTGAATACGGGCAATATATAAATATTGCAATTTTTGTCAAAAAGAACGATTTTTTCCGTTTCAAAATTTAATTTTACAACAGATTTAATACAAAATTTTAAAATTGAAGTCCGAAAATTTGTGTAGCTAATTATGTAATGTAAAAATTAGCTACAGGAAAAATGAAACATATTCTTTACAATTCTTAGCACTACAGGGCATTAATTTGTTATGATATATACAAATCTTAAATTTGCATGTCAACGCCTTCCATCGCATGATCCAATCTAAAATATTCCTGAGTACCGATTCTGAATAGCTGTGAAAAATATTTTTCACTCGTTTAAAAATAATGAAAACAAATGACAGTTTTTATCACTTCACCGCAATTATACCATTTAAAATCAATACTCTGGAGCTCAAGATCATGATAGAAGTTACAGTCAAAAATCTCCTAATTTAAGTATGTTTATTGCAAAATAAGGCTCTAAAAACAAAAAATGTTAACATTCTTTCATTTATGAAGACTTCGATATGAGTTTTTGCCTGGTCCAAAAGCTGATCCTTACGGAGGATAGTTAAACCAACTTTAATTCAAAATAATTTCAATTTTATTGATGAATTTTGGAAGAAATGCAAGAATGCAAATGTACGCTTACTTCAAAATGCAGTTTGCCAATTTTTTGTTGTTTCATTGTAAAATCCTCAAAACCGTCGTAGGCATGTATGTGATTTATAGTTAATCCCCGGGTTAATTCCCAATTTTGTAATTTGTTTATAAAAAATTCATACCAAATATTTCAAATACAATTTGTTTATTTTAATCTTCATATTTAGTCAAAGGTTTAAAGAAAATTTTCTCTATTTGGTTTTATAGACTTTCTTTAAAAATGTTAAAAAAACGACCTACGAAACCTTAACATGCTTGTACATACCCTACGGAGAATGAGGGGTCAATTGCCCTCCAGGGACCTATCCCGTGACCGGTCAACCGAAGGCATACTACTAAATTAGTACAAATATGAACAAAAGAGAATGAATTAATTTTCTAAGTATTTTCCGATCCATTACTTTCACTGTTGCTTTTAAACCACTTGACCGATAACGAAATAAAAAAAAACAAAATTCGCGGCATATTTATTAAAAATATTTTTTTATTTATTTTACCCTTTTATTTATTTTGAACTTTATATTTTTTACGATTTGCTTATTTTAGCTCTTATTTTAAATTTCTATAATTTTTTGCTAAGAAATTTTAAGTTTTGTATTTTCAACGTTTTTTAATGTTAAAGATGTTTTAGTTTTAATAATTGGTATTTCATTTAATTTTATTTTTAACTTGACGGAAATTTTTAAAATTTTTATTTATATTATCAGAGTTTTAAGGAAATTTTTTTAAATTTTAATTGATTTTTTAATTTAATTATGGCCAACGCAAAAAACGAGTCAACTGCCATTAAAGGACCTACCCCATGACCGGTCAATCGGGGGCATATTCAAGGCACTTCCACTATATTTGTGTGTGTGTTAATACTATTTTCTTTTCCATTTTTTTTATTTGCTTGTAGTGTTTATTTTTTCCAGAGACCCAAAATAACTGTTATATTTCTTAAAAAGTCACCACCCAAATTTATTTAATTATAATATTTCAGAAATGCCCTATATTTTATAAATCATATTGCACAAAAAAAGTCACCACCCAAATTTATTTAATTATAATATTTCAGAAATGCCCTATATTTTATAAATCATATTGCACAAAAAAATCACAATTTGGCAAAGATTTAAATTTTTTCAATTTTTATATTTTACTCTATAAATTTCTGTTGTTTTTTGATTTTTATTTTAAAACATTTTATAAACGTTACAGAATGATTTTTTCTAAAAAATTAAGCACTAACTTTTTTATTTGATAATAAAATAAAAATTAAAAATTGACCAAATTGAATGCCGGAAGTTGCTGGAATATATAAATCACTGTTCAATCTTTTATTGACACTAGTTGACATCATCAGGATATTATAATTGTTGAAGTCATTGGTTCTATGGCTTTTGATTTATATTCTTAATTGTTATTTTTTGATAAAGAAAAGAAATCACAAAATAACTTTTATTATTTTTGAAAAAATAAAAATCGTGTTTGGATTGTTTTTGTTTGAATTAAAAATAAAAATCAAATAGAGCAAATTAACAGAAAATTAAAAATATTCAAACAAGAAATAATTGTAAAACAATCAGTTTTTTGAATAAAAGTTATAACTGTTACGTCCCTGGTTTTTTCTTTTTCTTTTTATTTGAACTGAAACGCAAAATATACAACTTTACCATCGGCCAGCCATCACGCATAACCAACATTAGCTCAGACGGTAGAGCGTTTGCATTACAAGCAGAAGGTTGTGTTATCGAGCCCTGCTTCGACGCCAAGTAGATTATTTTTAATTCCTAATTTTTTATTAGTTTATTTGAAAAGCTATTTCTAGATACACCACCTTACTGTCACAAGGTGTCCAAACTTTGGCAATTGGTCATTTCCAATGACAACGCCATGTTAAAGTGAAGTGTCTCTTTCAAACAAAAAGGCCGATCAAGGACCGGTCTCTGCCCCCTTGGACCTATCCTGCGTGTCACTTTGGACCGGTCCCTTTCGCCGTAGGGAACAAACCAAATAACATTCTGCCTTAAACAATTAAGTACAAAAATCCTATCTAAATTATATATTACGCCCGCGAAATCAATTTTTTAGTTACTGCGTGCAAACGAATGTCTCACTAAAAGTCACCTAAAAAACTAGACAATTTTACAAAAAGTACAAAAGTTTGCTAAAAAAATTGAGATGCCCTTAAAGTTGTTTTTGTTTTGAAAAGCCTACTAAATAATGTAAATAAAAACCATAAATGAAAATTTTTATTTTGGTAAAAATAAAATAGAACAGCCCAGCAAAACCTTCTATTACTAGGTAAAGGGAAATGTAATAAGAAACCAAAAATTGTAGCTACTTACACTTTGGTCGCATAACACATTATTTTAACATGGGGGTGTCATTGGGGGTAAATGGTTGCCTAAATCGTACCGGAATAGGCTAAAATAAGTGATTACGAAGGAAGTACTGAAATAAGTTGTTACTTGTAATATTAAATTCACTAGTTAGCTAAAATAAGTACATACTTTTATAGAGTACTCATTAGTACATATTTCATTTATTACATATATGGAATACAATAAGACGTGACCAGTAATGACTTTATTTAAAAGTACACCGATCCGAGCAATGTAATTAGATTCTAAATTTTTATTAAATCGTACTTTCGCATAATAAGGAGTTATATTATGCAATACCAATAACTTATTATTTTTACCCTTATTAATAAGTTATTATAAAACACAATATCGGTAATATATTCTTTTAAAGGCTCCAAATAAGTAGTGATATATCTCCATATCGGTAATTCATTATTTCATACCTCCCACACAACTATTGATGTATCACAATATTAGTAACGTATTACTTTAGGTTTCTAAGTAAAACCAAGGGTAAAGGGGTACCCATTGCCAGGCAATGCGTGAAGAAGGTCAAACCCATTACCAAGGTTTTGCTGGGAGAATTTTTAAATTATTTCTTTGTGCGTGCAAACGAATGTCTCGGACTGTATATGGCGCTATTTGCCAATATTTTTATTGTATTATTATAAAAGGGCCTATATCGTGGAAAAAAGCGAACTATAGAAAATTGCAGAAAAATTCGTTATTCTTATCTCCAAATTAGTCCTGACCAACCTCTTATACTCTCAGTAAGTAATAAACATGGGTCTATCTCGGGTCAGACCCAAAATCCAAGAAACCAGATTTAAAGTGAAATGTTAGCGGAAATGTTAATTTCATCACGAAAAAGTTCTGTTTAATTAATCTAAAAATTCTGTTAATTTCGCAAAATTCTTAGCTTATTAAACTATAATTCGTCCAATTATTACTGGTTTGAACTATTGCCTATTTTTCAACAGATTGAGTTAGGAATGGATAAATATCTTTTTGTATCGTTTCTGAGATAGCCAGTACAGGGATGATAAAGTTGGTACTATAGTACTTTTTATGGTACTATTAGAACCTCAAAAGTACTATGGTACTCCTATGAATCATTTGGTACTATTTACCAATTTTCATATTTTTTTTTCTTATTTTTCTTACCAAATATTGGGTTTGTTTGTTTACATTTCTAGTAAAAAAGTAGTAAACTTGGAATGTACTATAGACTTGCCAAAAAATGAATTGCTTTTCATATGGAATACAAGGAAATTATATCAAAAGTAGTAAATCAAAACAATTGAATTAAAAAATTGGCAAATATTTGGTTGAAAACGAATTTAAGATAAAAAAACTAGTGAAAACTAGCATGTAAACAAACAGACATATTGTGTTTAAAATGAACAAATTAACTATCGGAGTCTTAAATAAAAAATGTGTTGAAAACCCAAAGTAAAATTTTAAAAATTGAGAGAAACGTACGAGTAATTCAATGAAACATATTATTAAAATATCGAGGGTAACGTTGAGGTGGTACTTAATTAAACGGTTGAATAATTTGAAATAATTTTCGCATTTAAATGAAATTTAATACGACTTTCAGGGACTTCATTCAAATAAAATTCTGAATCAAACGTCAGCACAAAATTGTTATATTCCATACCACATAATTCATGGAATAATTGTATAGAAATGCGTTTAACAATTTCACATATCGATTTCCCCGATAGTGGAAGGAATGCTATCTATCTATTACGTCTGATATTGTAGTTTCCGAATTGTATGTTAAATAACAGTTAGCGTGATAAAGTCAAAATGATGATCTTGATTTTTTTCGGGTTTTTTAGTTTTTTTAACTTTTCTAGCCGGGTCACGCACCCAGGTACTATTATAATAGTTAAGTCTAGATAGCAAATAAACAGCAAAGAAAAAATAAAATATTCATAATTTTTCGGGCTTCAACACGCCGCAAAAAAGAACCTTGAAGAAATAAGCCAAGTTTGAGCCAAGTATTTTTCCCAGAATGATCACTATCTCATTAGCGATTAAAATTATATAAGTCCTGTGAAGTAAATCGTATAAAATCGGTTTTGTTTGCTTATACCAATAAATATTAAAACATTTAATATTATATAGGACCTCTTCATGACTACTAGGTGAAAACATAGACCGATTTTAACAATTTTTAACAGCGTTAGTTCTTGATGCAATACAAAAATTCGTTATATACAAAAACTCGTCAAATTATATTTAAAATTGGGACCTGTAGTTTGATTAAAAGGATCGTTCATTTTATATGGACAGACGGCCGATAAGCACCAACTTAATACCCACAAAGTGGTGTATAATATAAAAAAAAATTTTTTTTTTGGTACTATGGAGGTCGGAAAAGTACCAGCTTAAAAAATAAGCTGGTTGGTACTATTTTGAAAATCCCATTTATCATTCCTGATCCAGTATCAAATTAGATGTACCTTCCAATTTTGCATACAAAAATAAAAATCGTTTTTCTCCATAATGAGTTTTTGAATTTTTTTTTTGATGTGTAACCAACTTTTTTTTTGCTAAAAGTTTGCTTACACAAACTTAGTGGACTTATGATTTTCAACTTTATTTGAATATCTGCAGTCGCACACAAAGAAAAAAATTTAAATCAAGCAGAAACAACACTAAACCATTCACCTCAGTGTTGTCACAATTTTGTTATTGTTATAAAGTTACGATAGTATTGCAATAGAAAAAGTTCATTTTAACTAGAATCATATTTACTTTAATAAGATTGATTCTTAATTTAAAAATGTTCATAAAAAATGCGATGTTAATTCGTATATGCTATAATAGTTGATTTAACTACGATTTTTGCTCCTTTATCTTATGCTTTTCTGTAATCTTAAAAGAATTTTTAGTTATTTGGACGGATTTTTTTTTTGGGTGTATCAGTCGTTTGTGTGCTACTAAAGTCACGAGTCTATTATGTGTGATTATCATTAATTTAGCGTATGGCTATGGTGTACAAGTTGTTGTTGTCTACATACCGTCACCTTACTCATCTTCACCTCCTCTCAAATTTTTCCCAAGTGGAAATTTTGTTTACAACAAAAAAAAATTATAGTTTCGTTTTTAAGCTTTTTTCTATTGTGAAAAGGGTTGCCAGATGCATTTTTCGAAAAATCGTCATATTGACGATCATAGTTTAAATAGATATCTTACTCTTCTTCTTCTTTTATCAATAAACAAATTTTTACATACACATAAAAATATTTTTTGTATAGGTGTACGACGTATGTCTAATACATTTTCATGAGATACGTGCAATGACAGCGAACGTCAAAGAGTAAGAGTTATATGTAATCTATGTTGACGATATTTTTTGAACAAATTGTTAATCAATTCGAAAAAATCGCGAGTTCAGGTTTATCTTAATTAAAAAGGATTTCCACACATTGACCATCTCTTTAAACCCAGCATTGGTGTAAAAAATTTTCATTCAATTTGCAAAAACATTGATATATACTAGAGTTTGCTGTTCGGTTTTAATCGAAACCGAAACCGCGGTTTTCCAAGCCTCAAAACCGAAACCGAAAACCGACAAAAATAAGTCGGTTTTTAACAAATACTTTAACCAATAAAAATAATTAATTAAATTGCATATTATTGAATCTTGAATTTCAAAAAGGCTCAGCTCCTATTTTACAAAATTTTGTATTTAATTGTAATGCACATTTTCTCTTAATTAAAAATTGCTTTAAAGAATTTTTTGTTTTTGTTATTACGGATAACATAAACTGAGGCTTATAATTTTAGAAAAAAATTGCACCAAAAAGTCAAGTGGTTTAAGAGATATTGAGTTTCACATATTCAGTTACGATTTTCACCGCGTATTTTTCAAAAAGCCTTATTTCGTATTCCGCGAAATTTATAAAATTTTAACTTTATATTGTTTTAAAGAAATTGCTAAAAATTTAAATTTAAACTCTTTAAAATACAGCTTTAGTTGCCGCATTTATTTCTTCTCCCGGAAAGGTTTCAAAATAGCATTATTGCCTTTAAATATTTGAATGAGAAATTCAATCGAATTTTAAAAGATATCTTGAACGTATTAAATTACTTAATTTTTTAGGATATTCCCCCTGATTATGTAAGGCGTTGGCGTATTTAGAAAAAACGCCTTCATACAAATCGATTTTTTCAAAATCAAAATTAACAAAAACTAAACTTTTCCTGGCGAAGCGAATACAATTTTAACAAAATGTAAGCCCGACTTGACCCTTAAACAGTGCAAAAATAGTCGTTAAACCGACTTTACTGTAAAAACGCCTAAAAACGTCTACGCCTTACATAATCATGGGGATTGATATATTTAATTATTTTAATAGAACTCTATTACTATCACAAGAAAACCGAAAAATAACCGAAACCGCGGTTTTTATAATTTTGAAAAACCGAAACCGCGGTTTCTAAATTTTTCGGTTTTTAGCAAACTCTAATATATACTTTATAATAAAAATCCTAATCAAATTTATTAATATTTTATTGAAAATTTATTCAATTAAATAGCTACAAATTTTTAACAGATTGACTCGTGATTGGAGTAATTTCAACGATAAAATTTGTTGAACCCGCCTGTGATTGAAATTAGTTTTTATTTTTTTGTGCAAATTCGTAAATCACAAAAAATTAGTATAAAAATTGTTTGTCTTTATTGAATAAAATTTTATACTGGAATAAAAATTTTTTAAACCATTTTGATATTTAGAAAATTAAAAATAAATTTTGGAAAATAATATTATAACAAATAACAAAGTATAAAATCTAGTTTGGATCACGTATCAATTAAAGTCACATGGAAATAAGTATTGCCGAAATATTATACGTATAAAGGTCTCGCCCGAATAAGGTTATGGAATTCAATTCCAAAACTCAAAAGGAGACGGGGAAAAACTTAGGAAACTGTAATAACTATGCATACTTGATTGGTTTTGTCTACAATTCTATAACACAAAGCTTTAGTTTAGCCGCACAGAAATATTCATTAAAATATATAACCTTGTGGTTTATTAAAATATTGGATGTTTATTTGCCAAATACGCTTTTCAAAAAATTCGCGGTTAACAATTTGCGATTAAAATTCAGGAAAAATTATAAAAAAATTTATTCAGGTGCATGTACTCGTAGTTATAACTCAAATGGGTTTTAAAAAAGTGTGATTTTGTACCCTTATTTGAGCGAGACCTTCCAACCATTGCAAACCAATTTCAGTTCAAAAAATTACTATTTTTAAGCAGAAGCCTTAAAAGTTTTATGAAAATATTTCAGATTTATAGAATAGATTTGCCTTTTTTAATTAAAAATTTGTCATTTCGCGACATGAAATCGTCAAGATGATAAATCGTCGAATCTGGCATCTATGATTGTGAATTATACAATGTACTTTTTTAGTCATGTACTAGTCAACAGTGTTGCCAAATCTTGACGGCAGGAAAGCACCGTGAGCATTATGAAAACGGGTAAAAAGAGTAAAAATTTACCAAAAATAGGGTAAAAAAGCACGATATTAATTTTTTTAAAAATTTTAATAAAGAATTTAAAAACACATTTTAGCTTTGTAAAATCGTGTAAAAAAGGTTCAAAAAATAACCAAAAAAAGGGTAAAAAAGCACCAAACTAATATTTAAAAATTTTTAAGTTTAAATATAATGAAGTTGCTATTTAAAATTGTACTACAAACATTGTGAAAAAATGTATTTTTTGTATAGTTCGTATTATTTTTTCAACTTTGACAGAAAACTCAAGAAAAATTTAAAAAAACCAGATCAAATACCAAAAATATAAACTGTACAAAAAGCACTGCCAGAAATCTGAAAAAGCACTGTAAATACCCGCTTTTTTTAAACGGGTATTTGCAAAAAATCACCGGGTACGGGAAGGAAAAAAGCACCAAAAAATACCCGGAAAGCACTGAAATGGCAACACTGCTAGTCAATATACTCTTTCTTTTCAAGTTTCTTATATTCCTTCCTTACTCGTACATTTTTGACATTTTGTTGACATATGTTAAGGTATAATTAGTTTGTACGTAACGTGCCGTGACGAATCAGCTGATTTGTTTTTGTTCTATGAAAAAGCATTTGAGTCGTTAGTTTGTCTGTAATGTAACGTGCCGTGCCGGATGAACCTGTTGAAAACAGAATTGTTGTTATCCGTTAAGTGACAGTGAGTTGACAGCTGCTATTTTGAGATCTTAGACGAATGGCTGAAACCGGCTAAGCCGAGCCGCCGTCTAATTTTTATAACCGCCGCCGTCGAAAATTTTTTTTACATGATAAAAATATAAATATAGTATATATTTTTTTTAATTTTCTTTTTTTACCGTTAAGCCGATGTTTTGTATGTGTCAACTTAAAGTTGGCCAGCCGATCAGCTTTTGGCTCACAGCCAGTTTTAAGCCGCCGCTGCAATTTTTTTATTTAGCCACCGCAAACGATTAATCTGGTTGGCGCAGATCTCTTCTAAGAAAATCAACATTAAACAGCTGATACGTTGTTACGGAAAAGACTAACTACACAAAAGAGCCATCCGGCACGGCACATTACAGAACCGTCACGGAACGCAAAGACTAATGGAGCCTTTAGTTTTCTTTTAATACATGTACATATGACTACTGAACCAGAGGTTTGAAAGAAATAATTTCTTTTTCAGTATTTTTCAATACTTATGTGCTAATTCATTAAAAAAAATTATTTGGTATTTGAAGCTTGCTATAGTTAAAGTACATATTTCGCTTAATAAAGAGTTATTAGAAATCTTGATTCATAATCGTATTTTAACTATTTAACTACTATTGTTTATTTTCTCCCTTTTCCCAAATAAGTCGTAAGTGATGTACAAATTTATTAAACGATTGACTCGGTAATCGGAAGTGAAAATGTATTTTCTTAAATTAGAGAACTAATGATGTGCTAAGATAAATTTAAAAGCCATTAAAAATATTTTTTTTATTTATAAAGCAAATCAATGGAAATGTTTGTGAAAAAGTAATTTTTTAAAATATATTATTCGAAGTAATCGAATTTCGAATAATGGTTTGACAGTCTGTACATCACTATTGTTTTGTTTTTCTTTTTAATTTTATTTTTAAATTTTTTTTGAAATTTTTTCGAAAAAGGTCATTGGCTACGCAATTGTTCTAGCTTTTTTCAGTTTGATGGATGCAAGTTGTTGGAAGCCACACATTCTAGGGATGGGATGGCTTTAAAAAATCATTTCATGCCTGAAAATGAAATAATTAACAATTAAATGGTGGCTTCCTCACTCCAAACTTTATAAAAGGTTTAAAGTTTATAAGTCTGTTCGGGTACTCAACATTGGGATCCCGCGGGACCCCAATTTTACCAAAAAGCGTTTTCTTACTGCACAATTGGGTAAATGAAAGCTGTCATGAGAAAGTAATATTCTTGTTCTTCTTGCACGAAAAAGCACAGACTTTTTTTCGTGTAAATTTGTGCAAATTGTTTTTATCAGCTGTTATATCATTAGTTGGGTTCAACTAGTTCAATTGAACTATGCACTAATTTGAACCAAAGACCTAGTTCACAACTAATAGCTCTTTTAGTTCAATCGCTCATTTAATTCATTCAGAAAATATGGTTACCATTTACAAAAATTAGTATAAAAATTGCAAAAGTTTATCGGTTATGTTACAACTCCATAAAATTACCGACAATTTTTTGAAGACGCTTGTTTAAATGTGTTAAAGAGATAAATATGTAAATAAATCGAAGCTTTTGATTAATATTAAAATCTTTACGAAATTTAATTAAGTACGTATTCCTTTTGGTATATAAAAATGCCTAAGAAGAAAATTTTTATTAAAATTTTTGATTTAAAACAAAAACTAGAAAGAGCGCTCAACAAAACGAACTATAATGCACAAATCTATTGACGTTTGTTTTTCGGGCTTCATATATGGTTTTTCCCGTTCGTTTACTTCTGGGCATATTTGTCACTTCGTGAGAATATTTCTTGTTAACTCTCATTTTACCGAACTTTACCCAAAAAGTAAAGAAACATACCTAATGAGTATCGACTATAAACCTATATTATTTTTTTCGTTATTAAGCAAATATGAATACTGTTTTTCACAAATTAGCTTAAAATCCTTCAATAAGACTGTTGTAGAAGTTTATGAATTAGACCATTAGTCTACACTACACAAACGCAGCATAGACAGTATTTTACCGCAGTGGGATATTTTATAGATAAAGTAGTTTATATTTTCTTTTTTGTGACACTGGCGACAAATTTAGAAATTTTTCTAAAGCCCCATTCATACTGAACCCAAAACTAGAAGGTTTCGTTTTTTTTAAGTTTTCGATTTGAAATTTATATGGGATTTGACAATCGAAAACAAAATAAAGTTGAAAACTACTCGTTTTGGGTTCAGTATGAACAAGAGCTGTCTTTAAACTAAATTCAATAGGAAATTCTTAAAAATTTTGACTAATGTTCGCGAAATTTAAGAATAGTTTTTGACAGAACTGCCAATATTCACTGGAAATTAGAAACTGATTTCCCTACTGGCAGAAAATAGCAAGTAGCTTTTAATAAATATGAATAAGATAAAAACAGCAAAATAACACTGATAAATATACAAAATTTAAATTTTAGAGAATTGAAAATGACAATTTACCTTTCCGCTAAATATTAGTAGACAAAATATAGCAATAAAAAGGAGTGCGCCATTAAAAACTGAAACACACATTTTCTTAACTTTTTATACCTGTAATAAAAATTATTTTTCTTGATCAGAATGTTTTTGAGATGTATGACAGATTTAAAAATGCACCAGCTTGTCAAATTCGACTGGTTTGTGAATTCACAATCAAACACAAGTGCGGAATAAAATGATTCCAACTATTAAAAATAGTGCATTTTGACTTATAAAAAAATTGCAATAGAAATACCCAGCAAAACTTTGGTAATGGGTGCGATATACTCACGCATTACCTTGTAATGATAGCTCGTTACCTTCTGCATTATTTCAAAGCAAAAAGTAATGACTTACTAATCACTGACTACGTATTACATGATTTATAAACAGAAAGTAATGATTGAACAATTTTTGAAAATCTATTTTCAGACACATTACTTTGTGTTTTTCTATAAACAGGTATATTTTTCGACATTAAGAACGAAAATACGCAGCACAACAATTCATTTACTTTTTAAGCAATCAAATGTTATATGTGTCGATAGCTCAATTGGTATAGCTCTCGGCTAACAAGCGGGGATCCCAGGTTCGAATCCCAGCGTGACGTTTATACATATATTTAATAAAAAAATATTTGTAATTTTTTTAAATAAATTTGGTTTTTTACGAAAATCTATTTTTAGACCCATTACTTTTCCCATCCTCGTAACCACACAAGTAACCAATTACTTTATTACCTCCTCCCCATACATTACTTTGGGGCTCATCGCCTATAAAATTCGTCAGTGAAGTAAAGTGTAAATTAATGCATCGGCCCCTATGGCAACACATTTTACATTATTATAACTAACGAAAACCACATGTCTTTAACAAAGCTATTAGATTTGATGAAGTTATTGCAAAATATAGTTGCTTTCAATTATTTTTTTGGCACCCTAAAAAACACGTCTGTCTGCGACCACATGTGATATAAATTCGTCAAAGTGGATGTCAAGGAAAGGTAATTGAAAAATGCACAAAATATATTTTTTCCAATTTTTTATCTCCCTTAACATGGAAGAAAAATGGGGTTAGTGTATGTGCCCCACTGGCGAAGGATCTGATTTTAGATTCTACAATCACTGATATACATACACTCATATCAATAAATCTGTAAAAATAGCAGAAAAAGTTTCTCAAAACCTGCTAAAATCAGCTAAGAATTTGCTAAATAATTATTCGATTTTTCGATTTTTTTTAAATGCAAATAAAAATTGAGCCTTTTGAAAATAGCAGTTTACAATTTTTTTTATCAAATATTTATGCTGATTTTAGCAGAATAGACTGCTATTTGCATTCAACTAAATTTAGCTTAAAAATACCAAAGATTTTGTAGATATAATAAAAGTTATTTTTTCTGTTTTTAGTGTACTAATATTTAGCAAAATTTTCTGCAGATTTTACAGTACAATTTGTTATTTTCAATTAACTAAAAGTTAACTTAAATATAACTAAAATTCTGTAAATTTAATAGTTTTAATTTTGCTGTTCTTATTTTAGCAAAAAAATCTAATAATTTCAGCAGTTTTTTCTGCAGCAGCATTTTTAATTAATTTTTAGTAACTTTTTCTGCTATTTTTACAGATTTATTTCCATGAGTGTATGTATGTATGAATCTTTTTAAAATCCCAAGAAAAACTTTTTTAAATCTGTAGTAGTTCTATAAAATTTTGAATATCATTTCCTTAAAATAATTTCATTATAAATATTTTGAGTGTTTAAGGCGGAAGACTTGAAACCAGCTAATCCATTTATAAAATAATTCAGTCTTCAAAGGCCTGATTGTTAAAGAGTTTTTATGTATTTTTAAAATAAAACAAATTGAGCTTGAAAAATTATTTGTATGAAGAACAAATTGTCAGTATTTTGGCACTTTGATTTTATTGGAATTTCTAGTGTTTCTATAATTTCGTAATAGTAAATTTAATAGAACATTAATTTTTATCAATCAATTTTTTTTGTTGTTTTTGTTAATGGGTTTTCTTATCTTATTCTTGTTAACACTTAAACAAATAAATTAGTCGTAGTAGGCTGCAAGCGTTTTAATCATTTTAAATGTCTATACCAGTGGTTCCCAAACTTTTTTGTGCCATGTCCCACTTTAAATTTTCAAAAACCTCTCATGAGTTGAGGTGTTCATCTGGATAAGCACAAAGGCAAAACCCATGGTGCTGAGAGAAAAATTTGTTCATTGTATCATAATATCTAAGTAATAAGTGTGTATATCGATGGGCATAAGTCGATATGTCGTAAATGGCTATTAATGAGATCCTTGATCTCACAAGGGATGTATTCTCAGCTAAAGTGGCAGATTTGTAAAAACTACCAGTATAATTTGTTTGGTCACTTCCGGGATTTAGGAGATGAAATGGGTAGAAGGAAGCTGGACATTTTTTGTACTTTATGTTAGGGAGAATGTTTGAAACTTACGAATTTCGAAATCAATACTGCATAAAAGTAATATATTATTTAAAATAGAATAGATGTATGTTTAAGCACAGGATTGCTAAGTTACAAAGCTTCGAATTCATTTTAAGGTTAATTCACGAAAAATTTAATTCAGATTTTAAAAGAATTCATTTATAAGCTTCATTTTCCAAAACTTTCATAAGAATTGAATGAACTCCAAACTTGAATTATTCATATCGTACCTTCATTCAACGTTTTACTAATTGAATGAAGAAATTTTATTATCATTCACTTAGTACAGTGTAGTTTGAAACTAACGCATAATGAAAACCAAACCACAGAAGCTACAACAAAGCACTATATGTGACCTTCTCCGAGAAAAGGGACGTAGTGTGTCAAAAAACCTAGCGTGTCAAAAACTTGGGAAAATCGATATTTTCTCATTTTTATCGATTTTCCCAAGTTTTTGACACACTAGGTTTTTTGACACACTAGGTCCCTTTTCTCAGAGAAGGTCACATATATATATTTATTTATTTTAGGCTGCGTTCACACCTAATTCTTAAACACGTGTTTAGCTAAAACACGTACTTTAGCTCTTTATTCTATTACAACAGTTCTTTATGCTTTTACACTCTTTTTAGCTATACGCGTGTTTAAGATTTAGGTGTGAATGCCGTTTTAGACGAATTTTAAACGTTTTTCATTTGTATTATGCTAATATTATGTAATATAATTTGTAAATTTAAAATTTTCATTTGACTAAATGAATGGAAAAAAATCAATTTTCATTCACCCTTCTACTAAAGGAATTCGGGTAAATTTGATTTTATTCAAAGTAGAATTAATTCATATAGATTAAAAATATTTTTGAATAAAGCTATTGAACTGATTCTAAAGAAATGCTTTTACGGCATGAAATTTAACTCAAATTCATTCATTTTTAAAGAATTAATCCTTTTAAAGCTTTGCCAAGTTGTTCCAAAAGGTAGCAAAAAATAAATTCGGGAAAAATTCGTTAAAATTCGATATAGCACGAATATCGAAAAAATACCTGCACGCTGAAAAAAAACGGCCTGTCCCAAACATATTTTTGCTGGTAATATATATATATTTGGAGAAATTGTTAAACATATTCGCCGTGTTTTTACTAGAAACAATATATATTTGCATGCAAATATATTATGTTTGCAAGCAAATATATTCTGTTTGCCTGTAAATATATAATGTTTGGATGAAATGAAATGACGCTATCGACAAATATTATATGTTTGGCAGCAAACATATAATATGTGTGTCATAAACAAATTATGTTTCCATGCAAATACAATATATAAATAATATATTTAGTTATAAAGCAATTATTAATATATGCCAAACAATAGGCGTATTTATTCTACTCTCCAAATTTCTCTATATTTTAATGGAAAAACATAAAAAGTAAAATACATCTACTGTTTGGCGATTATTTAATAACTAAATATATTATAAATCACATGGAATTTTACATCTAATACAAATCTTTCATTGAAAAACAATAACTACAATCTCTTCATTTATTTTTTATTTATTTTTATTAACAAATATTAATTAAAAACTCTTATAATAAGTTAATACTTTAATATACACAATTAAATAATTTTGTTTTCTTTTTAACACAATTTTATGTTTTATTTATACTAATTTATTTTATTTTTTCACATCTTTCACAATAAAATTAATAAATAAAGGAAAAATATCACTGAATTTTCTGACTAGATGCAGTCTAGCTAAACTAAACGATTATTACCAACTACAAAAGTTATAATGGCTACATACAACTTTATATGTATCAAGAATGGAAATTCGCCGTTTTTCCAAATATATGTTAATTGTATCCCACAAATATAATTATTATAAAGTTAAAAATGCAAAAATATGTATTCTTAGATGACAAAATATGACTAATTTACAAACAAACCCATGTTTACCGGCAAATATATGTATAGTAGAGATGAGCGATCCGGTGATTTTTGAATAACGCTGCTACCAGTGATCGTGATTTTCATATCACAGTGACCGTGATCGCAGGTTTGTAATAGAGATGGGCGATCTGGCGCTTTTTCAGTAACATTGTTCTCAGTGAATGTGATTTGCAAATCGTTGTTCTTTTAAACTGTGATCTTGATCACGGTTTTTCTATGGAAAAGACTACGATTTTCTGATAAACGAAATAATATTTATGGCGACTTTTTAAGATGTCAGTTAAACTTGGTTTAGTTAAACCGAAAACGAATTTTGTCAGCCATTTCAAAGTTTTTTAAAAAAATTTGCCGGAAAATCTTTTTCTCGAGTATAATTTATTTTTTTATTGAAATAGAATAAAATAAACCACATTTTAAAAGCAGTATTCCAGTTACAAACTGCGTTAAACTAAGTTTAAAGATAATCCACTTCCTAAAAACTGGGCCTTAAAAGAAGAATAGTTGCGACCGGTAACAAACACATTTTATTCAGAAGAGTGTGAAAGCAAGTCATTGTTATTTTTAAAAACAACATGTATTACTGTGCACAATTGCTGTGTTTGTGTGACTCTCTATCAGAGTTATCAAGAACGATTTTGAAAGTTTTTCAACGTATTCAAGCTTTCTACTGTCAAAATTGTTCGAGATATCATTGATAGGAATGCCGCACAAACACAGCTAATGAAGTTTGCAAGAAAGAATAGTACAAAAATATTAAAAGAACGACATTCCGAGTAACTGCGACTTGAAATATTTGATCACTGCCGTTACCAGTGATTTATCAATAACTGTGATTAAATCACCGGTATGAAAATATCGCTCATCTCTAATGTATAGTAACTATAAAAACAATATAATTGGAGGCATACTCCAAATACATATGTATATGGTAGTTTGTAAATACACCCAGGAAAAAGATTGGTTGGAATTCGATCAAAACCATTAAAATGAATTTGCCAGGACGTTATTTTATTTGCAGTTGCCTATAAGTGAATACTACACCAAAAATATTTTACTAGGTATTAAAAATAGGGAAAATGAATTAAAAAACAATACTTTTAACAAATTATTGGTATCTCCAATCAATTTTAAAATTAGTATCAGTTTAGTAATTCTATGCAGTAGAAGCAGCCATTTATTTAGTGTATATACAAGAAAATTGGTGTTACCTATAACCTTTATTAAAAAAATTTTAATATTCCAAAGTGGTAACTACAAATACGGGTATCCTAATCAAATATGACCTTAAAGTCGAGTTTCTGTAGAACCAACCGAATTGTGGATTGTGTTGATAACACACACAACTATTGATTGGTATTGGTAAATGAATTTTTTACTATATTTGTTTTCCAAGCAAGACATATAAATTCAAAATTAGACTTCAAAATTAATAAGTGTTTGTGGTGTAGTCGGTAGAGCGTTGGCCTAGTACGCCGGATTTCCGAGTTCAAATCCCGGACAAGACAAAAATTTATATGTTTTTTTTAAATTAAAATAAAATATTCATATGTATAAACAGTAAATATGGTTAAGAAAATTAAAAGTAGTTGTGGTGCAGTGGGTAAGAGTGTGAACTATTAACCTGAATGGCCAGGTTCAATACCAGAAATTTCAAAAAAAGTTTTTTAATTTCAATAAAATTTTGTGGAACATAATAATATTTATGTGGAACATAATATTGAATAAGACAACCGAATATTGGCTTTCACGACTAAAAATATAATTTAATATAACGATAGTTGTCGTAACCGCACGAATTCGATTGGCAACAAATTCGGTGGCCACAACTGAGACTGTTTTCTGGGTGTATAATATAAATACCTCCAAACATAAACAAAAACGTCTTTTTCCTCTGTGTGCCTGCTTTAATTAAATAGGGAATACAAAATAAGAATTTGCAAGACATAGCAGTCTTAATTCCTCGAACTGATATGATTTTACAATAAATTAAGAAATAAACCCCTCAATTCATAAATGCTTTGTAAAGTTAAAGCAGGTTTACAAAACGTCATTTTCATGCAAAATTATTTCAATAAACTTCCTATAATTTTACAAAGCGTTTATGAATTTTGGGGGAAAAAATACACAATAAGCACCTGTAACTGGTCTGTAAAAATTCCTTTTAAATTCCATTAAAAGCAAAAAATCGAAAAAACGGACCGACTTTTAGGTTTTTTTCTACCACATATCGAAGTTTCATCATCATCGGAGTGTTTAGCTTAAAATGTGTACATTCCATGTTAGTGAGTGCTGAAAAGGGTTTTTAAATGAGGTACTAATTTTGTCAATTTCAGTCTTAAATTCCCTGCTTTGATATTTCCAGACAATTTCCTTTTCTTAATAACAAATCATTGATCCGTTTTTCAATAAATAAGACGATGGGAATGGTAAATGTTGACATTCTGCAGTATTTTTCTGCCTCCCTGCCATTTTATTTTTAAGTCTGTTCGGGGAACCCAATTTACTCGAAACGACAATAATTTAAAATTAACGGTGGGTCGAAATTTGAGGTAATATCTACATGTGTGATCATGCATGTTTATGCGTGCGCACATGTAGATGTTAATGCACACGTATGGTCAGCTATGATTCATGTATGGAGATTTATGTATCCATGTATGATCATGAATGCAGTTTTATGAGTAGGTATGAACATAATTTAAACCTCTATGGATCCATATATGTGACACGAAAAATAGAAAGGGTCCTAAGGATAGAAAGGAACCTAAGGTCAGGAGAGCATGGGATCGGTCTCATTCGATGCTCAGATGTTGTCCACAAAAAAAAAAATTGATTTTTTTACCCTTAGGTCCCTTTCTCTATGCGCTGTCACATATGTCGATTTTTAGCTGGGATGTGAAAAGCTATTATTTTTTATATAAATGAGAAAAAAAACTGCAGTTTCGTTTATTAAAATAAAATTTTAAAACTAAAATGCAGTCTAAATATAGAATTTTCGAACGATTAGCTTAAGTTTTGATAAAATCGTGTTTTAAGAAACCGGTTAACCGAAAAATAATAACCGGTTTTCGGTTTATTTGAATTTAGAAATTATTCGAAACCGGTCGGTTTTTTTAATTAAAAAATCGGTTAACCAGTTTTCGGTTACGGTTTTGGACAGTCTACAGAGTATCGATTCCGAATGGTTTGTGAAGCTGTGTAGCGGTGAAAAATATTTTTCACTCATTTAAAAATAATGATAACAAATGACAGTTCTTATCACTTCACCGCTTGCAAACTATTCAGAATCGGTACTCAGGGCTGCAATTATCAACAAAATTTTGTTTTTATTTAAAAAAAGAAATATTGGGAACCACGGGCCTATACATCGCAGCAGAAATTTGGAATCGATAAAAATGATTGGTGCTTCTCTTCTGCTTCTTCAACCGCTTCCAAAGATTTATAGCTTGCAGTAATGTGTTAAAAAAGCCAATAGAGTTTTGTTTACTACACTTTATCGCTCTAATAAAGAACGAAAAAATGACAATGATAACCGAATATACTTGCTAAAAGCTGTGATTTCATGCCATTATTTGGAGCTATGATAGAAGCGCATATCGGATATCGAAACAATTGCTTTCACGCGAGCTATCTCGAACAAAAATCAATCATTACCAATAATGGAAGCCCTTCACCTGCTTCCAAGCAAGTAGTATTTTTTGCTGGGGTATTTTTAACCCATTTCACACCAAACATGGTCCGATTTCTATGATTTCAGTTTTTGCTATTTATGTCACCAATACCCGGGTAAAAATCTTAATATGGTGTCATATATAATTATATCTTATTTGATAAGTCCCCATATACAACCACATACAGCTTGATCCGTAAAATGGGTCATCTACATGTGTCTAATTATATAAAATTAGATATAATTTGATACAGTTTGATCCGAGATTTGTCCATATCCAGGACATCACATTATATCTAATTCGATATAAAAATATCTGATTTTATATAAATTTGTCTGATAGTAGGTATACTTTTTATGCATAACAGCTATTAAATTGGCATTGAAATTTGTATAGTTTGAACAATTTTAAAGGCCCAAATTTTATAACATAAAATAAAAATTTAGTTGAATGCTTTTGTCTTCTAAATCGTACGCATCATTTTTTAACATGATTTAAAAAAAAAAATTACGTGAACATTATTTGGCTGTGGAGTAATTAACTCTTAATTTGCAGACTACTAAATTTGATGTTGAGCTATGTATATATTAATTTCTACGGGATTATATAGAAAGTTATATAAAATTACAAGAATATATTTTTAGTATGAAGACACATACAGTGTTATATAACGAAGTATCTAACCATATATAATCATATCGGTCACTACATATATTTTGACTAGTTTTATATGGCTTATGTAGTTATATATGGAGTCAGGTTTGGGGATATGTAATAACATCATTTACCATACAAAAAAATCGTTGATAAAATAATATCAGATGTAGGTGTGTATAATGATATGTGTCTTAATGTGACTCCATTCATTGTCAGATATAACCCAATAACATTATATATGACAATATATAACTATTTTTACTCAGGTATTAATAATATACACCAAAAAGAAAAAACAAAATTTCCGTCTCCTCAGAACACGTCATTTTGACAATTTTTACTATCAAAAATAGCCAAATGACGATTTGACGATTTTTTCCTTCAAAATGACGATTTGTATTTAATACGAAATAGAGCAAGAAAAGTGCAAAAATACAATACTTTACCAATCTATATTTCTAAATCTCAAGTTTTTAGTTTTTAAAATTATGCAGAATTGCAAACAAACTAAAAAACGGCTGCAAAATTTTTATTCAGCAAATCTAATATGAAATTCTAATTAAAACTATAACTTAAAAAAAAAATGTAAAAATCCGTTCAAATACAACATAATTTTTTATTTATTCCTAAGCCGTCAGTTTTTCTTTAAGATATGGATTTTAAAATGTACAAAACTTATAGGAAAAATAATAAAAAAATTTGATAATTTTTGACGATTTTTCAAAACGCTATTACGATTTTGACGAAATTTTCGACGATTTTGTGCCTAATAAACCTGGCAACACTGGATTTGCCTTTAAAGTTACGTTGGTAAATATGATACAACAATCGGAACAATATTGAACAAAATCTTCTGCCTCCTTCATAGTCAGGAAGTATCTTTTCGCCATATTTGTTAATAAATTTTACTTTTATTTAATTTGTTTAAAAAATTAATATATTTTTTTATTTTAACAAATATATTTTTAATTGTTTATATCAGCTGTTTTCGAAATGCATTCAGCTATTTGGGAACTTGTATTCAGCTTAAGAGATATAAATTTATAATTTCTCTTTCAACAAATAACATATATATCTTCAATAATAGATAATTTGTTGAGAAATTTATTATAACAAACACTTTTGTATAACAATGATGTAAATATAAACCCTACACTCATAAAAATAAATCTGTAAAAATAGCAGAAAAATTAGTTAAAAATGATGCTGCAGAAAAAACTGCTAAAATTAGCAGATTTTTTTACTAAATACTAATAAAATGAGAACGGCAATATTAAAACTGTTAAATATATAGAATTTTAGTTAAATTTAGGCTAACTTTTAGTTAATTGAAAATAGCAAATTGTATTGTAAAATCTGCAGAAAATTTTGCTAAATATTTGTAGACTAAAAATAGCAAAAATAAACTATTAAATCTACAAAATTTTTGCTATTTTTAAGCTAAATTTAGTTGAATGCAAATATCAGCCTATTCTGCTAAAATCAGCAGAAATATTTGCTCAAAAATTGTAAACTTCTGTTTTCAAAAGGCTCGATTTTTATTTGCATTTAAAAAAAAAATCGAAAAAAAACTTCGAAAATTTTAAATTTTTTGGTGATTTTTTAGGCTACTATTTATTTAGCAAAAATTTTAGCAGGTTAATTTGCTATTCTCCATTTACAAAAATTTAGCTCAAATACATATAACTAAAATTCTGTATATTTAACAGTTTTATTTTTCTTGTTCCTATATTACTAATATATAGCAAAAATAATCTGCTAATTTAGCAGTTTTTTTCTGCAGCATCATTTTTAACTAATTTTTAGTAGTTTTAACAAAATTTTTTACGGACTTTTTTCTATTAGTGTATAAACAATTTCACTGGACTTCTAGTGGAAATCAAGTTCAATTCAAGCCCTGTTTTCCAGTTTCAAGGCTTGAATACAACTTTTATTACATTTTATTTCAATAGCATACTCCAGCAAATGGGAAACAAAAATTCAAGTTTCAAATATTTTTGTTAAATATTCAAATGCTAGAATTTGAAATCTACTTTACTTCAAGCAAAATTTAGAGTTACATATTTCGATATATTTCAGCGCATTTTCACCTGTTTTACAAAATTTATAACAATCTGACCAATTTTTGGTTAATACATAAAATTTGTGACCAATTTTATAGGCCAAATGTAAATTTCGTATAAGGTTTTTCAACTTTAATATCTTATATTTTAATAACCAATGAAGCTAAACACTAACTGTAAGCATTTTTATGAAGAGGAAAAGAAACGCTTTTAACAAAAATTAATACATTTTTCAAACTTTTTCGCATACTTCGACTTCAACTCTGTAACGATTTTTCGTCATAATTTTTGATAAAAATGCATACACCAGAATTTTAGAGTTATCTATTAATTATATTGCGAAAAGTATAAAGATATTTATACTCAAATGATCGTTAGACTGTATATAATCATCTAGTATAACAGACTTGAAGTTTTTCTGCATCATGTAACATTCTTTTTTTTTTTTTTTCATAATTTTATTTATTGAATCTTCACAACAGTGAACTAACAATAAGTTTATCAAATCTTATGTACTAAAGCTAAAATATTAAGCCCAGCCAGTGCCAGACAAAATTTTAATTTTTAACATTAAATATTTTTTTAATTTGATGCAAAGTAAATGTATAGAAAAAGTTAAAAACGATAAATTAGAAGTTTAATTTTTAAAAAGGTCGAAAAAACTAATTTTTAATTTTTTAAATAGAAATTAAAAACCAACAGTTTGTTATAAAGAATATACATTTATTCTATAGAGCCAAATCAGCGGTGGTCCTTCTTAGGAGGTGTCGGTGTCCTTGATCCTCAAGCAGTTTACGAGCCAATGAATTTGGGTGCAGTTGCAGCCTCTTTAAGTAGTTTAAGGTGTATCTCGCGATTTCATCATTAACGGTGGGAACATTCAAATCTGAGTGTATGTTCGCATTTCTTTAGATGAAAATTTCTCGAGATGAAAAATTATGTCTTTAATAAGATTCGAAAAAATGTTGTAAACCCCGTTCCTAAATTTTACACCAAACTATTTAACGAATAAGAAAAACAATAGCATATTTGGATTCACCTTGTAGGCATCATACGATTTTGTTTCGGAAAAAAAATTCTAACAAAGGGTTTCTGAAAGAAAACGAAAAAAGTAACCAAATGTAAACTCCGTAACTGTAAACTCCGTAACCAAAATTGTTTGCATCAGATTGCATTCAAAAAAATGTAGGTAAATATTTAAAGTATTTTAAAATAACCATAAACAGAGGTGATTCAATTAATATTTATGCGTCAAAAGATGATTCAACTAATAATTTTGCGTAAAATCAAAAAAAGTTATCGGTTTTTTTACCCTAAACTGTTGGAGCGAAAAACGATTGATTTTGCATTTCATTGGTTTGGAATCGATATTTTGAGGCATTACTGACATTAGTTTCACAAATTAAATTTGTTTCACATAATTTAAGAATTTTTTGATCGCGAAATGTTATATTTTTACCCCTAAATTCATAAACGCTTTGTAAAATTATAGGAGGTTTATTGAACAAATTTTATATGGAAATGACGTTTTGTAAACGTGCTATAACTTTACAAAGCATTTATGAATTGAGGGGTTAATATATTATTCAGTAATTTCGCAACCGCTGATTAGATTTAAAAAAATTTTTATATTTTTGAAAAGCATGTAAAAGAATCAAAAATACAAAATTAATTAATTTTTTCAAGGAATGAATTGTATTTTCATTCGCAAAACCGCCAATTTGATAAACGCAAATTGTAAATTATCGAAAAGCATGTTGAAAACCCAAATACGAAAAACTAATAAATTGAAGAAAATTCGTACGCAATTTTTTTGTTTTATCTTTTGCTTGTGGAAATGTAAACTCCGTTACCACAAAAAAATTAAAATTGTGCAAAAAAAGTTATTGCGACAACTTGTAGAAGAAGAAGAGATTTTTTTCAATTAGGTTTATAATGACTAAACTTACTGATTCCATTAAGAAAAACCGAAATATTAACACTTTTTGCTTCTCACAAATTTGGACCAAAAACTTATCACATTTTTTGTTTTATATATTTATTTTTTAAAAAAGTAACCAAAAAATGATATTTTTCGACGAGCGAAAAATAATGGTGCAACATATTTTTTTATTATTTTTAAAATGCATTTATAAAGAAAAGATGTCAAACTTTCTAAATCAAAAAACCGTTTCATGGTATCTTTAAATTTAGAATTTTAGCAATTTTATAAAGCTAATATAACTTTAAAGTTGCATTGGTAAGAAATGGGTTAAATTTATTTCGTAAAATAATTTCCAATTAGTTTTTGCGTAAAATACAAGTCACGAGATTTTATTTCTCTTTAATTTTAAATAGAAATATATTATTTGAAAAAAAAACAAGCAAAATAATTTCATCGTTTGATGAAATATACCAAACAATCTACAAAATTTTATGTAACCATCGAAACTAGTAAGAGCGTTTTAGACAGCTTCACATTATATTTCAATTGCTCTTTGTTGGAAATGTAGCAAAATATTCATATAATTTGCTACAAAGTAACTTAATTAAAATAAGAGACTAAATAATATTTTGAAATGTGAAATAATATGCAGAATGATTTGTCATATATTAAAAAAAAAAAAAAACTATTGCAGTTGTTTGTTTGTTAAAAAAACGATTCTAAACTACATAGGTCGAAATTTCCTACTACGAGATAATTCTGTGAACTTTAAAAAAACCACCACAAAAATTAAAATTTACAGGAAAATGAAACATACAATTTAACACACCCCTTATGACAACCTAAATGTTATTTGCGATCAAAATAAATTTGATATAACACAGGGTATCGGGTAGCATAAATCAATTTACTAAGGCCGCCAGACACGTTTTTGACTAATGTGGACACTGAAATGTTTACATAATATCAAAAAAAAAAGAAAGAAAAATAAGTTAGTTTTGTTCGACATTTACGACTAAAGTTTACACCACATCATTTTATTTGGAATTTTTTTAATATTGTTTTGTAGTATTTGTAACAAAAACATAATAGGAAGTTCAGTTAAAAACTAAAATTTGAACTGGTAATCTTATTCAAAGACCTAAAATGAAATGTCGATTGTGTATTGAACATTTAAGCAAGGACCATGTAAACACCAGGATGTACCAAATGAAAGGCACCGAGCCAAACAAAAAAACTAAGGCTGGGTTCTTGGTAAAATCAGTAAGTTTATCAAGGTCCCTCTGTATTATTCGACAGAATATTTGAAAGAAATACTTTCCCGTATTCTTTATTTAAAAAAATTAATAAATCTACATATTTGAGTCCGAATATTAAAAAAAATTTTTTTTTGAATTTAAAAAATGTTATAATTAAAAATATAATCTAGTGGATAAACTCGTGTTACGGACAAAAACACGGGGCTTCGGGATAAGTACACTTATCTCAGCAGAACACTTCCCATGGTAGTAACGGTAGAACAGTGTTACACAACCCACATTCCGACGATGCTCCAATGAGTCAATAGAGCTGGTTACCCTATTATCATTAATTAGCGCCGACGACCTCCTTTGTGCACGGTCCAAAAGCTCAAAAATATACTTCGAAGCCCCTGCCCATTTATGGGAGTTGTATTCCACCTTTGGCCGGATATAGGTGGTATAAATAGTAAGGAGATCAGAAGAAGTGAGTAGTTCTTGCACCGGTTAAGAAAGCCAAGGCACTTGAATGCCTCTTTCGAGGCAACGGACATCACACTGTATTCTCATGCCCAGAACATCAAGAGCTTCAGATTCCTCAATATTGATACCACCCATGTATACAGATGACATTGATGGCTCAGCGGTCCTATGAGTCAGCAAACAACATTGGGTCTTGCGTGGATTAAAATCGATTTATGCCATACACGATCAAACGCCTTGTAAATATCTAGCGCAAACACTTTGCTTTCACCAAATCCGTGAATGGACCGACTCCAACGCTCCGAAAGAAACGCCATCAGGTCTCCCGTAAAACGACTTCTACGAAAGCCATACTGTCGATCATTAAGAAGCAAATTGGACTCAAGATAATTAACAAGATGGTAGTTAACCATGCTCTCCATGACCTTCGAGAGCGCAGAGCAGATTGCAATTGGGCGGTAATTATTAGGGTTGGTAGCCGCACTCTTTTTGGGAATTGGCTGGACATTGGCAACCTTCCAACACGATGGGAAAGATACGCATGCGTTACGACGTGCTAAACAGGGTTGCCAATGGACGCGATAGCGTCGAAGAGCACTGTTTCAGTACC
Organism: Leucophora obtusa; assembly: GCA_949987735.1. Taxonomy (NCBI): domain Eukaryota; kingdom Metazoa; phylum Arthropoda; class Insecta; order Diptera; family Anthomyiidae; genus Leucophora; species Leucophora obtusa. Next base: position 34,437,533 of record OX465297.1, on the reverse strand, counting down.
AGCGCTGGTATACCATCCGGGCCCTTTCACTTATTTACGTCGAGATTCGCAAGAACCCTTTTAACTGCTCGAGGACGAAAGAATATCTTGGGCATAGTATGTGATACTCTTTCGAGCACGGGCAGTGGTTGATCGCTTTCCGGCAGAAACGAATTTTCCGCGAACAGTTCAGCCAGCAGGTTGGCTTTATCAACCGGGTCAGTGAATATTAGGTCATCCTTTATAAGAGTTGGGATATAGGAACTAGCATTATCCATTACTCTTTTAACGAATGACCAAAAGGTCTTACTGGCCCTTACTGTTTACGCAGCATGTCAGTATTGATGTTCTTATTGGCACGCCAATTACTGAAAGCTTCCTCCCTGGATCTGACTGCATTTCTGCATGTCTGGTTAAACCAACACTTATGTTTGGACTACTGTTTCCAATTATTCGACATAGGCGGTAACAGAAAATAGTTTTTAGTGAAGGAAAGTGTTGAAAACGTGTAGACAATGTCTAGTAAAAGAGAAAAATAATAAAAAAATTAGACTATCAAGAAAGAATATCTTTTTTAAAGAGTTTTAAAATTTCCGAATTCGAACAATATTTTTCGAATACGCTTACGTAATAACCCCCTGGCATATAAACTCGATGTATTTAAAAAAGATTTCATATTGGTCGAAAAATTTCGGAATCTGAAATTTTTTAACCAATACAAGAAATAAACATTTCTTGTACTATTTAATAGAAAATATCTCTAAAAATTTTGCTAAAGCTACTAAAAATTAAATAAAAGTTGGGGGGGGGGGGATACTCAAAAACTGAGTAAGTTAAGAACAGCAAATCTAAAACTGTTACTTATCGATAACTTAATGTAGATTTTTTATTTCTTTAGAATAAAATTTTAAAAATTTGAAAAACTTTAGATACAATTTTTTTAATGCAATTTTTAAACAATACTGCCAACAATAAAATATAAAATAAAGTTAGAATTTTATTAAGATTAGTCAATTGAAAATACCAATTTACTCTGCAAAAATCAGCAAAAATTTTTCCTGAAGAATATCGTAAAGAATTGTTAAATTCTCCGTCTTTTTTGGTTTTTGAAGGGACATTAAAAATAAACAAAATAACTTAAAGTTTGAATTTGATTGGTCGAGGTTTGATGAAAATTGTTACTAAATTAATGAAAAATTTCTTAAATTTTATGAAAAAGCTTTTTAATTTTTACTATGAAGCTCTTTCTAATCATTTTTTTGGGTGTATGAAATTTTTAATAAATAAAATAAAAATTGAATGAGGGGTATGTATGGTTTCATAAAAATTTTCATAAAGTTTTATGTAAAACTGCATTAATATAATGAAAGTTTTCAATGGACGACTTCCAGCGAATCTTCATTGAATCAATGAAAAAAGTCATAAATAGCGTGTAGACAATTCTCTCAGAGTACAGCTACAGATGTCAAATTCCATATAAATTTTAATTTTTTAACTTTTATTTTGTGTTAACTTAAGGTTATTTGTTTATTGTTAATGAAACCAATGCGAATAAAAATTTAAATCATGGATGGCAACCAAAACAATTAATGGACGATTTTTCAGTCTACATTAACTTTTTAGTGGCAGAGTTTCTATATATTTAAGAATATACAGCACTTAAATACTCTTCATCCATTCAAATCGGCTTCAATTTTGATAGTATGGCGATAACTGCATTAAACTATGAACTATAAAATCGACTCTAATTCGTTTCAGTTGCCAACCCTGATTTAAATTCAGTGAAATGGGTTCGGGCTCCATGGATTGGAACATTTTGTAGAATTTATGTGGTTTTAAACCGACTATACACACTTTCTTGGGAGATGTAAGAAAATTTAGATTTCCTATGGAAGTAACATTTGAGAGTTGTTTGACACAAATTTAAAACAAATGAAACTTTGTCTTGAAGGACATTGAAATATAATTTGCATTAGTTTTACTTATTAAAAGAAATGGAAAACTCTCTATTATATTTCCTAAAGGCCTATATAGCGCTTTGACGCTGCTCTAGCCAGACATGTTGTATGTTTTGAGAAGTTTGAAAAACACTTTTAATTTAGCCTTTTTTTTATAGAAATTTTGATTTTTTGTTAATACATTTTAAAAATTAATTGCAGAAAGGTAAAACAAAGCCGTTTTTAAGAGTTTCTTAAAACACATGACGTGTCTCGCTGGTGCAATGTCGACTTGCTTGGAGTTGCTGAAAAAGAGGTATCTAAAGACTTAAGAACCTCTTTCACTCGAGTTGAAAAGAATTTGATGGTGTTTTAGTTAGTATAAAAATAAATAAGCTTTTTTGCAATTTTTTAGCCAAAATTAAGAAAATTATGAAGTTTTGGGAAAAAAGAAAGGAAAAATTCTATATTAAAAATTGAACCGGTTAATCGATCTATTTTAACCGATTATTCGGGTCGAATAATTATTTGCGTTTTAAATTATTTGTTTCGACATTAACCGAAAGAGAGGCGATTAATCGAGGAATCGGTTAATCGATTAACCGAATTGGAAACATTACAATATACACAAAATGTCAATTTTTCACCAGAAAAATAATAGTCTTGTATATTAAATTTGCGTGAAAACAAAGTCTACACAATTTTCAAGTGAAACTCATTGTCGTGAAAAATTATTTTTTTTATATAGAGTATAACAGTTTTTTGACGTGAAACTCAAACAACTTACGGTGCTTTAGGAAGAAAATCAGGACTGCTACTTATAGTTCTGGAGTGACTCTTTCACGTTGTTGTTTTTGGTGAACTGTGAGCAAACGCGCGACCGATTTCGAAAACAGCTTTCATACAACCGACAAGCTCCTTCGATATCTTTAAGGTATCAGCCTTGGTTTAATTATAAAAGGTGAGCTACATCGATGTTTTTTCGGTTGTCCTAGATCATTTTGACAACAATGAAAACAATAATATTTACGAATTTGCAAAAAGGAATAAGAAAATGAAAAGGCTCGTTGGGTCAAACTTAACGATTTTTTCGCCAATTCAACTGGAAACTATGTTTCTTGGATGACGATGTTGATGCCGCTGAAAATGGTAGACGCGTGATTTTGCTTGGAATGAATTTTTTTATTCCTTCAAAGTACATTCCGGCTAAGTCCAAACTAGTGTTTTCAATTCGGTTAATCGATTAACCGATTCCTCGATTAATCGCTTCTATTTCGGTTAATGTCGAAACAAATAATTTAAAACGCAAATAATTATTCGACCCGAATAATCGGTTAAAATAGGTCGATTAACCGTTTACATTTTTAATATGTAATTTTTCCTTTATTTTTTCCAAAACTTCATAATTTTGTTAACTTTGGCTAAAAAATTGCAAGAAATGCTTATAAAAAAACAAATACTAACTAAAATACTATAAAATTGTTTTAAAATCGATTGAATGAGAAGCCTTTAGATACCATTTTTTGAGCAACTCCAAGTAAGTCGACTTTGAACCAGTGAGACACGTCATGGGATTTAAGAGACTTAAAACGGATTAGTTTTACATAACCCAGCAAAATTTTTTTGAACTGATTAGCTATGAATTTATTCTAGAACAGGTCTTTTTCCACCGATTCCGTGGAACGGGTTCTAGAACTGATTCCTGGGAGCCAAAATAAATGTTTCACTGTCGTAGAACCGGTTCCAAAGCAACCTGTTCTCGTTTGGAAGAAAAGAACCTGTTGCTTTTGGGATATCTTCAAACAAAAATCACCGATGATAGAACATAAAGTATAACAGATTGCATGCAATCAGGGGGCAAATTACCGCAGTCGTCATCGAGTTTTATTCGATAGCAATTATTTTTATTTATTTTTATTTATTTCAAAAAAACATTTATAAACCAAGCCCTGTGGGCCGAATACGGTTTAAATATTACTATATAACATTTTACAATAATAAAATACACTAAATTTATAAAATATGCCTAAAATTTAATTATAACTATAAATTTTTTTTTTTTTTATTTATTTTTTCTTTTTTAAATAAAAAAATAAAAAGAAAAAAAAACATTAAAAATATTAAAATTAGGTTAGAATTGAAGCATTTCGTTCCTTTATTACAAATATGAGTTAAAGTTGTAACAATAGTTATTCCCAGAGACTATTAATTATAGAGATAGTAAATCAAAACTTACACTTCACACCGGTAGATGGCGCTGTAAGTTAGTAATACCTGAGCAACTATTTAGTATCAGTTTAGTATCAGCTGAGCCTATATTTAAGAACTCAAAAACTGCTGAAAACTGCTCAAAATAAGGAAAAAACAAGAGCGAAATATATTTAAACAATAAAATTTTAGATATCTGTTTGTTTTTTTGATTTGTTGTTTGTTAATATTTAAATTTAAATAAAAAAAGAAAATTGTCAATTTTTGAACAAAGTGCCATCTAGTGATAACGATATTTTTATAATTTATTTTTTTGGTGATGCCATACCACTGGTTATTCCTGTTCTTTTATTTGCACTTTAAAAACGTGATTTTTTAACAATTTCGAACGCTTACGACTGTGGGAATCTGGCCCCTGTTGTTTACAACCGGTTCTTTGCATCCGACAATTTGTCTGGGTATCGCAATTAATTTTTAATAAAAAATTTTTGATTTTTTTAAACAAAATAAAAAGTTGCTATTTGTAAAAAAAAAAATGCTTTAACACTATTTGTCTGGCTGGGGCGGGCTTTAGGAAATACAATAGACAATTTTTCATTTCAGTTTTAATTCTTTTAAAATATAAAATTAATTTTCAAAAGTGAGAGCAGTTTTCAGCCTCTAGTCGATGACTTTACTCGTATTTATATTTTTTTTTAACAAAAACAGTGCGTATTAATTTTTAAAATTTTATTACTGCAAACATTGGCTGAAGAACTGCTCTCACTTTCGAAAATCTGTGATAAAGTTCGAACAAACTACACACTACTTACTACACACTGAGGGAATTTTCTACATGCTTTTTATGAATTTTTATATTCTTCGTTTATTCTTCTTCTTAACCACAAACCTATTAATTAAAATTGATAAATTGCATATTAATTACAATATTAATTGCAACTGTCTATAGGACGTTAAAACAACACTGTACTAAACTTTTCATTGAATTGATGAAGTTTTATGAAAAATTTTGTATTATTTATTGAAAATACATACACCCAATAAAAAAAGCTTTTTCGTAAAATTTCTGAAGAAAACTTTATTAGTTTATTATTAGTAAATTAGCTCAAAATTTGTTTATTGTTAATGACCCTTAAAACCCGAAAAGACTGAGAATTTAACAATTATTTATGCTACTCTCAAACTACTAATATTCCGCAAAACTTTTTGCTGATTTTTGCAGAGTAAATTGGTATTTTCAAATAGAGCTTAACATTTTTTATATTTATGGCTCTTTACATTGGCTCTTCTAATTTTTAATATTAAAAAAAGTAAGCTCTTTGTGTTTTTATTCATAAAAAGTTAACAAAATATATTAGTTTTGCATTAAACGATTATTCGATTAATCGCCAATTTTCTCGATTAACCGACCCGAATAACCGAATAATTAATTTTAGTGATTTTTCGAATAATGCATTAACCGGTTAACCGCCTATGTCGAATAATTGGAAACACTAATTTTAAGGCTAACGATAGTAATTTTTTAAATACCAATAGCTGTCCAATAAAAGCTGAAGGTCAAAAATTTATGTATGACCTTTTTGAAAGAAAAAAATTTTAAAGTAATTTCATTAGGATATTTTAAATTATTTCGTTAGTGTATTTTAGGGTTAACGGTATTTATTTGTGGCTTGAAATCAGTACATAAATTAAAAAATCACAATTTAGAGATAAATCAGAAGCGTTTTCCATAGGAACAATATCAAATTTTGAGGCTGAAACATATCAGATTCTACAAAAAGATTACTTTTGTGAACTATTTCGATAGGCAAATCATCATCTGGACAATTTAAAAAAGAACTAATAGTCCAAAAAACTAAAACTTTATTTCAAATTTGTTTTTTTTTCAAAAATAATAACAAAAAATACAAGGAAACGTAACAATTAAAATTCAGTCTTACGTCATAAATATTTTATGTATTGATTTAAATCACAGAAAAAAGTATAACATTTTTTTGCCACATATTTTTTGTATTTTTATTTACAGAATTTACTTATTCTTTTACTTTAGTTGTAAGCAAAAATGTTTGGAAATTTTGCAACTTTTTTCAAAATGGTCGAAGGACATTCTATTACTTTTTTGTGTGTATAGATTATTTAAAATGGTAAAACTTCTTTCACAAAAAGCTTTGCTAATTGGTATGTAAAAATCAAAAGAGATCAATTTATATAGATTTTGCACATTGTTTTTATCGCATTTTTGAAAAAAGGACCATATCTTATCAATTGGAATATCATTCTCGCAGGCAGCAGAAGTCAGTGTACATGTCGTTGTCAATTAAATTTGATATTTCTAAAACTTTTGAAAGCTTTGATTAGTTGTCCACGATAAAAGAGATTTTTTGTATCTAAGCACCGTAAATTGTTTTTCACGTGGAAAAATTTCACTCGAACTTTAAATGCCTCAAATTGCAATTTAATTTAAACAAATGAACAATTTTTTAATTTTATAACAAAGACACAATCAAAATAAACACAAAATGTCACTTTTTCACAAGAAAAATAATAGTCTTGTACATTACTTAAACAACTTAAACGACATTCACACCTAAATCTTAAACACGTGTTTAGCTAAAACGTGTGTAAAAGAATAAAGAACTGTTGTAGTAGAATAAGGAGCTAAAATACGTGTTTTAGATAAACACGTGTTTATGAATTAGGTGTGAATGCAGCCTTACGGTGCTTTAAAACAGAAATTTTGTTGTCAAGTGATTCGTCTCCGAAATCATATCGTTGCTTCAAGTAAGTAACAGCATTTCTTAAAAACTGAGTTGTTTCTCATTTGAAAGTTTTTGTTTCTTGATAGAAAATTTTTTTTAAAATAGTTGCAACTTTGCTTCCATAAAATTCACCTTTCAACCGATTTTTAAGGCAATTCAAAAGATTACTCATTATTAGGGCAAGGAATTCTATACAAATGCATGTTTTTTCTCCATAGTCCAAAACTAATATGGACTAAATATTTATCTGAATCATCAAATTTAGAACAAAACGGCACCAATTTGTAGTTGCATATTTTGACAGAAATGCATAATTTAAATTTAAATGCATATTTGGTGCCTTTTTAATGCATTTCTTGTGTTTTTTTGTTACTGCATATTTGTGCATATTTTTAATTTTTAGGACCATTTTTTATTTTGTAGAAAAATATAAAAAATTTATAGTTTTTCATATTTTGATTCAATCAAAATATTAACTTTTTTCATTATTTTTAAAAATTGACATTCTTAAAAACCTTATTGGCCTATGGAAAAGCATCGAGTTCTGTGTCTGTTTGCAAAATAACTAACTTAAATATATTTTTAAGTTTTAAAGTGCATTATTTTTGCAAAAATAATAGTTTTTAGTGCATATTTTTCATATTTTAATGAATATTTGTCATTTTAGCCGCATTTTTTCTGGCGCATAGGTACTTTCTATTATTAACTGCATGAAATTCCTTACCCCACTCATTATACATTGCTATAGTAGTACAGGAATCACTTTCTAGGGCTAATACTGCTGAATATTAATTTGATTAATAAAAAAATATAAGAAATAAAATAATTATTTTTCAAAATTAAAGAAATTATTTTTAACTGGACAAAATATATTTTAGCTAGTTACTGGACAAGACCCAAAATAACTGGACAATCCGGGACATTCCAGGCCATCTGGCAACACTACATCCAAGGGAATAGGTGTTAATTGCATAAGAGCTCCGCGTGTTAATAAGAACGAAAAACATTTGATACAGCAACCCTAACAGAGCAGCACTACACAACATGCGCTCTTACTTCTAAATTTATTATTATTTTTATTTTATTACTATTTCTTATTAATAGTTCTCGAACGCCGGGTTTCACACTCTTGCGTTAATTATTAGTTAACTCAACATTTTGTTGTTTTGTATATAAAGTTAACTCTTAAGTATGAAACACAGCTACATAAGTGCTAAAGTAATATAAAAAGCTCAGTATGCCACATTTGACAAAAAAAAGCCAACATCAATAGTTAGAGAGAGAACGAAAGAGTAGATAGACACTTAAACAAGAAAAATAATGTTTACAAAACAATACCCAAAAGAAAGTATACAATAAATGACACGAAATTAAAATACGAACAAATTCAAGAAAATCATTCTTCTTTTTTGTCTTTAATAAATTTTTTATATACAAAATATTTTGTGAGATATTTTTAAAAAGAAAATTTAGAGAATAATACGAGTTTTATAATAAAAAAAAAGGCGAGAGCGTTTATATTTAATATTTTTTCTTTTGTTTTTTGCACCATTCTATGTTCGTTGTTTGGACTAAACAACGTGGATTTTTTTGTTTACATGTACATATGTTCGTTGGCAATGATAACCAATGCAATATTTGCATTTAAATCTTCTCAAAATTTAATTATCAAAACTATTGATTTCCTGTTATGAGAAAAGTAGATAATGGAATTTAACAAATTTATTCGAGAAACATCGGGAATATTAACGATGAAGGATTAACTTTAACTTAACTATTAAGGAAAAGAAATTGTCAAACAATTTTGTTTAGAACAACAACAAACTTTTGTGTTAACAAGGAGCCAAATTAGACGATAGCAGAGTTCAGTGTTTGATGCATATCAGGGATGATAAATGGGATTTTCAAGTACCAACTTGATTAAAAAATAGTACTTTTTCGACCTCCATAGTACCAAAAATAATTTTTTGTATTCTACACCACTCCTTGGGTGTATTGAGTTGGTGCTTACCCTGCAAACATTACAATATTCATATTCTTATTGCGGAAGATCCCCCCTTCGGGAGTAAATGTCCTCTCTATAGCGATACTCCCAAGCAATACGAAAGCGATACTTCTGAATGAAAAATCGGCGATATAGCTAATTTATCACCTGGAAGATAAAAAGGTGATATCGCTAAATTATCTCCTCGGAATAAGCTAAACAATTTTTAATTTTCATTATTAAATTTAACTCTGAAAAATAATATCTGCTTACATAATCCATTGACAAGAACATTAATTTTCTTGTTGCCATCATACCCGGTATTTTTCGCGCACTAAATCTTCATTTTTCAACGAATTTGTTTCCCATATTTCTTACAATTGTGTTTTGTACTAATTTTTTTATTATTTTTTCCAACATTTTCAAAAATTTTAAACGAATTGTGTTTATCTTCCAGATGATAAAAAGGTGATATTGCCGCAATATTATCAGAAAAAAATTATGACAAAAAAACACAATTTTTGATTTGGTTTTTCCAAATATCTTCCAAATGATAAAAGGAAGACAATTTCAAAATACTGCTTGATTATTTTCATTCAAATGAAAAATAGAAGATATCGCTTTATTATCTTCTTGGAAGATACTATCTTCCGAATGTTTGCAGGGTATGATGTCGCTTCGTCTGTCCGTACAAAATGAACGATCGATCCTTATAATCAAACTACAGGTCACATTTTAAAAGATAATTTGACGAAATTTGGTACATAAGTTTCTACTGCATCGATTACTAACACTATTGAGAAAGGTTAGAATCGGTCCATGTTTTAACTTAGTAATCATGAAGTGGTCCTATCTGATATTGAATGTATTGGTATTTAATGGTATAACCCAATCAAAGCAATTTTATTTGATTTCTTTCACCGGACTTATTTAATTTTATTCGATAGTGAGGTAGTGATCATTCCGGGCAAAGACCAAATTTGGCTCAGTTCCTCCCGGCTCTTTTTTACAGCGTTTTGTGCTCGGAAAAGTTCGAAAAATTAAAAACCCGATAAAAACAAGATAATTGTTTTGGCTTTATCTCGCTAACTGTCGAGCCGATATTTACAATTCGGAAACTAGAATAGCATAAGCCCGGAAATACGATCCCTTCCACAATCGATATTTGAACTTTCTATAGAATTATTTGGTATGAAATATAATAACTTTGTGCTGACGTTTGATTCAGATTTTTGTATGAATGAAGTCCCTGAAAGTCGTATTCAATTTCGTTGGAAGATTAAAATTATTTTAAAGGGATTTAATCAATTCAGCTTATTTGATTTATTCAACTATTAAATTTAGTACCACCTCAATTAACATAACCCTCGATGAACGCAACTTCTTGGTTATCACAACAATTTAAATTTACGATTATTAAGGATCTTTTTAAATCATAAATACTAAATTTTCGAAAAATTTTAATTCACCTTATTTTTAATATTTTTGTGTACATATTTTAATAATTTGTTTCATTGAATTATTTACGTATTTTAAACTCCGATAGTTAATTTGTTCATTTTAAATACAATATTTGGTATGAAAATTAAAAAAAAAAAAGAAAATTTGTAAATTTTACTAAATGAGTCATGATGGTACTCCCATGGTACTTTTGAGGTTCTAATAGTACCATAAAAAGTACTATAGTACTAACTTTATCATCCCTGATGCATATGGTGTTGCGAAAGTGCAAATGGAAAATTTTGTAGCTTTTGTTTGCAATAAAACAAAATACCCAGAATTGCATTTGTCACATGATACTCGAACAGCTGACATTTATAAACAATAATTTAGAATCGTCAAAGAAAAGTAAATAAAAAATTAAAAAGTGAAAATCCTAACAAAAAGTGGACGCCAGATGAAATAAAAATTGTTCTGGATTATTTGGAGGAGGCAGAAAACATAGAGGTAGGTTTTTAAGAGAAGTCTGTAACTTTTCATAAGCATTTTAAACCAATTTCATAAAATAATCAAACACCTTTTTGTTAATTTTCACGATGAATAATTCTGTATATCAGCTGTTACCTAATTTGCATCTTGCAAAGTTGCTTAAAATATCGCTCACTGTCAATGACAAAATTATTGCAATAGCAAACAGTTGCAACCTAAAACGCACCAAACACTGAATACCGCTGATGCTTCTTTTCCATGACTTTAGGGCTAACAATATTATGCGTATGCTGTCTTAAGAAAATGTGCGAATACATATAATCAAATGTGTATAACTATTGGTACTAGGGTTTGGGATTTCCCGGACTTTTTTATTTCCCGGGAAACGGGAATGAAAAAATTTAATTCCCGGGATTCCCGGGAATCCCGGGAAATGTTTTTGAGCAAAATTGTTAATGAAAACCACCTATATAAATAATTTTTGTTAAAAAAAAACACTATTTCAGTACAAATGCAGTCTGTGTAGTGAGAATTCAAAGTAAAAAATATCAGAATGTTGAACATTTGATTTCACATAAATTAATCGCAGCATTGCCAAATGAATTGCATGATTCCAACAGAAAGCACCTACTACTGGACTGTCGGAAACAAACCGTTTCATCACACTTGGCCCATTAGATACGGTGGCCACGATGTTATTTTCCAAAGACAATTAAAACTCTTCTAGTCTTATTTCTACAATTCTTCTTATTTCATCAGCATTACATCTTCCTGATATATAAACCAACTCCAGGTTATAAAATGAATTATTTACGTTTATACTTATGTTCAAATATCTTTTCCATTCATCTAAGATTATAGTAAATCTCCTATTGTTAGAAATATTGCTCAATATTTCTTTTATCATGATATCTTTTACATGATTGTAGTAATTTAATATAATGTTCTTTACATCGGTTTCTTTTTTTGCAATGCCAGGTTTTTATTAAAAAACTTTCTCGAATAAACGAAGATCTAGTTATGGTGCGGATTGACTGCGGCTAATTTGGATACCATTTCAGGAAATGTTTGCCCTACCATAAAACCTTTAATGCCTATTCAGCTTACACTTTTTTCTTCTGGTACTTTGCTAATTTTAGCTGAAACGTTATTCTTGTTGTTGTTTTCTTCAAGAGAAGTTGCATGACCATCAATTTTTTTTTTTTTTGTGAACCAAATTTAGATGTCGGATAACCAAATTTAGATACCACCGTTAACCAGTCTTTTCTTTTCACATTTATTAATGAAAACGTTACTTATAAAATTATTGACCCTTAATATAAAGGAGTATTTTAAATTTAAAGTCGACTTTATTTTTAATCAAACGGTTTTGTTCATTTTGTGTATGAAAACCTTACAAAAATATTTATATTTTCAAATATTTTGATTGGTTGAAAATAAATTAACCAATCAGAATGCTCCAAAAATAAACCAAGTCAAGGTATACTGCCACCCAATATTTTAACTAAAGTCGACTTTACCTAAATTATACATTTGAAAAATTTAGATAGTAAGGGCGATTATTTGTAAAAAACAAAGCTTTTTTCATATTTCTTTTAAACATTTTACCAAGATTTTAGGCTTTACTACTTAAATTTTGAATAAGTTATGCGAAAAATCTTTATTAGTTGAAATGCTCCTAATTACTTGGCAAAGATTTTATTTGTGTGTCAAATAAATGTATTCCCTTTTAAAAGATTTTAACAATGAAATTTTTGTTTTGGTATTTAAAATGTTTTTTATGACTAAAATTAAAAAATCCTATTCGAAACAAAAACAATTTAAAAAATTTAATATTTTTAAAATTTCCCGTTTTCCCGGGAAAAATATATTATTTTCCCGGGAATTCCCGGCAAACTTTTCCCGGGATTTCTCGGGAATTCCCGCCCGGGATTTCCCGAACCCCAAACCCTAATTGGTACAAAAGTTAATACATAATTTCGATTTTTTTGCTTGAAAAATGCATTTATTATAATAACAAAATGAATTGATACATTATTGAAATTATTGTGCATCGTTAGGCACTATTTTTTCCCATCTTTCTGGTCGCATATGGATTCCCCGCCAAAAGAACTGCTCCGGTTTTGAGGTAAAGAATGAATCAAGCCAATTTCTAATACCCTGTTCGGAAGTGAAGCGTATTCCAGTAAGGGCGTTCTGCATCGATCGAAACAAATGGTAGTCAGAAGGGGCAAGGTCTGGGCTATAAGGCGATTGAGCCAAAACTTCCCAAATAGGGTTTGACCGGTCTTGCAACATGTGGCCGAGCGTTGTCATGATGGAAGATTATTGACTCATGTTTGATCGCATATCTATCGTTTTTCGTTGATTGCTCTCTTCAAACGAATCAATTGTGTTCGGTACAGGTCCCCTCTGATCGTCTGACCCGATTTAAACAGCTCATAATACAAAACACCCTTCTGATCCCACCAAATACAGAGCAATACCTTGGCGCCATGGATATTCGGCTTCGACGTTGATTTGGCTGGTTGGCCGGGCTTTACATATGACTTTTTGCACTTGGGGTTATCGTAATGTATCCATTTTTCATCACCAGTAACAATACGATGCAAAAATTACTTCTTTTTGTAGCGTTGAAGCAGCATTTCCGACATGCCTTTCAACGTCTCTCGCCTTCAATTCATTTGGGACCCAATTTCCTTGCTTTTGAATGAATCCCAATGCTTTAAACGTAGGGAAATGGCTTGTTTCGGGATCGGGATCCCGGGATTTTCAGGACAACGAGATCCCGGGATTTTACGGGATTTCGGGATTTAAATTTTCCTTTATTTGTAAAAATTTTTATGTTATGTAACTAATTTTTTTATAGAATAAAGCGTTTTATAATTATTTAATAGTTGTTAATTAATAATGTTGGACATTTTATGAATATTGAAACATCTCAGTTAGAAATTGACAGTGGTACAAAAAATCAAGTACTTGCATACCACTGGGTAACCGCGATGTTAAAAATAAATAACTGGCAGAACACTCATTTGGGACGCTTTGCCAGCGTTTGCAAAAATCGTTTTGCCAGTATTTGTTTTACAAAACATCACGGCAGCAAAGATACATATGAACTTTTTTTAAATTTTATTTTGGAAAATATAATTCCAAACCACCTATTTATTGGTTTTGGCAGCGTTTTGCCAAAGTTAAAAATTTTGTTTCTCCAGTACTTTTCCGGCGCTTTTTGAACTGCCGGTCCTTTTGTCTATTGGCGTTATCATATTCGAAATGGGAAAGCAATTTTTGTCAGTACTTGTACCACCTGTTAAAATACCTTGCCATCGCTTTCCCGTTTATATTTTTCTGGCTGGGAGAATATATGAAGGACTGTCATTAAGTACACATTCCCAGCCAAAACTTACAGTCCCAGTTTCAGAAATCGAATTTCGCTTGGAAGAATAAATCGGTAAAATAACAAACAAACTTGATTTTTCGCATGTAGTACTCAAAAACTTAATATTGTTTACCAAAATTTCAAATTTTTCTGCAAAGTCTTTGCATAGTTTACTCGAATAATCTACTTAATTTATAATTTTATCTTGGCATCAATTTCTTATCAATATGAGAAAATTTAAGAAAAAACGTAGGTAATCTAAAATTGCTCACTTTGTTTATTTGCGTTTATATTAATATTAAAAAATAAGAAAATCCCGGGATTTTTGAGAAATAATCCCGGGATTCGGGATTTTTCCAATCCCGAAAATTCCGGGATTTCGGGATTCGGGATTTCCCGTTTGGCATCCCTAGCTTCTACCAACAACAGATAACTTTTAGCAGTTCACAACTAATAGCTCTTTTAGTTCAATCGCTCATTTCATTCATTCAGAGAAATATGTGTATCATTTACAAAAATTAGTGTAAAAGTTGCAAAGGCTAATCGGTAATGTTACAACTCCATAAAATTACCGACAATTTTTTGAAGACGCTTGTATTCCTTTTTGTAAATAAAAATTCCTGAGAAGGAAATTTTTATTAAAATTTTTGATTTTAAAAGGGGTTTAACTAGAAAAGCTACAGCGAAAAAATTCCATAGTTGCATAGTTAAAGAATTGCTTGGTTGATCTCTCAAAAATATAATACAACTACAATAATCGGTATTAAAAAGGCTTTTAGTTGATAGCAACAATATGTTGTGGTTGAAGTGAATACTACTAATACATACTTTAAAATTGTCAACAAAAAATAAAACAAAACACAAAAAAATAAAAAAGACGTTTAATTTAAATATTTTATTTTTCTAAAAATCTTTTGAAGCTAAACAGAAAATTTGTAATGAAATAAAGGTAAGAATTTATATTTTATATTTTTTCTAAAAATTTATATAATTTTCTAAAATGCATATTTATTTTTCTTTTTGAATTGTAAGAAGAAGATTGCCAAAATGAATATAAAAAATAAAATAAAAAATATTTAAACATCAAATGTATGTGTAATAAAAGATTAGAAAAAAATAAAAGTGTTAAAAATGTTAAATATTCATTTAAAAAGGGACACAACATCGTGGTTTATGGTTTACATTAACCATTTTTAAATAGAATGTAGTAGGTATCTACTAACTCTCCATTTAGTTTATACATCGTCGCAATTGGCTACATTTCTAGTTGATTTGTAGATTTTTTAAAAATCTTAGTTGACACCAACTAAAACAATTCAACTATAGATTAGTTAGGGGTATTTCACCTAGAATTAAAGAGATAATAGGGAAGCAAGGAAAAAAATTACTAAAAATACTGAGAATAAAAAATTTTAATAATTAAATAAAAATAATTACTTTTTTAAAACAAAAATAAAGCCTTTTACTATTAAAAATAAAAACTTTACAGGTATAGATAAATTTGGAAAAAAATATAACTATTAATTTTTCAAACCAGTTATATAGTTATATTTTTTTCCAAATGTATCTATATCTGTAAAGTTTTTATTTTTAATAGTAAAAGGCTTTATTTTTGAATCATGTAGGTTGATAAACAGCATCCGGTTTCTAATTTGCTTATTTTTACTAGCACACGCTGTAAAATTGCTTATTTAAAAATTTTATTTGTACATTATTGTTTTCTTCTACTGAACGGCAGAAAACAGGCTTTGAATTGAGTGAACTTATTTTATTTTTTTCAATTCAGTGAACTTATTTTATTTTTTTTTCAATTCAGTGAACTTATTATTTTTTTTTTAATTCACTGAACGTAATTCTATTTTTTCTTAATTCACTGAACGAAAATGAAATTGAACGAATTCAGTAGTGAATTAATTCAGTAAGGAATTAATTCACTTTTTTCCGTTCGATTTATAAAATTGAACGTGTTCACCAGTGAATTAATTCATTTGATATTTGATTTAATAAAAAGAACTATTGCAATTGAATTAATTCGGAACAAAATAAATCGAACGAAAGCAAATATGAATTAATTCCATTCAATATATGGTACTTAGTGAATTAATTCATCGAATTTTTAATTCAGAATTGAAAAATTGAATTAAGGAATTAATTCTTCAAAGCTATGATATCAAGTGTACTAGTATTCAGCAATTTTTTTGCTGAAATTCCGTTTTCAGCAAAAGTTCTAGTTATATTTTTTTAGCACTAAACTAATTTTGAACTAATGTTTTACTAGTTTATTTTGCTACAAAAATTGTTCTGATAACCGCATTTATAGCGTGGACGACAACCAGATAGACAAGATGTAGATGTCGCAGCTTGTCCGGATATAGCACAGACAACGGAAATGATAAAAAAAGAAAACCAACTTTACAAAATTTCAATATTTAAATTTTCAGCAAATAAATTAACTAAAGTAAAATTTCGCTACAATTTTTTTGAGTTTTTTTCAGTCTACTAATATTCAGCAAAAAGTTTAGTGATTTTAGCAAGGACTTTTTTCATTTGCAATCTCGCTGATTTTCAGCAAACCTTTAGCTGAAATTACCAACTTTTTTGCAAGCACGCTCCTGACTAAAAATTTGCTGACACAGCAAAATTTTTTGCAGACTTTACTGACTTTTTTTTTGAGTGTAAGTGTTTTTGAATTTAGGTGGTTATTTTATAAAACACTTCGGTGAAGTGTTGCGTTATGTCTATAGAAATTGTTTTTGTTACAAAAACAATTTACATTGAAAATTCCGTCACACAGCAATTGCCATGAAATTTTGATGTGAGATAGAGGAGACATTGATACACTAAAAAAATTGCTCATTTTACAAAAATTGCTCATTTTGTCCAAAATTAAACAAAATTTGAATGTTTTCATTATATTTTACACAGTTTTCGGAAAAACATCACTTACATTTGGTTAGACTGTAATTATCTTTACATTTGTTTAAAAAATATTTAACCCTTAGGGGCCTGGGGTCAGAAAAGACCCATGAAACTTAATATTAATTAAGACTGGGAGATTGTAATTGCGGGTTAACGCTTTTCAAAAAAAAAATATCGATTTCTTCCATTTGGGACCATTTCCAATAAAACTGGGGGGTACACGGGTGCTTTAGAATTGGGTTTTGACAAAAAAAAAATTTACCACAAAAAGTGAGTAAATGAAAACACTATATTTACGATTTAAAAAAAAACGCATTTTTAAAAAAATCCTAGGACGAATTTAAAAGTTATGACCATTTTATAGTTTTTGGTTTTAAAAAATTTGGCGCCTTTGGCAAACTCTTGGAAAAACAACTGCTAAAATAAATATTTTTCAAAAAATTAAAATTAAAAGTAATACTGTAGTAAAAGCAAGCAATTTTCAATTAAATAAACAGAATTAAAAAAATTTTTGTTAGGTAGAAAATATTCTTCGGAGATGAAATCTGCATGAAAATGTCGTCCAAATCGCAAATTAAACCAACTACTAAACCCCCCATTTAAACTTATTAAATAACACACATTTTTAAATTTTTGTATTTTTTATTTTATTTAAAATACACTGTACATATATTAAAATTTAAATATGATTCGAATTATACTCATAAACTGCTTTTTACTTTATTTTGTTTATAAATCCTTCTACAAATATATGACTTTTTTTGTAGCTTATTATTAATATTTATTTCAATAGATTTATTACATACAGTTTTTCTTAAAAGTGATGTAATTTTTAAGGTTTTTTTATTACTAAAATTATGTGTAGATTTTAAAACTGAAATATCGTGTGCAGTTAATTGTTTACCAACTTCAGAAGTGCTAGCAAGAGAGACTTTTAGAGGACGTCTTCCACGATTATTCTCTAAAGATACTTTTAATGAGCTATTGCTAGCTAATTATTTTTCTGTTATCGTTTTAGAGGATATTTGTTCCAGCATTTTTGCTCCAGTCACACTTAGAACGTTTCTAAATTTAGTTTGTTTATTGCATTTGTGGGATTTTACTCTACACAATGGGCTTAAGCAGCTAATGCAAAGCTCCGCATTTTTGGAGTTGGTGTAAGTTTTTTCGAAGGTCTTTCTGCTTGACGGACGAGGATTTAATTTTATTTAACTAAAAATCTGTACACTGTGCATTTGGGCAAATAACACATACAATCTTTACCTCTGATAGATGGCTTAGGGCGTTCAATATTATTGTAGTTAAAAATTTTATATGACATTGCAGAACAAGATTTTTTTTCTTTTAAGGATTTGTTTGCGACAAGAATCACATATAGATGTAGGAAGTACAAAAATTATCGATTTGAAACTTTTGATCCAAAATAAAAAAAATTACCAGTACGCGAAAACTGGTTTAAGAAGGCGTAATTGCTTTAAATGTAAACTAAATTAAACTCAACAATTTTTTTTTCGTATTTGCTAATTTTTTGTGTACTTAAATAGTCATGTGTGATCATAACGTGTCTAGCTAGGCATTTTTTTTAATTAAAAATTTTAAAATACCATAACTTTTGATTTCATTGTTCAATTTTTTTAGGGAAACATTTTTTTGGAAGGAAATTTAACGTACTATAAAACCTACCATATTCTTTTTTAAAAATATTTATTTTGAGCAGTTGTTTTTCCAAGAGTTTGCCAAAGGCGCCAAATTTTTTAAAACCAAAAACTTTAAATTGTCATAACTTTAAATATAGTGTTTTCAAACCCCATACTCACTTTTTGTGGGAAATTTTTTTTGTCAAAACCCAATTCTAGAGCACCCGTGTGTAATGAATGAAAATCGACAAATCGCTATTTTAAGTGGCAGTCTAATGTATATATATAAAATATGTATGTAAAATTTTTTGAAAGACTTGGACCTGCTAACTTATTTTAAAATAACGTAAGTTTAGTGCTTTAATATAGTTAAGAATGGCAAATTTATATGAAAATATTTGTGGTAACCCGATTAAAAAAGATGATATGGTGACATATCTAATTTGATGAAATAAAATAACTAATCACATACAATTTAATCCGAAAAATGGTGAATACAATTGTATCTACGTGGATCAAATTGGATTTAATTACTTTAAATTATATACAATTTAATCCGAATTTTGACCAGACATTATTGTATGAAATAATATCTTAATATTTAAAATTTGATGCAATTAGGTCCAGTTGGATAAAAATTTTCGTATTTCTGTTTTTATTAAATATTGTACTGAAAAACAATGGGGAATTCACGTAAGGTTTCGTGTATCGTGTGAACTAAGCAAATCTAATAAGTTTGCGAGTCTTGATGTGAATCTGCATACATAAAAAGTATCTACACATTAATCAGTACTTATACGAGATATAGTATAGTTTAAGAATAATCCATAAAATAAAAAAATTCTAAATAAAATTAAATTTCAAATAATTTTCATAAATCATTACTGGATTTTTTACTAAAGGTGAGATTTTCATTTTGAAAGTGAGAAAAGTTCAAATGAAGCTTTTATTTTTGGGCTTTCACTTAAAAAAATGAGAAAAATGTCATGAAATAATCGTTTAAAAATGTTTTAAATTTGTAAATAGTGTATGTATGAATAAAAAACTACATTTCACTAATAGGGGGAATTTTTTATTAGGTGTTTAAGTTATTTATTACACAATTTTAGTCTGCTTGCGGGTAGACAATTTTTTTGTTTTAATTTCATAGGATATTTTGATATCCTTCAAGCCTATGGATAAATTTGGTGGTACGTCATTCCTAAACCAAAATAATTACTTCGAAGAATTGGCTAACTTTTATTAATATGACCCAATTTTCAATTTAAAAATAAAAG
Source organism: Leucophora obtusa (assembly GCA_949987735.1). Lineage (NCBI taxonomy): Eukaryota > Metazoa > Arthropoda > Insecta > Diptera > Anthomyiidae > Leucophora > Leucophora obtusa. The sequence goes on along the minus strand of OX465297.1, from coordinate 34,417,522 downwards.
AATTTGTTGTTTCGATGTAAATTTATAACGTTTTAAATGAAAATGAATTTCAATTTGAATTTACTAACGGTGGGTCTCATACTTCAGGTTTAAACTTTAGTTAATAGTTAACCCAAAAAAATTGTTGTTGTTTTGTGTAAATTTTTTTGACATTTTCTTTTGTTTACAGTTAAGTTAAAGTTAAACCTGCAGTATGAGACCCACCGTAAGATATTAAGAGTTTATTTGAAGCAAGACTATAACATAAATTATATAGGGGAAATAAATGTTTCTTTTTTAAATCAATAGACTTGTTTTGTTGCTATATATATGTGGTACGAAATCCCATATAAAGTGTTAACCCTTTTAACATAATATTTTTAACGTCGATAATGTATGGGTAACCGTCAGATAATTTCACTCAAATTTTATACAAAAGTATTTTGCCAGTTTTCGTGTTCATGTTTTTTTTTTATTCACTTGAATTTTATATCAAAATTTGTTTTTGTAAAAGAATATTTTCCAATTAAAAATCCATTGATTTCGATAAAATCTTAACCCTTAATAGCCTGGTGGTCCCTTCAGGAACCTCAACTTTAGAGACTTGTTTTTCAAAACTGTTACATTTTTTGCGCAATGTTTATTCAGCAAATATTCTCTTTATAATGTATGCCATCTAGCGGAAAAGAAAATCATATGCTTTTCGGTGCTGAACACCTGATTTTTGACGTTTATCAGAAAAACACACAAAAGCTTCAAAGTGAACAAATCGTGCTTTTTCAAATTGATTGAAATCAAAACTTTTGCTCCAAAAGAACCAAATAAAATTCATTTTTATTATTTGTGCACTATATTCAAACCATGTAAGTATCTTTTTAGCAATATAAATTTTTTTTGTTTGTGTTTTTCGTGTAAAAGTTCAAACGGTCCTTCAAAGAACCAGTTAGAGAAGTGAAATTCGTTAGTGCTTTAGCGTCTTTTTCTAATTTTAGTGTAAATTTTTAATTTTTCATAGAAAAATGCCACGTAAATACAAAGATTTTACCACGGATGAAGATTTTGAAGCATTCGTCAATGATTTTGAATGGTCAGCAAGTGAAATTGGCGATATATCAGATTTTGACGACGACAGTCTAGACGATCCCGATTTCAATATAGTGACAAATGATGATGCGAATATCACTGATCAGTTGGAGGATGATGTGTTCGAAAATGTGGACGAATTAGATGCTGAACAAGTTGTGAGTGTGGAACCAACTGCTGATGAGAGTGTTCAAAATGAAGATATTGTTGTTACTGGAGATAGCACACGCTGGCATCAATATGCAACATTTTACAAAGATATCACAATTGACAAGGACTCTTCCGAGTTTAAAAAATGTATCTGGAAGAAAAAACATATGCAGAATCATGCAAGTTGGGTTCAGTTTGGCAGCAATTCTGAATTGACAACAGAAATAATGGCACTAGATACACCTTTCAATTTTTTTTCTTACTTTGTAAATGACGATATAATTTCTAATATTGTAGACCAAAGCAATTTGTACGCAATTCAAAAGGATTCATCGAAACCTCTAAATACAACGCCAGACGAAATAAAACGCTTTTTTGGCATTACATATTTTATGTCCGTCTTCAAGTACCCAAGTATCAGGACGTATTGGGGTGAATTTGGCATACCGGCTATTATGAATACCATGACGAGAAATCGATATGACAAGGTACGCCAGTTTTTGCATCTAAATGACAACAGTAAGATGCCACGTCCGTCAGCTCAAGAACCAGCTCCTTCACGTCGACGAGGATTGCGTCCACAAAACACTGATTCATCAAACATTGATCGTTTATATAAAATTCGTCCGCTTATTGATGCCCTAAATCGAAACTTTGACTCTGTTCCAAAAAGCAGTCGTTTGTGTGTGGATGAACAAATTTGTGCGACAAAAATTAAGCACTATTTGAAACAATACTTGCCAGACAAGCCTCACCCGTGGGGCAATAAGTTATTTTTGATGTGTGACGATATGGGATTCTGCTATAATTTTGAAATTTATTCTGGCAATTAAGACCATGTTTTGGACAATGAACCAGACTTGGGAGCAGCAGCAAATGTTGTGGTGCGGCTTGCTCGTAAAGTTCCGCGTTTCAAGAACTACAGAATTTTCTTCGATAACTATTACACAACTATTCCTTTATTGGCTTATTTACGCACCCAGGGAATCTATGGGCTTGGAACAGTTCGACGTAACCGAATTCCTGGCTGCAAATTGCCAGAAAAATTACCCAATCGAGGAGACTGCGAAGAATATATGACCAGTATTCATGGTATAGATATAACTACTATAGCATGGAGGGACAACAAAGTTGTAAATATGGCATCGACTTTGCTTGGCATCAAGCAATTGAAATCGACAAATGCAAACGAAACTGATGACGCGCCTACGATTGCCAGGTATTTTATACTTTCAACAAATACTTACTGAATATAATTTTTTTTATTTTCTTTAGATTTGACAAAAAAAATAAGTGTACCGTAAATATTAAGTGCCCTGCGATAATCCACGAGTACAACAAGTACATGGGAGGTGTTGATCTTATGGATTCGTGCTTTGGTAGAAGCCGCATAAGAATAAAGTCACGCAAATGGACAAATCGTCTTATATACCATATGATGGACATGGCCATGATAAATGCATGGATATTATATAAACGCCAATTCTCTTCATCTCCTCGTACAGATAAAATGCTGACTTTGCACGAATTTATCGTAGACGTCAGCAAAGTTTTAGTAAAATCTGGCACACAATCCATAAGGAAAGGACGTCCAAGAAGCACTGGAGGATGTGAGACCCCTGAAAATGTGCCAAAACGAGTTCGGGTAGTAATGCCGCCTAGTGACGTGCGGTTTGATAATGTTGGGCACTTCCCGAAATACCTAACAACAGGCAAACCTCGTTGTAAAATGCCCAATTGCACATCTAGAACAACAGTGTATTGCATTAAATGTGAGGTAGAATTATGTTTCCAATCCACAAAAAACTGCTTTCTAGAATATCATACAAAACATTGAATAAATGAACTGAAATATATATAATTTAAATGAAAATAAAAAAAATTTCATATATAAACCATATGCATTTTACTTGTCAAAGGAGTGCCTGGTGGTTCTTCAAAGAACCAACACACAAAACCTCCCCTAAAATGTCCAAAACTCAAAATTGTGAAAAGTCGTAGAACAAACGTTGTTAAGGGTGCTAAAATACAACATATAAAATTTTTTCATTGAAAAAAAAAGTCAGGCTATTAAGGGTTAAATTAAACATGAAACTGGGCTATTTTTGGTCTTACAATTTCAATTCCATGGGCGAGATCTTATTAAATATGACAACATATGTAAAAAGATATATTTAGATATTGGGTCATATAAAATTTGTTCGAAAGACGAAATTTATGTCTTATTATATATAGTGCCATACAAAGCAATAAATAACGAGACATAATTGTATTAAATAATATAAAATAATGTATAACCCGTTTTACTCTGGAATCCCGAGTAAAAAAGAGTATATATAACATATATTTTTTAATATTAAAATATATGATAATATAAAATATTGTATGCGACCTTATATGTTTTATATGGTGATATATTCGAAATTTTTTTAGAAATTTTCTCATATGTAATCATATTAAATCATATATCAGTATTTGCTTTATTGAAAATTGTATATATAGGAATATATTATTGATAAAACCGTTCAAAATTGTATATATAAATAGATACAAAAATATTTTTAATTTTATTTTTTATATATAACAATATCGTCGGTTTTCAGGAGGGCGAAAAAACTGGTTTATATTATCCTTTTAATATATTTCATTGACATCATATGCCTTAATAATGATTGTAATAAATAAGGTCGTGAATCATTAGGGCATATGATGTCAATAAAATATCTTAAAAGGATAATATAAATCAGTTTTTTCGCTCTCCTGAAAACCTGTTAAAACCAAAAACATAGCACTTCTTGCAGGCAAGCCGACGATATATTAGTTAATATCAGACCCAAGTTCGAGATTAACTAATATATTCGAGATTAATGTAATATTTGATCAAAAACAATTTTTTATATGCTTTACTCAATTTTTTCATTAAATTAATATTTTCTGAACTTTTTTACTTCTAAAAGTTTTTTTTAATTTAAAAAATCCAATTTAAAAAAATTAACATTTAAAATCATGGCCCGGCTCGTAATGGGTTAATAAGTCTAGGCATGTTGCATATCATTGAAAAGGTATTTCAAGTACCTTCCCAACGATATATATATTTTGTTCTTGTCCGATAAGTTTTGAGTGCAGAAATATGAAATAAGCCATTGAATATTGTTGTAGATCATCTTCAGCTCCATAAATCGGGAACTATGAGCCTCCAACAAAAAAGAAGTGCATTGCCGGGCTAACCATTAAAATTTTATTTAAAATAAAAAAGCTTAACATATTTAAAAAAATTTCTAAGTCCAAAGAAATTCCCATATTTGATAAAAAATTATCTAGTCTTTAAAGAATAACAGATTTATACATTAACGTCTTTAATAGTTACTCATTATCAATAGTAGCCCTCGGCTGACAGTCAGGCATGTGATGAATATCGAAAACGAAAACGATCTGATTTTCAATGGTAAATATTTTAGGATCTGTACAATACCAATTATATTTTATTTCCTAATTTACATGTCCGGCGTCAAATAAAACGATAAATAATAATTTGAAGCCAATTTGATTTTCGCGAAACAAATTATTCTAGATTGAAAAACTGTTCGTTTTCGATTTTCATCACACCCCTGAGTGTGTAGGACCCGAAATCCTGCTGCCCTCCAATTCAAAGTTTTTTTTATCATTTAAATTTAATCATATCGTATTGTATTAACTTATATCCAATTTGATCGGGACAAAATTCGGATATAAGTTTATCATTTGATATAACTTTGTATCCTTGTAAATACAATTATATCCAATATGATACAATTTAATATAACCATTTTTCGGATGAAATTATATCCAGTTACATATTGCAAATATATCCATTCACATATAATTTTATATACACTTTTTTACTCGGGATGTTAAACTCGGGTTACTTTTTAGATAAGTTGCCCGCCTTTTTTATTTTTTTTTGTCTTTTTATTCTTAAAGTAACTAGATATGTATATAAATATTTTAAATAAAAGCTGAACATATTTTTTTGAAACATTAAATGTTGTTTAATTTTTTTTTTTGGCACTTTTAAAGCTTTTTTGGCATCATTTAGGCACCAAACGAAAATTCTCAAATACCATCACTAATATAAAATAAATAATTGTTTCGCTTTTGTTTTTATATACAATTAGGGTTTTTCTTTTCCCGGACTTTTTCATTTCCCGGGATTTTTTTAGAATTTCCCTGGATCCCGGGAATTCCCGCTCGTTAGAAAATAAATAAATCCGACATATGTTGTACTTCAAAAACTCAATTTTTATCAAAACACCGTTGGTCAAAGTCCATCTTTTGGTTGTACCTATGAGAAAATCTACTTAATATATTCTGAAAGAAGTTCTAAATATAAAAGATCTATATCCCAGTGTAGAAACGGTAATGACATATCATTATTTTTTGGACTACCAGTAATGACACCTACTTACATTATGCATTATTTAAAAACATATAATAATGAGTTACTGATAATGACTTATTTTTATCATTATTTAAAATAAAAAACAATTTTCTAGATTTTTTTAAAAATTTTTTGAAATCTATTTTTAGACTCAATATTTTTTAAATACTGGTAAGGATATATGTAACCACATATTTCTTGATTTTCTGTATGTTGGCGAGTAAGCTTACTTGTGTGTGTGTAAATATTACATGTCGATATAGCTCAGATGGTAGAAATATTGACTGGCAATCTGTATTTAAAACAAAAAATACAATAAAAAATATTTTTTTTTATATAATATATTTTTTTGAAAATCTATTTCTAGACTCATTATTTTTGTCAGTACTGGTAAGCATATAGGTAATGACATATTTTTAGATTTTTCGTATGCTGGTGTGTAAGCATAACTCATTATTTTTCGCGACATCGCCATATAAAGGTAGTAATAAGAAAAGTAATAACAAAAGTAACTAGTTCCCATTACCAAGTATGTAGTTACATAACCACATATCTGGTAATGATTTTCTACACTGGGATCTTCTACTTTTTCTAAATCAATTCGCTTAACAGTTTAAATCGCGAATTTATATTAAGGTAATATATTTGTATGGAAGGCCGTCCTAATTTTAAAAATCAATTTGAAATATATTAACTAAATATAATTTCTCTTTTCGATAGTAAACGAATTGTTTTAGAAAGAGTGAAGTATTTTCATTCCTTCTTTCAGCATATATTGGAATTTTTAATTGGTGCAAACTTATGTCTGACGGTGAAATAACAAATTTATTAAAATGAAGTTTTAGAAAGATTTAAAAAATATTTTTAGACGTTTCTTATATAAAATTGTGGGACATGTTCTTTATTTTTCCCTTTTGCGTCTTACACATAAAACAATATACGATATAAAACGAGACTTAAGGTCAGTTTTATAGTCAGAACTAAGATAATTTTTTACTTTAATATTTCTTAAACCTAGAACCAAAAAATTTATATTTCTAGATATTTTGCTTTCAGAAGTATTCGGCTAGAAATATTTTTATAAAAAAAGTTTAAAAGTGATTATTTTTCACACAAATTTTTAGGCAAATTCGCCTAAATCGTTTTATAAAAATAGACACTAAAGTATTATTAAATACTTTTTCAACTGTTATTTTTTGAATAAAAAATTTTTATGCCACAACTTCTTAAAAATAAATTATTTAATTTTCATAGTTGCATTTCAAATTAACATATAAGCAAATTCAATATAATTTAAAAAAGCATTTGATGCATTACTTTAAAAATAACTACAATTAAAAAAATGCAATTGATATAAAGGACTTAATTTAAATAAAATTATTTGAAGTAAAAAATACTTATATCAATTACAAATACGAAAATATTACTGATTTTGAGGTATTTTGAACTGAAATACTTATGTTGAAATGTTGTATAATTGCTTTATTTGAACAAAGATCATCATCTTAAAGAACAAATTTTTTCCGAGGTACGACCAATTTTATTGGTGACCTTGGTAGTGGCTGAAAGAATTTGTTTTCGGTTTAACTAAACCAAATTCAAATGATATAAAAAAACTCGGCCTACATAGCATTTTTTTTAATACTAATTCTGTTTATTGAATTTGAAATCGCATTTTTTAATTTTAAATAAATTTTATTTAAATTAATTTAAAAAAAATCAATGCTTTAAATTTAAATTAAGCTTTCAAAATTATAATATACTGCTAAAACTTCTGTAAAAGAATAAAAAAAATCCCGGGAAATCCCGCACAAAATTCCCGGGATTGCGGGATTGAAAAAAGGGCGGGATTCCCGGGAATTCCCTATATACAATACATCGAGACTATTTTTGTTTATTTATAACAAGCTTTAAATCTCAGAGATAAAGGATCAAATTGAACGTAGGAATGATTTACATTCAAGGTGGAGAGGAGATTTAGGACACCTTGGTCCAACAAATTATTATTTTTTTAATATTGTATGTCAGATATTATCTTCTTTAAATCATTCATTTTCAATTTATATTTCATTCAAAATAGCGGAAAAAATACATGAACAAGTAATTAAAACTTTTAAAAAAAATCCATTATGGACTTGCAAAAAAATAGCAAAAGATCTAAAGGTTCATCGCCACACTGTTTCAAAAGCCATTAAACAGTATAAGGAAGACTTAAACATTGAAAAAAATGAAGTCGAATAACTCTTTCGAAAAGCTCCGAACACTTCTATCAGAAAAGCAGCTCGTACAGTTAAATGCTCTGATTCTTTTGTGCGCAGAGCCAAAGTCATGTAAAGTTCAGAAAGTTCCATATCGCAATGCGGTAAAGAACTTGAAGCAAAAAAACGAGCGAAAAAATTGAGGTAAAATTTTATAAAAAAATACACCTATTGTGTGATGGATGATGAAACCTATGTACTGGCAGACTTTTCACAACTTCCGGGTCAAGACCTATGTGGCTGATGGACGAGATAATGTTCTAGAACAGTATCGGACAGAAAAACAAACAAAATTCCCTAAGAAGTTTCTTGTGTGCAAGCAATTTGCAGTTGTGGTAAAAGAAGCCAAACATTTGTGACATCAGGCACGATAACCACAGAAATGTATATTACGGAGTGTCTACAAAACGGCTTTTACACTCATAAAAAAAAGTTAGTACAAAATTCTGTTAAACGCGTTCTGATTAAGTTGAACTAATTATTATTTTCTCTAAAAAAGCCCGTACAAATAGGTAAAAATTCTTCTATAATAACAGGAAATAGTACATGTATTTTCGCCAGCACAATTTTAACCTATTTGTACGGGATTTTGTTTTTAGTGTGCCTTTCCCAAAAGAGCACAGAGTGCCTACATATTTCTGGTCCGATTTGGCATCATACCACTATGGAAAAAAGGCCCTTGACAATAATGTCAATTTTATACCACGGGAGGCAAATCCACTCAACTGTCCACAACTTCGGCCTGTGGAAAGGTATTGGGCTCTTGTAAAAAAAGAATTGAAGAACACAGGAAAGGTGGCCCAGGACATGACCGATTTTAAGCGTAAGTGGACCACCTCCTCCAAAAATCTTTAATGGGAGGATTTCCTAGAAAACGTGGATAAATTTATAAATACCGAGTGATATGCCAATATTTTAATGTTTAATGAATTTGTACAATATTTGAATAAATCTATGTATTTTTGAGAATTTTTATATTGAACGGTTTAAGTTTTATTTAAGTTAATTCAAGTATAAGTTTTTTCTGGCCCACTCTTTAATAAAGAAATTTTAAACAAGTTTTGCCACGCTTAGTTCACAGAAAAAAGTACTTAGGTAAAATACAACTTCCAAGGATTTTGTGTAAATTAGTAATAAAATATGTCGTCATATAAAAAAAAAATTCGAAATCGACTTTTTGATCGATTATGATGCACCGTATCAAAATACATATTCCTGCAAAAATTAACACTCCTACGACTAAATACGACGATTTTATTAACAAAATTCTAAACAGCCCCAAGTGTAGTCGCAAACAATTTTAAAAACTTGTTTGCTTCTCCTGTAACATTTTTAAATGTAAATTACGGCCTTTTTCATATGACGATATGTAGATTTATAAATTTTTAGTTTTTGCCAACTTGTATTAGTTTTTGACTATTCTATTTTCACGCATTTCAAAATATGTTAAGTTACTCGTACCTAAGTTCTCTCTTTTGCTATTTATCTTAGAAAATATTATATTTTAACTAAAGAATTGTGTAACTTAGCAGATAATTTATGAAGTTTTATTTTACCGAAGTACTTCGGCAATTATGCACTTTTTCTTTTTTGTGTGTTCGCTTATGATGAACTAATTTTTCTGGTCCCCGGAGTTCGTCTTAAGCGAGTTTTACTGTAAATATAAAAAATTTAAAATGTGTTCAGTGGAATAAACTATGCCTTTCTATGCTCCTTATAGGAACCGAGGGAACATATATATATATATATATATATATATATTTTATGGCAAGAACGATTTCACAAAAAAAAAACTAATATTGTTTCATTTATTTGTATCACTCATTCAATTGAACCAGTTCATTAATAAACTAAATGAGCAGTTTGTAAACAACTTTATATTTTAGTAATTTGTGAAGCAAAATATATTTCTGAAATCAAAAAATGGCAGGTAAAACTCAGAAAAAGTTACTTTTTTATTAAAAGGCACTTTTTTTATTAAAAAATATCTATATATATTAGACTTCTTACTTTATTTTTCCCTATTTTTTTGATATTTTTTTATTATTATTATTGGACAGATGTCGTGGAATATTAAAATAAAAACATAATGGAAACGTAAACAGTGTTGCTTCTTTTCGCATTGAAATATAGAAATACTTTTTATTCCCAAATCGAGAAACAGTGAAATTTTTTGTTTCACATTTTTTGATGCGAAAACTTCCCGCAAAAAGATACAGGAATTGCCTACTGATCTTTATGATGAATATAGTGTAGCATGACCTGGTTAACGAAAACATTAGTATTACGAAATCATACTATTGCAGAAACCGTTTTCGAACAGCTGTAGACTCGAAGAAGAAGTGGCAAAAAATAAGGGAAATTGGAATTGGCAAATCAATTAGATATGATGATAATGTAAATGCTGATCAGCTTAATGAGATGTTCATTTACAATGTACCTGAACCAAGCGTAACCACCACTCTGGCGTTCTACAATTGCTTTTTGTCCATTACATCAAATGCAGCTGGATGTGATCGAATCCATCCTAGATTCTTAAAGACATTATTTCCGAACTTACTTCCCTACATTACGAATATTTTTAACTCCATACTAAAAACTTATTCTTTTCCTGTATGCTGCAAACATGCTAAAATTATCCCAGTACCGAAATCTAGAATAGAATTCCGTCCTTTTTCATTCTTTCATACTCATCTAAAGTCTTCGAAAGGATTATTATATCAAAAAGTAAATGAATAGTTAAATGGGAACTGTTCTTAAGAAAGAAGCCAACCTGGATTAAGAAGGAAACATAGGCTGCGTGATATAAGGTCAAGCCTTGATGAAGGTCTTGGTCACTCCAAGGATTTTGATTTCGTCAAGCACAGCATTTCGTGCGCAAAACATACCCTTATAAGAGCATACTTATTCAGCAGAACACAGTCAGTCATTGCTGGACAGTCTGCAACTCACTCATTACCAGTTGAAACTGGAGTACCACAGGTTTCGATCCTAGGCCCACTTTTATTCTCTATGTACTTATAAAGGGTGTTTCTGTAAGGCCGAGAGAACTTTAAATTCTAAAAAATAACACACAGGTCCATTTCTCGAAATCAACTTATCGCCAAATTTTGATTTCAATAAGTCGATGTTTGCGGTCGCCGTATGGCACATCCTGTTGAAACTACACCTTGCCCGGATCAATGTCATCCATATTTTTAAACAAAAGATCATTGATCATGGTGTGGTAACGATCTCCATTGACCGTAACCTAGTGTCTTCAAATGCAAAAAAAAATGCCATAAAATTTACGAATTACACATAAAGCAACAACAAAATTATTTTCGTTGTTGTTGCTTTGTGTGTTATTTTCAAATTTCTTTGCACATTTCATTGCATTTGTAGACACTAGGTAACGCGAGCTCCGGCTTCATTTTTAAAGAAATAAGGTCCAGTGATGCCATCAGCGTATAAACCGCACCAAACGCTGCCTTTTTCTGGATGTATTGGAGTCAGTAGGGTCTGTTGTGGATTGGTTTCAGTGTTGCCAACTCTTGAAGGCAGGAAGCACCGTGAGCATTGTGAAAACGGGTAAAAAGGGTAAAAATTTAGCAAAAATGGGGTAAAAAAGCACGATATTAATTTTTTTTTAAATTTAAGTCAAGAATTTAAAAACACATTTTAGCTTTGTAAAAAGGGTTCAAAAAATAACCAAAAAGGGGTAAAAAAGCACCAAATTAATATTTCAAAATTTTCAAGTTTAAATATAACGAAGTTGCTATTTAAAATTGTACTACAAACATTGTGAAAAAATGTATTTTTCGTATAATTTTTTCAACTTTGACAGAAAATTGAATAAAAATTTAAAAAAACGAGAATAAATACTAAAGATATAAACTGTACAAAAAGCACTAAATGCACTGCCAGAAATCTGAAAAGCACTGTAAATACCCGCTTTTTTTAAACGGGTATTTGTAAAAAATCACCGGGTATGGGAAGGAAAAAAGCACCAAAAAATACCCGAAAAGCACTGAAATGGCAACACTGATTGGTTTAATTCCACATGCGGCAATTTTGTTTATTAACAAACCCGTTAAGCTAAAAATGAGCCTCATCGGTGAACACAATTTTGCGTCTATAAGATGCGGGAAATGATGACTGATTTTTAAAGTAAATCTGGATAATTTGGTAGTGTTGTTCAAGCGCGAATCTACTCATGATGATTTGCAAGAGTATAGTGATCAAAAATGTCAAAAAGTGGCATGATAGTTCGTTTGACAGTTAACCCTTTCGTAAGTTCTATCGGCCTTAAAAAAAACACCCTTTATAACAAAGCATACAAAACTATTTATATTAGATGAATTTTTAACGTTTTTCATTTGTATTATGCTAATATTTCAGCATGTAATTGCTAATTTAAATTTTGATTTGACTAAATGAACTAAAAAAATCATTATGTATTCATTATTCACCTTTTTACTAAATGAATTCAGGTAAATTTGGTTTCATTCAATTAGAATTCAATCAAAATAGAAATAATGCATAGAATTAATTCCATAAGAAGCTATTACGAAATGAAATTTAACAAAAATTTCATTAATTTTTAAAAGGTGAATTAAAGAATTTTTTAAACCTTTGCTCGCGGACGTATATACGTTATCTAAGCTGGGTTTAAATTAAAAGTTTTTCTATTATGGGTTAAGGGGACCAGGCCTTAAAAACCGGTACGCGTAGCAACATATAAGTGCACAAAGAAAACAGATTCATTGCGAAATATATCGGTGGTTCCAACCAAACCATTCGGTTGGCAAAGAATTCGTTTGTCACAATGAATCTGTTTTCTCTGTGTGTGGGAAATGTAAGGAAATTTTCTCAGGATTGCAAAAATGCATTTTGTTTCATGATTAATGATATATGGCTCCTTCTACATCCATTTATGACCTTCTGGGGTATATGATAAGCAGAGAAGACAAAATGCTTTCTTGTTATTTTTACTCAAATTTGATTCTTTTTTGGATTTTCTGTTTTTTAGCTTTAAAATAGTTTTTTCTTAAGATTATTGAGATTTTAATCGTACATATTATCGTAGCAGGACAAGACAAAACAAAAGAACTAAAAGACAAACAAAACAAAAGAAGTGAAAGACAAAGGATTGTAGCTGTTTTAATTGTGTGTTTTATCGATAAATATTTTTATAAAGCGGATTTTTACCCCAAAATCTTACGACACGATATTACAATGTAGAAGCACCTTAAGTATTAAGTGTGAGTACTTAAAATAACGGAAATTTGCTTACGATTGCAAGATGAGCTTTCTTTTTTAAATACAGGGGAAGGCAGTAAAGAGTGGGTATATTTTTTATTCCTGCGGCGTTATTTTCGAATACACACATAAATTCAAATTTTTTTTTTGCTGAAACAGAACAAAAAAAAACAAACTAAAAAGTTTGCGTATAGAGTTGTCAAACCCGGTTTCCGAATTATTCGATAAACCGATTTTTTTCTATATTTCTGGGTTTTTTAAACCGGCTTTTGAAAAAGGGCAGTTTTCGAATTATTCGAGAAACCGGTTTTTTCGCGTCGAATAATTCGACATTTTCGAATACTTATAAGGTGAAAATTTCTAATAAATTTTCTTCATTTGTTCAAAAATTATGCAAAATATTTAAGTGCTTATGCATAATAATTTGAAAACCTTATAACACATTTATAAAATAAATTTTGTACACTGAAAGAATTATCCTTCCTGATATTAGTGATATAATTTCATAGATTTTTTTCGTAGAATCAATGAAGAATTTCATTATGTATATAATATTTAATTAATATTATGAAATTTTTCATAACTTTTCTTTCATAAAATTTCATAATTTCGTTAAAAAAATTCATTGAATTTCATAAGTTGGATCTTCATAAATTTAATAAAAATGTTCCTTATATATAAGAAATTGTTCAATAGTATTTAGTTTTTTTAATTTTTTTTATAAAATATCGTATTTCATTAATTTTTAAAAATTTGCATACAATTAGAATTTTCTATTAAACATTTAATTCTCAAATATAATAGTTTTATGTAACCATAACGCCGAGTTTTAGTGATGTGCATACTGAGAGAATTATCTTTTATAATTTTTATTTTTTAAAATTAATTTTTTATTATTAATTTTGGACTATGAAATTTTTTTATAAATCGTATTACTTTTTTCGAAACATTAATAAGGAATTTCATTAATTGAATTAAGCTTATTATAAAATTTTATGAAACTTTTTAATTTAATAAATTCTTGCACAGCTTTTCTCCCCCCGTGATAAAACATTTTACGATTTAAAACCGTAAAATTGTAATAAAAATAAAATTGTGAGTGAATTGAATTGAGAGAGTGTCTGCGGAGGGGCTTGGTTAGATCCCGCATCTACATTCTTTCTGACAGCCAGGCTGCGCTAAAGGCTCTAGGAGCTTACGGGGTATCATCTGTTCTGGTCATGGAGTGTATGGGAATTCTAAACGAACTCGGTAGGAACAACTCCCTTATAATGGGATGGATTGCTGGTCATGAAGGGCACGAGGGTAACGAAAGGGCTGATTGTCTAGCCAATTGTGGAGCCCGTCGACCCTTCATCGGCCCGGAACCATTCTTTGGGATACCTAGGGGGTACTCTAGAGAACAACTCAGGCAATGGAGAGACACTGAGTTTGCTAAACATTGGGAAACTTCTACTGGTCAGAGACAGGCCAAAAGATTTATTTCCTTGTCCAGCGGAGTATCAAGGCGACTATTGTCACTCGACAGGGGTAACCTTAGGACCCTGACGGGATACTTAACTGGGCAATGTGGGCTCAGGTACCAGCTTCACAAACAGGGCCTGTCAGACACTGACGTTTGCAGGTTTTGTGAGTTGGAAAGTGAGACATCGGAGCATATTCTCTGCGAATGTCCGAGACTGCATGACAGGAGACTCAGATTTCTGGGTGACCGTCTCGTGTTATCTTCGGACGTTTGGCGAAATTCTCCTGACGGGATTATTGGTTTTATTGGTAGCCTGAATCTCTAGGCAACTCTAGGCAGCACAAAAGATCTAAATTGGTTGCGGTGCGTAGTGCCTTCGTATCTAATCTAAAAAAATTTTAAAAGTCACAAATTGGAAAACTAAAACCTTCATAATAGCGAATTTACAATATGATCGAAATCGAGTTAAAAGTAGATTTCGACTGATTCGGATTTCAAACAGATTTCAGAAAGAAATGAAATCCCAATTTAATTTGGATTTCAGCGAAATCTCATCGAAATCCAAATTGAAATCCAATTTTTCTCCCATATTTGCAGAAAAGTAGGGAAGTTTGCAGAAAAAGTGGCAACATTTAGCAGCTGTTTATGTCATAAAAAATTAATAAATAATAAATTTGAATAACTTTAAAAAATTAAGGAATAACATAATAAAGTCTGTTACTTTTAATTGAAAGAAATATTTAAAGTTGAAAACGGCTATTTTATTGTATCCGAGGGAGAGAAACTATGAAAAATCATCTGATAGCGCCGGCAAGACCACTGAGAAAACATTGAATATTTTAGCTTTCTACTAATCATCCCTATACATAACCCTCTAATGCTCTTTCTTCTGATTACAATAATATTTAAACCATATATTTGGCGTTGAAAATCTACTATGGTACAAAAATTTTAACAAAATTAGTTCTGCTTACTACTACCTCTGAGTATATAATCTATGTTTAATTTCAAGAAAATCTGTTGGCTAGTTTTCAGTTACAGAGGTATTTGTAAAACGTATCCTGGCGTTATCCTGTGAGTCCTGGAGAAACATTTTTAATTGATTTTACAATAAGAGACTCTAAACTAGCTTTGTTATTATCGGTAATGTACGCCAGACAGTAAATGTATTTTTGACAATTTTCAAATATTGTTTTCTATTTTTATTTTAAATTTTCACTTTACATGCTTCTTGCTTGAAAACCGTTCATTATACAAAAAAAAGTTTGAAGGCAAAAAAGTAGGCAGTTAAGTTTTCTATGGATATAATACAACTTGTTTAATAAAATATTGTTATTTAGCCAAAAACTATTTAAAATCTGAAGACCGCCAAAAGGCGGCCTTGGGCATTAGAGGGTTAAACACATTTCTTAGCAAATATAACATTGTATCTTTCATAATATAAATGATTTTTGTGTTCCGCCATTAAATGAAATGGTTTTTAGAAAATCTTTTAATTTTGGTTATTTTTTAAGGTTAGTTTGTTTACAAAAAAATTGTTCTTGGCTGATCGAAATCCCATTCATCTGTCAAATATTCTAATGTAAACGGTGTAGATTTCGAATTGGATTTCAAAATGAAATCTAGTGAACATTTTAACAATGTAAATTCGCTATAAGGCGAAAGTTATTATTTTTAATACTTTCAAATCGTCCTGGCTATTAAATTAATGCGAAAAAACTTCCACCGCAATTTTGTAACAATTCCAGAAAAAGTGAAAAATCATTCTTGCTTTTTATAGAGGTTATTAGCTTTTTTCGGAAAAATTACGGACAAAATACAGGGCTTTTAGATCTGACCGAAAGTATTTTTATTTAAGCACCGTAAGTTGTTTTTTACGTGGAAAAATTTCACTCGAACTTTAAAGGCCTCAAATTGCAATTTAATTTATAAAAATGAACGATTTTTTAATTTTATAACAAAGACACAATCACAATAAACAGAAAATGTCATTTTCCCCAAGAAAAATAATAGTATTGTACATTAAATTTGGTGAAAACAAACTCTATACAATTTTCACGTGAAACTCATTAGTGTGAAAAATAATTTTTTTTATATGGAGTATAACAGTTTTTTCACGTGAAATCGAAACAACTTACATTCCTTTAAAAACAAAAAAAAAAAACACAAACAGCGCCTTAAGAAATAATAACTTTTAGTTTTAAAGGTGGATTCGCACTAATGGGATAATTTACGCTGCGAATTGCTTTTAAAAAAGGAAGAAAATAGTAAGTTACAAGATTTTTAGCAATTCTTTGCAAGTTTTATAAGAAAATTTGGATATATAGCAATATAAAATGATTATTTACAAAAACCGGAAAAAACTGTTTTGAATTAAAAAAACCGAAACCCGGTTTTTCAAAAAGGCGGTTTTTAGAAGTATTCGAAAACCCGGTTTTCAAATAGGTCGAATACTTGACAACTCTATTTGCGTACACAAATTTTTAAAAAAAATATTTGAAAGAATTGCCCGATTTTTTCAAAATAAATTTCCTGTTTTACTCAAACATAATGAAAAAAACAAACTAAAACACAAAGATTTTAAAATTTTGTACAAAACACCGCGCGATATCGCCACCCGAAATTTAACATGTTTGTGAAAGGCAAACGTTAAAAAAGTCACCCAATTTGATATAAATTTTGTGGGATAAATTACAGGGTTGGCAGGCAATACCGCTAAAATACCGTTATCGATTCAAAACCCTTTCAACTGACTACCGTTACCCCTGGTATTTTAGATGTAACGGTATTTCATTAATTTCGGTAACGGTATTTTAAGGATAACGGTATTTCCGTTATTTCGGTAACGGTATTTTAAGGATTACGGTATTTCGTTATTTTAGGCGTAGCGGTAGTGAGTTGAAAGGGTTTTGAATCGATAACAGTATTTTAGCGGTACTAGCTGCCAGCCGTGGTGTTTTGTTCTTTTTTAGCTTATTAGTAAATAACCAAAAACTTTAACAAAAATCCTTATAAAAAAGCTAGTGTGATAAACGCTTAACTAAACTTGAAAGATTTGGGACCAAATTCCATTATTTCGTTAACAGCTGCTTCGTTACTTTTGTAAACAAAAAACACATGTAATTTTACAAACAAGAACTACTGATTGATACACAAACAACTGTCATGAAGTAACTGTCAAACTTTTTTGAGTGTTGTATTAACAATAATTTTAAATACAATTAAAATTTACTGCTAATAAATCAATGTTTTAAATTGTAATGGAATCTTTTAAACGAATTAAAAAGTTTACATCAATTCGCGAAGCAAAACAAAAAAAAATTCACGAATCAACAAATATGGAAATAATTTGCGCGATTTATATTTTTTTTAATTCGCGAATTAATAAATCACTTTTGTTGAATCATCTTTTAAAATAATACTTTTTGTATCAATTCTTCAAAGCTCTAAATGTACCATATTCGTCCACAGTAAATTAAAAAAACTCCTAAATCTATTTAAACGTCCCCCCCTTTGAGAATAAATCTGTTGTATGGCAACAGTGATGATTTTCTTATTAGTTCAGTAATTGAAACTCTCTCTGTAGTAAACAAATTCATTTCTGGCAAGGGACAGGGAGCAAGATAGTATTACATTTGTTTGTTATTGTTTTCATCAGTTTTGTTTTTATTAAAAAATAAAATATAAAAAAGAGAGTATTTCATATGTTTGTGTGGGACAACATAACAAAAAAATATCAATACAACTCATCATATTAACAAAATCGTCATACATACGGTAATGTCAACTTTTTTGGAGCGGAAAGCGTAGCAAAATACTAGAAAAACTCAAAAAAGCATAATTAAAAGATTAATTTTTATTTTTAGTAGTATTTCGGAAGTTTTTAACTATGTATGTATAGGTATATAAAGACACATCTATACGGGATAGAAATCGCCTAGAGTTTTTAATTAACTTGTCATCTCTAATATTATTGGTAATAACTTTTGTCGCAAAATTACCATCTCTAAAAAGCCAAGCATTTGTTTTTATTAATTTTTTTTAGTTCAAACAATAATTTTTCATCCAATTACCAAAAAAGTGCATATACATATGTACACTAATATAAAAAAGTCTGTTGAAATTTAGTTAAAAAAGTAATATAGGAACAACAAAAATAAAACTTGTAAATGTACAGAATTTTGGTTATATTTGAGTTAAATTTTTATAAATGGAAAATAGCAAATTAACCTGCTAAAATCAGCAAAAAAAAATTGCTAAATAATTAGTAGCCTAAAAAATAAAAAAAAATTAAATTTTTTAATTTTTTTTCGATTTTTTTTTTTAAATGCAAATAAAAATAGAGTCTTTTAAAAACAGCAGTTTACAATTTTTTTTAGCAAATATTTCTGCTGATTTTAGCAGTATAGACTGAATTCAACTAAATTTAGCATAATTCAACTAAATTTAGCTTAAAAATAGCAAAAATTTTGTAGATATAACAGTTTATTTTTGTTATTTTTAGTCTACTTATATTTAGCAAAATTTTCTGCAGATTTTACAGTACAATTTATTATTTTCAATTAACTAAAAGTTTTAGTTTTACTTTTAGTCTAAAAGTTAGCTTAAATATAACTAAAATTCTGTAAATTTAACAGTTTTAATTTTGTTGTTCTTATTTTATTAGTATTTAGCAAAGAAATCTGCTATTTTTAGCAGTTTTTTCTGCAGCATTATTTTTAACTAATTTTTAGTAACTTTTCCTGCTATTTTTACAGATTTATTTCTATGAGTTCTGCAGGATAATTTTTAACGAATTTTTAACTAAACTGTTTAACGAATTTAAACTGTTAAACGAATTGATCCAGAAAAGGTGGAAGACATGAATATTTTGTATTTAGCCCTTCTTTCAGAATATATTAAGTAGATTTTTTCATGTGCGCAACCGAAAGACCAAACCTTGTGGGTGTGTTTTTTTTTAATATAAATCGAGTTTTTCAAGTAAAACATGTATGATTTAATTATTTTTTAACGAGCGGGAATTCTCGGGATCTCGCCATATTCTAAAAAAATTCCGCTGTCCCGGGAAAAATTCCGGGAAAAGAAAACCCCTAATGAAAATTATTATTTTTGTGTCGAATTTCTGTGCTTCCAACCCCAGTTTTAATCCACTGTACAAATTTGAAAAAAAAATATTTTTTGATAACGTTAATCGCAATGGGCCTTATGGCCTCCGAGTGAACTCGCCGTTTTGGCGGGCTCCCGTTCAACCTAATGTAATGTTAACAAGTCAACTAGACTAACATCAACGAAATCTAACACGTTGAGTTGTTAACATATTGTATTTGTTTTCAACTTTAGCATAAGTAGACAATTATCAATGATTAACCCATCGGGACAAACGACACTGATGATGGATTTGTAGCGAAAGCCGAAAATACGTATTCTGTCCTGCTGACCTTATCGAAATCTTTCAAAATTTTTTATTCTTTGTAATTTACTTGTAAAAATTGTATCATCTTTCTTTAATTTGAAAAATAATTTAAACAGAAAGAGATATTAATTTATATGATCTAAAATCAAACGAAAAGTATACAATATTTTTGTTAAAATATCACTATAATTTCGTATTGCTAAATTGAATATTGTACATTTATCATTTTTATATTGTTTCTTATACAGTTTCAAATTAAACTAAATAAAAATGATATTCAATTTACGAAAACTAGTATGTCTGTTTGTATACATGCTAGTTTCTACTAGTTTTTTCTCTTAAATTCGTTTTTGACGTGAAATTTGCAAACTTTTTAATCACTGGTTTCTATTTACTACTTTTGATACAATTCTTTCATTTTACTTGAAAAGAAAATCGGTTTTCTAATTCTTCCGCACTTTGTAAGTTTATTAGTTTTTACTAGAAATGTAAACAAACAGACCTAATTTTTGTGATTTTTTTAATCAAACCAAGTTTTTGTAAAATTACAATTGCTATAGATCTTTTTACTAGATCAAATGAATTCAGCGTTAAACGCATTCAATTTTAAAAATCAAACTAATAAAAAGAGGATTAATTCCTTACTGAATTATTTTCCATTGAATTTCTTAAATTTCAGTTTCGTTCGGTGAACTAAAATTTAAAATTACGTTCAGTGAATAGTTCACTGAACGAAAATGAAATGATAGAAATTCAGTGGAAAATATTATCGTAAGGAATTAATGCCCTTATTATCCGTTCTATTTATAAAATTGAACGCGTTCAGCAGTGAATAAATTCAATTGATTTAATAAAAAGAATTATAGCAATTGAAGAAAATCCTTGCATTTGTTTTTTGTTGAACACTTTCAGTTCAATGCATTCAATGAATCATTTAAGTATGATATTCATTAAATTCTAAAGAAAATTTAATTCGATTGTTAGTGAAATTCATTCAAAAATAAATTAACTCTTCAAAGTTCTGACTGTGCAGCATGCCGAATACAACAGATATTCATAAGTATTCACTTGGGTTTAAATCAAAGTTTATTTCTAACTATACAGAGTTTTATTTTCTGAAAAATTTTGGAAAATCACTTTATTTTCATTGCTTTTTTGGATATATTCCTTAAATTAACTTAAGAAATACTAATAGAAAATATTTCTTTGGAATTCTTCTACAGCGGGTCGCAGCCCCCCATTTGGAAACCGTAGCTTTAAAGAATTTGGAACATAAAATTAAAATAAATAAAAGGTGGAAATGGCTCTTTCCACAAAGTAGAAATTTTGTCATTTTGGGTCATCTAAAAGCACCAAGTTTGTATCACTGCATACACACATATTTGAGCAGTGAGCTAAAAAAATCGGCCAACGCCGTATACATCGAATGAATTGAACATTTTTTCCAAACAACGACGACAATCATTACAAAAGGCGTCGTTGTTGCAAAAACAACGTTTTCACCGTACTATCTCCTACCTAAAAAAAAATTTTATTGGGGGAATATATTTTTTTATTTTTTTCTGTTCTATAAAGTGTTTATTTGTTTATATGTAATAATTTACAAAGAAAAAAAACCTCTTAATATTTTAATACATCAAAAATTGTGTATTGTGTGAACAACAATTTAAAAAAATAATAAAAAAACGTGTTTTCAACTGATTACAAATCAAATGAATAAGGTTATAAAAAAATTATTGATTGTTATAAAAAATATATATTTTAAAAAAAGCTAAAAAAAACATGTGGTTTTGAATCACTGCTATTAGTTGTGGAAATAAATTATAAATAGTTAAGTTTAAAAGTATACAAAAATAAAAAAAAACTTTATACCTACAAATGCAAAATTCGACACAAAATAATGTATTTTAATAAAATGTGGGTAAATATTGAATTTTATTATATACATATATAGTTTTTTTAAATAAATTACACATTCTGTAATTAAAATGGAACAAAAAAAAATTTTTTTAACTTTAATTAATTTGCATATTTTATTTTTTGTGAAGTTTCACTTAACAAAACTGACAATTATGTATAATTTTTTGTCTCTAGTATTGACCACGATAACAACATGATTTCATAAAAACGCAAAAAAAATGTGAGATACTTTTCTTAACTATATAGTCAACAACAAAATGTTAGTTTTTTCAACTTATTTTTATTTGTTTTTCTTTTTGCAAATCGGCCTTGTGCATTTTTTTTTAATTGTTTGTAGACGTGTACTAATTTTATTATTTAAGTTTATTATTCAACTTTATTTTTACTTTATAAAAATATGTTTAAAAAATTGATCTTTGATATTATTTTAATTTGTATTTGAAACATTTATATTAAATAAAGCTAATATTTACAATCATTGCATAGGCCCGATTACTGAATGTCAGTTAAATTTCAATTTTATACGGGAAACAATAAGAAATGCGTCAGTTAAGTCCCAGCTAGTAGTTAACTGGACATTCAGTAATCGGGTTTTAATAGAATTAAATTAAAAAATTGTATTGTTTTAAAAACTATTAATATGTTGCTGCTAGATATGTAATATGTGGTGTAAAACAATATTTTAGTAAACTTTTAATAGATTTGTTTTCGTTATGTGTGTATTTACCTAAAGTGCTAAAAAATGTATCACTCTATGTAACATATGTTGGGTGAGTGGGGGAGGGGGGGGGGGACAAATGTGTTATGCTATAACATTATGCTATAAACATTCTGAAAAAAAAATTAAATAGTTGAGAAAATTCAGATTTTACATTATGTAAACATGCCCATAAACCAAAACAGTCTTTAAAAATATAAATCTATGTATACCCTCTACTCCAATATGAAACAATATCACGAAGGCACTTATTCTGTGAGTCACTCAATTATTTTATTTTTGTTTATTAATAGGCGTGTTTTTGAATATATTTCTCAATGTTTACTCCATACAATTTGTTTTGAAAATCTTATGAAAAACTTTATATATAAAAACTTTCATGTTTATCTGAATTTTGTTGTTTGGGCCTGAGGTCCTAAAAACAGAAACCTATTCTATAATTTTTATTATAATTTATCGATTAATATTTCGATTAAAATCCGGTATCATCTTTCCAGGGTATTTAAAATATTTAATAACGCTCACAAAACACTTCTTATTCTTTTCATAAGGAAAATGTAAAATGGCCAACTTTATAGTTTTTTCTGTAAAGTGCACTATTTTGTTAAAAAGAGCGAAAAAAGTTTCGCATGTTTGAAGCCCAAAAACACTAATAAAAACTTAATTCGCAAATTTTTTAAATTAATGCTAAAAAATTTTCTACGCAATATCGCAACAATTCCATGCAAGTGAAAAATAATTTTTTATATGGAGTTTGACACCTTTTCTCGCAAAGTCCGAATTAGTGCTGATAAATTCGATTACTTTTCAATAACTCGATATTTATAATTTGGATACTCGATACTTTTAACAGTTTTTAAATTTGAAATTTTTTAATAAAATTCTTGGGGAATGTTTACATTGATTCAATTCATTTTTCATAGTTTTTTAACATATGGCTTAAAATTTATCACTTTTGATTTTCTCTTTTACCGGAGTTGCATTTTTGTGATAAATATTTTAGCGGCGTCACAGATGCAACTGTGAAAATATCGAGTAGTAGTTTTAAGTATCGTGTACCCAAAAACAAATACTTGCTAGTCGATACCCAATACTAATATTGTTACCATCTCTAGTATGAGCAAAATACTGGGCTTAACTGACAAAAACTCATAATTTGCAAATCTATATAATCAGAGTATTGATACTGTTAATTTACACCTAAACCAAAAGGTGTGTATTTATTAAATTTTTGGACTACATATTTTGTGTGAATTGGATGTTCTTTTGTATGTTTACTAGTTGAGTACACTAAAAGAAAAAGTGTGTAAACATATAAATAAGTTAAAACTATTAAAAATTTGTTAAAAATTGCCTTGCACAAAAAACTGCTCAAATTAACCGATTATTTTTTGCAAATTTTTAGTAAGATAGCAACTGCGAAAATAAAACTTAAATATACAGAAGTTTAATTATATTTGAGTTAAATTTTAGTTATTAGAAAATAACAACTTGAGCAGTTAAAATCAGTAAAAAAAAATTTTTAAATAATTAGTAAACTAAAAAATCACAAAAACAAATCATAAAAATTTTCTAAGTTCTTTTTTCGATTTTTTTTTAATGCACATACAAATATAGCCTTCAGAAATCAGCATTTTTACTATTTTTTGTTAGCAAATATTTCTGTTTATTTTAGCAGGGCAGACTGCTGTTTTCATTCAACTAAATTTAAGTTAAAAATAAAAATTTTATAGATATCAAAGTTTGTTTTTCTTATTTTTAGTCTACTAATATTTAGCAAAATTTTCTGAAGATTTTTCAGCTTAATTTGTTATTTTCAATTAACTAAAAATTAACTCAAATATAACTAAAATTGTGTAAATTTAACAGGGTTATTTCGGCTCTTCTTATCTTACAAATATTTATCAAAAAACAAAAAAAAAAAAGATCGGTAATTTCAGCATTTTTCTGCACGGCAAGTTTTAACTAATTTATAGTGGCATTTTCTGCTTTTTTTACAGGTTTATTTCTATATATGTATATATGCTCTTGATTTATTAGAAAATATTTTATACTACATAAAAAGAAAAGTATCACCAATACAATTATTTTACTTCATTTATAACTGACAGAAAACTATTTATAATTTCATCTTTTTCTAGTTTTTTTCTTGTCAAAAAGCTTTTTCTATGTCCTAAGTATATAATTTGAGATTTGAATTACTTAAAATGGTGTTATAATTGTTGGTAACCCTGACTGCATTATACGAGAAAAAGTACCGCTAAAGCACATTAAAAAAGCACGCGCTTTGTTTACGCAAACTTAACCTTTTCTCTTTTTGTATTTTTATTAAAAACTTGTTTACATCATCATAAAGCAATACTCTCTCACTCACTATGATTCTCGCACATATACAAAAAAAAGTTTATTTTCAACTTCTGTATAGGAATTCGCGTATGTTGACGATGTACAGTATTTTTTATTTTGGGGTATTAAACAAATATGACAAGTTTTTACACTGAAAAAATGGTGATTTTGAACTAAATTCTTCCAACTGCAATAAACAAGATTTAAAACAATTTAAATTATGCTTGACATTGACCAAAATTAAACGGGGCTTAAATGTCTAAAATAAAATTCCAAATAAGTCCAGAACTACTTTCCTGTTCATGGCAGAAAGTATTGCACACCTTTCCAAATATCCCTAATATATCTCTTCAATAATATGGCCTCATGACTTAACTCATTATGCAAAATTCCTTTATGAATTTTAAATTGTTAATTATTCAATTTGTTCTAATAAAATATCCAGGGTTAAAATAACAAATATTTTCTACATTTTATCAATCAAATGAAACAAAATCGAATTAATAAGAATTTGAATGAAGTCCCAAATTTAGAAATCGAACGAATAACGGTGGGTCTCATACTGCAGGTTTAAACTTTAGTAAATAGTTAACCCAAAAATTTGTTGTTGTTTTGTGTACATTTTTTTGACATTTTCTTTTGTTTATAGTTAAGTTAAACCTAAAGTATGAGACACACCGTAAGAAATCTAATGAAAGCCTTCTATCAGGACTGGCAAAACTATGACACGCGTGTCAGTAGTGGCAAGCGAGTGGATTTTAGGTGGCACGCGACGTTTTGTTAGATATTTAAAAAAAATTTAAACTATTAGAAGACCAGTAAAAAATGCAGTTAAATGTTAAATTTCGCTACAAAAATGTGTGAGACTGAAAAAAGTTTAAATGTTTCGATGAGAAAATGCCTCATAATCGGAGAGATGAAAAGTGCCAGAAAATTGCACAAAAATGGAAAACAACTTGTAATAAAATTGGATCTAAAAAATTAACTTTTTTTGAGGGAAAATAGGTGCTACGACAAAAGCCTCCCCAGCTAAAAATCGACATATGTATACGCATCCATGCAGGTTAAATGTATGTTCATGCATGGCCATAAACATGCATTCGTGACCACACATGATTACATAAATCTCCATACATGAATCATATATGACCATACGTGTGCATTAACGAAATTTGAGGTAATATCTACATGTATGATCACGCATATTCATGCATGTTCATGCGTGCTCATGTATGTTTATGCATGTACACACATGTAGATATTACCTCAAATTTCGTTAATGCACACGTATGGTCATATATGAAACATGTATGGAGATTTAGGTACCCGATTAAAAAAATTGATATGGGGCCATATAAAATTATATATGGGGTCATACATAATTATATATGGCCCCATACCAAATTATATATAATTATATGCGGAAATTGGTGGATATAATTATATATGATTATATATAATTATATAAACTTATATATAATTATATATAATTTGATATAATTATATCCGAAAAATGGGTATATATAGTTTTATGTAATTATATATAAATTTATATAATTTTATATAAATATATTTTACCTACATTTTGTATTTTTTCCAATTAAATAATTTATGTTTTTAAACAATTTTCTGTAGTTCACAAATATTTTTTTCATTTTTATTAAATGTGCCAAAAATTTTAGAACAATAACAAAAAAATTTACGACTAAATCCAAAGATGGTCTCCAAAATGTTTCATCATGTCAACTTTCATTTTAAAAATGAACACAAAGTTTACAAGAATAGTGTTCATGGTCATTTTTGAAACTTCATGACACAAAAACCTGATGTAAAGACATAAAACGCCCTAAAGTAAATTTTGAGTCTTAATTATTCGTGCCTTTAAATTCATTCGCATAAGCCATAAGAGCACTGGCACTTTTATTGTTTTATCATAAAGTTACATAACCCAGCTGTGATTGCGAATAAATGAAAATCAAATTTCATTACCAATAAATAAAGTATGTAATGGCAATGAAAATATAATGGTAATGATTTTCGCCCATCTCTGGTTTTAGTACATGAACTCTCAGATCTTGATGAAACTTGGTGAAAATTTATAATTTCACTCACATAATAAAATTATTGATTTGTGAAACCGATGACCTGAAATCTTGATTCCCACGCTATCTATCTCTGTCCATCCATATCTATAATTACCCTGTATTTAGGATAAGAAATGTCATTTTCAAAAGAGAATTCACAAAAATTTGACAACTCATATCCCCAATACTGGGTAATAGTAGATAGGGATAGTGTACGTTTAAATTGTCCTTAACTCGTTAAAGATTTTTTTTTATGATTTTGGCATCCTGTGTCATTTTTCAAGACTTTAGTTTAAATTTTTTCAATACAGTTATTGAAAATCAAATAAAAAAATATTTATAGAGTACCATACATAAATATATATAATTATATATTGGACCATATATAATTATATATAATTTTATATATTTATGTATGGTACTCTATAAATATTTTTTTATTTGATTTTCAATAACTGTATTGAAAAAACCAATTTGCAAATAATCAATGTCAGATATAATTATATATGGGGCAATATATGTTCTTATATAATAATATATAACTATATATAATTATATATAAACTTTTTTACTCGGGTATCCATGTATGGTCATGAATACATATTTGTGAGCATGCACGAACATACATTCAACCTGTATGGATCCATATATGTCGATTTTTAGCTGGGTCAGTGAAATTAAGGCTGAAAATAAATTTCATAATGAAATAACTCCCTTTGTTGGAATTTGAAATTGGGTTTTGATCGTGTTTCGCAGAGCCATTTCATCTGAAATAGAAATTTCTCCATTCAAATCCATAATGTTCGCTATAAATAAAAATCTTGCGATTTATTTTGACTAAATCAAATTTTTCCCTGAGGCACATTTTTCAACTAGTTTCTTACGTACCTAAATAATTAATGGCGCCCAACATTTTAATTTTCCTTAACAAAATTAAATAACCACCAAAAATAGAATAACCCCCCAATAAAATTAAAAGGCAATAATGTCCAAAATATTTTAATTTTATTTCATTGGGGATTTTTTTATAATGAAATAATCTCAATTAAACCCAAAAAAATTAAATAACCCTCAAACCTTTTTACGTCATTTCTTGGATATTGTTTAATTTTTTCCCTTCGGAGTTATTTCATGGGGGTTATCCGTAGCGCTGATAAATATGTACACACACAAAAAAATATTAGCTTAAATCATCTAATTAAAGATGATTTGCGTGATAGGTGCAAAAACAGAGAAAATAGTAATTGTCTGGAACGATTTGATAATTAAAACTGGTTTTTAATTTTTTGTGTGCATCTGCGATATTTTTAAAAGAAATTTTCCAAATTTTAATACTTTTCAAAAAAGGACTTAAAAGACAACTCAAATTAAGGTGGCACGCGTAAAACTTTTGCAAAAAACTTTGTCCGTTTCTGGCACGCAGCGAAAAAAGTCTTGCCATCCCTGCCTTATAGGATTTAATAAATCAAATAACGAAAAAAATTAATTTGTTTAAAAATTTAGAACTCATTCGATTAGGAAATATGTGATTTAAGACATCATTTATTCCATATTAATTCAGAATGAATTGAGAATTGAATTAACATATATTATCTTGAATTTATAAATCGTGCGGATTTTTCACAGAAAATTGTTATGGCCAAAGACCTGTACCCAAATCAGTAGTTTCTGCATTTCTTAATGTAGCCCCACGACCTCGACCAAAGTCGAAACGTTAACCCGCTGACCTTCTTCGATGGATCCAGATTTTTTTTAAATTGTACTTTGTCTTAATTAAAATCTACGTAAATAATCAAGATTTTTAAAAACAGATTTTAATACGCAATTTTTAGATTTTTGTTCTTATTTTTTGTTTTGGGATTTTCTTAAGCTTTTAAAAAAATCCGACATTAATTTGAGATCAATAAATGGCGTTCCTTAACGATAATCTAAAATTTTGTTATTTGCAGTTATAGCCAAACTTTTATACATCTTATGCTTTTTACTGCGCTGTTGTATCAAAGACCGTTTTGAAAATATCGGTTCGAGAAGTTGTCATATGACGACGCAAGGATAATAAGGGTTCGGGTTGGAATAATTGTTGGCAAACACTAACCATAAAATGCCAATAACGATTTAATACCGTTTCAAATGACTTCCGTTAACCTTAAAATACCACTAATGGAATAACTTAAAATACCGTTAACCTTAAAATACCACTAATGAAATAACTTAAAATACCGCTAACCTTAAAATACCATAACGAAATTATTTAATTTTTTTAATTGTCTCAAAAAGATCTTACATCAAATATTGACTTTAGGCTTTTATTGAACAGAGGATGCTAGTTTGTTTACACACACGTAAGATTTCACAAAGTGACAGTCCGAAATATTGTCCAAAAAAGATTGTCGTTAACCTTAACGAAATAACTTAAAATACCGTTAACCATAAAATAACCAAACAAATAACTTTAAATACTATTAACCCAAAAGTAACTTAACGAAGTTACATAAAATTTGAATAACCTTACAATTCCCTAATTAAATGCTGTTGAAATAACGTTATCAATTCTCACTAATATTATGAATCGGTGTCCAACTCTGGATTGAATTCTTCAGAAGCTCTACATCAGAGTAAAGATATATGTACATACATACATACATATTGTGCAAATTCATTTATTGAATATTAATATACACTAATAGTAAAGAACCTGTAAAAATAGCAGAAAAAGCTACTTAAAATTAGTTAAAAATGATCTTGCAGAAAAAAGTGCTAATAAGTTATAAGCGGAATCTCTCTGCTAAATGTTAGATAAAAAGAGCAAAAAAATCTAAAAAATTGTAGATACATACACATATTTAAGTTAATTGCAAATGATAATCTACTTTTAAAATATTCAAAATATTTTACTGAATAATTAGTAGATACACAAAAGCAAGGAAGAACTGATTGACAGTGTTGCCATTTTGGTGCTTTTCGGGTATTTTTTAGTTCTTTTTACCTCTCCGTACCCGGTGATATTTTACAAATACACGTTTTTAAAAAACGGGTATTTACAGTGCTCTTTTCAATTCTAGAAAGTGTTTTTAGTGATTTTTATAAAACTTATATTTCTGGTTTTTGTTCTCGTTTTATTGGAATTCTCCTTAATTTTTGTTTAAAAGTTGAAAAAACAATATAAATTTCATAAAGAATACATTAACAGCCCTTTTCGAACCAGAGCTTTGAAGAATTAATTCCTTAATTCAATTTTTCAATTCTGAATTAAAAATTCGATGAATTAATTCACTAAGCACCATATATTGAATGGAATTAATTCATAATTGCTTTCGTTCGATTTATTTTGTTACGAATTAATTCAATTGCAATAGTTCTTTTTATTAAATCAAATGAATTAATTCACTGGTGAACACGTTCAATTTTATAAATCGAACGGAAAAAAAGTGAATTAATTCCTTACTGAATTAATTCACTACTGATTTCGTTCAATTTCATTTTCGTTCAGTGAATTAAAAAAAATAATATTACGTTCAGTGAATTAAAAAAAAAATAAGTTCACTGAATTGAAAAAAAATAAAATAAGTTCACTGAATTCAAAGCCTTTTTTCTGCCGTTCAGTAGAAGAAAACAATAATGTACAAATAAAAGTTTTAAATAAGCAATTTTAGAGTGTGTGCTAGTAACAAATTAGCAACCGGATGCCGTTTATCAACCTACATGATTCAAAAATAAAGCCTTTTACTATTAAAAATAAAAAACTTTACAGATATAGATAAATTTGGAAAAAAAATATAACTATTAATTTTTCAAACTAATTGTATAGTTATATTTTTTTTTTCCAAATTTATCTATATCTGTAAAGTTTTTATTTTTAATAGTAAAAGGCTTTATTTTTGAATCATGTAGGTTGATAAACAGCATCCGGTTTCTAATTTGTTACTAGCACACGCTCTAAAATTGCTTATTTAAAACTTTTATTTGTACATTATTGTTTTCTTCTACTGAACGGCAGAAAACAGGCTTTGAATTCAGTGAACTTATTTTATTTTTTTAATTCAGTGAACTTATTTTATTTTTTTTCAATTCAGTGAACTTATTATTTTTTTTTAATTCACTGAGAGTAATTTTATTTTTTTTTTAATTCACTGAATGAAAATGAAATTGAATGAATTCAGTGGTGAATTAATTCAGTAAGGAATTATTCAGTAAGGAATTAATTCACTTTTTTCCGTTCGATTTATAAAATTGAACGCGTTCACCGGTGAATTAATTCATTTGATTTAATAAAAAGAACTATTGCAATTGAATTAATTCTTTGAATTTGTTGTTTGATGAATGCATTCAGTTGAATGAATTCAGTGAATTACTTAAGAAAAGGAATTCATTCAATTCTAGAGAAAATTGAATTTGATTGGTATTGAATTCATTCAAAAAGGAATTAATTCTTCAAAGCTCTGTTTCACACAGTGTTTTTATACAATTTTAGTCAAAACTCCGTTATATATAAACTTTGAAATATTAGTTTGGTGCTTTTTACCCCTTTTTTAGAATGAATTTTAAAATTCTGAACTTAAATTTTTAAAAAATTACTTTTGTGCATTTTTGGTAAATTTTTACACTTTTTACCAGGGCTGCCAGATGATTTTGATGAAAAATCAGCACTTTTTCCCAAAAAAATCGGCATTTTCGGCACTTTGATTTTAAAAAATCGACAAAAAATCAGCACTTTCAAAAATACTCATTTATGTAATATTAAGGTTACTTTACGTAAAAAATATGCGAAAAACACATTTCGAAATTTAACAATTATATAAAAATAAAGGCTTAAGAGGTAAATGAAATGATAATAAAAAAATGTTAGTTATAATTTTATGAATATTTTTATGATACATATTCAGATATTATCTTATCTGACCAATACTATGTACATAAATTAATTTTTCAGCTTTTAAAAATAGTTCTTCTCCGAACTTAAGGTACCCGTACACCTTGAAATATTATGCAAATATTGGCCCTTTTTTTTAATCACTGGATTTATTTTATTTAGTTTAAATATTCACATTTTGATTTCTAATTTTCAAAATTTAATATATTTATCAAAATCTAAAACTTATTCGCTAATATAATGTAAAAGAAAATCATTAAATTTTGTAAAAATGTGAACACCGGGATTGAATTAAACTAAATCCAAAATAGATTTATAAATAAAATAAATCCGTTTTAGATTTAGTTTAATTTAATTCCAGAAATTGCGTTTTCAAAAAATTAAAATTTTTTCTTTCACATTATATTAGCGAATAAGTGTAGAATTTGGATAAAAATATTACATTTTGAAAATTAAAAAACAAAATGTGGATTTTCTAACAAAATAAAATAAATCTAAAAATAAATCCAGTGATTAAAAAAAGGCCTATTATTACTAGGGCTCGTATATTCATGCATTTATAATCGTGTTTTATGTACATAAGATGTATGTATGATTGAAATCGAAAAATATGCACTTAAAATTTTAAAAATATGCATTTAAAATTTTAAAAATATGCATTTATTATTGATTTTTCCAACGTTTTTGATATTATCAATTCAGTTTTAGTATTACATATTTGTGTATTTGTCTTTAAAGGTAGTTTAAACATGGAAAATTGCCATTAATCATCGTCAGAAATTGATTGATGTTTGATATTTTTGTATTCTGGATCAAAAAAATTGTGAAAAATATTTAGAAATCTGAATAGAATATTGTTCTACCTAAAGTGCAAATCCTAACATGATATTTAGAAATTTTAAAAATATTTTTTTTTGTACAGTGTATAGGCAAAAACACAATTTTAAAGTAAGTACAAGAAAGTATGCTAAAAAATATTCGTTTTTAGTAAATAATGCAAAAAATATGTATTTATACCACAATATGCAACAAACCATTTTAAAAGCATGCATTTTCAGCAAAATATGAAAAAAAAACAAGCATTAACAAATCGATGCCATTTTGCTGAAAAGTTGTTGATCGCAAAGCTATTTTGTTAGCATTCTTTTTCAGCTAACGATAGCAAACATGAATTTACATGAACTTTCGAAATGTCAAAGATAGAATTATTTTCTTATTTATAAATGTATTGTAAATTACCAAAAATTAAAATTTCGTGTTTTTTAGTTTTAACAAAAAATCGGCATTTTTCGACCAAAAATCGGCAAATCGGCATTTTGTATATTTTTTAGTAAAAATCGGCAAAATGCCGAAAAATCGGCAATTCTGGCAGCCCTGCTTTTTACCCGTTTTTACAATGATCTCGGTGCTTTTCTGCTTTCTGGAGTTGGCAACACTGCTGATTGATATGTTTCTACAGAATTTTATTTATTTAGTTCTGCCCGGAATATCACGTAATGTTGGCAATCCTAATCTCAATTTTCTCTCATAGTCACACATTAAAATACTATGCTATAATTAATATTTTATTTAAATAGTATTCAATTTTTGTTGTTGTTGTTGCTGTTATTTTTGTTTGACTTAAGTAGCTCCAACAACATCAACCTTTGTTGTATATATGAAAATATTTCTTTACGTACACACATGACTAAATGGTCGGTGTGGTTAGTGTTACCAGAAATATTTTATTTTGTATCTCCATTAGAAAGTTTACAATCCCCAAGAACAAAATTAAAATACCTAACTGATGTACCTACTGAAGGTTTTTCTCACAACAATTTTGTTTAACCCTCTAATGCTCTTTCTTCTGATTGCGATAATATTTAAACTATATATTTGGCATTAAAAATCTACTATCGAACAAATATTAAAATTTTAATTTATCGCTTTATTTAGGCGATATAGCACAATAAAGGTTGAAGACGAATCGAGAAAACAAATAGTTAATAAATAACACTATCAATAAAATAAAATCACATACTGAAAATTGCTGACCTATTGTTGTTCTTTCAGAAGTTATGGCGATTTTCGCTTTTTGAAAATTACGAAATTTAGCGAATTTGGCACTAAACATAAATAAATTTTGATGAAATTAATTTTGTTTAGTGTATTATATGTGTTTAATTAAAAAAAATCTGTCTCCTAGTTTTTGAGTTAGAGATATTTGTAAGACGTATCCTGACGTTATTCTGTGAGTCCTGGAGCAAAAATTGTATCTCACTTTACAAATAGAGACTCTATGCATTAAATTTAATTATTTCATATTTTATAGATTCATTATTAAATTTTGGACTTATATTTAAATATTTTTTATGTTTTATTAATTTCAAATTAATTTACAGCACTGTTATAAATGTTGTTATAGTAAATTTGATAAAACATAAATAATAATGAAATATAAAATTAAAATAATCTTTTATTCAAAACTTTTTATTTAAAACACATAAAACATTTTATTTACAAAAAAATTTAAATTAATTTATTTAAATTAATAATTCAAATACATTTTCTATTCTGATAAATAGTTTGCCTCGCTACAAAAGAAA
This sequence comes from Leucophora obtusa, assembly GCA_949987735.1. Classification (NCBI taxonomy): domain Eukaryota; kingdom Metazoa; phylum Arthropoda; class Insecta; order Diptera; family Anthomyiidae; genus Leucophora; species Leucophora obtusa. The sequence goes on along the minus strand of OX465297.1, from coordinate 34,382,993 downwards.
ATAATCAAAAGGCAGAGAATATAAAAATTAATGGCAGAAATTAAAATTTACAATTCAATTGAAAACGTTTAAAATGATAAATATTTAAGTTAAAAATAATGAATATTCACTTAGCAATTCACTACAAGTCACTGAATTTGTTAGTTACTAATACTTATAAAAAACACATGACATTAATTTATTAATATTTCCGACTACATTAACTTTTTTCCACAGATTTAATACGTTTTTTTTTCAAATTGAAGAAAATTTATATTAAATTAACTTTACTGCCTGTTTAACAAAATTTTTTAGAACTAACAAATTAAATTTTGTTAATAAATGGACAAAAATTTATAACAACAATTGCTTCGTAGAGTATTTTTTACGACAATAAGAAGTATGTGCATTTAAAAAAAAATACTTGATTTCAAAATTAAAAACACACATTAATTTAATAAAAAATATATTAAGGTTGTTCACAAGGGGTGTGCTATTTGTTGTATCGGTGTATCGTCCTAACAAAAAACGGAGTTGTTAAAATTTAAATTGAAAAAATACAACATTTGAGAATAGCACGTTACAACATTTTTACGTATGTATGTTTAGTGTCCTATGTTTAAGTGTTCCAACAGAGAGAAAAGCCAAAAGAAAATCGCTGTCAAAGTAAAATAAAAATTTTAACAACTCTGTTTTTTATTAGGACGATACAACAGATAGTACACCCCTTGTGAACAACCTAATTGTTTTAACAATTCATTTCATCAAAAACTGACAAAATATGTCTGTTTGTTTACATTCTAGTTTTTACTAGTTTTTTTTTCTTGAATTCACTCTTAACGCAAAATTTGCAAATTTTTTAACTCAGTTGTTTCTATTTACTACTTTTGACATAATTTTCTTGCATTGCACATGAAAAGCAATTAATTTTTGGTAATTCTTTCGTACTTTTCAATTTTACTATTTTTTACTAGAAATATAAACAAACAGACCCAATGTTTACATATGTATCTCAGCCACTTTTGTTAATTTAACAAAAAACTTTTTGTAATTCTGAATGTATTTGAAAATGTCGTTAAAATTATGTAATTGCAATTACATGTAATAATTGAAAATTTTCATCTAATAAGTGATTGTAATTAAAAATTTTGATATACAAATTACAAGTACATCAAATTTCCTAGGTATGTCACAAACCATATGAATCGATTGCCAACCCTGCTTGTTTCTCAGTGTTGCCATTTCAGCGCTTTTCGGGTATTTTTTGGTGCTTTTTTCCTTTAAAAAAACGGGTATTTACAGTGCTTTTTCAGATTTCTGGCAGTGCTTTTAGTGCTTTTTGTACAGTTTATATTTGTTCTCGTTTTTTTAAATTTTTCTTGAATTTTCTATTAAAGTTGAAAAAATAATACGAACTATACAAAAAATACATTTTTTCACAATGTTTGTAGTACAATTTTAAATAGCAACTTCGTTATATTTAAACTTAAAAAATTTTAAATATTAGTTTGGTGCTTTTTTACACCTTTTTTGGTTATTTTTTTAACCTTTTTAACACGATTTTACAAAGCTAAAATGTGTTTTTAAATTCTTTATTAAAATTAAATAAAAAAATTAATATCGTGCTTTTTTACCCCATTTTTGGTAAATTTTTACCCTTTTTACCCGTTTTCATAATGGCTCACGGTGCTTTCCTGCCTTCAAGAGTTTGCAACACTGTTGTTTATCCACCAACCCTTTTTTTGGAGTATGTTATTAAAATAAAATTTATTTAATTCAAATCTTGAAACTGGAAAAAGTTGGCAGGAATTTATTTTTTTTTTCTATTTCAGTTCCACTAAAATTATTTATAGTGAATTTATATAATCCCTACAAATTCTCAGTTGAGGAAATATTAAACATTACTAGAATGAACTAGATTTCCATTCTATAATTAACTCGCAAATGACACATTTAATAAATTGCATTCATTAGTGAATCAACATTTGTTTTCACTTGATAGTTTCTCACAGAATTTGGTATCGCGAGATTGTTTCTTTTACATTTTTGGACAAGAAAACTGTTTATAGAATTAGATAAATTTTCTCTGGAAAAAAGTATATTTTTATCGGTACTAAGTTCTGATCGAGTGGATTTTGAACAATTATATTTGTTTCCAATTCAAAGCTGAAATCCCGATTTTGGAATCTGGCAACACAACGTATAATCTTGTTTTTGTCTCTCATTTATATGTATTTCAAGTCTATCTGGGAGCAAACAAAATAAAAAACAGATACAGATAGGCAAACAAGACAGGTCACCATCATTTTTTGCAGTTGTAGTATACGTTCGTTTTTCCCCCTCTTTATGGATATTATTCACTTGTTTAATAACGCTTACACTTATACTTTTTTCAATTTGTTGTTTTTGTTTAATTCCATATTTTAAAACAATTTTTTTTGTTGTTGTTATATTATTGTACTCAATCGTATAATGGCGTCGTTTGTTGTTTATTATTAAAAACAATAGTTTTTGTTGATACTGGATGTTTTTCCTTCTTTCTTTAAATTCTACGCGCGACAATTTAAGTTTAAACAATAAAACAAATCAACAACAAATTAATATTCCTATAAAAATGACGTTGCTAATTATTGTACATTTTTTCTATGATTTTTTGTATATATCTGTCACTTTTTAGATTATTGTGCTTTATCTTTTGTGTTTTTCTTAAATTTTTGCGTTTTGTTTTGCTCATTTTCTGTCGGCCATATTGCCCAAATCAGCTGATTCATATCTGGTATAATTTGTGGTATACCATTTGGAAGGGAAAAGGGTCATTGAAATCCGACAAATTTAATTAAAATCATAAATAAGATATTGTAGGCATGAATACCAATCATGATTCATTTAATCAAAATTTGGAGTAAATTGGTCGTTAGATATCCTACATAGATTATATTTACACTAAGCCCATAATCTCGTTAAATCCGAATTTTGGCCGAAATTAGTTAATAACTGTATTTAAAGCCAGATTCTCCATGTAAAGAAATACAGTTTCATAACCAGATTTTCCAAAAATCCAGTTTCATAAGCAAAAATATAGTAGAAAAATTTCCGTTCCCGTACGTACCCAAAGTTACCGAAATTTACCCAAAACCGTTCCCGTACTCGAAAATTGGGTAAATGAGAGTGTATTAATGTTTCTCTTTTTACCAAAATTTACCCAGACTTTTTCTTCGGGTAAACTTTGGTAACACAGCTGATGTAAATATAAACAAAAACAATTGTGAAAATAAATTTAAAATTTTAATTGAATAAAGAAATAAGCAAAAGAAACTTATTTTTTTATAAGAATTAATTGGATAAAATCAAAAACAACTTTTAAATGCGAATAAATTTATGTATTTGTGCCAATTTGCAAACTGAAATTCTATGCATTTTCACATCAGTGATGCGATTTGTGGCACAATTGTGCGGCACAATCGAAGATTGATTGGTACAATGGCACAACCGATACTATTTTGGCACATTTTGGTTATCTACAAAATTTAATTGAAAATGATTTTGAATGAATGAATGAAGTGCAGTGAAATTCTTTATGGGGAATATTTGAAATTAGTTTTATTTTATCTAAAAAGTTATTCATCCAAAATAGTTTTCTGCTTTTGATCGGCAACATTTTTTTAAGTAATTTCTGAGTAAAATTGGAGTATTTTCCACACTTTTTGAAGGTGGAAAACAAAAAGATTTTTAGTTTTTACCAAATTTTTATAGAAAAAAAATTTTGATTTTAGAATACTTTTCTTTAAAAAATTCGTAGATTTTGGACTTTGCTAGTAAAAATAAATACCTTTAATTTGTGAATATAGAGAGCTTTTTCTACAAAAAATCAAAAATAAACTCGATATTTTCTTGGTCTTTCCGGTATTCTATAAATATGTGAGAAGTTTCTTACATAAAAAAAGTAAGTCTGCCATATTTAAAACAGGGGGAGTAGCATAATGTCAAATTTAGCTAGAGGTATGTAAAAAATTTACTAGGTATATATAAATTTGAAATTATATAACATGCCCGGTGGTAAATATGGTAGAGTTGCATTTTACGATGTGAGAAACTTCTCACATTGTTATACAACACGGGTACTGAGTGAAAATTGAGTTTTGGCACACTTGGCACAAAACGAAATTTTTGAAGTCCCATCATTGTTTCACATTATTCTTTGAAATACATTTTTAGGGTAGAAAAGTGTTTTTTTGCGTTCCCGTACTGTTGGGTTATTTTGTCATTTTGTGAGAGGATTTTATGCTTACTCTCATTTTACCGAACTTTACCCAAAAAGTAAAGAAACACACCTATTTAATGTTAGTTATTTACGAAAATTTAATAATTATAGCGATTCGTATTCCCGCTTTTACCATTCATCCACTTTTTTAATCTCATTTTCTGCTGAGTAATTCAAATCCTTAAATTTTTCTCAAATAATCGATTAACCCATGGTTTAATTATAAAAGGTTGCCCTAGTCATAGAGTAATAAAAACAATAATATTTACGAATTTGCAAAAAGGTATAAGAAAATAATATTCGGCATAAATGACAAATGTTTACACTAAAGTATTTTTGTTCAAAAAATGTGAAAAAATTTCGAATATTCTGCTTTGTGATTGCGAGAACTTTAATTATAATTCAATTTATAGGCTAAAATCCATTTTTTATGAATCGTAGAGGGCATATACTCGTATTAATCTTAAGTAAAGCAAGTTCTGTACTGATCATTAAAGCGACCATGGTCATATTTCTGGATTTTGCAATGTTATTGTTCTGGTTAACGTCACAAAGAACAGACCTTGGTAATTGGTCTATGGATTAACACATATTCTCCTGAATTAAGAAATCGTGCGAAATTTTCAAAGAAAAATTATACCCCGAATTCCCTGGATTTTTAAAGGGGAAATTTTAATAGAGGGTTTTCATTTCGTTGCCCTATGTTGCCGTATGCGGCCCTATGCTCCTTGCAGGAGTAAAAGGAAAAAATATATTGTAACGACGTATTTTTACTGGTTGCCGGGGGTATGCTCAGTCAAGTCCAGTGTTTGCTACAGAAAAATTTATTTGATCCAGAGACCAAAGGAAAACGCACTCTTTTTATTTTTCAAAACGTTATAATACGTATCACTTTATTAAAATATCTTTTATTTTATCTTAAAACCATAACTGCTTTATAAAATATCATTAGATTTAAATCGATATTACGTTATTTATAATCAGCGCGTTATATCTAGTTTTGATTATTTTGCCGACACACGTTTACGACGACCAACACGACATTCACTATTTCCACAGACCACGAAAGCCACAGGCCAACACCAAAAGTCCCTATAACTACGGGACAGACTAAAGGGAACGAATTTTAAGGAAAGTCAACTCGAACAGTCCTTAAACTAACTACGGGACAGACTAATGGGAAATATTTTTAAGGAAAGTCAACTCTAGCAGTCCTTAAACTAACTACGGGACAGACTAATGAGAAATAATTTTAAGGAAAGTCAACTCTAACAGTCCTTAAACTAACTACGGGACAGACTAATGGGAAATAATTTTAAGGAAAGTCAACTCTAACAGTCCTTACACTAACTACGGGACAGACTAATGGGAAATATTTTTAAGGAAAGCCAACTCTAACACTCCTTAAACTAACTACGGGACAGACTAATGGGAAATAATTTTAAGGAAAGTCACCTCTAACAGTCCTTAAACTAACTACGGGACAGACTAATGGGAAATAATTTTAAGGAAAGTCAACTCTAACAGTCCTTAAACTAACTACGGGACAGAGTAATGGGGAATATTTTAAGAAAAGTCAAATCTAACAGTTCTTAAACTAACTATGGGACATACTAATGGGAAATAATTTTAAGGAAATTCAACTCTAACAGTCCTTAAACTACAGGATAGACACCAGTCGCACAAAAGGCAAATATAAGAAAAGCCAAGTCTAACAGTTCTTATAGTTCCCTTATTTAGTTTCAAATAGTTAGACAACCCGATCAACCTACTTGGAAGCCACAGGCCGACTACTCCTTACTGGTGTGTGTTGCCTGCTTTTATACCAGGGATGGAAACGATGGTACATGGTACCGTGGTACTACCGCGATTCAATTGGTACAATTTTAAAATATTCCAAATTTAAAACTTTTGCATTGATATCGACTTGCTGTACTTTAAAGCTTTGAACAAATACCCACGAAAGTATTTTATTTTGAATCACTAATGTATATTTAATGATGACATTAAGAAAGTTTAAAATTTTTTACGATTTAGGCAAAAAAATATTAACCTAGCAAACAAAGACGATCATTAATGACTCAGAAATGAGCTCCAAAAACATATACGTTTTTCCACTTTTTCCTATAAAAGTGGTCCGTCCAAAAGAGCCCCCTGTGTACTCAGAAACGACTCAGAAAAAAGAACGTACAAAATTTAAATTTTCCTCATAAATTTTAAAAATTTTCGGATCTATTTTGAGTCTGAAAAATTAACCCTTATTTTGAGACAGCTTTTTAGATTGCAGAGACAACTTTTTGGATTGTTTTCTGAGGGTTCATATTTTCTACTTTTCTACCAAAAAAAGAGTGTTTTCAAAAAACAGTAATGATTATTATGAGTCATTTAAAAATTTTATTTAGGAGCGCTCCTAAATTGCTGGCTGGAAATAAAAAATGTAAAAATTTAAGAATTATGCTTAATTTATGTGTTTTTAGCATTAATTTCGAGCAGGTTAACAATATCGTAGAAAGTAAATATTTTTACCTAATCATTTAGAGCACAAACAATTAAGGTTACCCGACTAAAAAAGTTTTGATATAATCTTATATGATTTGATATTATTATAAATGTTTATATGCGTGGCTTTATATAACCATATACATTTATATTAACACTTTGGTTTTATAAATATGTTTGATATGACGTTATATATAATCATACGCGATTTGGTCTCCATCCATATATTAAGAGATCTGCGATATAGTTTATATATAATTATATATAATGGCGTATAAGCTTCTATAAACAATCTTATATCAAAATATATAACATGACATGATATCTAATTATACAAAATTTTATAAAGTTTAATTGCAATATAACAATGAAGAAAACAAACTTAGAAAGAGTTTTTTTTTATTTTATAAGAAAGACACATTTTATAAGAAAGACACATTTTATAAGAAAGACCAAAACTCTAACTAGAAAAAGTTGTTCCGACAAATTTTTGTAAAGTTGAGTTAAACCGAAAATTTACTTTGTCAGCTATTTCCAAGTTTATTAGCATAAATTTTTCTAAACGACTTTTCCTCGTTTTGAATTTAGCTTTTTATTGAAATGCAGTTTCAAACTGCGTTATTCTAAGTTTAAGGACAATTTGCGTCCTAAAAACGTCCTAAATCGCATTCAATCCTCATTTCCATCAATACCAAAGATCGACCAATATCCACTTTGTTAGCCAAACTGTTCTGTCGGCCATTAGTATTTAATATGAATGAAAATAAGTGATCTCAACAATATTTACTAAAATTTTATTTAAACATTTGCTCTCCTGACCTTAGGTCCCTTTCTATCCTTAGGTCCCTTTCTATTTTGCGCGTCACATATATAATTTAATGCAATTAGATAGACCCATTTTTCGGATCAAATTGTATCAGGTTAGATAATATGCTTATCTCGTTTGATATAATTATATATTCCAATATTCGGATCAAATAAGATATGAACATATATATGGGTTTATATATGGTGATATATGATTATATAACATCTTTTTTAGTCGGATAGTTACTTTCATCAGCTCTTAATTTTTTTTTTAAATTACGTCCATTTTAGGCGAGACCTCCCATTTCAATATTTATGCATTTTCATTTTCAATATTTATAAAAAAAAATCCAAACATAAGTCTTAATGAAATAAGAGTGAGTGCTATTCAAATATCTTGTTTTTTCATTTTGGGAATAACTTTAAAATCACCTTACTAAATTGGACATTGGTAGAAGAAATTTTCTATATATAAAACGTTTTGGTACCGTGAGTGTCGAAAAAGTACAATTTTTTCGTCTGGTTAGTACAAAATCTAAAAACTCATTTTCCATCCCTGTTTTATACACAATTTTGCGATCACCAACATACACTACATACATACAAACATACGTTCATCCATATTTAACATAAACACAACAAGACGGGCGTAACTTCAGGCGATGTCTAATTAGCTTTAACTAGAATATCGCGATGGGTTAACTTAAAATTATACATTCAATTTACTTAGTACATGTAATATAATAGTGTTGCACAAAACGAGGGGACGACTTTGTTCCTCACAATATATAAATGACACCATTCATCTCAGTCAGGTTTTCGACGGGGATATTGTACCAGTACCCTTCTTTTTTTTATGACTGATTCGATTAGAAGGACAGTGGTAAAAATGTAGGTCTCCTTTCATTATATCTATGTAAAGCTTTTGGTGGAGTGCTACATTCGAGGCTTGTGGAGAAATTGATTAACTACTCTCATTTTTCACCGAAAGCTTGCAAGCTTATATCCTCTTACCTAAGTGGTAGAAGTTAATTTGTTTCAATTGATGACTCTTGTTGCCTGACTCGGCAAATGTTCAGTGATGCCCCTCAGTTATCTGTTATTGAGCCACTGCTGTTCATGATCTATTTAAATGATCTTCTAGAAATTAGTAACAGTCTATCCAGTCAGTCTGCGAATGATGTTCAGTTTCTTTGCTATGCTGATGCGCAGTTAGTAAATGTCCTGGAAGGGGGTATAAATTTCGTTATTCGCGAAGGTTTGTCTAGGACAGGGCTGGCAAAACTATGACACGCGTGTCAGTAGTGGCACGCGAGTGGATTTTAGGTGGCACGAGACGTTTTGTTAGATATTTTTAAAAAATTTAAACTATTAGAAGACCAGCAAAAAATTCAGTTAAGTGTTAAATTTCGCTACAAAAATGTGTGATTTAACTCCATAATGTTGAAATTTTTCATAGACCTTGTAAATCGTCTTTTAAAATGAATAAAACTCTGTATTGTTACCACTTTTTGTTTAAAGAAATATGGTTAATACAGAACTCGCAAATTCGATTATCAGAAAATTCTGGGAAAATTTAAAAAAATCTAGATTAAAAGAAGTTTAAATGTTTCGAAACGTACCAGAAAATTGCACAAAAATTGAAAACAACTTGTAATAAAATTGGATCTAAAAAATTATTTTTTTTAAGGGAAAATAGGTGCTACGAAATAACCCTCAATGAAATAAAGGCTGAAAATAAGTTTCATAATGAAATACCCTTGTTTGTTGAAATTTGAAATTGGGCTTTGATCGTGTCGCAGAGCCATTTCATCTGCAATAGAAATTTCTCTGTTCAAATCCATAATATTCGCTTTTTATTCATTATTGTGATGATAAAATCCGCTCTATTTATTTCAACAAAATCAAATTTTTGCCCGAAGCACATTTTTGAACTAGTTTCTTACGTACGTAAGATGGCGCCCAATAATTTAACTTTTTTTTAACAAAATGAAATATCCACCAAAAATGGAATAACCCCCCAGAAATGAAAAGGCAATAATGTTCAAACTGTTTTAATTTTATCTGGAGCTGATTTATAAGAAGAAGAAAGCATTTTTATTGAAAAATTTAACAGACACAAGGGAATCACCAGACTGCCGCAGTTTCGTCTCACCCAAAGACTCGTCAGTGGTTAGTTTATGTGTCAACTGATCAAAGTATTTTTTTTTATTGTTAATTTTTCTCTATATGGAAAACTTTTTGTGTATTGCCATGACCGGGGATTGAACCGGCAGCCCTCTGCACAGGCTATGACTCGTAGCATCACCTCTTAACAAGATACACCACGGTCGGGTTAGCGCTGAGAGTTTTATTTCATTGGGAATTTTTTCATGGGGGTTATCCGTAGCGCTGATAAATATGTACATCTGCTATGATATTTGTAAGAGAAATTTTAAAAATTTTTAAAAAAGGACTTTTAAAAGACAACTAAATTTAACGTGGTATGCGAGAAATTTTTACAAAAAAATTTGCCCGTTTCTGGCAGGCAGCGAAAAAAGTCTTGCCACCCCTGATCTAGGATCTTAGTTTTGGTGTCAATTTCACAATCATAGAAAGCCCGTATAAAAATAGTTCAAAATTCTGCTAAAATAACAGGAAATAGTACCTGTATTTGCGCCAGTAGAATTTTCAGTGAAGTTTAGTATCCGCCGAACGTTTTTCAATTTGGCCGAACTTTCGGCGGCCGAACAGATTGTAACATTTTCTACATTACTTGTAATGAAATATTGTTTCATTTTACACGAGGGAACATTCGTGAAAAAAACGCCCATTTTTTTGTGAATGTGCGTGCAATTCGTGTTTACAAAATTTTTTGATATTTTTTGTTCCCTACTCAATGTTCCTTCGTGTATTCTCCGCTTTACATTCAAGCAATTGTAGTGAAAATAATTTTTATTTCCATTATTTCAGTTACATCCATTGAGAGCGAATGTCAAAGAGTAAGAGATGTATTTAATGTATAGGCTGTATGTACACTAATAGAAAAAAGTCTGTACAAAATTTAGTTAAAACTACTAAAAATTTGTTCAAAATGATGCTGCAGAAAAAACTGCAAAAATTAGCAGATTATTTTTGCTATATATTAATAATATAGGAACAGCAAAAATAATACTGTTAAATGTACAGAATATTAGTTATATTTGAGTTAAATTTGTGCAAATTAATCTACTAAAATCAGCAAAAAATATTGCTAAATAATTAGTAGCCTAAAAAATCACAAAAAAATTAAAATTTTCGAAGATTTTTCGATTTTTTTTAACGCAAACAAAAATCGAGCCTTTTGAAAACAGCAGTTTACAATTTTTTAGCAAATATTTCTGCTGATTTTAGCAGAATAGACTACTATTTGCATTCAACTAATTTTAACTTAAAAATAGCAAAAAATTTGTAGATATAACAGTTTATTTTTTCTATTTTTAGTCTACTAATATTTAGAAAAATTTTTTGATGTTTCTACATATTAAATTTTTTTTGTACTCGAACGGATTTTTGGAGTCCAAACATCCACTATCCCTGGCACTCTTCTAAAATGCTAGTTTTAAGAGAGTTTCGGTGCAAAATTACGAAAAACGTGAAAAAGATGGTATTTTTAATCAATTATTTTTATTGTTCTTAAGCAAAATTAACTGAATTGTAAAGTGCACTTGTATTGTTCAATATATTATTCGCATTAGTTTCGTATAATTAGCACAACATTTTATTTATTTATATAACAAAATGCGCATTAAAAAACCATTAAGAACTGTTATCTCTTAAACCGTTTGGCATATAAAATTAAAGAGGCTTTTAAAAGCGTTTGAGACGATTGGATTGTCTTTAGTCTAATGGTCGAAGGTCAAAGCAATGAGCATAGAATCTCAAGAGTATGCATGCGTCTCTACCTCTGTTAACTGGTTCTGGCCGACATTTCAAGAAATTTTGTTAGAAGGTGATATTTTAAGTTTTATGGTTAAGTTAATAAATATTAAAAATTGTTTCAATAAATACACGGAAAAAATAAAAAGTGTATAATTATCGAAATACTTAGGTAAAATACAACTTCAAAAGTATATTTTGTAAGTTAGTAAAAAAAATACATGTAGATTTATCAATTTTTGGTTTTTGTCAACTTGCCTGAGTTTTTGACCTATTCCATTATCACTCACTTCAAAATATGTTAAGTTACCTAAGTTTTTTCTTTTATAAATTGTCTTAGAAAATATTATATTTTAATTAAAGAATTGTGTAACTTAGCAGAAAACTTTTGAAGTTGTATTTTACCGAAGTACTTCGGCAATTATCCACTTTTTATTTTTTTGCGTGTATGCATAATATGAAAAAATATATTAAAAATAAATAAAAAACAATAAAAAACTATTTAACTTTTTGAAATCTGAGGCAGCGCCAATGAGAGAGCACCTGACAGCAGTATATAAGCGACTTGCATAGAGCCTGGAAACTACAGGGTCCGCCAAATAACTTTTTTTTTTTGAAAATGCTAGAAAAAAAAACTACTGAATATTTTCTCAAATTTCTTTTTTTATTTGAAAGTACAATCCTTCCGGTTAATAATGGAAAATAATTTCATTCATATGGCTGCCTCGGCTGGCCATGCAGTAGCCTACACGATTGTCTCTGGCTTGTCGGCGTAACACTTATCTTTGACGGCACCCCACAAATAATAGTCCAACGGTGTCAAATCGCAGCTCCGAGGTGGCCAAACGACATCAGCTCTGCGGTTGATAATGCGATCTTCAAAAACATCGAGTGTAGCTTCGGCTGTGTGGCACGTAGCGCCGTCCTGTTGAAACCAAATGTTGCCAATATCCTCCTCTTCAATTTTTGTGAACAAAAATTCGTTCAACATGGCCCGATGACGATCGCCATTGACTTCGCACACATTCTGCAACATTACCATGATTTTCAAAGTAATGTCGCAATATTTCCCAGCGTTGTTCAAGCGTATACACAACCATATTCGTTCAGCGGAAGGATAAAACTAATTATCTGTCAAATCAGACATGAGCTAAGTGTTACCATTCACGAAATAAGCACTAGTTGAATAAAAAAACGTTAGATGGCGGACCCTATAGTAAAAATGGTAAAGGAAAAAATATCATGTAAACAAACACAACTATACTGTAAAACAGTGTTGCCAAGTTGGGGGTTTTCCCCCTAATTTTAGGGGCGTTTCAACCGCTTAGGGGGAATTTTAGGGGGTACCAATTTGTTAGGGGGTAATTTGGGGGGGGGGGGGGGGTAAGAAAATCATTTTAGGGGTAGTTTTGACATAAAAAGTAATTAAATTTTAGGGTTCGATGATTGGTTTTGCCAAATTGTTGATAGCTTTTCACATAAATTTTTATTTTCTTTTAGCCTACATATTTTTGAAGTTGAAAAATTTTAGACTGTGACTAGGAAAGAAAAGAAAACCAGCTAAAATTAATGAATTTTTTTTATTTTAAGAACAAAAAAATCAATTTATTTGCATTTATTAAAAATAATTTGAAATAAAAACTTTGAAAATTGTTGAATTTTCGGAAAATTTATTTTAGGGGGATGTTTTTAGTGGTAGTGCAAATTTGGGAGGGGGGGGGTTTGGACAACTTAGGGGGATTTGTAAAAAAAGACTTGGCAACACTGCTGTAAAATAACTTTAAAACGAGAGAGAAAAAGAGTTTGTTGAATTTTTTACCGCATTCGACTCACGAACAACTATTTTTAGTTATACCAAGAAGCATATAAACTGGGAGTCCCTCTCGCCATCGGATCGTACATCGAACAAAACATGTGCGTGAATAATGGCATGATGCCATGGTGGCACACAAGAATGTCAGGAAGTTTTGCTGCAAAAAATTTAAAAGTGTGAATAAAAAGGTGAAAAAATCTCTAAATTATGAGAAAAAAACAAGGTTGGCAACCGAAACGAATAACGGTATTTGTATTGAATTTTTGTTTGTTTCGGTATTGGTAACGGTATTTCATTTGTATTGGTATTACCGATACCGAAACATCAATACCGGTACGTACCGGTATTATTAAAGAATTGTGTTTTCACAATAAATTATGTGTTGTTGTAAAAAGACACAAATGTTGCTAAACCAAATTAAAAAGATAATAGCAATACGCCTGCTGGCAATACGATTTTTTATTAAAACACAGATAGAATTCAATTAATTTTAAATTTTGCATATTTTGTTAAAACAAAATAAATATGTAACTAATAAAATATATGAAATTTAAATTTTTTGAGAATGAAATTTTAACATTAAAGCCTAAACCACATAAACGCAGTGTCGACCGCTGTGCGACGTTTTGTCGATAAAGCAGGTTTTAGAATCTTCTCTATTTGTCACTGCCGAGAAATTAGAAAATTTTCTAAATAAACAATAGCTGTGTTCAAACAACATTCAATACTAAATTCTTTAAAATATTGAATAGTTTTCGCGAAAGTTAAGAACAAAGTTTGACAGCACTATCACTGCCCACTGGCACTTTCATTGTGTGGTTTGGGCTTAACTTTTGCTTATATTTTATTTTCGATATATTAATATTTTTATTATATTTTTTCTTAATATTAATATTTTTTTTTTAATTTTTATTGTCATTTTTATTTTCTGCCAATTTACTTCCACCAGGCTCCATCAACGAGCATAGATTCTCAAGAGGATGCAAGCGTCTCTTTCTCTGTTAACTGGCTCTGGCCGACAGTTAGCAACCGCATCTCCTAGTTTATATGATTATTTGTTATACTAAATTCAGTGTTGCCAGTTTATTTTCAGACCTTATTCCCAATTTTCACTTTGTCGTCCGCAAAAATTCCCAAATTGTAGTTTTCTGATCTCTAAAAATCTCTAAATTTTATTATATGAAAAAAAAAAAATATAATATTCATATAGCATAATATATAAAATAATTAGTTATTCATACACACCAGTATACGAAAAATCAAAAAATTAGTGGTTACATTTATGCTTACCAGAATTGCCAAAAAAAACTGAGCGCAAAAACAGATTTTCAAAAAAAAATTATCTTATTTCTTTTCTGAGAAACGAACCTGGCACCCCAGATTGCAGTCGATAGCTCTACCATTTGAGCTATCTCGACATGTTACATTTGATGGATAAAAATATAAATGATTCGCTGCACACAAATATGCTTATGCGCTAGCATACGAAATTAAAAAATATGTGGTCTAAAAATAGATTTTTACAAAAATTTACAAAACAAACTTGAACATTAGATGCAATGCAGAAAGCAAGTTGCTTTTATTACTGGTAGTCCAAAAAATAAAGATAAGTCATTATTGTTTCTAAACTGGGAATAAAATTAATTTGCAAATTATGAAAACAAAGTACGCTATGACTCTATTTTTAGATTTAAATTTTTATTAAATTGTTTAAATATGAAAACTAGTTTTGTTGTTAATCATTACAGGCAGATTTGGATATTCCAAACACATATATTGTTGATTTTTTAAATCTGAAACCAAAGAAATTTTAATGAGGTGCAGAAAATCGTTTGGACTTCGTGGAAGTTGAGACCTTATATTTTTTGAAACTGTAATAAGTAAGTACTAAAAATTTTATCTACCATTTTTAGGCATTTATATAACTACAACCCTTTTTTTATCGGAATAAAAAATGATCTACGTACTCAAAAAATATACATATGTACAAATGTTGGAACTTATTAGGGCCACTCATTATAACTCGTAAATTCCTTGTAAACTTTGTATAAATACAAACCATATTTTTTATGTATGGAGTTTGACATTAAACTCTCAAACATACCAGGTTTACAGTGTTTAGAATACGAGTTTATATAAAAACCCCGTGACGTGTTTACATTCATTTTTGAGAACCTTTTATGTACACTGAGAGAATTATCTGCATGATATCAATGAATTTTTGCATTAGATCTATGAATTGTCACTGGAATTCGTCCATTGGAACTTTTCATTAAATTAATGCAATTTTTCATAAAAGTTAATGAAAAATTTCATATTTATTAAAAATTTAATACGACTAATGAAAAAGTTTCATTAAAAATATTTTCATTAAAACTATGAAGCTTTTTCATAGAGTTTAAGAAATTTTCATTCCTATTGTGAAGAACACTCATTAGTTTAGTGAAAAAAATTTCATTAAAACTCGTCCAAGGAATTCTCTCTGTGTATGTTTTACAAGTTGGTAATATAATTTTCAATCGTATTAATAATCCTTTTTATAGTATAAAATGAAAATTTTGCTCCAAATCCCTTTCAAAACCTAACGGTAAATATCTAATGAAGTGTATAGCCTAATATCTCTATATATAAAAGAATAACGTGACTGACTGACTGACTGACTGACTGACTCAACATTGCCCAGCCCAAACCGCTGAAGCTAGGAAGTTGAAATTTGGTATGTAGGTTCCTCTTTCGGGGTAGACGTCCGCTAAGACGGGATTTTTGGAAATTCCTACCGGAACGGGCAAAAAGGGGAAAAGTCTCCCCCTTGGCGGCCTGCCAAAACCCCTTTGGCTAGAAAGCTGAAATTTAAGATATGTGTTTCTTGGAGTATGGGCTAACTTTTCTGGAAAGTACTTTCTGGAATTTTGGACAGGGACGTTGTAAAAATGGGGGTTGAAAAGGGGAAAAAGGCCCCCCTTGACGGCCTGCCCAAACCGCTGGAGGTAGGAAGTTGAAATTTGGTATAAAGGTTCCTCCACTATCGTAGACATCCATCAAGACGGGATTTTGGAAATTTTTACAGGGACGGGCAAAAAGGGGAAAAAGTCTCCCCCTTGACGGCCTGCTCAAACTGCTGGAGCTATGAAGTTGAAATTTGGTATGTAGGTTCCTCGACCGGTGTAGACGTCCGTTGAGACGGCATTTTTGGAAATTCTTATCGGGAGGGGCAAAAAGGGGACAAAAAAAGTACCTTTTTCCAAAAAAGTACCTTTTTCCAAAAAAGTACCTTTTTCCAAAAAAGTACCTTTTCCCAAAAAAAGTACCTTTTTCCAAAAAAAGTACCTTTTTCCAAAAAAAGTACCTTTTTCCAAAAAAAGTACCTTTTTCCAAAAAAAGTACCTTTTTCCAAAAAAAGTACCTTTTCCCAAAAAAAGTACCTTTTTCCAAAAAAAAGTACCTTTTTCCAAAAAAAAGTACCTTTTTCCAGAAAAAAGTACCTTTTTCCAAAAAAAGTGCCTTTTTCCGAAAAAAGTACCTTTTTCCAAAAAAAGTACCTTTTTCCAAAAAAAATTCCTTTTTCCAAAAAAAGTACCTTTTTCCAAAAAAGTACCTTTTCCCAAAAAAAGTACCTTTTCCCAAAAAAAGTACCTTTTTCCAAAAAAAGTACCTTTTTCCAAAAAAAGTACCTTTATCCAAAAAAAAGTACCCTTTTCCAGAAAAAAGTACCTTTTTCCAAAAAAAGTACCCTTTTCCAAAAAAAGTACCTTTTTCCGAAAAAAATACCTTTTTCCAAAAAAAGTACCTTTTTCCAAAAAAAGTACCTTTTTCCAAAAAAGTACCTTTTTCCAAAAAAAAGTACCTTTTTCCAAAAAAAGTACCTTTTTCCAAAAAAAGTACCTTTTTCCAAAAAAAGTACCTTTTTCCAAAAAACGTACCTTTTTACAAAAAAAGTACCTTTTTCCAAAAAAAGTACCTTTTCCCAAAAAAAGTACCTATTTCCAAAAAAAGTACCTTTTTCCAAAAAAAAGTACCTACCTTTTTACAAAAAAAGTACCTTTTTTCAAAAAAAGTACCTTTTTCCAAAAAAAGTACCTTTTCCCGAAAAAAGTACCTTTTTCCAAAAAAAAGTACCTTTTTCCAAAAAAAGTACCTTTTTCCAAAAAAAGTACCTTTTTTAAAAAAAGTACCTTTTTTAAAAAAAGTACCTTTTCCAAAAAATGTACCTTTTTCTAAAAAAATTTACCTTTCCCAAA
This sequence comes from Leucophora obtusa, assembly GCA_949987735.1. Classification (NCBI taxonomy): domain Eukaryota; kingdom Metazoa; phylum Arthropoda; class Insecta; order Diptera; family Anthomyiidae; genus Leucophora; species Leucophora obtusa. The sequence goes on along the minus strand of OX465297.1, from coordinate 34,365,499 downwards.
AAAAAGTACCTTTTCCAAAAAAGGTACCTTTTTCCAAAAAAAGTACCTTTTTCCAAAAAAGTACCTTTTTCCAAAAAAAAGTACCTTTTTCCAAAAAAAGTACCTTTTTCCAAAAAAAGTACCTTTTTCCAAAAAAAGTACCTTTTTCCAAAAAAAGTACCTTTTTACAAAAAAAGTACCTTTTTCCAAAAAAAGTACCTTTTCCCAAAAAAAGTACCTATTTCCAAAAAAAGTACATTTTTCCAAAAAAAAGTACCTACCTTTTTACAAAAAAAGTACCTTTTTTCAAAAAAAGTACCTTTTTCCAAAAAAAGTACCTTTTCCCGAAAAAAGTACCTTTTTCCAAAAAAAAGTACCTTTTTCCAAAAAAAGTACCTTTTTCCAAAAAAAGTACCTTTTTTAAAAAAAGTACCTTTTCCAAAAAATGTACCTTTTGCAAAAAAAAGTACCTTTTCCCAAAAAAAGTACCTTTTTCTAAAAAAATGTTCCTTTTCCCAAAAAACATACATTTTTTCAAAAAAATACCTTTTTCAAAAAAAGTACCTTTTCCAAAAAAAAGTACCTTTTCCCAAAAAAAAGTACCTTTTTCTAAAAAAATGTTCCTTTTCCAAAAGAAGTACCTTTTCCAAAAAAAGTACCTTTTTCCAAAAAACATACATTTTTCCAACAAAAAACACCTTTTTAAAAAAAAATACCTTTTCCAAAAAAAGTACAAATAAAGTACTTTGTAAAAACAAAGTATCTTTTTCCAAAAAATTTCGTTTTTCCAAAAAGTACCATTTAAAATAATATATAATTTCAAAAAAACTACTTTTTTTCCTCCCCCCACGGATATCTCCACTAAAACAAGGTTTCTTGATATTCGGCATAGACGTGCGCTAAGACGGGATTTTTGGAAATTCCTACCGGAACGGGCAAAAAGGGGAAAAGTCTCCCCATAAACAGTCTCACAAATTGGAAAAGTGCCTGCCCAAACCACTGGAGGTAAGAAGTTGAAATTTGGTATAAAGGTTCCTCCACTGTAGTAGACATCGACTTAGTTTGTATTTTTGGAATTCCCTACAGGATATCGCAAAAGGAAACTCGGTATGTTAGTTCCTCCTTCTGTGTAGGCGTCCGCTTAGACGGAATTTTTGAATTGGAGTAGGACTAACTCACCGGCAACGTAATTTTTCTATTTTGGAACAGGAACATAGTAAAAATGTCCCCACTAACGGCCTGCCCAAACCGCTTAGGCAATGCAGTAGAAATTTGGTATGAATGTTCCTCATCCATCGCAGATAGCCGCGAAGATGGAATTTTTGTAAATTCCTAAAGTGAGGGGCAAAAAGAAGAAAAGCCTCACCTTGGGGGCCGGTAAAAACCCCTTCGGCTAGAAACCTGAAGCTTAAAATGTGGGTCCCTGGAGTAAGGGCTAACTTATTAGAAAGATACTTTTTTGAATTTTGGACAGGGTCGTTATAAAATGGGGGCTCAAAAAGGGAAAGTTGCCCCTTAACGACCTGTCCAAACTGCTGCAACTAGGAAGCTGAAATTCGGTACTTAGGTTCCTCTTCCAGCCTAATTCCAACCGGGAGGGACAAAAAAAGAAAAAGTGTCCCCCTTGGCAGCCTGCTCAAACTGCTGGAACTATGAAGCTGAAATTCCCTGTCGATGGATTTTCGGAAATTCCTACCGAGAGGGGCACAAATAGTAAAAGTTGGCTAGAAACCTGAAATGTAAAACATATGTTACTTGGAGTATGGGCTCACTTACCGGGAAGGTGCTTTTAATGGGATTAATGAAGCGAAAAGTGCCGCTTAAAGGCCTGCCCAAACCGCTGGAGGTAGGAAGTTGAAATTTGGTATTAAAGTTCCTCCTCTATTGTAGACATCCGCTAAGATGAGATTATTGGAAATTTCTACAGGTAGGGTCAAAAACAGGAAAAGGACAGGGACATTGCAAAAATGGGGATTAATGAAGCGAAAAGTGCCGCTTAAAGGCCTGCCCAAACCGCTGGAGGTAGGAAGTTGAAATTTGGTATTAAAGTTCCTTCTCTATTGTAGACATCCGCTAAGATGAGATTTTTGGAAATTTCTACAGGTAGGGTCAAAAACAGGAAAAGTCTCCCCCTTAACGGCCTGGCCAAACTGCTGGAACAAGGGATCTTAAATTGGGTTCCTTCTCCAACGTTGACGTCCCCTAAGATGGTATTTTTGGAAATTCATACCGGGAGGGGTAAAAAGGGAAAAAACTTTCCCCTTGACGGCCTGGCCAAACTGCTGGATATAGATACCTAAAATTATGTATGTAGTAGGTTCCTCCTCCAACGCAGACGTCCTCTAGGACGGAATTTTTGGAAATTCCTACCGGGAGGGGTAAAAACGGAATAATTCTCCCCCTTGATGGCCTAACCGAACCCTTCGGCTAGAAACCTGTAATATATAATATGTTTTCCTTGGAGTATGGGCTAACTTATCGACAAGGCATTTCTAGGACTTTGGACAGGAACGTGGTAAAAATGGTGGTTCAAAAGGGGAAAATTGCCCCCCCCCCCTTAACGTCTGCGTCTTTAGCTAGAAACCTAAAACTTAAAGAACAAGTGTATATGAAACACTAAAATTAAGAAAATAAATAGGAAACGAGTGGAATTGAAACACTACACAAGTGGAATGAAATGGATATAAACGTTGAACGAGTGGAATTGAAATTATAGACAATGCAAATGGATTGGAAGAGGGAATTACCTGTTCAAACACTATCCACGGAATATGAAACTTATGTAGCATTGAAACTTACTCTCCAAAAAGTTAAACAAATTTTCTAAAAGAGAAAAAACCTTAGAAAAGGAATGGAACTTATATATTCCGATAGTTAAACTTCATGTAACGAAGCACCGGTGGAAGAAACCGATGCAGTAAATTTTCCAACTGAATTTGTGAATTTACTTGAATTGCCAGGTCTACCTTTACATAAACTGGAATTAAAAAAAAAACTTTAAAACACGCTAACAACGTAGCGGGCTTTGCCCGCTATTTTTAATATTATAAAATGCTTTCCAACTCTGCTTTACGTTATTTATTTTCATTCAAAACACAAATGAACAAAACTACTTACGGGTCTATCTACCTAAGTTCGCACTTTACCAAATTATCTTGACATACACACGTATATTGCAAATTATTATGGATTCATTACTAACAATCCACTTTCATGAGAAAAAGTGATCAAATATTTATTTATTTTAAACCCATTGTTGTGCAGAATTATTTATTTGTGGTGGCTGGGTGAAGGCTTTAAATAACAAAACTTTAAATAAAAAAACGAATTTAATAAAAATTGTGGGGGGCGCAGCCCCCCCCCCCCCCTTAACCTTTAAGGCACGCTAACAACGTAGCGGGCTGCGCCCGCTAGTATATGTATATTCCTCTGGAGAATAGGGCGCCTAAAATATGCCTTTGATAAAGTTTGGAAAAGAAAATCTTAAAAAAAAGAAATAAATGAATGAATTTACAATTAAGATTAGGTAAAACGCAACATGTTGTATTCAACAGACTAAAAAAAATTGCAACAATTTCGCGATTAAACTATTTTTTTTTATAAAATCTTCTCAAATTTGCACAGATTTCGCTAGAAGTTAATAAAATTCGCACTCCAGAAGAAGTTAAAATATCGTCAACGAAACTTCCAGTGAAACGGAGTCAATAATTTGATTTTTATTTTCATCTTTTTATTTTATTGGCCATAATTAGCCCGTGGATAGAAAATTTTAAAAATAAAAATAAATTCAACAAAATAGTGATGTATTTATAATTAAACCATACTCGATATTCGAATACTTTTATTATTTGTAATGTAAAAAATTCCATAACAGAATTATTTTCCATTATTACTCCTTAGTAATATTTAATAATCTTGTTTTAACATCTTTTGATGTGTCATAGAACATTTTAATTTCTAAAATTTTCAAAACAATATTATTCACCTACGATTACTAACTGAGTCAATCGCTCACTAACAATAAGTTCATATATCACTAACAACACTGTGCACGAATCGGAGACTTTTTTCCCGGCAGGTGGGGCACTCAGTGGATAAAACTAATTCGGGTACGCTGAATCTAGTGGTGCTAGCCGTTTTTCTAGGTTAGCTCTTAAAAAAAATATATTGGAGTTTGAAAATTGTGGTTCCACGCACCCCAAAACACTCGATTTTTTAATTTGTTTACCGTTAATTTTTAGTTAAGTTGTTTGTTACTCTGCCGAGAAACTTTGTGTTAAAAATAATCAATATCTTTGGAACCAGTTGTGATTGAAAATGTGAGGACACCTTAAAAATCTTTATGCAAATTTTTTACTTCAATACAAATTTCAGTACATTTAACGAAGCAATAAAATGTACAATTTTGTATAGAAAATTTCGAAGTGTCCTCACATTTTCACTTAGAACTTTTGAACCGCTGCACCGATTTTGATAATTTTTATCCCAAAGCTAATTGGGGGAATAGCAAATAACCTGGGTAAAAGTAATTGGTCCAAAAGTTAGATAAATCGCGTTTTTTGAGGTCCTTGTCCCAGTATTTTCAAACAAAAATATCTTTTTTGGAAGAGCCACTGCATTCAGCGTACTCGAATTATGTCTACCCACCGGGTGCCCCGCTTGTTGGATTTTTCAACTACACTGAGAGAATTATATGCATGATATTAATGAACTTTTGCATAAAACCTATGAAGTTTCACTGGAACTCGTCCATTGAAAATTTTCATGGAATTAAGGGAATTTTTCATAGAAAGTTGCTAAAACTTACATTTTATTTATTAAAAGTTTCATACACTAAATGAAAAAGTTTCATTAAAACTAAATTCATAAAATATATGAAGTTTTTCATCAAATTTGAAAAATTTTTCATTTACTTTGCGAAGAAACAAACCTTAATTAGTTCACTGAAAATTTTCATTAAAACTAGAGATGAGCGATATTTTCATACCTGTGATTTAATCACAGTTATTGATGATTCACTGGTAACGGCAGTGATCAAATATTTCAAATCGCAGTTACTCGGAATGTCGTTCTTTTAATATTTTTGTACTATTCTTTCTTGCAAACTTCATTGTGCACAGTAGAGGCCAGTATGAATGTTTTGCAAGACATTCACAAAACATTTTCTTATACAACACCAAAATATTTTTTTTGTTTTCTGTTTTATTTATTTTTTTTTTGTTGTAATGATCTGAATTTTAACATCTTGTAAATAACTACAAATAAGTAAAATGGTCAATTTTTGTTATATTTAGTATTAAAAATCGTCAAATCTCTCATCAGCGCATGCAAGAGAATGTCTTGTAAGACATTCATTCAGCCCTCTAGTGCACAGTAATACATGTTTTTTTTTATAACAGTGACTTGCTTTCACACTCTTCTGCATAAAATGTCTCCTTCTATCATGTCTTTGTTATCGGTCGCAACTATTCTTCTTTTAAGGCCCAGTTTTTAGGAAGTGGATTATCTTTTAACTTAGTTTAACGTAGTTTGTAACTGGAATACTGTTTTTAAAATGTGGTTTATTTTGTTTTATTTCAATAAAGAAATAAATTATACTCGAGAAAAAGATTTTCCGGCAAATTTTTGTTAATAAACTTTGAAATGGCTTACAAAATTCGTTGTCGGTTTAACTAAACCAAGTTTAACTGACATCTTAAAAACTCGCCATAAATATTATTTCGTTTATTTATCAGAAAATCGCAGTCTTTTCCATAGAAAAACCGTGATCACGATCACAGTTTAAAAGAACAACGATTTGCAAATCAAATTCACTGAGAACAATGTTACTGAAAAAGCGCCAGATCGCCCATCTCTATTACAAACCCGTGATCACGGTCACTGTTTAAAAGAACGGTGATTTAAAAATCACGATCACTGGTAGTAGCGTTATTCAAAAATCACCGGATCGCTCATCTCTAATTGAAACTCGTCCAACAAAATTCCCTCTGTGTAGCACAGTGCAATATAAAGAGAGAAATGCTAGAATTAAATGAAAAAATTAATAAGGTCTTATTGCACGTTTTTTGAATACGTTTTCTTAAAGGCACATTTATACGAGAGATAAAACTGTTTTCGTATTTGTATGAAAAAATTAGACCAATTTGGCTCATTTTAAGTTCCAAACTTCTCGGGAGAATCGTTAATCTAGGTGAAAATGATTCAAAAAATATAAATTGAAAAAACAATTTGAGCTGATTCGTATTTATCAGCAAACCTCATTCATGATTGTCAGGGAAACACTCTAACCATTAGACTACGACATCGCTAAAAGTTAATGCTTTATTGTACACATTTATTGTGGCAGCTGTTGTATGTGTATTTTTAACAACATTTGTTGTTATTACATACTGCTTGCTAATTAACATCAGCAGTTCTATAAATAGATGTTAAGTGTAAATTACAAACAAACAAACAAAAAAAAAAAAACAATGGAAGCTGACACGAATTGATCAAGGAACCTTGTGATTGTCAAACGAAAACTCTAACCACCAGGCTACGGCATAGTTATGGTTTTTAAAGATAAATCTAAAGATCATATATTATTTGTTGCAGCTATTATGTGTCGAGTTTAGCGTAAATTTGTTGACATTACGTAATGCTTACATGTAATTCTGGTGGTAATGAACTATAAGTTTAGTAATAAAATAGTAATGTGTATAATTATCGGTAAAAAAATTGGAGGTAATGCTTTACAAACTACTTCTTTCACTGCTTCACAAGTATCCCTTAATGTATTTTTACTGCTTTTTTAGAAGTTATTCTGAACAACTTTCAAAAATCACTTCTCTCATTGCTTCCAAAGTATCAGTTAGAATATTTTTTCAGCTTTTTTAGAATTACTTCTGAACAACATCCAAAAACTCACTTAAGTATTGCTTCTAAAGAGTAATTTTTTTTAATCTTTTTTATTCTATTAATTTTTTTTTAATATGGGATTTCATATAACCTCGTATTCTACTCGTAAACGGTGTAAACCTGGTATGTTTATGAGTTTAATGTCAAACTCCATACATAAAAAATATGTTTTGTATTTATACAAGGTTTACAAGGAATTTACGAGTTTATATGAAAACCCCTAAAAAATATAGTTTGTATGTATACAAGGTTTGCAAGGAATTTATTTATAATTAATTTGTTTAAATTCAATATTATTTTAATTTTAAAATTTTTAAAAATATGTGTATATAAAAAGTGGTGAGAAATTGCTTTTTATGCACCTGTAAAAATAGCACTGAAAACAACATTGGAGTGCACTTTTTACACTTGTTTAATGAGTACTTTTATTGAAGAGAATAAGGAACAATATCTCGCAGTAACAAAGTGGTGTTTTTATGCCACTCAACATTCATATCAAAGAATAGCTCAGCGGCAGAGCGATAGACTAGCAATAGTGAGGTCGCAAGTTCGATATCCGGTGGCGACAATAAAAAACTTTTGTAAAATAAAAAAATTATAATTGTTTTTCCGAAGAATTTTTGTTAACTTTTAATTGGTAAAAAGAGCCTTCTTTGCACTCGTTCAAAAAGTACTGATAAAATGTTGAAGTGGGAGTACTCCTCTCCTATGACAACTCAATGTTAAAATCATTAGTGTTTATGTTAAAAAAGAAGTACATCTAGATCATAAATTGTAGTGCTTTTTCTACTGCTTCGGCATCTCTTTTTTTTCTGGGTATACTATTGAATTTGAAGCCGATTTTAAATGAATGAAGAGTATTTAAGTGCTTAATATTCTTATGTTATACAAATTATAGTGTTTATAAATAACCAAATATTCTTAATATGTAGAAATAATAATAAAAACTGAAAAATCGCTCCTTATTCGTTTCGGTTGCCAACCATGTTCAAAAATCTTGTTTATATAAAAAAAAAATTTTGTTGATATACACAAATTATTTAGTGCAAAAATTTACTGATTTAAGCAAATCGGTTTCCATTTATAGTTTACAAATATTTTTCTAAAGTTTTGCAGCGCTTACTGAATTGTTCTGCTATTTTTACTTTACTAATATTTACATACACTTAAAAAAGTCAGAAAAGACAGCAAAAAAGTTTGCTGACTCAGCAAATATTTAGTCAGGAGGGTGATGCAGAAAAATTATTAATATCAGCAAAAAAAATAACGATAGTAAATTGAGCAATAGTTGTGCTAACACTTAGTCTATTGCAAATGAAAAATCCTTGCTAAAATCAATAAAACTTTTTGCTGAATATTAGTAAACTGAAACTGAAAGAAATTTTACTTTAGTTAATTTATTTGCTGAGAATTTAAATCTGCACTGAGAGAATTATCTGCATGGTACTAATGAAAAGGTGTCAATAAAAACTAGTCTGTAGTAATGATGGAGCTTTTCCGTTAAAGTGAAGAAGTTTTTCATTCAGTTTGTGTAGGAAATTTCATCAGTTTACTGAAAAAATTCATTATAACTCCTCCAAGAAAATTCTCTCTTTGTAGAAATTGCGTGGAGTTGTTTCTTTTAAGGGTCAATTCTGTAACTTTTTAACGACAAAATTCGGTAGTTAAATTGTCAAGTTTTCATAGTAAAATGACAACTTAACTACTGAATTTTGTCGTTAAAAAGTTACAGAATTGCCCCTTTAATCATCATTTCCGTTGTCTGTACTACATGCAGACAAGCTGCGACTCCTACATTTTATCTATCTGGTTGTTGTCCTCGCTATAAATGTGTTTGTCAGCACAACTTTTGTTGCAAAATAAATTAGTAAAACATTAGTTCAAAATTAGTTGAAGGCTGAAAAAATATAAGTAAAACTTTTGCTGAAAACAGAAAAAATTGATGAAAACTAGTATACACTGAGAGAATTATCTGCATGATATTAATGAATTTCTGCACACGAGTTCCAGTGAAGTTTCACTAGAAATCGTACATTGAAACTTTTCATTCAATTAATGGAATTTTTCATAAAATGTTGTGAAAAAGTTCATTTTATTTATTAACTCAACACTCAATAAAAAAGTTTCATTAAAACTATATTCATAAAATATATGAAGCTTTTTCATTAAATTTAAGAAATTTTTCATTTACATTGTGAAGAAAACTTCATTTATTTATTGAAAAACTTCATTAAAACTCGTCCAGCTAAATTCTCTATTTGTACTTGATAGACAAAACGTTTTAGGAATTATTCTACTAACTTTTTTTTTTGAGTGTATATTTTTATTAAAATTAGCTAAACGATGAAATTAACAAACTATATTATTATTATTATTCATAGTTTTGTTTAGAACTTTTTTAATTCACACATATTTAAACGAGTAAAAAGTAAAAGTCGGGCATGCCGACTATATAATACCCTACTCCAGTCTGGTTAAAAGCCAACTAATGTTTGGGTAATGTTAAATATAGCCCATATGGGCGATAGCTCCAAATATGGACCGCTCCTATCTAGAACCAACAAGCTTTGTCCTTGGGGTCATGTGAGTCAGCGAACCAAATTTCATTGAAATATCTGCGTATTTGCGACCTACAGCGTGTAACAAAGCCAATTTGGGGGGGGGGGGGACCTTATATGGGCACTAGGTCTAAACATGGACCGATTTCAATCAAAATCAATAAGATTCGCCATTGGGCCGACATAGGTCTGTGTACCAAATTCCATTGAAATATCTTCGTATTTGCGACCTGTAGCGTGTAAACAAGCCAATTTTGGGGGATGGTGAGGGGGGCCCTTATGTGGGCACTAGGTCTAAACATGGACCTATTTTAACCAAAATCAATAGGCTTCGTCCAAATTTCATCAAAATATTTTAATATTTGCGACCTGTAGAGTGCGCACAAGAATGCATGGACAGGCAGACGTAGGGACGGACATCGTTAAATCGAAGTAAAAAGTGATTCTGAGTCGGTCGGTATAAGTAAGGGTAGTCTAGGTCCAATATTTTTGGTGTTACAAACATCAGCAAAAACTTATTATACCCTCTCCACGTAGTTGTGTAGGGTATACAAATTGCTATGGGGTTGGCGTTTCTAGATCACGTTTTTCTGCAGACGAACGAAAATACAATAACAAAAGACATACAGTGCCGGTCAAAAAAATAGCACCAATGGCAAAATTATTTTTCATTCGAACAAAACAAAAATTATACGGTTATTATTTGGACATAACTAAGCGATATCGTTATACTATATGTATTCTCTCTGAGAGTGCTTTTTTCCAAAACAAAATGTCAACGGTTCTTTACTCATGTCCGATCTTAAAAAAAAGGCTCTGCATCAGGGCAGTCATTAAAATAGCACCAACATGCAAAAATTCTTAAAAAAATTAAATATTCATTTAATAATTGAAATAGAAGTTAAAAAAAAAACTAAAGGTAAAATAATTTATTATTGTTATTAATAAATTTCATTAAACATTTTATTATTTATTTTGCAAGTAATGAAACATGAAAGGCATTGCATGACTGAAAAATGCGCTGTTATAAAAAATATGGTTTCTGAGCATAAATAATAAAAAATTGGTTTGATGTTTTAAGAAAATGAATGTAAATGCAATAAAATTCACTTAAAGCCATGAAATGTTAAAGCGGTTAAACGTTTGTTCAGGCAATGCAAAAAGGACATTATTTGTGCTAGCTGCAGAGCTTAAGAAGGAACTAAATGTAATAGTAAGTACTGAAATTATTCTTTAGAGAATGCGAAAAAACAAATTAAATGCATGTATTTTCCGAAAAGTGCCACTGCTCTCACGTAAGCATGTTGCAAATCATTTGTAGTTTGCTAAAGCACATTTGGAATATCCAGCTGAAAAGTGGAGAAATGTTCTTAGGACAAACGAGTCCAAAATCGTTTTATTTGGAGGCAAGACATTAGTATTCTAGGTCAGAAGACCCCATAATGCAGAAATTAATCCAAAAATCACCAACAAAAACTATTAAACATGGCGGTTCTAGCATTATGGTATGAGGATGATTTTCTTACTATGGTGTTGGACCCATATATTGGATCAGAACAATCATGAATAAGCCCATTTACATTAATATCCCTCAGGAAGTAATCCTACCGTGTGCTTTGAGGAAATCCCGCTGGCGTGGGTCTTCCAGCAAGACAATTACTCAAGGCACACTAGTAAACTTGCAAAAAATTGGTTTTAAGGTAACAAAGTTACCAATTGCATTGGGACGCTCAGTCCTCAGATTTCAATCCAATTGAAAACTCATGGGCAGATATAAAGAAGGGAGAGTCTCAAATACATACAACCAGTAATGGAGCACTTTGGACGGCTGTTCAGCAAATCTGGAACCCAATTTCGAAGAAAATATGCCAAAATATAACGAATTCGATGCCAAAACGTTGAGAAGAGGTTATTGCCAATAATGGACATGCAAAAGAATATTAATTTTATTATTTTTAGATGTCATATAAGGAGTGTAATTTTTCAAATCTGGAATTTTTGTAAGAAAAAAAAACAACAATTAAATAAATAGTTAATTTTACTTTTCTTATTTTGTTTGATAAATAAGAGTATTAAAAGTATATAAGAACAAAAAAATATCCACTTCATTTTGTGGTCCACTCCAATCTTAGCTTTTTTCCGAATGCCTTCAATTAAGTTTTTGACAGTGCTGTTTGTTATTGCTTTGGATGCAACCTTCCACTTTTTTCAAAATCTTTTATGTCATTAGCAGTCTGTTTGGTCTTCTTTAAATTCGCTTTTATTAGAACACAATACCTTTCATTGTATCGATATTGTGGGACATTTGGTGGGTTCATGTCTTTTCCAACAAATTCAATATTATTAGCTCTGAGCAGATTTAAGGTCATTGAAGCATAGTGAGCTGGAGCCAAATCAGTCCAGAATAGAGTAGATCTACCGTGTTTTTTTATAAAAGGTATTAATCTTTTTTTTAGGCACTCTTCCCTGAACACATCTCCATTAATTGTACCTGTTGTTATATATGAAGATGTCTTTTCGCCGCATTGGCAAATTTCATGCCAAACGAGATACTTCAAACCAAACTTTTCAATGCCGATAGATGTCTCAAAATAAGGTTTCAGGACTGAATCTACCTTACTTCTTGCCATTTTTAAATCTTTTGAAATAAAATGTACTGCTCGGTATGGATTTTCATTCCATTTGTCGATAATTAATTTTCGTTGTTCCAATTGATTCATAATTGCTCAAAAAGTATCACTCAAAAGAATCAAAATGTTATGTTGACACAATTTTATTAAGGTACTGAATATTTTCCTATAAATTTTTTCATTTTAGTTTTAATGATTTGGAGCATAGCCTAGTTTAAAAATTCCAAATTTGAAAAATTACACTCCTTAAGTAATAAACTCACAATTAAAAATTTATTTCAGTAGTGCTATTTTTTTGACTGAGTGGTTTTTAAGTTTTTTTTTAAAGTTTAAAATTTATAACAAAAGAAAAAACCAAATACACTTTTTTTATTTCATATTGTTACACAGTCTTTTATACACAGATAAAACAGTAGGCACCAACAATGGGAATTTGTAAAAGCAATCACATTTCTTTTAAATTAAAATTTTATTTCCAACAATTTTTTTGTTTGAAATATTTGTAACTTGTTTGTAAATTGTTATCTTTCATATAAAAATTGGTTAAAAATAAAAATTCAAATTTACAAAATAAAGGGTTTTTCAACAGGGACGCTACAACAGTAGAAAGACAGGGACAGCAAACGACGCCATATTTCTTGCCGCTCTTTTGACATTTCTTTTCAGTAAGGTTTGCCATTTCATGATGGAAAGATATACGAGCCAACAACAAGTCGAAATTATTAAAATTTACTACCGAAATTCGGAGTCAGTGGTCTCAACGTTAAGAGCGCTACGTCCAATTTATGGTCGTTATAATCGTCCTAGCAGATCAACAATTGAGCGTCTAGTGGAAAAATTTGAATCCACAGGCACAGTACAAAATGTTCCCGTGCCAGTGAGACAAAGAAGTACCCGTAGTGTCGAGAATATTGCTGCCGCTGAGGCTTCAGTTGAAGAAAGCCCAAATGTGTCTCTCACACGTCGTTCTCAAGCGTTGGGCATCTCTGTGACGTCGTTGTGGCGAATTTTGCGAAAAGATCTTGTCCTACATCCTTACAAGATCAAATTGACGCAAGAACTGAAGCCGCTTGACCACCAAAAGCGTCGTATGTTCGTGAATTGGGCTGAGCAACAACTTGAAAATGATTCGGATTTTCATCGAAAAATCATCTTCAGCGATGAGGCTCATTTATGGCTGAATGGCTTCGTCAATAAACAAAATATGCGTTATTCGTCAGACAGCAATCTACACGTACTCCATGAGTCATCATTGTATCCGAAAAAATTACGGTTTGGTGCGGTTTATGGGCCGGCGGCGTCATTGGGCCGTACTTCTTCCGTGATGATCAAGACCGGCACGTTACTGTGAATGGGAATCGCTACCGTTCAATGATAACCGAATATTTTTGGCCCCAATTATGGACTTGGAGGACATGTGGTTCCAACAGGACGGCGCCCCAAGCCACACAGCGAATGTCACAATCAATTTATTGCAAACCAAGTTTGGAGAACGTGTTATCTCACGAAATGGTCCAGTCGATTGGCCGCCTCGGTCGTGCGATTTGACGCCGTTGGATTATTTCCTGTGGGCCTACGTCAAATCTATGGTCTATGCCAACAAGCCAGCGACGATTGATGAACTTCGTACGTATATCGAACGTGAAATTGCAGCAGTATCGGCCGATTTATGCTTGAAAACCGTCGAAAATTAGGTTCAGCGTCTGGACTTCTGCAAGCGTGCCCATGGTGGCCATACAAAAGAGATCGATTTCCATACATAATGGCATCGAACTTACTTTCACAGGAATAAAGAATTTCATTGATATCCAAAACCGTTTTTGTTTTATTTAAATAAACTTTTGTAGCGCTCTTATTGAAAAACCTTAAAAAAGATTTTTGGATTTACAAATTTCTTTGTTGGTGCCTATTTAAAAAGGTTTTTTTTGTATTTACAAATTTGGTATGAGAAAGGTGTTTAAAAATTTAATTAGAATTTTGTAAATTATTTCTGTGTATTTCTTTGACACATTTTCAATGAAACCAGTTCAACCTAATTAAAAATATATAACGAAGAATATTTTTGTTTGGCTTGGTGCTATTTTTTTGACCGCAGTTTTATGTACAATGCAAAAACAAAATACATATCCATACATACATAGTCACTCATTTATGTACCTCACGCCGAACGTTTTGTTAAAACTCCCCGTATGTTAAACTTTTGAACATTAAAATTGATACCCCATTTTTTATTTAGTATTCAGTTTATTGACGTTTATAAATATTTTTTTTTTTATTTGATAAGGAATACTACTCCTCCTTCCCTAAACTATCACACGGGTAGTATTTCAATTTTTATTTTTATTATAAATTATTTTTTAGTGTTCAACCAAACTCACTTTATTTGCCTGAGCCGAACTTCGGCAAAATTTGCAATGTTCAGTCAAAGTTATTTTACTTTTTCATTTAAATAAATAAATGAGTTTCGTTTTAGGTAACACAAAAATGTTAAAACACGAATAAAAAACTCATTTATTAATTTTTTTTGTCAATATTGCTAATTCGAGTTGAACTATTTTATAAATGACATTTAGCCGAACTCACTCATGGTCGAATTCGAATACTCGGTCGGACATTCAGAATTTTGTTATTGTTGTATTTTGTTTTTTTAATATCTCCGATTTTTTATGCGTAATTTAAAACCTTATCTCTACCTCAGTGGCTGGAATGACTTGAATGTTTTAATATCAACAAATTCTTATATTAATATTAACTAAATACATACATCTACAATATGACGCCATATTTGAGCTTACAATTGATTTTTTATCATAAAAATAACTTATTTCGTATTTACAATTATTTATATACCCAAAACGTTAAATTTACTGTTGCTGTGATACAATACAATATTATACTGCGTGTAGGGTATGTGTAAAGATCATGTAGTATAATGTTCTCGCTTAAAAATTGAGTTCTAATAATAATATAAATTGTATTTCTTACCCCCATTAACAATAAACAAATAACATAAAGTTAACACAAACTGAAAGTTAAAAAATTCAAATTTGTATGGAATTTGACATATGTAACTCTAAGTTAGCTCAAACTTTAGGTTAATTTGTATTTTGATAATGGCCCTTATTTTTTCAAATTAATTTAAATTTTATTCAAATACGAGGCAGTACGAAATGTTCTTAGCCTGACATAGAGATGGCGGTATAAACAGCAAAAAGCTTTGTATAATGGAAACTTCCATCCGTCATATGAACACATGTTAAATTTCATTTCGATCTTTCAACTCATTCTTATAGTAACAGGTATTCAAAAAAGGCGCTTCAGTGATTTTTTTATAATGTAAAAATTAGAAATTCGTGGTGTGATTAAATACCCAGTGTAGAAAATCATTACCAGCTATGTGGTTATGTAACTATATACCTGGTAATGGTAACTAGTTACTTTTCTTATTACATTTCTTATTACCTTTGTATGGCAGTGTCGCGAAAAGTAATGAGTTATGCTTATACACCAGCATACGAAAAATCGAAAAATATGTCATTACCTACATATATGCTTACCAGTACTGACAAAAAGAATGAGTCTAAAAATAGATTTTCAGAAAAATAAGTTATAAAAAAAATATTTTGTTATTGCAAAATTTTTTAAATAAAATTTTCTAGTGCGGGAATAGAACCTGGGACTCCAGGTTGCCAGTCAATAGCCCTACCATCTGAGCTATATCGACATGTAACATAATTGACCTTCTGCACACAAGTCAGCTTACTCGCCAACATACAAAAAATCAAAAAAATATGTGGTTACATATATCCTTATCAGTGTTCAAAAAACATTGAGTCTAAAAATAGATTTTGAAAAATTTACAAAAAAAAACTAGAAAATTACTTTTTATTTGAAATAATGATAAAAATAAGTCATTATTAGTAACTCACTATTATATATTTTAAAATAATGCAGAAGGTAAGTGGGTGTCATTACTGGTAGTCCAAAAAATAATGATATATCATTACCGTTTCTACAATGGGTATTTACATAAGAAAGGTTTATCGGGAAAAGAAATTCATAATGATATGGTGAATGTGTCAGGTGAAAGTGCTCCTTCGTATGCAAGCATTGAAGTGGACGTCCAAAAACTGCAACAACGCCAGAAATCAAAGCTAAAGTCCATGATGAGGTATTAGACGATCGACGAGTGAAAGTGCGTGAAATAGGAAATGCCATAGGCATCTCAAATGATCGAGTACATTTTACATCAAGAACTGCAGATTAAAAATCTTTCTGCAAGATGGGTGACGCATTTGTTAACAGTTGACCAAAAACTCATACCGTATACCCCCCCCCTCCCCCCCTCCTTGAGTGAATCGTGGATTCGCGTCTGACTGGTTCTATAACACAAATTAGAATGCGTTCACGCAGGGAATGCCAAACGCCATCAGGTTTTGAAAATCTTGCGATTTGGAAAATTGAGTTCCTGAAATTCATTTTTGGTGCCCAGATTTTTACATTTTTGTTTAGTTTTTTGAAAAAAAACTTTTTTTCTCCCACAAAACCAGTTTTTTATACAGTTTTTCTTAAAAAATATATGGCAACACTGCTTGGCACCTCTGTCGCAAAGAGAAACGTGGTTGCTGAGGCAACCAGGGCTGCCATAATTGCCGATTTTTCGGCATTTTGCCGATTTTTTATTAAAAAAAATGCAAAATGCCGATTTGCCGATTTTTGGTCGAAAAATGCCGATTTTTTGTTAAAACTCAAAAACACGAAATTTTAATTTTTGGTGATTTACAAATCATGTTAGGATTTGCACTTTATGTAGAACAATATTCTATTCTGATTTCTAAATATTTTTAAATTATTTTTTGATCCCGAATACAAAAATATCAAACATAAATCCATTTCTGACGATGATTAATGGCAATTTTCTATGTTTAAACTACTTTTAAAGACAAATATGAATTGATAATATTAACAACGTTGGAAAAATCAATAATAAATTCATATTTTTAAAATTTTAAATGCATATTTTTAAAATTTTAAGTGCATATTTTTCGATTTTAATCAAACATATATCTTATGTACATAAAACACGATTATAAATGTATGAATATACGAGCCCTAGTAATAATAGGTCTTTTTTAATCACTCTATTTAGTTTTAGATTTATTTTATTTTGTTTTTTAATTTTCAAAATTTAATATTTTTACCAAATTCTACACTTTTCGCTAAGATAATGTAAAAGAAAAAAATTTAATTTTTCGAAAACGCAATTTCTGGAATTAAATTAAGCTAAATTCAAAACGGATTTATTTTATTTATAAATCTATTTTGGATTTAGTTTAATTCAATCCCGGTGTTCACATTTTTACAAAATTTAATGATTTTCTTTCACACTATATTAGCGAATAAGTATTAGATTTTGAGAAATATATTAAATTTTGAAAATTAAAAAACAAAATGTGAATACTTAAACGAAAGAAAATAAATCCAGTGATTAAAAAAGATCCAATATTTGCATAATATTTCAAGATGTACGGGTACCTTAAGTTCGGAGAAGAACTATTTTTAAAAGCTGTAAAATTAATTTATGTACATAGTATTGGTGAGATAATAGGTTTGTTCCACGTAATTCTGGGTAAAGTCTGGTAAAATGAGAGTAAACAAATAATTATCTCAAAAAATGGTAAAATTGCTCACAATACCTGGAACGCACAAAACCACATTTCAAGCCCAAAAATTAACGTCAAAGTTATTCATATAAACAAAAGCTATTTTTAAGAATAAAATATCGAAGGGAATAAAGAAAAAATGTTATAAAGTGGTATTTGTTAACGATATTAATTATTGTTTACAAGTTTTCTTAATATTTTAATTATTTTTACAAATTTAAAACAGCTGATTTATAAATTAGTGATTTGACAGTTTTACCATTTTACCCGCAAAAAAAGTACGGGTAACTTCTGGTAAAAAGAGAAACAAATTATTCTCTCATCAACGCTCTCATTTACCCAATTTTTAACAATAGAAACGCTTTTTGGTAAGATTGGGTTCCCGCGGGTACCCGCGGGTAACGTACGTGGAACAAAACTAATATCTGAATATGTATCATAAAAATATTCATAAAATTACAACTAATATTTTTTATTATCATTTCATTTATCTCTTAAGCCTTTATTTTTATTTAATTGTTAAACTTAAAACATATTATTTTACACGATTACTTTACATATTTTTTTATGTAAAGTAACCTAAATATTACATAAATGAATATTTTTGAAAATGCCGATTTTTTGTCGATTTTTTAAAATCAAAGTGCCGAAAATGCCGATTTTTTTGAGAAAAAGTGACGATTTTTCATCAAAATCATCTGGCAGCCCTGGAGGCAACCCGTCACACGTCTCAGAAACAACAACAAGTGTAAAAAATGTCAATTTTATTTAAGTATACGACGACATAGCAGTAGCAGTAGTAGAATTTGTATACATATAAAAATGATATTGATGTTTATCATGTTTATTGGAGCTTGTTGTGTTATTATTTTCTTCTTTTCCAAAGTGTTACCGTTGTTTTACTCAATGTTTGACATTGTGGGGGTCTGTATTCTCAATTTGAATACAATACATGCGATTTTTAAGATTGTTCAATACATTCACATGCATTTGATTATTCTCTTTTTTTTAAGTTTTGTTTTATGCATGGATGGTAACCGAAACGATGCGGTTATCGGTAAGGGTAACGCTATTTTAGATTATTTCGGTAACGGTATTTTAAGGGTAACGCTATTTCATTAATATCGGTATCGGTATTTTAAGGACAACGATTTTTTTAGTTATTTTGGTAACGGTATTTTAACCCTAGAAGTGCATTGTTAGTCGATTCGACTAACTCAACCGTGCTTTACAAATAGCGTGAAAAATAGCGATGCACTTCTAGGGTTAAGTATAAGGGTTTTTGATTATTTCGGTAACGCTATTTTAAGGTTAACGGTATTTTAAGAATAACGGTTTTTTGATTATTTCGGTAACGTTATTTTAAGTGAAACGAAAGACAGTTGAAAGGGTTTTGAATCGATAACGGTATTTTAGCGGTATTGCCTGCCAACCCTGGTTTTATATCATCTTCAGAGTGGGTGCCTGTTGATAACAGTTAAGGATGGAAATGAGTTTTTGATTTTGTACCAACAACCCAAAAAAGAATATGTGTACAAATTGTACAAAATTTTTATTTGCTTTTATTTTAAAAATAGTAATTTTGGGCTGTCTTTGACAAGGTTTGGAGCTTCGCACCTCACCTCAGAATCGAATCTGCCAAGATCGGCAGGAAAATAACCTAAAACCTCCCGTAGTTGATACATACCTTACGTTATGGTCGAATAGATCACTTTCTAAAAAGAACACACAAAGACGATGTCCAGGCCTCGATATCAAATCCACAGTTCGGGCAGAGTGTTCCAAATATAATGCTTGATCTTCTTGTTATATATGCCACTTACGAGATTAATAATTTTTATTTTGTATTGCTTTTTAATGAAATATTGTTAGTTTTTTTTTTTAAGAAATTAAAGTATATTTTCATTTGTTTTGGAAAATAATGCTAATTTTCTATACCTTTAATGGAATAATGTTGTTTTTAACAAATATTATGTTAATTCTTAAGAATTTTTTGGATTTTGTTTTGTAACAATTGTACACATATTCTCCTATCGTCGTCATATGACGACAGTCAATAATTTCAACTTCAGTTTCGTGTTCCCAGGGCCCTCAGTAGTAAATCGTGTAAATTGCAAATACGCGGCACAATTATTTCTTAATTCAGGAGAATATGGGTTAAGTACCACTGAAGAAAAGAACATACCATCATTAACTGGCTCAAAAATATTTTACAAACAAATGAAGTATGCTCGTCTACCTCTAGTGGTACACATGGCTTCAAAGTAAAACAAAAAATATATGTGAGCCGCCGGTGAAGCACTAACGTGTTGACTATATAAACAAAGATATTGAAATTTCCCCGATGATGATTTTCGAGAGAAACTTGAAATCATGATATGAAAGCACAATGTCTATATATTCATTTATTTTTTACTATTTCGTGAAATTAAATAGCAAACGTAGTATGTTTCCAACAAGCTCAAAAATTAGTACCAATTTTGAAATTTGTTTTGATAAAATATTATATTTTCCAAATAAAGAAATCATTTTTTAACGAAATTATCGCGGTATTTTAGAAAAACCGAGCGAAAGGTACATATGTTCTTGAACATTGTTATTGCATACTTATTTATGAATATACGCCAATATACGCAGTTTTCCCCTTCCCTGTAAATTTTATAAACCTCAATTGTCACTTTATCAGTAGGGAAGTCAACGATCCGAAAAATAAAGAGATGAATTCAAGTTCAAACTTATTGGACTATTTGTATTTATTTATTGAGTCTACTGATTACTATCTTACAGACTATTATAATTAATAAAATTATTTATTTAGTATAATTACTTAAAATTAAAAAGTACAAATAAATTCAATTTAAATTTATATTTATTGACATTAAATTTTAATAATGCAGAGAAACTGTTACAAAGTTGCAAACATCTGGTAAATAGTTCATTAGAACCATAACTAGTTCTATGAAATTCCTCATAGAAAAGAGGCGCTTGGCGTAATTCACGCGGAAGTTTATATAAATTTACTAGATTTGACAAAGAATCGCAATCTATTTCATTAGACAAAATGTTATAAATAAACGTTAAAGAAAATGATGATCTACGATCCCTTAAGGATTGTATAAATATATTTCTTCAGGCCAATTGATCCTCTTAAAAACATTTTTGGTAAACAATTTCTGAATTCTTTCAATTCGATTGGAATGGAATTCCGAGTAGGGGTTTAAAATTAGAGAGACAAAAGAACTATATAAAGTTTTCAAAAAACCATTGGAATTTCTTCTAATGAATTCCAACATAGAATATGCCTTTGAAGTTATATAAGCCAAATGACTGATAAATTTTAATTTAGCATCCAATATTATACCTAAGTCTTTAACTTCAACCACTCTTAAACCTAAAAGGTTATTCTTCGTCGAATCGACGACGCATATTCGTATGACCTTTACGCAACAGTATAACTTTTTAGGTAGGTTTGAGGTTAAGAAGAAGAACAAACATTTTTTCAAAGTTATAGACACATTATTAATTTGCAAATCAGACTAAATCTAGTTTCTGCCTTTTGTTATAGTCAGGTGATTTTCCATTAAATTGTATTATTGTTTATATTTTATTGTCAGATTGTCTCTATATGATAATTTACTCTCAGACGTGATCAAACAGACATACAAAAATTCTACTTTAGATTTTTTGTTTATCTTCTTATCTCCTTTTTCACAAATATTGCCACACTGACGCAGAGCTTTGAAGAATTAATTCCTTAATTCTATTTTTCAATTCTGAATTAAAAATTGGATGAATTAATTCACTAAGCACCATATATTGAATGGAATTAATTCATATTTGCTTTCGTTCGATTTATTTGTTACGAATTAATTCAATTGCAATAGTTCTTTTTATTAAATCAAATGAATTAATTCACTGGTGAACACGTTCAATTTTATAAATCGAACGGAAAAAAGTGAATTAATTCCTTACTGAATTAATTCACTACTGAATTCGTTCAATTTCATTTTCGTTCAGTGAATTAAAAAAAATAAAATTACGTTCAGTGAATTAAAAAAAAATAAAATTACGTTCAGTGAATTAAAAAAAAAATAAGTTCACTGAATTGAAAAAAATAAAATAAGTTCATAAATAAATAAGTTGATTTTATGCAAAAATTCATTACTATCATGCAGATAATTCTCTCAGTGTAACTACTTATTTTTTCCTGCTTATCAACATACGAATAACTACCTATTTTTTATATCTCTATAATGCAGCGCGTAAGCGGCAACACAAATTTTGTGCGTTTTTTCATCCACACTGAGAAAATTACCTGCATGATATTAATGCATTTTTTCATAAGACCAATGAAGTTTCACTGGAACTCGCCCATTGAAACTTTTCTTTGACTTATTGGAATTTTTCATAAAATTTTGTGAAAAATTTCATTTCATTAATAAAAGTTTCATACACTCAATGAAAAAGTTTCATTAAAACTGGTTTCATAAAATATATGAAGATTTTTCATCAAGTTTAAGAAAATCTTCATTTACTATGTGAAGAAAACTTCATTAGTTTACTGAAAAATTTTATTAAAACTCGTCCAGCAAAATTCTCTCTGTGCAGCGAATATGGGCCACTACTTACAAAAACGACCTTATCTAATAAAAATAATGAGTTTTGACACTGAATTATGCGCAGTAGACTCCAATTCTGCTGCTAATTACTTAAATATTAGTAATGAGCACTAGGATTCTTCAAATTGCAAAACGTTCGAATTTCCTAGCTCTTCAAGGACCCATCAATTTGACTACCTTTGTGAAGATTATGATATAAAAAAAAGTTAAAAGTTTTTTTAAGGTCCCTAAATAGCAATAAAGTTACGGCTATAGGTGAACAAAAATGTAAAATTTTCAAATATATATAATAAAATTAAATTTAATACCATAGAACGCGATACATCAGATCTATTAAATATTTTGGCGATAATTACGAATATGAAGTCTAAATTTCAAATCGAGAAACGGTTTTAGCGATATCGCTAATTAAGTATTTTCCAATGAAAATATTTTTTTCCCAAAATTTTTCAGTTTAGCTTCCAGTATCATGGAACTATTTAACTGGGGAAAATTTTATTCTACCAAAAACCGTTATCTATAAGGTGGCGCAAAAGCTGTCACCTGATGTTCTTTGACTGTTATTTTTTTAATAAATGAAAAATTTTAGTTTTGCTTTAAGCCAGATTCACAATGATGGAGTACTCCACTCTGCAGAGTGGATTTTGTTGCTTGCTTTTTTGTATCATGCCATCTCTATTTTAGTACACTCCACTCTGCAGAGTGGAGTACTCCATCATTGTGAATGTGGCTTTAGGATTGTGTTTATGTGATGTCTTAATTTTTTGTTTTGATTAAGTAGAAAATATGATATCGGCCAAGTGGCCGCCGCCAGAATTGATGGCCATACGGGCCCGATTTATGTAATTTTCCATCACTCTTGCCAGAACTTCCGCTGATAGGTTCCCGCATTCTTGACGGATATTCTCTTTGAGGACTTCAAGCGTCTGAGTCTTGTTGACATAGACTCGTAACTTCAAGACACCACAGAAAAAGAAGCCTAGAACGGTTAAATCTGGCGATCTTGCCGGATAGTGCAGATCACCAAAACGAAAGATTAGGCGACCCGGAAATGCAGCCCTCAGAATTTCGATTGTAGGTTGTGCAGTATGCGCCGTTGCTCCATCCTGTTGGAACCACATGTTTTCCCGTCCCAAATCGTCCAGTTAAGGTCATAAGGACATTTGCAAAAATTATAGCATCTTCCGATAGGGTGATGACTTTTGTGCCACCTTGTATATGAACTCTAGTTTTTAATAAAATTTTGAATTAAAAAATTTGACCATTATTTTCAAAGTTATTAAACAAAAGGCAAAAACGTCATATTTTATTAGAAATTGCTAGGATAACGTTATAATTCCTGCAATGGTGTTCTAATTAATTTTCAATTATAGCTTTAAGAAAGACAATTAAATTTACATATTAAAATATTTTTTTTCCGTGCAGACTGGCTCAAAAAAATTCAAAATTATAATATTTTGTGTTTTTGCGAAATCATAAAAACGCGAATATTTTGAAAACGGTTAATAATTTAAGAGATTTTATTTCATATTCCCAAAGTATATAAAATTGTGATTCCAAATTTATAGAGGAAACTTGAAGGACATAATCTTAAGTGATAACGAAATTGATTTAAACTTTTTTTAATTTATATTTAAATCTCCATACAAAAAGTTAGAAAAAGCTGCGAAAAAAATACCAAAAAAAAAAAATATTTAAAAAAAAGGTGATTTTTATTGAAAAATGTTTTTTTGCCAAATAGCTAATTGTGATTATTTTAACGTGTATGAAAAAAAAAACAAAATATAAAATACAATAAAAATAATTTTATTGTGAGAATACCACTTTAAACATTTAAACAAACATTTTTGAATATTACACTTCAAAATTACAGGTCAAAACGTACCAACAAAAAGTACAATTGTACCTTGGTTTACACTCCTGATAGTACTGTATTAGTCTGTTATTTTATAGTACAAGTTTTAGTTGTGTCAGTTGTTTTTAAAGTACTTAGTTAAGAGCATTGATGGTAACCGAAACGATGCGGTTATCGGTAAGGGTAACGCTATTTTAGATTATTTCGTTAACGGTATTTTAAGGGTAACGCTATTTAATTTATTTCGGTATTTTAAGGATAACAGATTTTTTAGTTATTTCGGTAACGGTATTTTAAGGGTATTCCATTTATTTCGGTAACGGTATTTTAGGGGTATCGATATTTCATTTATTTCGGTATCGGTATTTTAAGGATAACGGTATTTTGGTAACGGTATTTTAGGGGTAACGGTTGTCAGTTGAAAGGGTATTGAATCGATAACGGTATTTTAGAGGTATTGCCTGCCAACCCTGGTTAAGAGAATATGATTATTTAAGAGTGGCTGATTTTTAATGTGTGCATTTCAAATAATTTATGCGCACATGTGGTGGTACAAAGGAAACGCGTCATTAATATAAATTATAAAACCTGCATTTTGTTTTCCAACTACTAAAGAAGAAGGGCTTGTTTGTGGATGTCATATGTTTGAGAATACAAAATTAAAAACTAATAAATCCAAATAACTAAAGGTAGTTGTTGGTATTTACGCCTTTCTGAGTCTGGGGAATAAAATTCTAAATTTATTTTTATAATATGTTTGTGGTTAAAATTTTTGGTTACACCCATATTTAAGATTTAAATATAGCCAAATATTATCTATGTATATAATCAGAGCTGCAATATATAGTATATATTTTTTTAAATAATAGCTGTGTTTTGTGGGGCAAGCTATCATGTTGGCTTATGTCATTCCAATATAAATTTGACGTTAGCCAACGTTTAGCGTTAAATCTTGACGTTACTAATGTCAAATTTGTCCACTTATATTCAGCAAATATTTCTGCTGATTTTAGCATTTAACTAAAATTTATTCAAATATAACTGGAATTGTGCAGATTTAACATTTTTTTGCTGATGTCAGCAGGTTAAATTGCCATTAACAATTTAACAGTTGACATTGCCAACTAAAATTTCCCGGTGAAAAATGTCCATATATGAACATTTATGGTTCAACCATATATGTATGGATCCGAAAAATGAGGTAACACCTAAGTATATGTTCATATATGGACATATATGAACATATACATTTATTAAATATATGCGAATACATGCGAACGTTGCTGTCCTTTATTATAAGGTTGTACGATAGATATAAATTTATGTATGACATTCAAATTAAACGCTACATATGTTCCTTTTTTTATTCATGGTATTAAATATAATTCCATATTTATCCAAATATGAGTTCCTTTTACATATATGGAAAAATGTATTCTTCGAAATATGTTCATATACAAGTCCCTTTTGCATAAATTGAATAACATATACTTTCATATTTGTCCATATATGAGTGCCATTTCCATATATGAAATAACAGATGCTTCCATATATGTCTGTATATGAAATTTTTTCCATATATGGAATCACATATACTTCCATATATGTTCACATAAAATCCATATATGTTCATAAAAAATCCACATTTGTTCATATGTGTCCATACATAAACAATATATGAACATGTTTGAGCGTATATGAACATTTTTCACCGGGTTAACTCAAATAAAGGGTGGTCCAACCAAAACGCACGATGTTAATTGTAAATAAAACAAAAAGTTTTCAGAGAATTATCTTAATATTTTTTTATTATGATAGACGGATCTATGACAATTATTGTGTGAAACAAAATATCGGCCAAATGCTCGCCACGGCTTCGGTGGCATACCTCTATCCGATGGTCCATATTTTCAATGACTCTGAAACATAATTGAGATTCAATGTCGTTAATGTGCCGAATTATCTCATCCTTTAGCTCTTGAATTGTTCCAAAGAAAGAATTCCTACGGTGTCAAATCACATGATCGTGGCGGCCAATTAACATCGCCACGACGTGAGATAACACGGCCATAGAATTTCTCGCGCAAAAGAGCCATTGTTTCGTTGGCTGTGTGGTAAGTGGCACCATCCTGTTGGAAGCACATATCGTCCAGGTCCATATCCTCATTTTCTGGCGACAAGAAGTCCGTTATCATCTCGCGATAGCGAACACCGACGACGAGTCGAGGTTGACGGCTCTTTTGCCACACTATCGCGAACAACGGCAATGTAAAGCGGAGAATACACGAGGGAACATTCGTGAAAAAATGTCAATTTTTTTGTGAATGTATGCACGCTGAAAAAAACGGCCTGTCCCAAACATATATATAATATATATATATATTTGGAGAAATTGTTAAACATATTCGCCTTGTTTTTACTAGAAACAATATATATTTGCATGCAAATGTGTTTATGTTTGCCTGTAAATATATAAATGTTTGGATGAAATGAAATGACGCTATCGGCAAATATATATATATGTATGTATGTTTGGCAGCAAACTTATAATATGTGTGTCATAAACAAATTATGTTTCCATGCAAATACTATATATAAATAATATATTTAGTTATAAAGCAAGGTTGGTTACCGTTATCGTTTTAATACCGTTATCGCTAAAATACCGTTTCAATTTGAATACCGTTACCGTTATCGATACCTCTAAAAAAATTTCTAAATACCGTTATCGTTACCGATACCGTTATTTTTATGGGAGTTACCGGTATTTTACCGGTATTTATTATTTTATATAAAAATTACAATTTTTTATTTTTTATTTTATAATCTTGAGTGTTTTCTTTTACAAAAAATTTATAGATAATAATTTTAAACTTTAAAACTACCAGTATTGAATTTATAGCTTAAAATCTGTATTTTCAGTACTTAAAATGCCATGTTTTTACTTGTTTTTATATGTTTTTATCATAATTTTTAATACCGGTACGTACCGGTATTGCTGTTTCGATAACGGTATACCGTTACCGAAACAGTCTTAAATACCTTTATAACGGTTACCTTTACCGTTACCTAAACAAACGAAATCTGATACCGTTGCCGTTACCCTTACCGTTATTCGTTTCGGTAACCAACCTTGTTATAAAGCAATTATTAATATATGCCAAGCAATAGGCGTATTTATTCTACTCTCCAAATTTCTCTATATTTTAATGGAAAACATAAAAAGTTTAATTAATACATCTACTGTTTGGCGATTATTTAATAACTAAATATATTATAAATCACATTGAATTTTACATCTAATACAAATCTTTCATTGAAAAACAACTACAATCTCTTCATTTATTTTTTATTTATTTTTATTAACAAATATTAATTAAAAAGTTAATACTTTAATATACACAATTAAATAATGTTTTTTTTTCTTTTTAACACAATTTTATGTTTTATTTATACTAATTTATTTTATTTTTTCACATCTTTCACAATAAAATTAATAAATAAAGGAAAAATATCACTAAATTTTCTGACTAGATGCAGTCTAGCTAAACTAAACGATTGTTACCAAAGGAATTAAATATGCTAAAAATCCGAAACGTATTTAACAAATTGTGAAAAATAATCCGCTGCAGGCATGTCCCTATCCGGATTTCATTTCATTGAAGGAAATCGTCAGTGGACGACTTTTTTAGAATTTCTGGAAATATTTGTTAAGTTAAATTACAAACTCAATGAGAATTTTTTGTTCTCGTCTAGGAGCGTTATTAAACATTTAAAATATCAAAGAAAAAACAACAACAGAAAATTTTCCACAATTTGCTTTGTCATCTTCCAATGTACTACTCTGTTGTTTTGACAGATCTAGCAATGTAGTGACATCCATTCATGTAGAAACAACAATAGAGAACAATGTTTTCTAAAGTGTCAGTAACATTTGAATTTGCACAAGCACTTGCATATTAGTTTTTTTAATTTTATTTTATCGGGATATAAAATAATATGCTAAAAATCCCAAACGTATTTAACAAATTACCAACTACAAAAGTTATAATGGCTACATACAAATTTATATGTATCAAGAATGCAAATTCGCCGTTTTTCCAAATATATGTTAATTGTATCCCAAAAATATAATAATTAATATAAAGTTAAAAATGCAAAAATATGTATTCTTAGATGACAAAATATGACTAATTTACAAACAAACCCATGTTTACCGGGAAATGTATGTATAGTAACTATAAAAACAATATAATTGGAAGCATACTCCGAATACATACATATATGCTAGTTTGAAAATATAAATATAATTACCTCCAAACATATACAAAAACGTCTTTTTCCTCCGTGTGTGTGTTTGTGCGTGTTGACATCGTGCAATTCGTGTTTACAAAATTTTTTGATATTTTTTTGTTCCCTACTCAATGTTCCTCCGTGCTTTCTCCGCTTTATACGCAGATCGAACTGGGCGAGCAAGCACAGGTGTTTTCACATTTCCTACAGATAAAAATTTAAAGTTTTGTACTAAAATTTTAAAAATCATTAAAATTCAAGCACTTTTGTATGAAATTAACTGTAAAACATTAAAAGAAAAAATGGCAAGGCAAAATAATTTGGCTAAATCTTCCGGCTAAATCCACTCTGGCCATTTTTTTATGGCTAGATGAAATTAAAATGGCTAGGTCTAGCCGGAAAATGGCTAAATTGGCAACCTTTCATATGTGCATGTATTATTTTTTTTTTTTTTATAAAAATAATGCTTATTTTAAACTAGTAAAAAATATAAATTTTTTGTGTAATTTCATGCGGTTTTAGATAATTTTTGACCTACATCTGTGTAGTTTGTTGAACTAATGGCAACACTGAATTTTATTTTCCAAAAACTTTAATACGCCATTTGTTTTTTGTTGGATATCGCAAAAGAAATAACAATACATTTGTAGTTGTGTGCGATGGAATTTTAAGAACCCTTAAAGAATGTAAAGGTGTGTGACAGGAATGATAAATCGGATTATCAAAATAGTACCAACCAGCTTAAAAATAGTACTTTTTCGACCTGCATAGTACCAAGAAATTTTTATATTTTTTTTATTATGAATTAACAAAAAGCGTGCATACATATGTATATAAAAGTTCTTTTGTATATGAAAACAGAATTAAAAATATATGTAGATGTTAAGGCTGGCTCTGTACAACACATTTTGTTCCTTTCTTTTTCGCACTTACTTTTTTTGTATTATTCTATCTCTTTTGTTCTTGCATCCATTCTTCAGCGTGGAGTATTTTTTAAGCGGCCCAATCAAGTTCATATTTAAGGCTTAACCCTCTAATGCTCTTTCTTCTGATTACAATAATATTTAAACCATATATTTGGCGTTGAAAATCTACTATGGTACAAAGATTAAAATTTTAATTTATCGCTTTATTTAGGCGATATGGCACACCAAAGGTTGAAGACGTATCTTGAAACCCAGTTGTCAAATAATTTCGGTTTTTGCTGTAAATAACACTATCAATAAAATAAAATTACGTACCGAAAATTGTTGATCAATTGTTGTTATTTCAAAAGTTATGGTGATTTTCGCTTTTTGAAAATTACGAAATTTGGCGAATTTCGCACTAAACATCAATAACAAAATTAGTTCTGCTTACTACTACCTCTGAGTATATAATCTATGTTTAATTTCAAGAAAATCTGTTGGCTAGTTTTTGAGTTAGAGAGATATTTGTAAAACGTATCCTGGCGTTATCCTGTGAGTCGTGGAGAAAAATTATTAACTGATTTTACAATTAGAGGCTCTAAGCTAGCTTTGT
Source organism: Leucophora obtusa (assembly GCA_949987735.1). Classification (NCBI taxonomy): domain Eukaryota; kingdom Metazoa; phylum Arthropoda; class Insecta; order Diptera; family Anthomyiidae; genus Leucophora; species Leucophora obtusa. The sequence goes on along the minus strand of OX465297.1, from coordinate 34,335,484 downwards.
TATTATCGGTAGTGTACGCCAGATCGTAAATGTATTTTTGGTAATTTTTCAAATATTTTTTTCTGTTTTAAAAAGTTAATTTTTTCAAATTTTCTAAATTGTCACTTTACATGCTTCTCGCTTGAAACCCGTTCCTTATACAAAAAAAGTTTAAAGGCAAAAAAAGTAGGCAGCTAAGTTTTCTATGGATATAATACAACTTGTTTAGTAAAATATTGTTATTTAGTCAAAAACTATTTAAAATCTGAAGACCGCCAAAAGACGTCCTCGAGCATTAGAGGGTTAAAAATGGGATAAAAAATTATCTTATTTTTGACTTTTTTAAAATTTATTTTTTATAAATAAATAAAATTTTAGACGGATTGGATATTAAAATGAAAAACATGCCCAAGCATGTCCAACTTTTTTGTTAATTTGTTTTTTTATTTTTTCGTTACACTCTAAAAAATTTTTGTAAATTTACTACTATAAAATGGGTAAAGTTTTGTTTAATTTTACGAAAATTTGGTAAATATAAATAAAAAGTGCGTAAAACGTTTTTGTACACACTTCCATATGCAATAATACACACACAAAGCATTTTTAGACATTATCTGTTTAAAAATAAACACATTTGTGAAATATTTGTACATTATTGTTTTCTTCTACTGAACGGCAGAAAACAGGCCTTGAATTCAGTGAACTTATTTTATTTTTTTTTAATTCAGTGAAATTATTTTATTTTATTTCAATTCAGTGAACTTATTAATTTTTTTTAAATTCACTGAATATAATTTTATCTTTTTTAATTCACTGAACGTAATTTTATTTTTTTTTAATTCACTGAACGAAAATGAAATTGAACGAATTCAGTAGTGAATTAATTCAGTAAGGAATTAATTCACTTTTTTTCCGTTCGCTTTATAAAATTGAACGCGTTCACCGGTGAATAAATCATTTGATTTAATTAATTGAATTAATTCTTTGAATTTGTTGTTTGATGAACGCATTCAGTTGAACGAATTCAGTGAATTACTTAAGAAAAGGAATTTATTCAATTCTAGAGAAAATTGAATTCGATTGGTAGTGAATTCATTCCAAAAGGAATTAATTCTTCAAAGCTCTGCTTAATACCTCATTCATACTGAACCCAAAACTAGTAGTTTTCAAATTTATTTTGTTTTCGATTGTCAAACCCCATACAAATTTCAAATCGAAAGCTTGAAAAAACGAAAACTTCTAGTTTTGGGTTCAGTATGAATGAGGGTTAATTGATAATATTTTTTGTAATATTTTTAAAACATTTTCTTTGAATTACGTTCTCTCGAATTTTCACTTTTTATTTTGAAAATTAAAAAATAGTACCAAGTGAGTCTAAATCGTACCATCGTACTTTTCAATAGAGTTGTAAAAGTATTGAGTATTCCGGTATTGAGTACTCAATACTGGCCGTTTTTTTGAGTACTCATGCATTAAACACATAGACGACTGCAGCTACACGACTACAGCCTGTCAAAAATAAAATACACACGTTTATATGAAAACGATTATTTTGACACCAACACAGCTACACGGCTACTCGATTACTTTTGCCGCTGTAGTCAACTTAGGATAATTTCTATTTTTGTTGGCTACAAAACAAAAATAGTGTTGACAATATAACAAAATGTGTAAAACAGGACAATTTTTCCCGCTAGAGGCGAAATAAAATCGCTAGTTCTGACTACAAAATCGCCGTTATGGGAACACTGAAGAAACGTCTGTTTTTATTTTACAATTGTTTGAAGGTTTCATTAATTTATATTTGGAAATAAATTTATTGTGATGTTTTTTAAAAAAGATGGATGTTACAAAATTAAAAAAATATTCCTCAGCCATTATTTTAGAAGCACAAACCAAAAAAAATTAATATTTATCAAAACGTCAAATTTTTAGGATCATCTGTTTACTATGTCGCTGTCGTTTTCAGAAAAATTAAGTAGCTGACTACACGACTACAATTGCAGCCAGCGGCATTTGTAGTTGGGTAGTCGTGTAGCCGCAGTCGTCTATGTGTTTAATGCATCAATACTAAAACGGTAGTACTCAATACTTTTAAAGATGCAATTTTCCGTAGAAATGTGTACTTTTCGTTTGAAAATACAACTCTAAAAATAGTAATCTAAAACTACAACTCTGAAAATACAACTCTATTTTTCAAGCAAAGAAATTTGTAACGAATTTTTGGGAAAAATTATTTAATTAATTTATTTAAAATGTTTTAAATTAATTAAAATGTAAGTAACAATAATTATTTAACACGTGTATTTGAATTGTTATTATTTTTCCTAATAAATACGAATTCGTAACATTTTGATTTTTAAATTCAAAAAAGCCGTTAAAAGTATTGAGTAGTATCGAGTACTCAATTAAAAAGTATTGAGTAGTATTGAGTACTCAAAAAGTATCGAAATTTCACAACTCTACTTTTCAAGTTCTAATATTACCATAAAAAGTACTATAGTACCAACTTTATCATCACTGGTGTGTTATAAAATACGAACTAAAAGAATAAAATAAAAAAGCTTTTTAAAAAAATAAGACTTTCTCTTTTTATTGTTATGAGAGACAGTGAGAGAGGAATATATTTTTGTTATTGTTTCTTTGCAAAAAATGAAGTAAATAATTGTATAATCATATGAAAATATAACTTGAAAACATACCGCTCTTTACAAAATTGAAAACATTTTTTATTCGTGTACAGTGTTGCCACCAGTAAAACAAAAAATTACACAGCTGTAGTTCAAAAATTATCCAAAACTGTATGAAATTACACAAAAAGTTTATACATTTTTTTTTCCAAATAATATATGTGGCCATTTAGACCAACTCTTCTTCGCGTTGTGGGGCAGAATCAAATATTTTGGAAATAATGTAGGGATTTCTTACCGGCTGGTTGGATTATTATGAAATCTCTGATGGTCGAAGTCAAAGAAAGTAATTTCGAGCTTAAGTTTTTGCGGCCTAGCCCACAGTGCCACTTGACCAGACGCCCTCGAGCAATGTGAAAGCCTGCCAATTTATGATTCATGAACCGGTGTTAAAAACGTAACATTTTTGCAAAGGCCTTAAATAAGAAATGTTTAAAAATTCTTACTTAAGAAATATTTAAGAAACAAATCGATCTAAGTTCTGGCTATAAGAGAAAAATTTCTTAGATTTAATAGTTTTTAAAGGAACAATTAGTTAATATTACACTCATAGCAATAAATCTGTAAAAATAGCAGAAAATGCAACTAAAAATTAGTTAAAAATTATGCTCCAGAAAAAACAATTTTTCTTTGCTAAATAGGTACATACTAGTAAAATAAGAACAGCAAAAATAAAGCTGTTAAATTTGCAGAATTTTAGTTATATTTAAGTTAACTGAAAATGAAAAATTATACGGTAAAATCTGCAGAAAATTTGTCTAAATATTAGTATACTAAAAACAGCAAAAACAAACTGTTATATCTATAATTTTATTGTTATTTTTAAGCTAAATTTAGTTGAATGCAAATAGCAGTCTATTATGTGAAATTAGGATAAATATTTAAAAAAAAGTAAACATGTAAATTCAACAGGTTTATTTTTGCTGTTCTTATTATTTTTAGTTACTTTTTCTGCTATTTTTACAGATTTATTTCTATGAGGTTTTTTCCATATGTTGTAGAAGCAAAAATTCTACGATGAACATGTCAGTTTTTTATCACCTCGGTAATTTAAGTGGTCAAAATATGGGATAAGAATGGGTTTGTTAGAGGTGGAAGAAAATATGAGACAGGTTGATCTTAGATTTCTTTTCTCTATCAAATATCAAAATTTTTCAGAGTTCTCTATAAAAAACATTTGAAAATTTTATCAAAAGGGAGGGATTTATTTTTAAGTCTTTTTTTGTATGAAAAAATTGTAAGCATAATGTCGAAGTGATTCTTAAGATTAAGAGTATAAGCACAATGCAAAGGTCCCCGTTTTTTTTTCATACAATTTGACAATTAAAATCGTGCCACGATTTCCGTGAGAGATAAAACTTATTTTATTTTCTCAACGGAATTTCTTATTCTCCTGTTTTTACTCTCGGATTTTTTTACTAATGTTGCCAGATTTTCACACAATTTCAATCACAGTACAAGTATAGTAGGATTACATGGTTAGTAATATCAATGGATTTAACTTTATACATTTATAAAATATATAAAAAAAACAGCAATAACACAATAACACTCTCACAGCCTTTTATTCTAACTAACAACAACAAAACGTTGGAATGTGGCAAAAAGAAAAATATAAAATATAACCAACTTGACTTTCTATGTGTTCTGTGTTGTAAAGCTGCCTACACACTAGGGAACATGGTTGAGGGAACAAAAAATATCAAAAAATTTTGTAAACACGAAATGCACGCTATCAACACTCACACACACACAAACGCACTCACACATTCACAAAAAATGCTCTCTTTTTTTAAGTATGTTCCCTAGTGTGTAGGCAGCTTAAAAGTGAGATTCCGTTTCCGTTGCTATTTTGTTCACTTTTTTGCCGTCACGATTTAAGATTCCTTTTCCATTTGTATTGTGCTTATTCTCTAAGGGTCTCAGAATGGGCAAATAAATAGGCGACCATAAATGGGGCCCTTGCCCACCCCAGTAAAATGGTCTAGGTACGCCTATGACTACAAGCCAACAAGATTTGGTCTGCTGTGTTACTATGCACTTCTTAAATAGAGCTGCCAGATCAAATAGCACTTTCCCGAAAAATGCAATCGATCGAAATGATAACTCAGTACACCTTGCCGATTTGTAGTATCGCCCGGCGGATTATTTCAGGCATTTGTTGTATGGCCAGATTTAGGAAAATGTAGTGGAAATTGTTTCTGAAAATTTCAGACCTCAACATCTCTCCCGATTTTTTTGACGAATTTTTAAAGAACATGATTTTTTTTCTTTTATTTTGGTGCATAATAACCCAGCAGACCAAATCTTGTTGGCTTGTAGTATCGCCCGCCGGAATATTTCAGGCATGTGTTGTATGTCCAGATTTAGGAAAATGTAGTGGAAATTATTTCTGAAAATTTCAGACCTCAACATCTCTCCCGCTTTTTTTTCTTTTATTTTGGTGCATAATAACCCAGCAGACCAAATCTTGTTGGCTTGTAGTATCGACCGCCCGATTATATCAGGCATTTGTTGTATGGCCAGATTTAGGAAAATGTAGTGGAAATTGTTTCTGAAAATTTCAGACCTCAACATCTCTCCCGATTTTTTTTGACGAATTTTTGAAGAATATGATTTTTTTTCTTTTATTTTGGTGCATAATAACCCAGCAGACCAAATCTTGTTGGCTTGTATTATCGCCCGCTGGATTATTTCAGGCATGTGTTGTATGTCCAGATTTAGGAAAATGTAGTGGAAATTATTTCTGAAAATTTCAGACCTCAACATCTCTCCCGCTTTTTTTTTCTTTTATTTTGGTGCATAATAACCCAGCAGACCAAATCTTGTTGGCTTGTAGTATCGACCGCCCGATTATTTCAAGCATTTGTTGTATGTCCAGATTTAGGAAAATGTAGTGGAAATTGTTTCTGAAAATTTCAGACCTCAACATCTCTCCCGATTTTTTTGACGAATTTTTGAAGAATATGATTTTTTTCTTTTATTTTGGTGCATAATAACCCAGCAGACCAAATCTTGTTGGCTTGTATTATCGCCCGCTGGATTATTTCAGGCATGTGTTGTATGTCCAGCTTTAGGAAAATGTAGTGGAAATTATTTCTGAAAATTTCAGACCTCAACATCTCTCCCGCTTTTTTTTCTTTTATTTTGGTGCATAATAACCCAGCAGACCAAATCTTGTTGGCTTGTAGTATCGACCGCCCGATTATTTCAGGCATTTGTTGTATGGCCAGATTTAGGAAAATTTAGTGGAAATTGTTTCTGAAAATTTCAGACCTCAACATCTCTCCCGATTTTTTTGACGAATTTTTGAAGAATATGATTTTTTTTCTTTTATTTTGGTGCATAATAACCCAGCAGACCAAATCTTGTTGGCTTGTATTATCGCCCGCTGGATTATTTCAGGCATGTGTTGTATGTCCAGATTTAGGAAAATGTAGTGGAAATTATTTCTGAAAATTTCACGCCTCAACATCTCTCCCGCTATTTTTGACGAATTTTTGAAAAATATGGATGAATTAGAATTTTATATTACCCTGTAGAACATTCTATGGAAAAATATATTTTTATATATTTTTTACAAAATAAAACATTTTTTTGCGATTTCATTAACATTTTGTGTATATATATACATACATATTTTTAAGTTATTTGGTAAACTCTTAAAATACCACGTGCTTTTGTTTACATTTATAGCTCCACGTGCTTTTGTTTACATTTATATCACCACGTGCGTTTTGTTTACATTTATGACGACCACGTGCTTCTCTGCTGTTTGTTATTTACAAAAAAATCAGCTGTTATATACGAGTACTAATGATTACTTGTTAGATCTTGTTAACTCGAGTACTTGCATCTTGTTAACTCAAGTACTTGGATCTTGTTAAATTCACTGCCGTACATCAAATATGCGAAAAAAAATTAAATTAATTAATTTGTTAATTTTTCATATGCTGCTGTTTTTTTAGTTTTTATCTATCACATTTTATGTCTCATAATTCTCGCAAATATATTAATATATAAAATTAATCCAGTTTGCATTATTTATAATTGTCGCCATTTTCATTTTCTCTAACTTAGCGTCTTGACGAGACATCGATTTGTTCAACCAACGAACAATTTCTTGTTCAATAATGAATTTGTCTCGTGTGGACCACCACCAGTGTTGCCAAAACTTATTTAAGAAAAAATGCTAGATTTTTTGCATAAAAATGCTAAAAAATGCTAAAAACTAAAAAAATATGCTAGAAAAAATATGCTAAAAAAATTTTATAAAAAAATGTTTCAATTTGTTTAAAAAAATAATATTTTAGTGACTTTTTACAATTAGACTGAAAATAAGTCATCTATAATTATAAATTCAGTTCATTTTATTAACTAAAATTATATAAAAGAAAAATTAAAAACAACTTAAAACTTAATTCTTGTAAAAAGTTCAAAAATCCTTTAACCCTTAAATGCATGATATCTTCGATTTTAACCATTTTTTCATATATGATTTCTAAAGGCGTGTACATTTCAAGAAAAATACCAAAAAAAAATTATTTTTAAAAAAAGGTGATTTTTATTGAGAAATATGGTTTTTTGCCAAATTTCTAAATTGTGATTATTTTAACGTGTATGAAAAAAAAACAAAAAAAAATCTATAAACTGTAATTTATACATTTATTGTCAATAAACTGAATTTTATTGCGAGAATACCACTTTAAATATTTAAAAAAATATTTTTGAATATTACACTTTTTGTAAAAAAACGCGTGTTTTAGATTTTTCACAAATATACAGAGCAAAACCAAGATTTTTACTCTAACTGTTTAAAAATTCTGCGCTAAAATATAGGAGCACTATGTATCAATAAAAATTGCAAAGATTAAAAACGAACCTTATCAACATTTTGCAATTCTATTAATTCTATTTTAAACTCTATTCTTTAAATTATTATTATTTTTTTTACCAAAAATTGGAGTATTTTGTGCAAAATCACTCCTTCACCATAACAACAACAAAAAGTAAAACGAGTAAAAAAGTTAAAGCCGGGCATGCCGATTTAAAATTTTAATATTAAAGTACCATAAAGCAATATTTTTTATACTTTTGGGATCATTTTTGAATTTCAAACAATCCAACCCTGTTAAAAAATACAATTTTTCGCTATTTTTTACCCAAAAACATTTTTTTTCCCCGATTTTTGTTTTTTTTTCGAAAGAATTTTTTTTCTTAACTCTATTAAATATTTTTCTAAACCCTATTGAATATACACAAAATAACATAACACATCCTTTTTATTTGCAGAAAAAAATGTTTTTGCGAAAAAAAAAATCTATAAAAAAAAATTTAGTGAAAAAAATGACAGCTTCCTTAATGTTTTACATATTTAATCAAATTTGATAAATTTATAATTAAAAATGATCCCAGAAATATAAAAATAAAATTTTTTTAGTACCCGTCAAAATTTTTAATTGCGAATATCGGGAATACGAGTGCTAAATTTGAAAAACTGCTATCACCATTGAATTCAGCGTACTCGAATTAGCTTTACCAGTACGGTTCAAAACTTGTTAAAATTTGCGACTGCACAGTGTAATTAACGTGTACGTATAAAAATAGTTCCTAGTACTTACTCTAAAAGTAAAAAAAAATATTTCTTTTTCATATTACATTTAAATTCAAATTATGTAGAATATTCTAAAAAAAAACAGAAAATAAAACTGTAAAAAATGCTAAAAATATGCTAAATTTTGTTGGAAAAATGCTGAAAAAAATGCCGTATGCTAGATGCATTTTTTTCATGCTAAATGAATTTAAAAAATGCTAAATCTAGCATTAAATATGCTAAATTGGCAACACTGACCACCACCCTTGTTTATGTTTTCTTCTTGTTCAGAAAACGTTGTCAGCACAATTGTTCTCACAACTATGTGCAACATCAGCCACGATGCCAGATCTAATTTTTACTTAGTGGCAGTACTACAAACAAAAAAAATATTAGAAAATTAATAAAATGCTAAGAAAAAGTAAATAATTTGTATAATTATTAAATTTAAAGCAATTTACTTTTTGTTATTGTTAAAAAAATATGTGGAAAAGGCATTGCAAACATGAAAATAAATAGTTTCGTTTGTGACCTACTCCAACAAAAAACAAAAAATAATGAATTGTCTGACATTACCCTACGGGAAATTTTAACAAACTGTCACCGAACTGGCCCCTTTATATGAAATAGACTGGTCACTTTTACATGGCGTTGTCATAGGAGGGGGAAATTGACCCCTTGTGACATGTCACAAGACAAATCCCAGGACAGGTCCCTGAACTTTGTTTTTTATGAGAGTTCAGTAACCTGTCCTAGGATTTGTCTTGTGACATGTCACAAGGGCTCAATTTCCCCCTCCTATGAAATCGCAATGCACACACACTAGCACCATGTGATTTAATGACTACAACAAACCGATTGCACTCATGCAGCCCTTTAGTATATACTGTAATGTTTTTTGCCAGCTAATTCGCAACTTGGTGGCCTAGGGGGTACTATCATGGCTTCTGATGCAGTAGGTCGCAGGTTCAAACCCCGGTTGGAGCACAATATTTTTGTTTGTTCTTTTTTTGTTTTTATAAAATTTTAATTAGATTTTTATAGTTTTCCTGTTATTTAGTATTTAACAATTTTTTAGGCTAAAAATAAATAAAAAAGTTACAATTTGTTTTAAATATGAAAAAAAAAATTTTAATTGAAAAAAGAAAATACAAAAAAAAAATTATTTTTTACTTTGGCTGGAATTTGAACCCGTCCAGCCCATGTCAAAGGCAGGCATCACAACCACTAGGCTACAATTAGTAATAGTTTGCGTAAACAATATTGCATACGAGTATACAATACACATACATACCCAATCAGAAATCGCCAGTGGTACAAAAAATCAAGCACTGGCATACCACTGGGTAACCACGGTATTAAAAATAAATGACTGGCAGAACACTCATTTGGGACGCTTTGCCAGCGTTTGCGACAAGCATTTTACCAGTATTTTTTTTACAAAAATTCCGGTGGTTTATAAAAAAAACCACTGGCAAAGAATTGGCTTAGAGTGATATGCCAAGGTTTGCAACCAGTGGTTATCCAGTGCTACCTAGCCAATGCTACCACTGGTATAAAAATCAATTCACTGGTAGACCAATGATTTTATAAAAATGCTGACGCTTCGTTAAAAAATGTTTGTAGTCGGAAGGTTCCGAGTTCAAATCCGGTTGCAAGCAAAAAAATTTTTTTGGATTTTTTTTAATTTAAAATTTTTTTTGTTTTATAAAATCAATTTTTTTGTTTGTGGGAAAGCTCCTTCAAGACCAACTTTTTTTTTGCCCTCCCAACACTGACATACTAGTTACTAAAAATTGTTTGCCAGTACTAGCATTTTGGCACAGCCAGTAGTTGTCCAGCTATTATCACTCATTTATATGTTTAGCCATTAAATATTATATGTCTCGTTAGCTCAGTGGGTAGAGCAATCGTCTGCCAATCTGATGGCCTGGGTTCAAATCACGGGAGGACCAAAAAAATACATATGAACTTTTTTTAAATTTTATTTTGGAAAATATATTTCCAGACCACCTATTTATTGGTTTTGCCAGCGTTTTGCCAACGTTTAAAAATTTTGTTCCTCCAGTGCTTTTCCGGGGCTTTTTGAACAGCCGGTCCTTTTGTCTAATGATGTTATCATTTTGGGAATGGGAAAGCACTTTTTGCCAGTACTTGTACCACCTGTTAAAGTGCTTTGCCACCGCTTTCCCGTTTGTATTTTTCTGACTGGGTATGTTTAGAAAAATGCAGCAGTGATTTTATTGTGTTCTATTCTGATTGGAAAAATGTAACATTTTAATGGGGGTGAGGGCGACAACCTTTTAACAAGGTAACATTTTTTTCCAGAAAAGAAAACGCCATTATTAGACTTGTGTCGTTCGTGAACGAACTAGTTCAATTGAACTAGTCACTTAATTGATCGAAAGACCTAGTTCACTTCTAATCGCTCTTCTATTCAATCGTTCATTTTATCTTTGGCCGGGGATAATTCTATTTCTTTTTATTAATTAAAAATATTTTCTACACTAACGGTGGGTCTCATACTGCAAGTTTAACTTTAACTTAACTATAAACAAAAGAAAATGGCAAAAAAATGTACACAAAACAACAACAAATTTTTGGGTTAACTATTAACTAAAGTTTAAACCTGCACTATGAGACCCAGCGTTCTGATCATAAATTATTGTACCCACGACTCTTCTTAAGGAGTCTTAAGATTCGCGTATTTCTAATCATTTGCGAGTAATTTTTTGGTCGTATTTCTAAACATTTGCAACCCGAGTAAAAAAGTTTTGATATAATCATATATTATTTTATGTAATTGCATATAGTAACTTATAGTTACATATGGCCACATATGCTTTTAAATTCAAGCAGATATACTTTTATATAGTCATATGTTAGATATTTTTTCCTCAAAGGTTTTAATATGGAGACATATGTGATTTTATATTATTACATATTGGCCTACATATATATGTATCTGCTATATATAAGTACATAAAGTAACATATAAAAGACATAATTACATGTACGTTTATATATAATTTAGTATGACACTATACATAATAATATAAAACTATGTGGATCCATATAAGAAATCTTTTATAATTTGTGTTAGTTATGATTATATATTGACGAATATGAACCCATATATAACTTATAACATTCTTTATAAAATCATCTATAATGATATATCATCCCACATAGGCAATTTTTTCAAAGTGACTTTATATAAAAATATATAAGGTCCATATAAAACCGTATTGTATTATATTTGGTTCCATGTTATCAATGATTTTGAACTAGTTTTAGATTTAGTAATTACTAGGAATTGGCGCGTGACACGAAATGTTCGTGAGTCACGTTATTCACACGTGATCGTGAGTAATAATTACTATACTTAAGTGATTCGTGCGTGAGCGTGAGTAAGAATAACCCGTGATTGATTCGTGTGTGAGTTTATTTTTTGCATCATATGTTTTTAGTAATTTTTACTGTTTTGCGTGAGAATTTTCTGATTGTAAGTTTAATAAGTAAGTTAATATAATCATGTGTGCTGAGTAAAAAACGAAATGCTCGTGCGTGAGTAATTTTTTTTTTTTTTTTTTTTTTTTTTTTTTGAGCATGAGTCAAAAAAGGTACCGCACCCATAACATTAACAACACTGAAGCTTTAATACGAAATTCTCTATACTATAACGTACACTTGACTGATTTCTTATATCTTGGTTGTAAAGGGTTTTTCAATAAGAGCGCTACAAAAGTAAAAAAGTTTAAATAAAACAAAAACGGTTTTGGATATCAATGAAATTCTTTATTCCTGTGAAAGTACGTTCGATGCCATTATGTATGGAAATCGATCTCTTTTGCATGGCCACCACGGGCACGCTTGCAGAAGTCCAGACGCTGAACCCAATTTTCGACGGTTTTCAAGCATAAATCGGCCGATACTGCTGCAATTTCACGTTCGATATTCGTACGAAGTTCATCAATCGTCGCTGGCTTGTTGGCATAGACCATAGATTTGACGTAGCCCCACGCTCAATTGTTGATCTGCTAGGACGATTATGACGACCATAAATTGGACGTAGCGCACTTAACGTTGAGGCCACTGACTCCGAATTTCGGTAGTAAATTTTAATAATTTCGACTCGTTGTTGGCTCGTATATCTTTCCATCATGAAATGGCAAACTATACTGAAGAGAAATGTCAAAAGAGCGGCAAGAAATATGGCGTCGTTTGCTGTCCTTGTCTTTCTACTTTTGTAGCGTCCTTGTTGAACAACCCTTTATATCATAATCCTATTAACTTTAAAATTTCAGTGTTGTTAACTTTATTTTAAAATTACTAATTTAAAATAAATTTTTTTTCATGTTTGTTGCACTGTCATGATAAATCTGGATAAAAGTAATGGAAGATTTATCGAAATTATAAGATCTCCAGCAGGCCTGGGGTTAATCATTACATTTTGTAATTAATTACACATGCAATTACACAATTACATGTAATTGTAATTGAAAAAAAAACTCATCTATAATTACATATTCGGCCTTATTACGAGTGTCGTAGTCGTAGTCGAAACTAATGGCGTTTTCTTTTCTGGAAAAAAATGTTGCCTTGTTAAAAGGCAACAATTTAAAAATGTTGGCCTCACCCCATTAAAATGTTACATTTTTTCAATCAGAATAGAACACAATAAAATCACTGTTGCATTTTTCTAAACATATGTATGTGTATTGTATACTCGTATGCAATATTGTTTACGCAAACTATTACTAATTGTAGCCTAGTGGTTGTGATGCCTGCCTTTGACATGGGCTGGACGGGTTCAAATTCCAGACAAAGTAAAAAATAAATTTTTTTATGTATTTTCTTTTTTCAATTAAATTTTTTTTTTTTCATATTTAAAGCAAATTGTATAATTTTTTATTTATTTTTAGCCTAAAAAATTGTTAAATACTAAATAACAGCTCCAACCGGGGTTTGAACCTGCGACCTACTGCATCAGAAGCCATGATAGTACCCCCTAGGCCACCAAGTTGTGAGTTAGCTGGCAAAAAACATTACAGTATATACACATGGCATTGACATAAAGAAAAAAACATGGCAACACTCTACCCCGTAAATTTTTTGAGGGCGAAAAATGTTGCCTTTTTGCCCTTTATTTAGGCAACATTTTTAGAAAAGAACACCTAGCCCTCTTAGAATGTTACCCTTAATTTAGAAAAGAACACAAAAAAGGCAATTCAAAAGCAAAATGCAAAAAAAAGGCAACATTTTTTTCAGAAAAGAAAACGCCATAAGTCGAATTTGCTGAAAATTCACTAAAAACGCAACTTTTGAACAATTTTTCAATTGAATTTACCATATATAGCACTCAGATTTAAAAAAATCCTGCATCAGAGTTTCATTTCTTTATAATTTCCATTATATACAAAATCATTTTATATGGAGTCGAAAATTTCGACTACAAATTCGACACTCGTAATCAGGCCGATTATTTGTAATTGCAATTCAAAAAAGAACAATTACAATTACAAGTAATTGAAAATTTTTTTTTATTTAAAAAAATTATTTTTGTATGTATATTGTTAGATATGGTCCTATATAATATGATAAAAAGTATAAGATTAATATTTAGATATAATTGTATCAAACTATGTCCACTTTTATAACATTTTATATAATTTTATACAAAAAGATATAATTTGATGTAATTGGATGAGGACAAAATTCGGATACAATTGTATCGAATTGCATAAAATTGTATCAAATTGTACGAAATTATATACAATTGTATACAATTCGATACAATATGATACAATAAGACGTTCTCATTTTTCGGATATAATTATATCTAGTTACATAAAATATTATATATAATTAAATATAACTTCATATGGCTCCATATCATTTTTTTTTACTTGGGAAGTCATTTTTTAGTCGTATTTCTTAGTTATTTTTTAATAATTTGATGCAAGTTATTATTTAATTGAAATTATATATTGTACAATAATGTAAACAACTTATTAATAAAATAACAAAAATGTTTGTTAAAAAAGCCATTTTTACAATTAGCTTAGTTCGATCTGCTTCCTAAGAATTTTTTGTTTTTTGATGCTATTAAGTTTTTCGGCTTCTTTTTTTGCTAATCTTTTTAATTGCTTGACTGACAAGCACCTTTTTTATTTAAATATCACTTTTCGCTAAAATTAAAATATATTTTCTTTTATACACTCTTTACAAAACCTTATACCCGATTCCACTGTCATAAATAAACAAAAATGTATAATATCGGACATTTGCTTTAAAGCTAGTAAAATATCACAGATTAATACCAGATCTGAAACCAATGACAGGTGTCAAAAAAGTATTCTCGAACCGTATGGTTTTGTTTACATGCAAGTCAAGTCAAGAGGGAGATAACAATATAAAATCTCCATACATTTTGTATTGCGCATTTTTTGTCTGGATTAATTTTATAAATGAATATATTTGCGAGAATTATGGGACAAAAAATGTGATAGCTAAAAAAATAAAACTAAAAAAACAGCAGCATATGAAAAATTAACAATTAATTAATTTGAATTTCTTCCGCGCATATTTGATGTGATCACGTCGACAAACAAAGAGAAATGATGTTTCGTTTGAGATTTTGTTGTTGTATGGCATCGTCTATATAAAAAATGAAACAATTGTTCTATGACGAATGTTATTAGTGTGTAGGCATCTTTAGAATCAGTTGACAACATCCGAGGAAAATACATTCGCAATGCTGGAGCACTCTAAGCTGAAAGTTGTATGTAAGAAAAAAGAGAATAATGCTAACAACATAGGTACAAGTTTAACGGAGGAACAAAATCTACTTGCAGTGTGGAGTACTCCAGCATTGTAAATTCTGATATCACATCTGTATTTTATTTTGGATTTTTTTTATGTACAAAGAAATTATATGTTTATGTGTATTTTTTCTATTTTTCTTTTTGTTTGTTAATTTTTAATAAAAACGTATTTTTTTGGTACCATTAGACTTAAAAAGTTCATCTTTCGAGCTGTTTGGTACATATTCCAAATTTCTAATTATCATCCCTGAGTACCAAGAACACTACTTGTTTAACTATTTAGCTTTTTAGTAAACTGTTTTTAATTTTTGTGCGACAAATAAAGTATTCTTGTATTGCTTGCAGTGTTGCCATATAAATTTAAAAATCATAAACTAATTTCTCACAGTGTAAAAACACAATACATTCACATTCTCTCTTTGTGCCGACCACTGTACCGGTGTTCTGTAACTATGTGAGAAGTTTCTCACATAAAAATTGCAACCATGCCATATTTAAAACAGAGTGAGTATCATAATGTCAAATTTAGCCAGAGGTATGTAAAAAAATTTACTTATATTCAGTTTGAAATTTTGTGACTCATCCTGTTTTAAATATCGTAGACACAACGTAGAGTTGCAATTTTTATGTGAGTAACTTCTCACATAGTTACAGAACACCGGTACTGGATTAAACCCTTATGCGGGCTACACACGAAGCAACATTCGTTGAAACATGTGTTTTATTTTTGTTTACATTTTTTAATACAGGCGATGCCACACTTGAATATTTTCAACATTGATACCAGGGATGGAAAATGAGCTTTTAGATTTTGTACCAACCAGACAAAAAAAATTGTACTTTTTCGACCCTCACGGTACCAAAATATTTTATACATAAAGAATTTGCCGAAAATTTGCTTGAAAGTTTTGTACTTTTTCATCAATTTATTTTTAATAAAAAAGTTTGTACGGTCGAAGTCAAGCTTGCAGGTAACATTGCTCTATTCGATACGAGGAATTGCTAATTTATTTTAAAGTGACCAAAATTTAGTGCTTTACTTACTGTAGTTATGAAGGTCAAATTTATATGAAAATATTGGTAAACTTTTAACACGGGTTATTTTTTGGTAATTTACCATCTCCAAAAGAACAATGTAATATATTATTAATTTTTCAAAATACATAAATGCTAACAAGGCGGGTTTAAACATGACTTTTTTGAATGATACTCACTATATATCTGAAAATTTCCGAGTTTCATGTAGTTGGTACTAAAAACTATGTGTATGGAGAATAGCACTCAAAGTTTGTGTATTGGTGTATATTTTTGGACCGCTATAAGTTTGGAATTGCTTGAAAAAAAGTTTCGTTTCAATTATATTGCAGCTTTGGGCCAAAAGTTGTCATTCAAAGCCAATATAAGAATATATTTACAAGTTTTGGTAGAATGATTTTCGTCAGCAATTCGAATATTTGCAAGTTGATATCAATACAAAAATGTTCAATTTGGAATATTTTGAAATTGTACCAAATGAGTCGAGGTAGTAGAGTTGTAAAAGTATTCCGGTACTGAGTACTCAATACTGCCTGTTTTTTTGAGTACTCAATACTAAAACGGTACTACTCAATACTTTTAAAGATGCAATTTTCCGTAGAAATGTGTATTTTTCGTATGAAAATACAACTCTAAAAATACTACTTTAAAAATATAACTCCGGAAATACAACTCTATTTGTGAAGCAAAGAAATTTTTAATGAATTTTTGGGAAAATTTATTTAATTAATTTATTTAAAATGTTTTAAATTTATTAAAATGTAAGTAACAATAGTTATTTAACACGTGTATGTGAATTGTTATTATTTTTCCTTATAAATACGAACTCATAACATTTTTATTTTTAAATGCAAAAAACCGTTAAAAGTATTGAGTAGTATCGAGTACTCAACTGAAAAGTATTGAGTAGTATTGAGTACTCAAAAAGTATCGAAATTTCACAACTCTACGAGGTAGTACCACGGTACCAATGAAGGTAAGAATGTAACAAAAAAAAGTACAAGTGTACCATCTTTTCCATCCCTGATTGATACAGACGATACAGATACAGAACATGCCCATGTTCTGATGAATGTTCCTTCGTGTGTAGGCAGCATTATACGTTAAAAAACTATCAAAAATGTTTTTCTAATACGAAAACAAAAACGCGGCTGGAATATTTTAACACGCAACAGATTTTTAGCATATTTTTTTTGTCCGATTTAGCAGATTTTAGCATATTTTTTTCGGTGATTTAGCATATTTAGAACGAAAGTTTCTGGCAACACTGATTGCTTGTTGTTATATTTTTATTTATTTCGTTTTTTTTCGTTCTTATAGTTTTTTGTTATTTTACATTTTATTTGTTTCTACAAATATGATTTTTCTTTTCTCTTTTGGTTTTCTTTATTTCTTTACTTTTTCATACTGAAGGTTGTTGTCACTATAATTTCCTTATTATTGTGGTTGTATGTGTTGTTCTGTTCGGTTATGATGGTCTAGTCTAGTTTTCTAGCCTGCGATATTTGTGTTGTATTTGATGTGCAAACAAATACATAATTTTTTTTTAGTTTTTTATTATAATGTATAACAATTATTATTAATACAACTGCAAAACATGTTTTTTGGTATTAAATACTTAAAAGTGAAATATTTATCAATATGATAAAAAAAAAGTTAATACATATTTAATTTACGTATGTATATAAAAGTAAGTACATACCATTTGTTTACAAATATTTAAAATTTTCTGTGCTAAAATCGGAATGCATATAGGGTAGAAATAGCTTAATTAGCACTAAAACTGCGTAACTACACTGAGAGAATTGTGTGCGAGCTATTAATGAATTTTTACATTAGTTCAATGAAGATTCGTCCATTAAAACTTTTGAATTAAATTAATGTAGTTTTTCGTAAAATTTTATGAAAAATTTAAATTTTATTAAAAATTTAATTTCATTAAAATTAATTTCGTAAAATATATGAAAATTTTTCATCAAATTTAAGAAACTTTTAATTTACTTTGCTATTTTTAGTCTACTAATATTTAGCAAAATTTTCTGAAGATTTTATAGTACAATTTGTCATTTTCAATTAAGTAAAAGTTAACTTAACAGTTTTATTTCTGCTATTCTTATTTGACTAGTATTTTGAAATAAAAAATACTGCTAATTAAACAGTTTTTTGAAGCATAGTTTTTAACTAATTTTTAGTTGCTTTTTCTGCTATTTTTAATTTGATTGTGAGTATCCTATAAGTAATTCGGCACTCGACTACGAAAAAACACACTTTTAGTTAACTTTTATGACCTAACTATAAGCTAACTACAATTTAATGCAGAACTTCCCCAAGATCGAAGCTTGGATATTGTGTGCAGTGACATTTGTTGGCGTTTGCACTTGTTTTTGCCATTTTCCTATCTCTTTCTTTTAGATTTGTTTTACATATTTTTCTGTTTTACATATTTTTTATTTTTCTTTTGTTCATTGCGTGTAGTTAGTGTGAAAATAAATAAATAATAAATAGAAAAGGTGAAATATTTAATAATTCTAATAACCTAATATAATTTTAAGAAGAAGAAAGAATAAAAAGCTTTAACAAAAAGCAACTATTTTGTTTATAATTTTGTTGTACGATATTTTTGCATTTATCTTTCTTTTGGGTTTTTTATTTATGTAACTAATATTTGATTTTTATAAAGTCAATTTATAGCCAACTAAAGTAAAATTAGTTTATAGCTAACTATATAACCAGCGTTGCCAGAAAAGTTTGTTCTCATATCCCCATTTGACAAATTGAAATCCCCAAAAATCCCCAAAACAAATTTCGAAATCCTCAAATATTTCCTCAATATTGTTTTTAATACGAATTTGAAATAAAAACCCATTTTTACTGAAAATTAAATTTTATTTGTTAATATTATAGATAATTATTTTCAATCAATCAATTCAAGAAAGTATTAATATAGTATTAAACCAATATAAAAACATTAAAATGAACACATTCAGTCAGATTAAGTATGCATTATTTTAGTTGGTTTAGAAAAAACTTATCAAATTTATTTTTACTATGAAAAAAATATACATATATCGACCATTCCACGACAAAATCTGACCTTTGGATTTCTGTTTTAATTATATTTTTTAACCTGGAACTCTATGTATCCACTTAAAGACTGCCGTTTTTATTTTCTGTTCTAAAAATTCCCGATTTGATTCGCGATTGCCTTTTACGAGAAATGAAAAATTACAGAAGGTGTGTAAGTTTCAACATTCATATTTTCTTTAATATTCATTCACGGAATACAATTTTTTTTAAAGAGAAGTAACACTCAAGAAATTCTTCCTATTAATTAACGTGTTGCTTCCTTTGGAAAGGGGTTAGAGAAGTGAAAGGTGGTGAAAGATGAAGGGCTTCAAATATGGCAACACTGTAATTGCGCGAGATGTCGAATATTAGAACAGTTGTTGCGCGCCATCTTTTGAAGAGTTGGCGAACTTTGTTAAGCTTTTTAGTTCATAGCCCTGTTATATTATTTTACTTCGGTGGTGTTTAGTGCTATGGAAACACCGAAGGAGGACGATGTATGAGGGATAGAAAAACTCATACATATTAGTATTTTTCATAAATTGATGTTGCCTTGGTTGGGGATCGAACCCGCAACCTCACGTGTAATAGTCCAACGTGCTAACCACTACCCCGCAAAATGTAATGAATATTTCTAAAATTTGGCCACTCTTGATTTCAAAAAAACGCATATTTGCAATAAATGGGATTTTTACTAAAAAGCCATTTTTTGCTGTAAGCTTTTTTTCAATAAATCATAAAAAAATAGTTTAATCACAGGACACAAAAAAATTAAAAGTCCTTCATTGAGAGTGTGGTAAACTTTGCATGCTTTGTACAAGGCACCATGCTTAAAGTAGTCTACAAACCATATTTTGGTTTACTTGACGTCTCCACGTGTCATAAAATTATTGTTAAAACACGATTTAGGGAATGTGCAGACTAGTCAGTTTAATTACCGTTCAGTCATTTAAATCGGGCAGGTTATAATATGGCTGTCATTTCTTTAAAATTTCTATTATTGCCAACTTTAAAAAGTAGTTTAACAAAATAATGTACATCAGAAAAATTATATATTTTAAATTAAGATGAAATACACAATATGTATACAAAAAAAAAAAGGCAAAAACAGAAATCCCCAAAAGTACTTAAGAAGATGTCTAAAATCCCCAAAATTTTGTGAAATCCCCAAATTCCTCCCCACGAAAATCTGACCCCAACCCGAAGTTGAAATCCCCAATTTGGGGATTTCTTAACTGACAACACTGTATATAACTTTTAGCTAACTTATATTCAACTAACTTTAAGTTAGTTGAAAAGTCATGCACATCCGGACAATTGACTACCGCCTAGGACATCGAAAAACTAACAAATAAAAGGTTTTTATTAATTTTTTTTTTATGAAATATGTATGTTTGGAAAAAAACTACACCTCACCAAATACATATTTTCCATCTTGGACATGGAGAAATTGCTGAAATGGAAATGGCAATTTTTCACTCTACTCTAAGTAATTTAATTAAATCCAATTAGTGAACATTAAATATTACAATGGAATTTTTCAATTGTGTAAAAATATAAATTGAAGTGATAAAACTGAAAAGGCAGACTGTTTATCGCTGTTTTATATAAAATATAATTAAAAATTAAAAGTTAAAGTAAAATCCTTCATCATCGAATTCGATATTAAAAATTAGGGCGAAAGAAGTGTCGGACAGAAATTTTTTTTTAAAATAGGGAGAATCTAACCCCATCTGTTGAGCACTTTTAGAACTACTTTTTGGATTTATTAAATCCAAGTGATTAGAAAAAGCGGCTAATATCTGAAATATTTACGATCAAAACTACAATCCATTTTATCATCTCTTAAATCACCCTGTGTAATGGAGGGTGACCATGCATTTCTTGATGAGAAAACTTTTCGCATTAGATACAGAAACGGCTATGCAAGTGGCTAACGTACTGTTACGCGCTCTATCATTGGAAAACCAACATTCCTAGAATAACAAAAGAATGCTTCATTCCTATGACACGCCCGTGTTAAATTCATTGATGAAAATGTCGAATTAAAAGTACTTTCTCATAGAAATATTTTTGCAGGGTATGTTAGAAGTTTTTTACACCGAAAAATGCAACTCTACCATCATTAACACGTTGAGTGCTGTGTTCACCGCCGGCGGTTCACACTTTACTTTTATTAGAGTGCCATGTGTACCGCCGGCGGTGCAATACAATATATTTTCTGCGGCAGCACAGTAAGGTAAATAAATATTATGTTATGACACGTAGAAAAACACATTTTTTTTTAATTTTGAGAAATGTCACTGTATCTATATTGGCACTTTTCTAACATATTTTTTTCTTATATGGTAACACTCAAAGTGTTAACAGAGGGCGAGTCACATAATTTCAAATTTATGTACAAGTACATTTCTTTACATACCTCTACAAAAATTTAACTCTCCCTGCATTAAATACGTTATAGTTACATTTTTTATTTTAGAATTTGTTTTGTTTTTTATTCCCATGTTTCGAACAATTTCAAATATGAAAATAATTATTTTGATTGTTTATCATAAAATATTCTATTTTATAAATCAACGAATATTTTTTAAGGAATTTTTAACAGAAACGGGAGAATAATATCTAACATATGTATATACCATATACGAGGCGATTCATGAACCCCCTCAATATTTAGATTGCGCAATTTTATTTTTTGTTTAAAAAAATTTTTTTAATAGTTTTTCTATAAAATTGTTGTTGGTAAAACTTTGCCTTTATAAAATACAAATAGTTTACATTTCTAATACTGCTAAACTAAATTAAATAACTAAACAATTTATATACAACGTGTATTTGAAGTAAGAGACACCTAACACTATTTTCAAAACGATGAAAAAGAAGAAATGAATACGAAAAAGAGCTTATCTTATCATTAACTTTATATTCTTGTGTAGTATTTTGTATACAATATAATCGTATACTATGTAGAAGTGGTAGTGCTATTGCTAACTTTGTGATTTTTACAGTTTTTCCAAAAGGCCTTTCTACACTGTAATTTTTGTAGTAAAACCTGTCAAAAACCATATATAATATTAAAATGGAACTAAAAAAATATTTAACATGTGATAGTGTGAACAAAAATCTTACGGTAGAATATTATAATGTAAGCACACTTTAAACTGTACAGGGTTTCTTAGCTTATTAGGAATAAATTCACTAGTGCTCGCATTTAGTTTAATAAATCGAACGGCTAAAAATTGAATTAACTTTTTACTGAATCATTTTACCTTTAAATTCCTTAAATTTTATTACCGTTCAATGAAGTAGACATCAAATTCCGTTAACTGAATTTAAAAAAAACACAATACATGTACAAAAAAATTAATTTATTATAACAAAAATTTAATAATATTTATTAGACAAACGAACCTTTTTGTTGAACGCGTTCAATTATAGAACTTCAATAAATTGCTTAAAAAAAAAGAAAAAAAATTAATTTGATTTGTAGTGAATTCATTCAAAATAGAATTTGATTCTTCAAAGTTCTGGATTGAAATTATACCAGATCTTTGAAGAACTACTATATAATTAATTTCCAACGAATAAGTTTCAAAGAAAATAAGTATTTTTCATTCTCAAATTAAAATATTATTTTCTTATAATTCTTATAAGTTTCATTTTTTTAAAACGCGATTTAAAGATTCTTGTTAAAACTTACATCACTACGTGGACAGGGTATAATAAGTTTGTACTGATGTTTGTAACACCAAAAAATATTGGACCTAGACCGACCTTTTAGTATACCGATCGATTCAGAATCAATTTTTTTTTTGAGCGCACGCTAGAGGTCGCATATGGCCATTTCCATAGAAAGGTCCACCGTGACCTAAAAATTAAAAGCCGACAAAATATCAATAGATTTAATATCAATAGATTTAACTTTATACATTTATAAAATATATAAAAAACAGCAATAACACTTTACAGCCTTGTATTCTAACTAATGTCAAACAACAACAATACGTTGGAATGTGGCAAAAAGAAAAATATAAAATATAGACCAACTTGACTTTCTATGTGTTCTCTGCTGTAAAAGTCAGATTCCCTTTCATCGCCTCTTTCGAACATTAACATTTTGTATCGAAAAATGTTAGCCTTTGCAGACATGTGTAATTCTTATGGCATAATTTTTCGATACAAATTAAGAAGAGAGTGATTTAACAGAGGTAGGGTCGCAAGTACAAAGATTTTTGTAATGAAATTTGGTACACTGACTCACATGGGCGAAAGAAAATAGCGTATTGATTCCAGGTAGGATCGGTTCATACTTGGACCTAAATACACCTAGCATTAGATAAAATCAAAATTTCTTACCATTTAAATTTTTTTTTATAATTTTATAGACAAATTTTGAACAAGTAGGTTTCAAACCCATTCGAATTTCGGATCCAAACATTAGTTACAAAACCAAACTGATGTAGGGTATCATATAGTGGGAATTCCCGACTTTAACTTTTTTAACTTGTTTTTTTATTTGCGATTCAATAGCTATACTTTCGTCCTTACCTACCAACGTTAAGTATTTAAACTAAATCTCCGTTAAACCGATTTAATATTAATAGTTAATCTGACTTGTTCAGAGGGTTCTATATATAAACGACTCTATTTCATCGGGGTAAGTTTTGGCACCCACATGTTTCCACATCCACATTTGACAATAACTTATGTGCATTGGCTCTTGGCATATCTACATTGCTATATGGCAATATTTGTAAAATATATATCTTAGGCACATCATATGTGCCAAAATCAAAATGTGAAATATGCCCAACAAAGAGCAAATAATATTTATAAAAAGCTAAAATGACCATTTTTCAAAAAAGTGCTACATATTTATGAAAAAACACCATTAAAAAAAAAAAATAAATAAAGATTTTAAAAAGTTTAATTAAAAAAACAAAGAAAGTATAAAAAAATAGATTTTCAAAACAAATCCAAATTTTCAAAAAAAAAAAATACAATTACCATTTTTCAGAAAAGTACTATTTTTCAAAACAACTACCTTTTTCAAAAAAAACACCATTAAAAAAAAGAAAATAGAATTTTTCACAAAAGTAAAATTTGTTGCTTTTTAACTTTTATTTATTTGTGGAAGCTGTGGTGTAATGGTTAGCGCGTTGGACTGTTACACGTGAGGTTGCGGGTTCGGGCCCCATCAATTTTTGAAAAATAGTAATATGTATGAGTTTTTCAATCCCTCATGCATATCGCAGCGTCCTCTTTCGGTGTTCCCATAGCACTTAACCCCACCGAAGTAAAATAATATAACAGGGCTATGAACTAAAGAAAAGCTTAAACAAAGTTCGCCAACTCACCAACAGATGGTGCGCAACAACTGTTCTAAAAATTCAACATCTCGCGCAATTACAGTGTTGCCATATTTGAAGCCCTTAATCTTTCACCACCTTTCACTTCTTCTCTATCCCCTTTCCAAAGGAAGCATCACGTTAATTAATAGGAAGAATTTCCTGAGTGTTTCTTCTCTTTATATATATAAAAAAAAAATAAAAATTGTTTTTTTCCCCCATTTTGTTAATGTAGCAACATTTAATATGAGTTTTTGATGCTTCAAATTGCATTGCACTACTGCCACCACTTTCTAAGGGAAACTGATGAAGGTGACCTGGAAAATCCCCGAAACGTTCGTCTTTTCATTCCTGAAAGTGTAGAGGTTTTTGAAAGCAAAAACTCTGTGAAGTATTTGTCAGGAGAGTATCCTGATGAAGAAAAATAGTAGTTTTTGAAAAAAGTACTTATTATGTTAATTCATAATATGGAAATTGGCCTCGAACTGAATTAATAAAATTCTAATTAAAATTTTTCATAAAAATTTTTAAAAAAAATTTTCAAAAAGTACAGTTTTGCAAAACAAAAAAAAGTCTATACTACCATTTTTCACACGTATTATTTTTCAAAAATGGCATTTTCAAAAAAAAGTATCTTTATTGAAAAAAGTACGTTTTTGGAAAAAATAATAATTTTTAAAGAAAAGTTCAATTTTAAAAAAACTACAATTTTTCAAAAAAGTGAAATTTTTCATAAAAAATCGATTTTTTAAAATTTTCCCATAAATTTTCTAAGCGATTTTTATAAATTTCTTCCTCATAGTTTCTTTGTTAAAGGTTTAGTTTTCGAGAAAATCGCAGTCTAAAAATCGAGTAAAGTTTTTGGTCAACCGTTATTGGGGTTTTGGGGGTGTATTAATATCCCTAGGGTAAAAATTTCTCTCGTGTTGCTATATCTTTTGGCCTTCGATAGAACAAAATTGGGTATTAATATACCCCCAAAACCCCAGTAGAGTTTTATTTTTGCTTCTTCAGGTTTTTTTTTCGTTTTCGTAGATACTAAAAGTTTAAAAAGAAACTTTTTTGTGGTAATTTTGTATTCCAACTGCTAAACATAGAGAATTTTCCTGGACGAGTTTTAATGAAATTTTTCAGTGAACTAATGAAGTTTTCTTCACAAAGTTAATGAAAATAAATATTTTATGAATCTAGTTTTTATGAAACTTTTTCATTGAGCGAATGAAACTTTTAATAAATAAAATTAAAAATTTCACAACATTTTATGAAAAATTCCATTAACATGAATGAGGGGTATGTATAGTTGATCTTTTGTTTGGTAAATTAATGTTTTTTAGTCTGACTCTAGATCATAAATTAATATCACTTTTTATACCCTACACCACTATGTGGTCAGGGTATTATAAGTTTGTGCTGATGTTTGTAACACCAAAAAATATTGGTCGTAGACCCACCTTATAGTATACCGATCGGTTCAGAATTTTTTTTTATTTCGATTTAACGATGTCCGTCTGTCCGTCCGTCCGTCCGTCCGTCCGTCCGTCTGTCTGTCTGTCCATGCAATCTTGTACGCACTCTACAGGTCGCACCTATTAAGATATTTCGATGAAATTTGGTACATAGACCTATGTTGGCCCAAGGACGAACAAGTTTGATTTTTTTGAACATCGGTCCATGTTTAGACCTAGTGCCCATATAAGGGTCCTACCAAAATTATATTGTTTATACGCTGCAGGTCGTAAATATTAAGATATTTTGATGAAATTTGGTACACAGACCTATATTGGCCCAATAACGCAGCCTATTGATTTTGGTGAACATCGGTCCATGTTTAGACCTAGTGCCCATATAAGGGTCCTACCAAAATTATACTGTTTATACGCTGCAGGTCGTAAATATTAAGACATTTTGATAAAATTTGGTATACAGACCTACATTGGCCCAGTAACGCAGCCTATTGATTTTGGTGAACATCGGTCCATGTTTAGACCTAGTGCCCATATAAGGGTCCTACTAAAATTATATGGTTTATACGCTGCAGGTCGCAAATATTAAGATATTTTGATAAAATTTGGTACACAGACCTACGTTGGCCCAAGGACAAAGCCTATTGATTTTGGTGAACATCGGTCCATGTTTAGACCTAGTGCCCATATAAGGGTCCTACCAAAATTATATTGTTTATACGCTGCAGGTCGCAAATATTAAGATATTTTGATGAAATTTGGTACACCGACTTATGGCAGCCGAAGGACGAAGCATATTGATTTTGGTGAACATCGGTCTATGTTTAGACCTAGTGCCCATATAAGGGTCCCCCCAAAATTATATTGTTTATACGATGCACGTCGTAAATATTAAGATATTTTGACGAAATTTGGTACACAGACCTATTTTGGGCCACGGACGAAGCCTATTGATTTTGATGAACATCGGTCCATGTTTAGACCTAGTGCCCATATAAGGGTCCTACCAAAATTATACTGTTTATACGCTGCAGGTCGCAAATATTAAGATATTTTGATGAAATTTGGTACACAGACCTATATTGGCCCAATAACGCAGCCTATTGATTTTGGTGACATTAGTTGGCTTTTACCCAGACTGGTGTAGGGTATTCTATAGTCGGCATGCCCGACTTTAACCTTTTTACTCGTTTTAAATTATTTTCAACAATATTATTTTTAACTTAATAAAAATTTTCAATGGAAATTTCATTGGTTTTATTCAAAAGTTCATTAATATTAAGCAGATAGTCCTCGCAGTGTAGCTTTTGATAAAAGTTCACATTTTTAGTTAAATAAATAGGATCGCTGACAAGAATTAATATCCCATGTGAAAATCGAAATATATATGAGCATACATGATCATACATTGGCTCGTATGTGATCATGCATGGGCATACATAGTCATATACGTACATGCATAGTTCAATGTATGACCATACATGATCTCATATATTTCCATATACCTTTCGATCCGAAATTTGAGGGTATATGGAGGTATATGACCATATATGATCATATATGAACATACATGAATCATATGTGAGCATATATGGTCATATATGAACATGTACGGTCATATACCCTCAAATTTCGGATCCAAAGATATATGGAAATATATGAGATCATGTATGGTCACACATTGAACTATGCATGTACGTATATGACAATGTATGCCCATGCATGATCATATACAAGTCAATGTATGATCATGTGTGTTCATATATATTTTGATTTTCACATGGGATTTTAAATTTTTCAGAAAAATTACGTTTTTATGTTTCCAACAATTGGAATTGGAATTGTCATAAAATGGTGGTAGCATTCAGTATTTTTTCTGTCAACACGTTGTAGTGGTGCATCCCTTAAACAAATTATTTTCCAACAGCTGTTTTGTGTTGACAAATTTGTAGTTTGTTTTAACTGGCCAATGCGGCTGGGTTAAGCCTGAATTAAAAGTAAATTAAACGACATGTGAAAAACAATATATCAAGCTTAAACAATGTTTAACTAATAAGCAAAGTTAAACTACATCCAAAAGATCAATTCCACTTTGGTTTTTGATTGAGGACGATTTTTTTCAATTTTACTTTTTCTGGAGAAGCTTTTAACGTTTTAAGTACCACTATTAATGAAAATTTCAATAAAACTCGTCCAAGAAAATTCTCTCAGCGTGCGGTTAGATGAACCAGTGAATTGCTATGCATCTATGTCTCATCCTTTCCTCTTTTTACTTGTTCGTGAACTCGTTCAAATCAAATGTAAACATGTTGCTAAATTTTAGAACTTTTAATTCATTTTTTTCTTATTTTTCAATAATGTTTCAACACATTTTTTAAATCCCAGCAAAAACTACTTACCAGCCTACTTATTCGGTTAACTACTTTTCACTGTTGCCAAATTTTTTCCTAAAAATATCGCTAAATTAAAATAAAAACTCAGTAGAAAATAGCTAAATTATAAAAAACTTCAAAAATTTACCGATAAATCGCTAAATTTCACAAACTTTTCAGGTTCTTATTATAAGTTTTCCATAAAAATTTAGCTGTAAGTCGCTGAATAATAATGATTAAAAAATTCTGTCAAGGAAATAAATCTAAAATAAAGCTAAGAAAATGTCAAGACTGACTTAAAAAAAATCGCTAGCTTTCCCGCTAATAGCTATACCGCTAAACGAGTAGAAATATCCCTAGATTTGAGGAGAAAATAGCTAAATTGGCAACAGTGCTAATTTTGTTCGCCATGTCCCAAAAGTAATGGGTACTCATTATATTGTGCCTCCTTGTAATGAGTACTAATTATTTTGTAATTTTTTTGAGAAGATAATGACTATCCATTACTTTTGCGACATCGCGAACAAAAGTAATTAAGCCAGTAAATAGGCTGCTAAATAGCTGGAACCCTGTTTTTGCTGGGATATTCGATATTTTAACGAAGAAATCATTAAAATAAAAAAATATAAAATGTTTAACAGAAAATTACACAATAAAAGCAAAATAAAAGTTCGTGTTGATAGCAACAATTTTTAGTTAACATGTTGCAATGAAATTGTTTCTATATAAAAGTTTTCATTTGTTTTCCCGAGCCACTCAACCAACCAATAGAAATCATGAGCACTGTAGTCTCTCTATTGAATTAAGTATTGTCTTAATGAATTCATTCACATTCTATTCATTCATTGGACATTATAATTTGAGAACCTCTGGTTAAACTTTTTTCTATTAATTCGGCGTGTTGTTGGTATTGGTATTGTTTTATTTTATATATTTTTTTTAAATGCGTAAATATAGAGTTCCTTTTTTTGTAGTTGATTTTTCATTTACGTTTTCATCAAAACTGAATCTGTATTGACTGCAGAAGATTTTGTTATTGTTGCTTTTTAACTTAAATAAACTTATCATTATTTTTGTTTTTGAAAAAATCAAGAAATCGCCTCGCTAAAGCAAAAAATGTTCTAATTGTTTTAGTTCAGTTGACAATTTGACTTATAGTTGGGTGCATACATACTAACAATTTTTCGTTAGACGCTAAACAATAAATAAAATTAAATCAAAAAATTAACAAAATAGAGATATTGTTTTAAAAATAAATAAAATTGTGTATTAGTTTCTATGTAGTCTCTATATTTCTTCTATTTTAACATACATACAGATGTACATCCATACATAGTTATATTATCTATAATATGTTCATATATTATATATGAATTTGTTGTCGATTTTTGTTATATAAACAATAAACTAAAAAGTTAATGTTTAATAAATATCAATTAATATACATAATAATGTATCGACATTCGATTTTTCTTAAATATTAGTGATTTATTAAAAATATAGTAAGTAAAGAAGTGAAAGCATTTAACATGCGATGTGATATTAAAATTTTCAATTAAATAATATGAATTACATATCTTTTACCTTCTACATAAGTAGATCGTAAAATGAAATTCATAAAAATAACAAATTAAGAGAAAACAAAAAATGTGGTCAATTAATTTTTGACTGAAGCAAAAAAATATTTTAAAGTAACAATTGTTTGTGGAAATTTATAATTAAAAAAAATTTGTATATAAACAAATTTGTGGTGAATAACTATTTTGGGATAAAACCGTTTAAAGTGTTTGAGGTGACTACAATAAATATTATCTGCCTGGTATGTAGTGTGAAGTATGAAAAGAAACGATTTGGTTTGAATTCACATGCTTTTATACAACTGTTGATGTTACGTCATAAAAATATATGAGAATTTTTGAGTTGAGAATAAGCTTTTCATTAATAACTTTTAAATATATTGCCCGATATATTTAGTTAGAATTATTAATTTTCAATATCAACTGCTTAGTACAATGTCAAAGTTTTGGCGCCCAACCGCTGGGGCAATTAAAAGACGAATGTAGAAAAGCAAAACTTCGTAACACTTTTTTTAATTTAACCGTCATTTCTGGTGATGATATGTAGTACACTCATAAAGAAAGTTTGTATAAAAATAAGTAAAACCGTTGGTAATCCAACTTGACAAGTTTAAGAACAAATTTTTAGTTCAAATCGAAATATTTTTTAAATATTCATGCTTTATTTTTTGTTTTGATAATTTGTGTACGATAGAACTTTTCTCTAATTTTAACTAAATATTTTGTTGTTGTTAAATAAATGTTTTGTTAAATTCTGTTCAACTTTTATTTGTAGATTTTTGTTTGCTTTTATTTGTAGATTTTCCTCGACAGTATTTGTATAAAAAGTACAAGTGAAGGGAACAGGTCGTAAGAGAAAACAAATCAGAAACTATTTAGTGCTATTATCATTGTTTTAATTTAATAATATGTAAATAAGTATTAACTAAATCGAATTTTGCCGGATTAATATGATTTTTGTGTGGTTTTATTCTTTGTGCAAATATAATATAAATATTTCCCTTCTAGACAAATTAGTTTAATTTCCTACTGTGTATACATATATTCATAAATGTTAAAAACGCAAGTGATTGTTTAATAAAATTTAAAATTTTTGTCATTTTTATTTAAGATTATTTCGCATTCCGATGCGATACAAAAAAATGAAGGAACAAATTATATACGAAAAAGCTCCGCCATAGTTGTGAAAAACTGTTATCATAAATAGATCGTTTTTTTAGATAATACAATTAAGCGGCCTATATACGATCAAGCATGCTGTCCAGCTTGTTTGACAAACAAAAAATGATTTTTGGAATACACGGTCAAGCATGCCGCAAAATTTGAATTCAAAAACACAAAATCAAAACAGCGGATGATAATGAAATTATATTTATTAATGTTTTTCTTTGAATTTCATTTTTAAATTTCTGTTTTTGCATTTTTTAGTTTATTTATTAACATTTTCCCTTCTCGCAAAATAACTAATTAAAAAATGTTAAATATTGCAATGTTTGATGATTTTTTTCATTAGACGGTAAAGCGTGTTTGTCAAACTTGCCGAAAAATCAAAAAAATTTGCTTGACAGTTGTTCAAAGCAGTTATTTTTAATATCATAATAAACAACTACCAAATGACTATTTTTACAGTAAACAGTTATTTTTGTTAGTTATTTGGGAAATAAAAAATTTCGTTGATTTTTTTAAATTCTTCCCAAGAAACATTTTTACGGACGCTCCGACATATACGGAATCATAATTCCGTCTTTTACGGAATCATAATTCCGTCTTTTACGGAATCATAATTCCGTCTTCTACGGAACGAAAATGGTACGTAAAACACGTATCCGTCCAAACTTGTATGTAAACGGAACAATAACTGACCATTTCGTCAGATTTCCGAAAACAGTACATTTTAAGTCCCTTTTGGTGTACCCGTTTCCGTACCGTTAAATACGGACTGCACCGATTTTCATTCGATAACTTTAGTTGTTTTTCGGTGGGTCTCATACTGCAGGTTTAAACTTAGGTTAATAATTAACCCAAAAATTTGTTGTTGTTTTGTTTACATTTTTTTGACATTTTATTTTGTTTTTAGTTAAGTTAAATTTAAACCTACAGTATGAGACCCACCGTTTGTTGTCAAAATAAATAATTTAATTTTCAAATACAAACGTTTCTTAAGTAACTGGCATTATATTTTTAATACCTACGCTATTAATGGCAGAAACCACTAATATACAGCGGCAATTAAAAGGCATAATAAAGAAGGAAATATTGTACCAATTCCAAAGTGTTTTCACAATGGTTTCTGCAAGTAATTACACATATTTTTGTAATCCAAAGGAAAAAAATATTTTTTTTTATTAAAAATACATACTTTTATAATACCAAAAGAATTAACTGTAAAATAACAGTAGTTTTTACCCATTTTGACAGTTGTTTTAAAATATTTGTAGTAAAAATTTGTAAGTTAATTTTACGTCATTGTAAGTTATTTTTAATGCATTTGTTAGTTATTTTTCAACAGTTAGTTTTTTTTTTTTTTTTTAGTTTTTTTGCATTTTTAGTTTTTTTAAGTGTTTTTAGTGTCGCCTTTTTAACTGATTATACTTTCGTTTTAAATATCATTTTCAGTAGATTATACCGACAAACATGTTTGAGTGTATGTTTACTGGAACCCGCATTTTTCATGATATCGGCAAGAAATGGAATCTGTGTTGGGACTTGTTTCTAATATGAGATTAAAACCGCCCGAGTAAAAATGTTTGTATATATATTGGAGCTATAGTTACTAAATTAAAAAAATTTTTATTGAAGAAATTGCGAATTGTGCAAAATCTAGAGCCAATTTGACAAAAAAGTTTCGAAATCAGCACTCCCCAATTATCCTAAATTCATTGCAATATCATTCACTTATTTTTTGTAGAGTAGTTTTATTGAAAAAAAAAAAAATAATTTTACTCGAGGGAACATTTTCTATCATTTGAGTACCATTTTATCATACAAGAAAATTTCACAAGGGATAAAAATGGCTCTAGTTAGTCATTAACTTTAATTAAAATATGATGGGAGGGAGTCAACTGTGCAGCGAATAAATATTTTTTAAGCTCCACAATTCGTCTTTTTATTGGACATCTTTTTCTACACTCTATATTTTGATTTTCGATATAAACGATTTTTTGCTCCACTCTCATACATATGTACATATATGTACATAAAGAATCGTTAAAATTAGTATTTATACCAGGTTACACATTTACACCAGCAATAACAACAATCATAGTAACGAAAATAAAGACAAAACAAAAAACAAGTATTGTGTTTTCAAGCTTATTTTTATTTGCATTTTTTTTTTGTTTTAATTTGAATATTTTACGTATTGGCAAAATGTTTTTATACACAGCAAAAAAAGAAAAAAATGCAAAAGCAGAGATGATCTAGATGTACTTCTTTTTAACAGCAACACTAATGCACATAAAATAATACGTTAAAAAATAAATCTGTCAAACGGGTTTCAAATCGATTTGACTAATTTTTAACAAGTTTTTAGTTGAAACACTGATTTAAGCAAATATCAAGTTAACAAAATACAAAAAATCCTCAGTACTTTAATTTTGAGTGTTTATTTTCAAAATTATTTATGACTAATTTTTAATAACCCATTTGTTAAATTTGACACATTTTAATGTAGAGATGCAACCTTGCGGATACTTCTGCGTTTTTTTAACAGCCCTGTTAAAAATCGATTATATATGAGCACATATGATTCATGCATGCCCATATGCATCAATATATGATCCATATGTGTGCATGAATGATTCATATATGCTCATATGAATTTCCATATATGTTCATATGTGTGCATTAACGAAATTTGAGGTAATATTTACACACATGATCATACATTTTCATATGTTTCCATACATGATCATGTGTGTACATTAACGAAAATTGAGGTAATATGTTCATGTATGATCACATATGAATACATATGAACACATATGAATCCTATATGGAAGTATGTGGACATGTATGAATTTGTATGACTTCATATACCAGCATGTGTGAGTTCACACATGTCCATGAATGGATACATATATGTCGATTTTTAACCGGGAGAGTAATTTGTTTTTATTTTTTTAATGAACTAAAAGCTAACTCAAATATAACTAAAATTTTGTAAAATTTAACTAAAATTTTGTTTTTTCTGCAAGGTAATTTTACCTAATTTTTATTAGCTTTTTTACAGGTTTATTCCTTTTAGTTTAAGATCTAAATTCTTTTAATATTTTATTTACAAGTTTTCCCGACGTGTCGTAGATTTTTTGTCTACTTTTTCTAGCGATCATCTATTTAATAAATTAAATACAAATTTTTCAAATGCCATCAAAATCGATGAGGGAAACCTTTTGATGCAGTTGAGAAAGCCTTCTATATCTAGAATATATTTTATAAATAAAACATATATTTTCTAGTTATTTTTAAATTTTTATTCATATTCATATATCTTGAAAGTACATAATGCACGTGTTTTCTTAATTTCAATTTTCATAAATTTATTTTTTTTACCAACTAAAAAATAAAGTTTAATGTTATCACAAAAGAAACATTAGGTTTGTTCGGGTATTCAACATTTTACCAAAAAGCGTTTTCTTACTGCACAATTGGGTAAATGAGAGCTGTCATGAGAGAGTAATATTCTTGTTCTTCTTGCACGAAAAAGCCCAGACTTTTTTTTCGTGTAAATTTGGGTAAATTGTTTTTATCAGCTGTTATATCATCAGTTGGGTTCAACTAGTTCAATTGAACTACACTCAAAAAAAAGTCAGTAAAGTCAGCAAAAAATGTTGCTATGTTAGAAAATTTTTAGTCAGGAGCGTGCTTGCAAAAAAATTTATAATTTCAGCAAAAGGTTTGCTGAAAATCAGCGAGCTGATTTTTACAAAAAAAAAAAAAAAATAGATATCTCAGCAAAAGTTTTGCTAACACTTATTCGATTGCAAATGAAAATAATAATGAAAAAAACTCAAAAAACTTGTAGCTAAATTTTACTTTAGTTAATTTATTTGCTGAAAATTTAAATATAGAAATTGTGTAGTACACTGATAGAATTTTGTGCATAGTATTAATGAATTTGTTCATTAATCCAATGATTTTTTTCATTGAAAAGTCCCCAAAGAACGCGTTCATTAGATCAATGAAACGTATTCATTAAATGAAAACTAATTGAAAAAAATATATTTTTTTTGCGTTACTTTTTTTATTTATTTTTATTTTATTAATTTTTATTTGTACATATATTTCCTTTTCGTTTTTATAACGTTTTTGACATCTCCCTGAAGTCGACTTGAACCCGCAATCACCAGAATGTAAACACTATCGCGTTACCGATTGATCTAAATGGCCAAAACAAAATGATGTCATTATTTGGACTTTTATATTTAAATAATTTCAGTTTGCAACCCTAGCGTTCATTACTGGAACATATATCTATTTTAGTAATTAGCAAATTCAAAACCCTTATAAAAATTATAGCATATCTTACGGGTTAGTTGAAAATATATAATGAAAAAATTCATTAAATTAATGAATTTTTCATTAACTCAATGAAATTTTTTCATTAAATCAGTGAATTCAGATTAATGAAATCGATTCATTAATAGTATGAACGAAAATTCTATCAGTGTAGAGTTGTTTTTTTTTTAATTATCATTTCCGTTGTCTGTACTACATCCAGATAAGCTGCGACATCTACATCTTGTCTTTCTGTACCGGTGTTCTGTAACTATGTGAGAAGTTTCTCACATAAAAATTGCAACTCTGCCATATTTAAAACAGAGTGAGTATCATAATGTCAAATTTAGCCAGAGGTATGTAAAAAAAATTTACTTATATT
This sequence comes from Leucophora obtusa, assembly GCA_949987735.1. Lineage (NCBI taxonomy): Eukaryota > Metazoa > Arthropoda > Insecta > Diptera > Anthomyiidae > Leucophora > Leucophora obtusa. The sequence continues at coordinate 34,299,653 of OX465297.1, read as the reverse complement.
GAATTTGAAATTTTGTGACTCACCCTGTTTTAAATATCGTAGACACATCGTAGAGTTGCAATTTTTATGTGAGTAACTTCTCACATAGTTACAGAACACCGGTACTGGTTGTCGTCCACGCTATAAATGCGGTTATTAGCACAATTTTTGTAGCAAAATAAATTAGTAAAACATTAGCTCAAAATTAGTTTAGTGCTAAAAAAAATATAACTAAAACTTTTTCTGAAAACTAAATTTAAGCAAAAAAAAAATTGCTGAAAATTAGTACACTTTATATACAAGACGTTTTACTAATTTTTCTACTAACTTATTTTTTTGAGTATATTCACTAATTTGAACCAAATACCTAGTTCACAACTAATAGCTCTTTTAGTTCAATCGCTCATTTCATTCATTCAGAAAATATGTTTATCATTTACAATAATTAGTATAAAAGTTTATCAGTTATGTTACAACTCCATAAAATTACCGATAATTTTTTAAAGACACTTGTTTAAATGTGTTAAAGAGATAAATATGTAAATAAATCGAAGCTGTTGTTTAATATTAAAATCTTTACCAAATTTAATAAAGTACGTATTCCTTTTTGTAAATAGAAATGCCTAAAAAGGAAATGTTTATTAAAATTTTTGATTTAAAAAGGGGTTTAACTAGAAAAGCTATCTAGATTTTTACAACAAATTGAACAAGAACTAGAAAGAGCGCTCACCAAAACGAACTATAATGCACAAATCTATTGACGTTTGTTTTTCCGTGCTTCAACTATGGTTTTTCGCGTTCGTTTACTTTTGGGCATTTTTGTCACTTCGTGAGAGTATTTCTTGTTTACTCTCATTTTACCGAACTTTACCCAAAAAGTAAAGAAACAGACCTATTAAGTGGGTTATTTTGCGTTTTTTTTTTCTATACTAATTTTTTATAACCCCGTGCCTAGAAATGCAATAAAATATAGAACGAAATTTGAAAATAACATACAAAACTAATTTCATCTTTTATTCCATTAGTTTATAAAAATAGTTTACACACAAATGCAAATAACGCAACGACAACTACAGATGCCTAAACATTTTTATAAACCATATTTTTTTTTTTTTTTCTGTAATGAAGATTTGATAGCTGTGTTTGTATGTCTGTCTATCAGTGTTATCAAGAACTTTTTTTACAGTTTTCAACGTATTCTGGCTTTCTGCTGTCAAAATTGTTCGAGATAACATAGATAGGAATGCCGCACAAACACAGTATATTTATTTGCTTCATTTTATCTCTAAATAAGAAAGAGTTACCAACGATAGCATTTTTGGGCAAAATATGCTGCCCGATTTTAAAAAATGTTTTCCCGTCTGTTTAGTCTGTGCAAGGCGCTGCGTTTAGTTCTGCCAACTTCATGCTTTTAGAACTATTTATGGTGCTTTTCGATGACTCAAAACACCAACTTTTTACATATGATGCTTTTGCTACTTGTTAACCTTTTTGCTTTTAATACTCAAATTGGAGGTGAAAAAATGTGGTAACTTTATTTTAGCATGCTCTTTAACAGGGATGCCAACTTAGTGCTTTTCGTGCTAAATCTGGTGCTTTTTGATGTGCCAAAACGCGAAAAATATTATTGAAACGCGTAACTGAAAAAAGCGCTAAATTGGTGCTTTTTCGAAATTTATTTAGCGCGTTTTGCGCTTTTTACACATTTTTTGTGTTTTATTGTTGTTATGGCAATATCAGGAAATCTATCAATATTTGTTGTTATTTCAATAACAATAAATTAAAATATCAAGAAAAAGTTGTAAATGGCATCATATTCGAGCCAAATGTAGTTTTGTTTGATGTGTCAAAACGCGAAAATTTTTAATTTTGCATATTTAAAAAAAAACTTACACGGAAAAAATAAAAATTGTACAATTATCGAAGTACTTGGGTAAAATACAACTTCAAAAGTATATTTTGTAAGTTAGTAGTAAATACATATAGATTTATCAATTTTTGGTTTTTGTCAACTTGCCTTAGTTTTTCACCTATTCCATTTTCACGCACTTCAAAATATGTTAATTTACCTAAGTTTTTTCTTTTATAAATTGTCTTAGAAAATATTATATTTTAATTAAAGAATTGTGTAACTTAGCAGAAAACTTTTGAAGTTGTATTTTACCGAAGTACTTCGGCAATTATCCACTTTTTATTTTTTGCGTGTAGTTATGGTCATATATAATCGTTCTTAAGGCTTCATTAGTCTAATCGTAAAGTAAAAAAACGTATCTGTAATCAATTCAATGTGTTAAAATAATATAGAAATATATTTTTATCTTTTTTCTATGCATTGAAACTGTTGTCAAGTAAAATCGTAAAAAAGTTCTGTTGAAAACAGAAATTTTCTATTTTATTACTTGACATTTAATTCTATGCACAAGAAAACGATAAAAAATACAATATTTTTATTTTTTATACTCTTTTTATTCATTATTAGAATGATACGTTACTTTTTTTACGATACTTCCAAACTAATTTGGGCTTTAGTTCTGACTATAAAACTGGCATTTAAATTTTAAAAAATCTAATAATTTTTATTGGATTATTATTATAATCAAAAAACATGGAATAAAATTCAAAAATTTTGCGAAAGTTATTCGTTTTTATTTTTGTTTTAATCCCGGTCGACGAATTTACTGATGTAGGTCGTACGCTTATATTACAATTTTATTTGTTTTTAATTAAACTACGTATGTGAAACACGACAATTTTTTTTTAAAGTCGTAAAAAATGTTTAGTGCTTTTTTACCCATTTTTAAGTAGAAATTTGCGCGTTTTTACCCTTTTTTGTATATTAATTGCGCTTTTTGCTATGAAAAAGTTGGAATCTATGCTCTTTAAACTGTTTTGTTTTTAACTTAAGTCCATTTAGACAAGCAAAAATTAAATTCTAGATGAATAGGGCTGTATAAATGTGACGCAAATAGACATGTGTATGAACATTAGGATGGTTCGATTTGTAGGGAGGCAAAAAAATCGCTCAAGTGTAAAGGAAAATCGTATTCTAGGGATCAAAATAAGGAACTTTGCCCGAGGAACCATACCTCTATAAAGAATTCTGAATCCCCGATTTTTGACCCGTAGGGTTAAATTTTGAAAAATCCCACTTTGACCCATTTAGAGTGCCCCAATCGAGTCCAAATGTATGACCGACCCCCAATAACTTTGGAGGGCCGACCCACCTATGCCAGTGGCACACCCCCAGGAACCCCCCTGGGGGTTTCCCCATACAAACATTTTTTCATGTAAAGTGCCAAAAATGGTGATTTTTTGAAATGTTTGTATGGGGAACCCCCAGGGGGGTCGGTCATACATTTGGACTCGATTGGGGCACTCTAAATGGGTTAAAGTGGGATTTTTCAAAATTTGGGACATCAAAAGTCGGGGATTCAGAATTCGATTTAGAGGTATGGTTCCTCGGGCAAAGTTTCTTATTTTGATCCCTAGAATACGATTTTCCTTGTGACTTGGGCGATTTTTAAATCGACCCGCCCTAATGATTTAATTACTGAAATTTTCTTTGCTTTGTAAATTGTAATTTTCGATTTTTTAAAAATAAATCATATTCATATTCATTCATTCATTCATTCATGCTACCAGCTACTTTAAATAAAAATATATCGAAATCTGGAGATTTCGATATTCACCACTCTAAAAAATTAGTGTTTATACGCTTATATTCACTGTTTTTTCAAAGTGGTGAGTATCGAAGGTCGACATTCGAGATGGGCGCGCGAGTGAATTTTGACTAACACTCGTGTTCACGAGAGAAAAATTTCAGTCACAATCAATTCAAAAATTAAGGTTAATTAGCAATGGGCAGGTTTACCACAGAAACCCGATACCGCTACTGTTATATGTAGCGTTTTATAATTACCTTAATCTGGTGACCGATGCTACTATTGTTTTAAAATAAAAATATTTGTAGAGGTTTCTTTGATTTTTTTCAAATTTTTATATTTGCACATTTTGATTATTCTTTGAAAAAAAAAAAATATATAAAAAAACCAACGACTGCTGATGTATCACCAGAGCTTTGAAGAATTAATTCCTTAATTCAATTTTTCAATTCTGAATTAAAAATTCGATGAATTAATTCACTAAGTACCATATATTGAATGGAATTAATTCATATTTGCTTTCGTTCGATTTATTTTGTTCCGAATTAATTCAATTGCAATAGTTCTATTTATTAAATCAAATGAATTAATTCACTGGTGAACACGTTCAATTTTATAAATCGAACGGAAAAAAAGTGAATTAATTCCTTACTGAATTCGTTCAATTTCATTTTCGTTCAGTGAATTAAAAAATAATAAAATTACGTTCAGTGAATTAAGAAAAAATAAAATTACGTTCAGTGAATTAAAAAAAAAAAATAATAAGTTCACTGAATTGAAAAAAAAATAAAATAAGTTCACTGAATTGAAAAAAAATAAAATAAGTTCACTGAATTCAAAGCCTGTTTTCTGCCGTTCAGTAGAAGAAAACAATAATGTACAAATAAAATTTTTAAATAAGCAATTTTACAGCGTGTGCTAGTAAAAATAAGCAAATTAGAAACCGGATGCTGTTTATCAACCTACATGATTCAAAAATAAAGCCTTTTACTATTAAAAATAAAAACTTTACAGATATAGATACATTTGGAAAAAAATATAACTATATAACTGGTTTGAAAAATTAATAGTTATATTTTTTTTCCAAATTTATCTATAAAAGTAAAGTTTTTATTTTTAATAGTAAAAGGCTTTATTTTTGAATCATGTAGGTTGATAAACAGCATCCGGTTTCTAATTTGTTTATTTTTAGTAGCACACGCTGCAAAATTGCTTATTCAAAAATTGTATTTGTACGTTATTGTTTTCTTCTACTGAACGGCAGAAAACAAGTTTGAATTCAGTGAACTTATTTTGTTTTTTTTCAATTCAATGAACTTATTTTATTTTTTTTTCAATTCAGTGAACTTATTATTTTTTTTTTTAATTCACTGAACGAAAATGAAATTGAACGAATTCAGTAGTGAATTAATTCAGTAAGGAATTAATTCACTTTTTTTTCCGTTCGATTTATAAAATTGAACGCGTTCACCGGTGAATTAATTCATTTGATTTAATAAAAAGAACTATTTCAATTGAATTAATTCTTTGAATTTGTTGTTTGATGAACGCGTTCATTTGAACGAATTCAGTGAATTACTTAAGAAAAGGAATTCATTCAATTCTAGAGAAAATTGAATTCGATTGGTAGTGAATTCATTCAAAAAGGAATTAATTCTTCAAAGCTCTGTGTATCACTAACTGATCACAACTAGCGTAAAATTTTTTAGCTATCGAAATAAGGTAGCGCTACCACAACATGTTGACTTAGCGGTAGGTTATCAAATCGTTCACCAGATTGTTGAGTAGCGAATTAGTAAAAGTTGAGCGTCTGGTAATAGAATTTTCGTTCTAAAATGTACCTTTCCTAACGATATCGTTTTTCCAAGAAATTATAATACCGTTTTCGCTATTGATATTCCCTGGAATAACGATAATAAAATCGCCAAAGTCAGTCTTCTATCGAAAAACTGTCGTTATTCCAGGCGATAACGATATCATAATCCGTGATAAAAGTAATAACTTTTCCTGCATTTGAAAAAAGCTTTAAAACTGAAGAACCACTCAATATTCCACTATAACATAATCAATTTTTATTATTTTCCTGTATATAAAAAGGATGTATGTATCCAACAATTTAACAACAATTTAAAAAAAAATATAGAACAATTTACAAAATAACATAAAAATACGGAGATTCGCAAACTTACTGAATACCCAAAGGCACACTAACCACTAGATTTTAATTGGCATGAATTTTGGTTTTTTCGCTATAATCTCTTCAATTCAGCCAATCCAATCTGTTAGCTGAAATTATAAAAATAAATTAATTAGTTATGCAACACGTGAATGTTCGTACAGGAAGAATAAATTGTATTCACCTTTTAATAAAATTGCTGTACCAAAACCCCAAAATTCAAGAAAGGCTTCCTTCCGTCTGTTTCAAAAATTAAAATTTATGTATGTGAAAATTATTTGAAGTGTTCTTCAAAACAAATTTGAAAACGAATTGTCGAAATAATGGTGTCGGAAATGATATCATTATCGTATGAGGAATATGATATTGTTTTCGGTAGTAATAGGTGATATCGTACATATCGTTCTTTGATTTATTGGGTTACTTCAAGCAAAATTTAAAGCACTTGATTTTTTAAAACCTATGTGCTTATTGGGTTTATTACTCCTTTACTTTACTATGTACATACATGTTCTATTATGACTCATTTTATTTCCTTTTTTCATTATTTAATTTACAGAATGTCGCCAGACAATCCAACACAAATATTGACTACTCATGATTTGAGCCAATTACGTACCTTACAACAAACAGTGACAACAGCCGCTGTAGTAGCGGCAGCTGCTTCAAATGGTCTAAGACAAGTGGCCCCTGCAACAAACCAACAACAACCGCCACAACAATTGACAAATACTTATAATATCACACCAGCAACATCATTATCAACAGCATCATCATCTGGCACACTAAATTCACAACCAATAACAACAAATAATTTGAGTAATATATTGGCCGCAGCCACCAAAGGAACATTTTCGTCACCGGGCTCATTTAATAACAGTAATATGTCAGCTACTTCAAAATATGTTTTATTACAACAAAATCGCAATGGCCAATTTACGGCCTACGATGGGACCACAAGCAATAGCAGTAATAATAACAGTAATAGTACACATAACAATACAGGCAATATTGTTTTATTAGCTACTGAACCTTTAGAGGCACCATTATCATGCTCAACAGCAAACAATGACCATCAACATCAAACTTATCAACATTATCAACAACAACAGCAACATTCTATTACTGCGGCAACTACGACCACAACTAATGACAATGATGAAGAGCTGCGTTCTTTAACTTGGTTAAATAACTCCAATTTGATAAAAGAAATTGTAACAACAACCGCACCTACTAACACCAGCAGTAACAATACGCTCACACCCAATAAACAACACCAACAACGTCCGCAATTGTTGAACAACACCAATATTTGTATTGTGAATGCCGCCAATGCCCATGATCTTATTGAAGAATTGCCTCATAACGTAGCCAGTGAAGAACAGGTAATCTCTACAAATGCTCCGACCGAATTACCAGCTGAAACTCAAATTACCACTTTAAGTGTCAGTGATTTTCAGCAGCAATTTAAACGCTTCAGTTCCAGCGATTTAAAAGACCCAACAAAGACTCATACCATATATGGCAACATATCTGCCTTGGGAGGTGCCACAACCACGGTACATGTGGGTCCTAGTGGTACCACCACAGTGGTGGAATATAAAGCGGGTACCAACTTTTTACCCACCCGACAACTTTTAAGTAACTCGAATGGTGGTGGCATCACTCACAATATTACAAATCTTGTAAATGCCACCAATTTAAGCAATAACAATTCTTCCCTAGTGCCTTCTTCATCATCTGCTTCTTATTCTTCGGGATCGGTGACTCCAACAGTTGCCAGCAATTACCATTATACTGGGTCTAAACAATTAACATTGCCAAGTAATACTTCAATTGTTGCCAATGGTAATAGCGTCGTTAATGGCAACCACCTAGCAACGGCAACGCTGGTTACCACAACCAGCTGTAACAACAATGTAACTACTAACACAATTTATCAAGGTCATAAAACTCAACAACAACTGCAGCAAAATACGGGAGTTGTAAATTTTACTCCCTCTTCAAGCAGCAGTACCACCCATCATCCTCATAAAAAATACTTAAGAGAGAAAATGAATGTTTTAGATCAAGGCGGCGGCGGTAGCGTGGGCAACACAAATTGTACAACCATATCTACTAACAATTATATCAATAACTCTCCCTCTGCATCGTCTGCCTCCTCATCAATATCTCCTCACTCTACTTCTATAGCTGTGGCCTCAGCTGTGGGATCGACAATTACCGTTGTGTCTTCGCCAGCCTCCTCTAGTACTTCATTATCCTCGTCGCTATCAACGGCAGCTATTAATGGTGGCAATAGCCCTCCTTTAAGTAAAACTTCTTATTTTACTTTAAGTGGCTCTTCTACGCCTATAGCTCTCAATTATAGTAGCTCAAACTCATCAAACACTCAACCTTTCATAGCAGTTTCTTCTACAAATTCATCATCGTCGGCAGCATCTCCAACAACATTGACAACTACGGGCATACCACCGGGATATACCTTGGTTAGTCATCCGGCATTGCCATTGCCAATAAATCCTATAACGTCTATAGCTTCACAACAACAGCATCATCAAGTAATGGTGTAAGTATTTAAATTTAATAAATGGGATTTTTACTAAATTTTAATTTAAAGAAAACACAAGGGAACATCGGTCCCGAGACAAATCTGTTCTTCAGAATTATGTATAAGATAAGTCAAGTCAAAATCAACAAAAATCGAGTTTTTGAACATTTTTGAGATGCAATGTAACTAATTTATAGTTTTTCTTTTTCTGTTCAGCTTTCTGTTATTGTTTTTTACTCAGAAGTGATCAAACACAGATTCATACAAACATTCTATTTTTAGATTTTTGTTTATCTCCCAGTCTCCTCCGAGTCTCTTTTTTCGCAAAGATTGCCAAATTTATTTTATAAGAAATACACAATTTAAACGAACACAAAACGTAAAATTGTTAACACATAAATAATAGTCCTGTATATTAAATTTGCTGAAAAACAAATGATAAACAATTTTCACGTGAAACACTTTATCGTAAAAAACATTTTGTTTATATGTAAAGCACAGTAAGTTAAATTTTAAGGCCTCAAATTGCAATTTAATTTATAAAAATTAACAATATTTTAATTTTATAACAAAGACACAATCACAATAAACACAAAATGTCACTTTTTCCCAAGAAAAATAATAGTCTTATACATTAAATTTGCGTGAAAACAAAATCTATACAATTTTCACGTGAAACTCATTGTCGTGAAAAATTATTTTTTTTATATGGAGTATAACAGTTTTTTCACGTGAAACTCAAACAACTTACGGTTGTTTCTTTTGGTATTATAAATAAAAGTATATTTTAACCACTTAATGTCAAATGTATATTTTCGGTTTGTTATCTTTGCTAACGGTTTTTTCCAACTGAAATTAATATGTGTAGGCATTCGTTTTCAATTCAATTTATTTCTTATAATATTTATATTATTTACATTTGACTTAGAAGCAAAGAGTTTAGGAACTTTGTTCCTTTTCTACTTAGATATAAAAATATATTTTTTTTTAATTTATGAAATTTATGTACATTATTTTAAACGGAAGGAAAAAAATTTACAAAAAGCTTTATGAAGCAGAGGTATAAGATAAAAATGAGAAAAAAAAATAAAGTAGATAAAATTATGATGAGATGAGTTCATTGATATGTACATGTTGTGAGAGTTGGCATCTTCCATTAAAATTTGGAGTCAATCTTTCGATTTTCCAGAACGAGTTCGAAGCCAGCGAGACTATGTAGGCGTCGGGTGGAATAGTGCCATGGTAGTTTAAACATCATTTTAAGTAGCTTATTTTGTGCTACTTGGAGTTTTTTTATATGACATTTTGCAGACGTGTACCAAACTGGAGCACAGTAAAACATTATGGGGTGGAATATATGTAGATTTGATGATGAGTTTTTTATTGTCTATGTTCATTTCCGACTTTCTGTTTATAATTGGGTACATTATTCTAATAATTTTGTTAATTTTGTCCACTACATAGGGAATATGATTACTAAAATTAAGCTTTGTATCAAGCATAACGCCCAAGTATTTGACGTTGTTTTCCCATGGAATATCATGGTTCATGAAACGAGGTAAACTCTGGTGTATAAAACAAGACTTACGTTTTCTTGTAAAATAAATAGCCTGGGTTTTTTCAGGGTTAACCAAAATCTACCATTTATCAAAATATAAGCATTCGTTTTCAAATTTACATTTTTAAAATCTTTACAAGTTCTCGTTTGCGAGCTGTTTTTCTTACTGTCCCCACACATATTTTCTCACATTAAAGTTTAAAGCAAAATAAAATTTTTGTTTCAATTAGTCTCAAAAATTATGTTTTGAATAAAATTCAAAAACTAAAAATTTTATGTAGAGTTTAGTTATAGAAATAATAGCAGTTTTTTCTAATCACTTGGATTTAATAAATCCAAAAAGTATTTCTAAAAGTGCTCAACAGATGGGGTTAGATTTTTCCTATTTTAAAAAAATTTTCTGTCCGACACTTCTTTCACCCTAATTTTTAATACCGAATTCGATGATGAAGGATTCTACTTTAACTTTTAATTCATAATTACATTTTACATAAAACAGCGATAAACAGTCTGCCTTTTCAGTTTTATCACTTCAATTTATATTTTTACACAATTGAAAAATTCCATTGCAATATTTAATATTCACTAATTGGATTTAATTAAATTACTTACTGTAGAGTGAAAAATTGCCATTTCTATTTGAGCTATTTCTCCATGTCCAAGATGAAAAATATGTGTTTGGTGAGGTGTAGTTTTTTTTCTAAACATATTTCATAAAAAAAAATTTAATAAAAACCTTTTATTTGTTAGTTTTTCAATTTTTTTGTTTCTCTTTTAATTTTCATTCGTATTTTTTTCTGACATTAAATTAATAGGCTGTTTCATATATTTGTGCTTTTATTGTGGATTTATTAAATCCAGCTTTTTTTGGATTTAATAAATCCATTTTTTGTATGTAAAATTCTAAATCCAGGTGATTAAAAAAACACGCTAAATATAAAAACAAAATTTTTAAAAAATCTTAAGCCGCTCGGAACCGGCAGCATGGAAACGTTTGAGCTTTATTTCCAAATATCTTCTCTAGGCGGTGCTGCAAAGCTATAAAAATAATAAAAAAATATTTCTGGCAAAACTATGACACGCGCGTCAGTAGTGGCACGCGAGTGGATTTTAGGTGGCACTCGACGTTTTGTTGGATATTTTCAAAAATTCAGTTAAATGTTAAATTTCGTTACAAAAATGTGTGATTTAACTCCATAAGGGTGATATTTTTTTATAGAGCTTGAAAATCGTCTTTTAAAATGAATAAAACTCTGTACTGCCACCATATTTTCTTTAAAGAAATATGGTTAATAAAGAACTCGAAAATTCGTTTATCAGAAAATTCAGGGAAAATTTCTAAAATTCTAGATTGAAAGAAGTTTAAATGTTTCGATGAGAAAATGCCTCATAATCGGAGAAAAAAAAGTACGAGAAAATTACACAAAAATGGAAAACTACTTGTAATGAAATTGGATCTAAAAAATTAAGTTTTTTTAAAGGAAAATAGGTGCTACGAAATAACCCTCAATGAAATAAAGGCTGAAAATACGTTTCATATTGACGCCCTTTGTTGGAATTTGAAATTGGGTTTTGATCGTGTTTCGCGCAGCCATTTCATCTGAAATAGAAATGTCTCTGTTCAAATCCATAATATTCGCTTTTTATTCATTATTATGATAATAAAAAACCGCGCAATTTATTTTAATAAAATCAAATTATTGCCCGAAGCACATTTTTCAACTAGTTTCTTACGTACATAAATAATAGATGGCGCCAAATAATTTAACTTTTTTTTAACAAAATGAAATAACCACCAAAAATGGAATAACCCCCGAAAAAAAAATGAAAAGGCAATAATGTTAAAATTGTTTTAATTTTCTTTCATTGGGGATTTTTTCATAATGAAATAATCTCAATATTTAAAGATTAAATAAACCCCCAAAAATTAAATTACCGTCAAACATTTTTACGTCATTTCTTGGATGTTATTTTTTCCCTTTTGGGGTTATTTCATGGGGTTATCCGTAGCGCTGATAAATGCGATGATATTTTTAAGAGACATTTTCTAAATTTTAAAATTTTTTAAAAAAGGGCCTTTAAAGGACAACGAAAATTAGGGTGGCACGCGAGAAATTTTTACAAAAAAAAATTTCTGGCACAAAGCGAAAAAAGTCTTGCCACCCCTGGCATAGATCTATATTTCCACGAAGTTTGGTCGGAAAATTCCCAGCCATTAAATTCGGGCATGAAAGGGTGAATAAAAATAATATTTCTTTCGATTAGAAAAATATGTGTAATTACCAGAGAAGACAGAAAAAAGCAAAATCCGATGTGTTTAAAGCAAAAAAATATTGTAAAAAAAGCAAGAAAAAAGCAATAGTAAAAAAACTTGGAAAAACAATATTTTTTTAATTTTTTAATTCAAGGTTAAGAGAAAAATATTTTTTGTGAACAAAAAAACTATTTTTGGGAAAAAAAAGTTTTAAAAAAAGCAATTAAAAGCTCAAAAATCTTAAGAAAAGGCTATTTTAAAGCTAAAAACCTGAAAATCCAAAAAAAGCAAAAAAGCAAATATGAGTAAAACAAGCAATAAAAGGCATAAAAAGCAAAAACAGCAATTTTGTCTTCTCTGGTAATTATTTCAGCTTATTAAAATTTAACCCTTAAATTAGGGTGACCATTTGATTTTTGGTCACGTGTACTGATGAAAAAGTCGTGTACTGAATTGTACTGATTTTTTTAAAATTTGTACTGATTGTACTGATTTTTGGCATTTAAAAAAAATATTACATTTTTTTTAGTAAAAAAAGCCAAAATGCAAGTACAATGTAGTTTTTTTATAGGATAAATGTTTGGGAATGTGAGAGGTTTTCTCTACTAGAAAGGATTCAAAATGATTTTTCTATATGTAAATTTCTTAATCTAATATGTAGTTTCATTCACAGAGAAGATTCGTGGTGACAACCAAATTTATCAAATGGTTCCATTGCGATAATAGAAAAGCAGTTGATAATAGAAATTCAGTAGTAAATTATCCGGTTGTCATAGCGGTTGTCAGCATGATTCTGTTTTCACAACATAAAACGCTGATGCTTTTTCCGTACAAAAATCATTAAAATTTGAAGAAATATATGTGGATATTTCCATGGAAAAATTTTCGAATCTGTGGGATTTTCAATAGAAAAAAGTACACAAAACCTCAAGATTTTCATTTTTAAAAACGTTGCGTGTATTTGTAGAAAATGGTAGCCAAAATGTGAAGTTTTTCTTTTTCAGAAAACATACAAAATTAGCAAAGAGAAAAAAGATTTGTTCTGACAGCGAAAATTGTAGCCAATCGATTGGTTAGATTGTATATGTGACGCGCAAAATAGAAAGGGACCTAAGGGTAAAAAAAGGGCATGGGATCGGTCTCATTCGATGCTCAGATGTTGTCCACATCAAAAAAAAAATTGATTTTTTTACCCTTAGGTCCCTTTCTCTATGCGCTGTCACATATACAGAAAATTGTTTTTTTTTTGGATGATAATATTTTTTAAAATTTGTACTGATTTGAAGTCAGAAAAAAATGGTCACCCTACCTTAAATGCATGGTGTAGCCATTTGGCAACATACCAGTTTTTTAATAAAAAAAACCCACTTGATGCACAAAACTGCATTTTTGGGTCTTAGGGGCTCTTCTGTGCATTGTGTTCCTATAGTTTAGCGCAGAATTTTTAAACAGAGTAAAAATCTTAATTTTGCTCTATATATTTGTGAAAAATTTAAAACATACATTTTTTTACAAAAAGTGTAATATTCAAAAATATTTGTTTAAATATTTAAAGTGGTATTTTCGCAATAAAATATATTTTGGCGACAATAAATGTATAAATTATAGTTTATAGATTTTTTTTGTTTTTTTTTTATACACGTTAAAATAATCACAATTTAACTGATTGGCAAAAAACATATTTTTCAATTAAAATCACCTTTTTTTAAATAATTTTTTTTTGGTATTTTTCACGTACACGCCTTCAGAAATCATATATAAAAAATGTTTAAAATCGAAGAGATCATGCATTTAAGGGTTAAAGTAAAAATTCCAAACCGGTCTCCAGTTATTATGCTATTATGCATTGGAGATGCAATACAAGTTCTTGATTTTGATTTGCAAACTAGGAATATATCAATAATAACAAATATTAACTAAACAAGAATTTTTAAAATCCCACGAAATTCAGTTTTTTATTTTTTAAATAACTAACAAAAACAAATGTTTACTGTAAAAATACTGTTGTCGTAGTTGTTTATTATGATATTAAAAATAACTGATTTAAACAACTGTTACGAAATTGCAGCACTTTTCGTTAGTTGTTTTCTTAAGTAACTGTCATAAAAGTTGTTTTGTATTTTTTCATAGAAAAACAACTGTTATTATGGTTAAAAACAACTACTAATTACTACACAAACAACTGTAATGTAGTAACTAGCAGACATTTTTAAGTTCACTCAAAAAAGTATGCCGGTAGAATCTACTGAAAATTCAAGTCAAAACAAAGGTATATGTACCCGACTAAAAAAGATGTTATATAATCATATATCACCATATATAAACCCATATATATGTTCATATCTAATCTGATCCGAATATAATTATATCAAGCGAGATAAGCATGTTATCTAACCTGATACAATTTGATCCGAAAAATGGGTCTTAACTAACTGCATCAAATTATATATAAATACATATATTTGATGAAAATTTTCAAATAAAATTTTAGTAAATATTGTTGAGATCAGTTATTTTTATTCATATTAAATAACAATGCCCGACAGAACAGTTGGGCTAACAAAGAGGGAATTGGTCGCTCTTTCGTTTTTGATGCAATACAAAAAAATTTTAATGATGGCAAGATGTTTGAAATGAGAATTGAATGCGATTTGGGCCGTTTTTAGGATGCAGAATGTCGTTAAACTTAGAATAACGCAGTTTGCAACTGAAATTCTTTTGAAATGTGGTTTATTTTGTTTTATTTCAATAAAGACCAAAATTCAAAACGAGAAAAAGTTGTTTTGAAAAATTTTTGCTAATAAACTTGGAAATAGCAGACAAAATAAATTTTCTGTTTAACTCAACATCGGAAAAATTTGTCCGAACAAATTTGTCTTTCTTATAAATGTGTGCGTCTTTCTCATAAAATAAAAAAAATTCAACTTTCGCAATTAATTTTTTTTTCACGGAAAAAACAACTGAACTTAAACCTTATTTATTTCAACATATGTTTGTCCAATTTTGATTTTTAAATTTAAAACGAAAAATAGTTTTTTTCAACCTTTAATTCCACAACGAAAAAAAATTATATTTCCTTATTTCTTTAAAAAAAAAATTATCTTAATAATTTATAATTGTATTTTGCCAAATATTTAAAAAATAGATGTTAAATTCAATTATAAACATTAATTTATAGGTCCGTTCCTTTACGTTACCGTGGGCACCCGCGGGATCCCAAACTTACCTAAAAAGCGTTCCCGTACTTGAAAATTGTGTAATGAGAGCATTCAAGAGAGTGCATTTGTGTTTCTCTTTTTACTAAAGTTACCCAATATAACTTTGGTATATTGTAAAACTAACAGCTGATGCAATGATAACCAAAAACAACAATTGAAAAATTAAATTAAACAAACCAATACGCAAAAGAAATGTGTTATTTATAATAATTAATTGAACAAAATCAATAAGAACTTTTAAATGCAAATAAATATGTAGTTTATTCAATTTTTCAAACCAAAATTATATGCATTTTCACATTTTTCTTTGAAATGCATTTTTAGGCTCGAAAAGTGGTTTTGTACGTTCCTTTACTTTTGGGTAATTTTGTCATTTTGTGAGAGGATTTTTTGCTTACTCTCATTTTACCGAACTTTACCCAAAAAGTAAAGAAACGCACTTTATATGTCAAAGTGCAAAATTCAAAACCAGATCCACAATTTCTATAAAATTTTGTATAATTAGGTATCATGTCAGATATAATTATAAAATTCTATTAACTTTGTTATATATTTTGATATAAGATTGTTTATAGAAACTAATACGCCATTATATATAATTATATATAAACTATATCGCAGATATCTTTGGCTGGAGGCCAAATCGTATGTGATTATATATGTATAATGCCCCAGTCAGAAAAATACAGTCGGAAGAACGTTGGACACGACAGTACATACGTTGGCAAAACGACTGAATTTCAACGTTTACAGTAGTCTTAACACAAACAATACTGTACCCTAAAAATGGAAAATTCAGTATTTTGCTGATACTATATATACGAAAAGTTAAAGGTTTTTCCAGTACCTTAATTTAAAAAAAAATGTATATTTCAAGTGCTTCGATTTCAGTACTTTTGCACTAGTTTTAAAATATATCATATAGCGCTGGAATGTCACATCCAGAATCAAAAAGAATCCAAAATCTCCCAACAATCCAATTTCGCAAATGCATAGAAAATTGCACGTTCTTCGTACAAGCAACAACAATAATATCCCATTGGTATACCCCTAGTTTAGGAACACAAATTACTCTTTGGGAAAACCTCAGCAGACTTTTGAATCGAGAATAATTTTGCCTTTTGTGAATATTTATGGTTTTCAAATTACATCCACCCATCCTGATAATGTCTGCTTGCAAAACAACGGTAACATTATGGTAGTAAAAGAAATATTTAGTCAAAAATTTTCTAAATACAAATGTGATGATATTTTTTTTAAAGGTAATATTTTTAATGAAAATACCAGTTTTTTTGATTACCCTCTAAAGGGCGGATTATGGGACCGTAAACGTAAATGTGATGTAACTGTGCCGTGCCGTAGCTAAAAAGTACACTTATAGATTACCGTAAACAACATTACTATTTAGCATCTATTTCATATGGTTTTATATTTTATTCTAAATTTTTCCATTTATTTGTTAATTCTTATTCCTTATTTGTTGGTTGAATCAATTTTCTTAATTCATTTCATATTTTTTCCGACTAAAATCATTCAGCTGTTTCGATGCCGGATAGAAAATTCTGATTTCAACAGAATGATCCGGCAAGTACGTTTACATTTACGTGTTGGTAACCATTCGTATACATTTCTTCTTGTGGTTTCGAAACAGCTGATTCATTACAGATACGTTTACGGTTGGGTAACTCAGCCTTAACCATCAAAAGAAGTAGGATTGCACAATGTTAAAAATTTAAATGAAAATAACGTTGAAGTAAACATACATTTGGTAGAAGTTAAGTGTATTCTCACTAAACATCATAATGAAACAATTGCAATAACTCTTTTACATAAATAATTGAATGGAATCTTATCTCAAATAAAGTATATTTAAAAATAAACAGTTGTCAATTTATTAATAACTATTTTCTCCAAAATAAAAGAAAAAATAGTGCTTTCGTTAAACCTATGGTGGAAATTTGTACAAATACATAAAAAATAGCGTTACATAAAAAAAAAAATTAAATATATTAGTGGCATTCTTTAACTCAGCGGTCACCAACTACTTTCATTTGGGGTCCGTTTTTTAAAAAATCACGACCGTCGCGGTCCGGATGGTAATAAACTGAACTATTTAAATAATATGTTTAGATACTGTATCAATGGACAAATAAAACGAATGGGTTTCGGTGCATTATTTTATTAAATAACAAACAAATGCTTTGAATAAAAAGAAGTAAGTACTAAGGATTTTTACAATGTTAATGAGAAAAATTACATTTTTTGTCAAACTTCTCTGAAGTTTGAAGTAAAGCTTGTGCAGGCTATTCTCATTAAATCTTGGAGATGTTCATCGGCAAGTCTGTTCTAGAATTTATTTTTAATGAAGTTCATCTTAGAAAATGCTGCTTCACAAACATATGCTGACCCAAACAATGTGAGAAGTTTCAAGGCTAATTTTTTTAATTCTGGGTATTTAGTAGCACAAACAAATTTTATCCAAAACTCTTGACGAGAAACTTCTTGTTTTTGGTGTTTTAAAACTGTATATTCTTGGAAATCGATCATTTCCATCTGGAGAGAAGCTTTATTAATCCGTCGAATAGTTTCAACAACATCTTTTCTGTTCTCAAACAAAATATTGCCTGCCTCGAGCATACATTCCTTGACTATGTCAGCATCAGTGAATGGTTTCATATGCTTAGCAAGAGTCCAAGAAATATGTAAAGAAGCTTCACCACATTTCTCCTGCTCAGTCAATGAACGACTCATGATTTGAGTCGTCGATGCGTAGCTTGACAATAAATTAGCTTTTTTAGATTTACGCAGATTACTGCCAAGTGGAAAATTGTCTGCAAATGATTTGTGTTTAGTCTCATAATATCGTTTAATATTCGAGCTTTTAATTAACGCAACTGTTTGTTGACAAATCAAGCACATTAGTACTGCTCCAGCACGATTTGGCAGCGTGAAACAATACAAATCGGGGTCCATTCTGGTAAAAATAGTCTATTTTCGACTTCCACCTTTCTTTTTTTTCGGTTCATTATAAAAAAATAACTTTCAAATTTAATCAGGTACCTTAACTCTTAGCGTAGCTGGTAATCGTATTTAGAGCATTATAAAAAAATAACTTTCAAATTTAATCAGGTACCTTAACTCTTAGCGTAGCTGGTAATCGTATTTAGAGCACTCTGTGTTGGCGTCCGTCACTCAATTAAAAACAAAACACTGAACCCATAAGCGACAACTAATGAAATTGTTTGTGTTATCATTCCCCAAATTATCTTTTTTTTGCATAGGTTTCCCTATTACTTGTTAGTTAACGGATCATCATCAAAGGCTGATGTCGAGACGAAAATATTTCTCATGAATTTGTTGTTGCATCATGTAAAATATTTTGTATTGTTAATACAAGGTCCGCATAAAATAGGTCTACGGTCCGGATCCGGACCGCGGTCCGCCAGTTGGTGACCCCTTCTTTAACCCGTACTTTTTTACGCAAATGGGAATTTTATAAGTTTACACCATAATTTTAATGAACACGCTTTTTCAAATTTTTTATACTTTCAATCGTATTTGACACATTTTTTAATTTGTTACCCACTTCCCTTATTGCTTAATGAATGGTTTATGAATGCTATCAGTATTTTCTAAAAACACGGATAAATTATGTAAAAAATGGAATCTATCAAAAAATCTATATTTAAACTTGTAAAATTAAAAAATTTGATACAAATTATGTAAAAACAGTACTGGCAAAGCACTGTTTTGAGTAGTACTGGCAAAATATTGGTTTTCCAAAAAATCCGTGCTCTGTCAGTACTATATTTTTTGAAGCGTCGGTTATTTCTGGCTGGGGTCATATCAAACATATTTATAAAACCAAAGTGTTAATATAAATGTATACGGTTATATAAAATCACGCATATAAACATTTATAATTATATCAAATCATAAAAGATTATACTAAAACTTTTTTAGTCGGGTAGTTAAAACGGCGACAAAGGTATTTACCTTTAAAATAACTTAAAATGTTATTTTTAACTGTATCGTAAAATTAATTAACAAATTTTTACTACAAAAATTTTAAAACAACTGACAAAATGGGTAAAAACAACTGGTTTTTTAGTCATTTCTGTTGGTATTATAAGATTTTTTAATTAATTTAATTTTTTTTAATTAATAAAAATTAATATTTTTTACCGATTGCAAACCTGTGTGTAATTACTTCAGCATGTTTAAAATTTGAAATAAAAATTCGTAACAGTTCTCCAGTTATTATGCTTTTATGCTTTGGAGATACAAACTAGAAATATATCAATAATAAAAAATAAAAATTAAACAAGAATTTTTAAAATTCAACGAATTTTTTTATTTTTTAAATAACTAACATAAACAACTGTTTACTGTAAAAATACTGTTTTGGTAGTTGTTTATTGATTTAAAAATAAATACAACTGTTACGAAATCGCAGTACTTTTCGTTAGTTGTTTTCTTAAATAACTGTCATAAAAGTTGTTTTGTATTTTTCCACAGAAAAACAATTGTTATTATGGTTAAAAACAACAAAAACTGATTACTACACAAACAACTGAGATCTGAGTGTTTTCCAAAAAATTAAATAAACTACGTTTTCGATAAAAAAATCATTGACGAATAATTAATGATAAAATTTTTCAATTTTACATTTTACAAAACTAAACACTATAATGGACTATATTTTGTATGAAAATTGCAAAACTAATAAAAAAAACCCCAACATGTTAAAAAAACGAAATTTCACCCAAACCTTTTAAGTTTTTTACATGAAAAACTGTGTTTTTTAACAATTAAAAACAGAAAATAATTGTCTTTTGATGGAGCATAACAGTTTCTTTATAAAAACCGAAAAACTTTACGAAAAAATTCTATATTCAGAAAACACTCGGCAATCTGAATGCCGTTAATCACAACATTATGTACTTCAGCTGTTTAATTACAAGTTCTGTCAAGCCGCATCATTCCTATAACAAAAAATCGTTAGAATATAAAATTTATTCTACACAAAGAGAATTTAATTGGACGAGTTTTAATGAAAATGTTGACTAAACTAATGAGGGTTTTTTTCACAAAGTGAATGAAATTTTTTTTTAATTTTATGGAAAAGCTTCATAATTTTTATGAAACTCTTTAATGAAGCTTTTTTATTGGGTGTATAAAATTTAAAATAAATAATATGAAATTTAAATTCAATAATATGAGAGTAAAATTAAATTTTCATTGTAAAATTAAAATTTTGTGAGCAACTGCATTAATTCCATGAAAAGTTTCAATGGAGTTTCCAGCGAAGCTTCATTGATTTAATGTAAAAATTCATAAACAGCATGCAGATAATTCTCTCAATGTTAGGAAGAAACTCCCAGAAATGTGGAGGGTTTTTATATATAAAAATATGTTTTAAGTATCAGAAGAATTTCCTATACGGTAAAGTTTCCAGTTCTGTAAAATAAACATCCTGGAAATCGCACTGTTTTTCTACGGAAGAGTCCTCACAACTCTGGTAATATTTCTATAAAATAGTCTTTTGAATGTTAGGGATGAATTTTTCAAAATCTAAAAGTTATCGTAATAAACTGTTGTTAGAATATTAAAAGTTTTTAAAGAAATTGTAAGACATTTTTTTATAAAACAGTCCACCGAATCCGAAATATTTTTCATAAAAGTAAATCCCTAAGAATTTTCAAAAAGCAACAAATTTTTTTCCGTTTTTCATAACTACAGGAAAAACAACTGTAATTACCAGAGTAGGAAAATAATCTGTACGCAACATGTAGGGTAGGGTACGGCTAAGGAACACATTCTGTATCTATCGTTTTAGCGGTTGTGTGTTTATACATAAACCGAAAGCGGTACTCTACGATTGTCTGATGAACGCAAACGCTACGATTATGTACTGTACTTTCAACACATATTCATACCCGTAGCGTACCGAATTCGGGTTGTGTGTATAAACACAAACACTAATTGGAGAGAATAGCGTATGTGTTTTCTACTTAACTAATATGCTTGTATACTGTGTTCGCGATGTGCGGTACGCAACCCTTAAAGTACGGTTCGTTAGAGTTTATTTTCCTACTCTGGTAATTACAGTTAAAACAACTGTTGATATTTTTTTAAGAGTAGCTGTACTCAGCCAACACCTAGCAAAAATAAATGGAATGACTTCTAAATGAATCATGGCATCACAAAGAATTTCACCCTTAGGAAGGGGTTTTAAACAACATCTAATGCTGCAGTAAATAACATATGTGCTTGTCAGAAGTTCTTTTTCATGCGTGATAGGAAGTTAATATTTTGTGTTGGGGTTACATGGGAACGTGCTGGCATAGAAATCAGAGAGTTGCGGGTTCAAATCCTGGCAGGTCGAAAAAAAATTTTGAAACTTTTTTACACAATTATTAACAATTTTATATATTTTTTCAATATTCTTATTGTTAATAAAAAATTAAACAAATGATGATAACAACACTTTACTGAACAAGAAGAACTGAACAGTGGGCAGAGCGTCTGCTTGAAATGCCAACAAGCGTGGGTTCAAACCCCACTCGCTGCATGATGATTAAATTAAAGAAAATAAAAAGAAGTGAAAAAGAACTTCCTTATCATTGGTTCAAATATACATCATTTTTTTTTAAAGAACAACTTCCTTCCTATGACAAGCTAATGTTAAATTCATCGGTGAAAACCCCAAATTACAACAACTTCCTACTCAACAGTTGCAGTGCTTTAACTACTTGTTTTTTCCTCACTTTTTTGTAGGGTACAGGATATTAATTAACGTTTTGCTCTCTTCGGAAACGGGGATAGAAGAGAGATGATAGGTGTTGAAAGGAGAAATAATGGGTCATATGAATAAAACTTAGCAATTACTTCGAAGTAATTACTTTGGGCTTAGGAATGGCTTTTAACTCCAAATTTAACAATTGGCTGGTAGCATGAAATGTAAACGAAAATTAAATTTCTAGTCTACTCCCAAGCAGACTAGATTTGTGAAGTAATTGCATAAAAAACCCTGTATGAGCCAATGTTTAAACAGTATTACACAACTTATGTTATCGAGGAGTTTTTTCTGATTCCTATACAAACCAGAGACTATTAATTATAGAGATGGGAAATCAAAACTTACACTACTCACCGGTAGAGGGCGCTGAAATTTAGTATTACCTGAGCAACTATTTAGTATCAGTTTAATATCACCTGAGCCTATATTTAGAAACTCAAAAACTGCTGAAAACTGCTCAAAATAAGGAAAAAACAAACGCAATTTGTCAATTTTTTGACAAAGTGCCATCTAGTGATAACGATTTTGTTGTAACTTTTTTTTGGTGATGCCATACCCCTGATACAAACAGCTGTCATGAAACTTTTTTGAATGTTGACTTAGCGTCAGAATACTCCAATTCCTTGACGGACACCCTCTGTCCCCTTTGGAAATTTGAAATTGTCGTTTTTGTGAGCCTTCATATTTGGGGCAAAACGAAGCTCCACAACATATCTAAATGGTCGCGTTGCATGGTGCGTTGTTATGTTAACCTAATATAAAAGTATGAAGTTTAATAAACTTAATTAAAAGACCTCAAGAATGATTTTTAACTTATAATTTTTTGTGAAAATTGCTTATTTATTCGATAAATTTAAATAGTAAACTAAATTTTTACTTTTTCTTTTTCATTTAATCAGTTCCTCACCTACTCTTATGGTTTCACCTGAAATACAAACGCAACCTCAACACACAACCAAAGAATTTTACACATTAAGTACACCTCAACAATTACAGCACCATTTTCAGCAGCAACAGCATCAGCAACAACAACCACATCAGCAGCAACATCATCAACAGCAGCAAGCAATACGTAGTCCTACCTCGTTTTCCAGTTATGATAATGATTCTCTTAAAGATTTTGATATATCCAATAGTAATTCGAACATTTCAAACCAAAGAAATAACAATTCTACACCTCAACAACAACAACAACAACTTCAAACGCCTTTAACACCAAAATCATCTTCGTTAACTATAAATACTAATAATAACATAGTGACCACACCACAAAAACAAAAACATACCAATAAAGTGCCATATGATCCATTGGTACATACACATAATAAACCACCATATAGTTTTAGGTAAGATACAGATCATGAACCAATTGCTTTTCATATCTAATTTTTATTAAAATTTTCCATTAGTTCCTTAATTTTTATGGCCATAGAGGGTTCCCAAGAAAAGGCATTACCTGTTAAAGAAATCTATGCTTGGATAGTGCAACATTTTCCCTATTTCAAAACTGCGCCCACTGGTTGGAAAAATAGTGTTCGTCATAATCTTTCCTTGAATAAAAGTTTTGTAAAGGTGGAAAAAGCACCGGTAAGAAAATTACGATACACATTTCCTAAATATTTTAACTGTTTTTTTTTTGTCTATTTTTTCAGAATATGGGTAAAGGTTCCTTGTGGCGTGTTGAACAACAGCAAAGACAAAATTTAATTCAAGCTTTGAATCGTTCACCATTCTTTCAAAATTCTTCAGCTGATAAAATTAGCTTGAAAAGTCCAGGTGGTGGTTCAATGGGCTCCTCCCAGGGTTATGATGTTTTAGATGGTTCAAAATCATCAAACACATCATCTCATATCAATTCACGTTTTGATCCAAATTTATTTCCAAATCTTTCTAAAGCCTTTAAGGACATCAGTGATGTAGTACCCGATGTTCCTGATGATGAATATCCGTCCGATTATAGTACAACCAAAACCAATCATCATTCTAATAACAAGAAATACAACTACACAAATAATCCACAAACTGTACAAACCAATGGTAATGTCCCTGCCAATAACAACAGTAATGTCAGCAATAATCCCACTTCCATAATGGGAGCTTTCAGTAATTGTGAGAATATAGAACGTTTAGCCAGAGACTGTGGTGCTGATAGCATAGATGATGTCAATGCCGCTACCGCTATGTTGGCCTTAAAACATGGACCAAAAGTTTTTGCCGAAACTTTCCAAAATGGGTAAATGTTAAATATCACACTCAAAAACGTTTAAAATTTACTACATGACAGTTGTTTGTGTAATAATCAGTAGTTGTTGTTAACTGCAATCACAGTAGTTTTTCTATGAACAATTTGCAAAACAACTGTTATGACAGTTATTTAAGAGAACAACTAACGCAAAGTACTTTAATTTCGTAACAGTTGCTTAAATCATTTATTTCTAATATCATAATAAACAACTACCGAAAAAGTATTGCTACAGAAATCAGTTGTTTTTGTTAGTTATTTAAAAAATAAAAAACTTCGTTGAAATTTAAAAATTCTTGTTTAGTTTATATTTGTTCCTATTGATATATTTCTAGTTTGCAAACAAAAATCATAAACTTGTATCTCCACTGCATAAAAGCATAATAAATGGAGAACCGTTTGGAATTTTTACTTTAAGTTTTTTTTAAAAATGCATATTATCTATTTTCTAGATCACCTGTTATTACCTCTTCACCTAGTGAAGATCATACGTATTCCGCTGGTGGGGGTGGCAGTGCTGCTGGCAGTGGTGCTTCTACTCCGTTAATAAATGGTACCTCTTCTCTTATTTTAAATGGCAATGGTCAATCATCTTCTCATCAAGGCTGTGCAGATAATCAAAGTAATTGTGCTTCTTCAGATGCTGCTTATGAGAGCAGTGAAGAATGGTAAGTGAAAAAATTAAGATACCAACTTTTATTTTAAAAAAGTGTAATTGGGGGTTCCAAAATATTGAAGAGATTTCAAATTGGTATTTCTACCCTACACCACTACGTGGACAGGGTGAAATAAGTTTGTGCTAATATTTGTATCACCAAAAAATATTAGATCTAGACCAGCGGTTCTCACTAAGTTTTGCTTCACAGACATTTCTACTACCTCACGGACCCCCAAACCAGTATTGAGCGATAGGTACTTTATAAATTATGGGGCAAAATTAATAAAAGCAATTGCTTATTTTAAATGATGGCCAATTTTAAGCAGGAATAAGGAAAAAAACATTTTTCAAAATAATATTTTGTTAAATAATTTAAAAATTATAAAAAAAATGTTTTTTATAAATAACTTGTTTTATGTTTTTTGTCGGATCTCTTCGCGGACCCCCTAGAATTCTGCTACGGACCCCCATTTGGGAACCGTTGATCTAGACGCACCTTTTAGTATACCGATCGACTCAGAATCACTTTTTGTTTCGATTTATCGATGTCCGTCTGTCTGTCCATGCATTCTTGTGCGCACTCTACACGTCGCAAATATTAAGATATTTTGATGAAATTTGGTACACTGACCTATGTCGGCCCACTGACCTATGTTGATTTTGGTTAAAATCGGTCCATGTTTAGACCTAGTTCCTATATAAGGGTCCCCCCCAAAATTGGCTTGTTTAAAATCGCTAATTCACTTGGTCCCAAGGACAAAGCCTATTGATTCTAGATAGGATCGGTCCATATTTGGAACTATAGCCCATATGGACAATATTTTCGATTTTCTCTTATTTTATAAGTTTATAGAAAATTTTGACACAAGTACATTTTAATCCATTCGAATTTCGGTTCCAAACAGTGGTGGTCAAAGTTTCGAATTTTTCGAACGAATAAAAAAAATATTTTAATTATGTGTTGTGATACATCGTTTTTAGTAAAATTTAAGGTTTGTTTTTTTTTTCGAATGTTATATCTATAAATTCGTGTAAAAACTATCCGTACTTACGTGAATTGTTTTTATTTTTTGTAAACAAATAAAATTTAAACATTTGGGGCTGCCTTTGGACGAAATCTGTTTTAGAGCAATTACCTTAAGTGGCACAACAACCAAATAATTCCTTTGTTAGCATTTGTTGTTTTTAATATTTTATCAATTTAAAAATACTAAAATTCCAAAAAATTCTGTAAAATATTTTTGTTTACATTTGAAAGAGAAAAGCCAAGAATTTTCAAGACTTGGCAGCATTTTTATAACTACTTAATTTTTAAGAAGCTAAATTTATACATACTTAAAATTTTTATAAATGCTTAAATTTGTATGGAATATTTATATAAAATTCGAAAAAAAAACAAACCTTTAATATGCTAAACCCGAATATAAAAACAATAAAAAAAATTGTTTTCGTTTTTAAAATATACTTTTATAATATCAACAAAATTAACTGTAAAAATAGTAGTTTTTTACCAATTTTGTCAGTTGTTTTAAAATTTTTGTAGTAAAAATATGTTTGTTAATTTTACGACATTGTTAGTTATTCTTAATACATTATTGTAGTTATTTTTCAGCAGTTGAAATAAGTACATTCTAAGTTATTTTAAAGGTAAATATAACTTTGTCGCCTTTTTAACTGTATATACCTTTGTTTTCTGTCATTATAAGTAGATTCTACTGACAAACTTTTGTGAGTGTATGAAAAAATGTACCAAGATTAACGAAAAAGGGAATTGCAAAAATCTAATATTAGATAGAATAAAAGAAATTTAATTAATTTTAATTGAAAAAAACGCAGAATCTGACTGCTTTAAGTGTGAAAAGACTTCTTAGTTGTAGTAGGAAAAAGTGTTAAAAATTTACTTTTTCTCTGAATGCGTCAAACTTAAGAAATCTTCTATCATCTTAAAAATTCTTATTTCATAATTTTCAGTTATCAATCTGTGAAGATTCTTTTGAAAAACAAAGAATTTGTTTAGAAAAAATTTTCAACATTTTAGGTTTAAAAAACAAAGGAAAAATTTTGTTTTCGATTGTTTTTATATTTTATTTGAATGGAGCATACTTTCCTCTATATGCTCCGAAAATTTCAATAATAAATTCGAAGAAATTAAATTTTCACATGTTTTTTTGTAAAATATGTTTTAGTCCCAAAGTAATACTCTATGTGGTAAATTTGTACGTAATACTTTTTGTTTGCATTTTTATTTACTTGTTTTTATTAGAAATCGTATATCTTATAACAGGGCAGAATAAAAAGATAAAAACTATATCAAAAGATGTAAGAATTGCACGCAGTTTTCAAAGAAAAGCCAATGACGATTCCTTGATGGATTTTGAAGACACGTCATATGGGGCAGGAGCTGATGGGTTAATATAAGTTACCCAGTGTAGAAACGGTAATGACATATCATTATTTTTTGGACTACCAGTAATGACACCCACTTACCTTCTGTATTATTTTAAAACATATAATAATGAGTTACTGATAATGACTTATTTTTATCATTATTTCAAATAGAAAATAATTGTTTAGATTTTTTTGAAAATTTTTCGAAATCTATTTTTAGACTCAATATTTTTTAAACACTGGTAAGGATATATGTAACCACATATTTTTTGATTTTTTGCATGTTGGCGAGTAAGCTTACTTGTGTGCAGCAGGTCAATTGTGTTTTTATCTATTAAATATTACATGTCGATATAGCTCAGATGGTAGAGCTGTTTACTGGCAATCTGTAGACCCAGGTTCGATTCCCGCACCAGCAAATTTTATTTAAAAAAAAAAAATACAATAAAAAATATTTTTTTTTATATAATTTATTTTTTAGAAAATCTATTTTTAGACTCATTATTTTTGTCAGTACTGGTAAGCACATAAGTAACGATATATTTTTTGATTTTTCGTATGCTGGTGTGTAACGACAACTCATTATTTTTCGCGACATCGCCATATAAAGGTAATAAGAAATGTAATAACAAAAGTAACTAGTTACCATTACCAAGTATGTAGTTACATAACCACATATCTGGTAATGATTTTCTACACTGGGTATAAAAGTAATCAATATATAAAAATGGGGAAAAAATACGAAATAAATGTACAAAATTATAGCATTTTTACAAAATAATATGAGTAGCATTATGCATAATAATATATCTACCCTCGTTTTTAAGATTATTAGGTTCAATATGTCAAATACCCATTAACCGATTCGTCCCAAATTTGGTGGACATCTTCATTCACAATTTTTTGAAATTTTGCTGTTTTCTTAGCTTAAAATTAACTTTAGACTTCAAACGCGTTTTTCTCACAACCATGAGTTCAAAATCGGTTGCCACTGTACAGCTGGGTTAACCGATTTCGATTCGGTTTTTTTCTTTCGTAGTCAACAAAAAACTGTAGTCCTTATCGTAGCCCTTTTTTTGAATTTCAGTCAAATAAATTTTATATTCCCAAGTAAAATTGTTTTTTCTTGCCTTTTTTCGAATTTTAAAGTTTGTGTGGCAACTTTATTTAAAAAAAATTTTAAAAATAAAAATCGGGCCACGATAAGGACAAGAGAATTTATCTGGGATTAAGAATCACTTTACATTTTTATTTTCCAATAATTAATGAAGGCTGTACAGTGGCAGCCGATTTTGACTTTTTTAAAAAAGGCTAATAATGAAGTGGCAACCCTGGAAACCCTTTTTGAAAATACTACAATAACATATATTTCAAACAAAAAAATAATATAGTAAAAATCAGGGGTATGGCATCACCAAAAACAAAAGTTATAACGACATCGTTATCACTAGATGGCACTTTGTTCAAAAAATTTACAATTTTCTGTTTTCATTTAAATTCACATAATAAAAAATAAAAAGCAAAGAAAAAAAGTAATTCTCAAATTTTATTATTTAAATATATTTTGCGCTTAATTTTTTTCTTATTTTGCGCAGTTTTCAGCAATTTTTGAGTTTTTAAATATAGGCTCAGCTGATACTAAAGTGATACTAAATAGTTCCTCAAGTGATACTAAATTCCAGCGCCCCCTACCGGTGAGTAGTGTAAGTTTTGGTTTCCTATCTCTATAATTAATAGTCTCTACTCCAACCGTATGCTTTCTTTTACATGGAAGTCAAGTCAAGATATCTCCCTCTTGACTATAATATAAAATCTCCATACATTTTGTATTGCGTGTTTTTTGTATATATCTGTCTCTTTTTAGCTTATTGTGCTTTATGTTTTGTGTTTTTCTTAAATTTTTTCGTTTTGTTTTGCTCATTTCCTGTCGGCCATATTGCCTAAATCAACTGATTCATATCTGGTATAATTTGTGAGATGATATAACAGCTGATAAAAACAATTTACCCAAACTTACACGAAAAAAAGTCTGGGCTTCTTCGTGCAAGAAGAACAAGAATATTACTCTCTCATGACATCTCTCGTTTACCCAATTGTGGAGTAAGAAAACGCTTTTTGGTAAAATTGGGATCCCGCGGGATCATTTTATGTATCCTCTCACTGTTTGAAAAAAGTTCATTCGTTTTCGAAGCACTTATTTATTGAAATATGTGCTTCTTTTTATGAACTACCTTTTTATTATAAAATAAGTGCTTTAATAAAAAAATTACCTTCTTATTAAGAACACGGTTTAATTGAATGAGTACCAAAAAATACCGTTTAAGATGTTTGTACCTGCCATTAACTGTTCTCTTTATTTTGTTTATTTTTTTAGCCACAATATAACACCCGAAGAATTAGAAGATCAACAGCGCCACCGCGATGGTGTAGATGCCTTACTATCACTTTCTCTATCCTCAGGTATTGATACTAGTTCAACAACCACCAATAGTCAAAACTCCAGTCTTAGCTCCAACTCACCGATTAAAAGACCACCTTCTACCACCGTCGAGGAAGAACACATATCCACTATGGATGGAAATAGTATTTACCATCATCAGCAACAGCATCATCATTTAGCACAACCGCATAATATGAGTAAAATGGCCTTATTAAGTTCAGCAGCAGCAAATTTATCCTATGTTACTGTAAATGGTAATTCTGGACGTAATTCAACTAATTCCTCATCTTTACTAGATGAAGGTTATAATACGCAAAGTTATTTTGGTTCTACAATTAATAACAATGGTACATCACACAATCACCATACCCATCATTATGGTAGCATTCATCATCATGCATTGACAGCTCAAAAGAAACCAAAAACTTTAAGAAGTTTACGTACTAAAATTAAACGTAAAGCTCCTTGGATGAGATGAATTTGGTAAAGAGTAATGAGGCGAATTTTCTAAAATATTTTTTAATTAAAAACAAAAAAAAAAACGAAAACACTATCAAAAATATAAAGTTAATATTAAGTATATTAAAATATATATTTATAAGCAAATATGCTGCCTTTTGAGTTGCAAAATTTTATAAAAATTTAAACTCCCTCCCTCCTACTTCCCCCTATATTACCTAACACTTCCATCCCTATTACAACAAGAAAAGAAATAATTATATTAAACAAATTAGAAATTATATACATACTATACTATATATATATACATACATATATATATTAATTAATTTAGTAATTTAAAGAAATAATTTAATGAAAAAAACATAAAATTTGTTAAAGGATGTTACCACAATTTCTTATTTTTTTTAGTATTTAAGTGTTTATTATATTATTGTTTAACGTTTTATTGTATTTTTCTTTAAAAACAACAAAAAGTTTAAAATATTTATATACCTTATACATTATTATAAATAAATTTGTTTGTTAAACACTAAAGTAAAAGTTTCAATATATAAAAGTGTTAAGAACGCATTATTATTGAAGAAAAAATTCAAATTATATGGATATGTGATGAATTTGACTTTTTGAATGATACAATCAAATTAAAAAAAAAAAAATTAATAAATGTAGAAAACAAATGCCTTTATTCGTTTGCTCCTTTAACACTTTGTTAGTTAAAATGTTACTTAACTTGTTCTATACTTTCGAGAGCTTAAGAAAATATAGTTTGAAACGTTTCTTCTTATCCCTGTAAGTTACATTTTTATACTTAAAAGACGTTAACAGAACGAACAAAATTTACTGATTTATTATATTACTTAATTTCGATCGAAAGTGAATTTCATCACATAACGAAATATTCTTAAAAAAAAAGTACATACTTATATACCAAATATGCTATACATTGTATAGGTATATTTAGCGCCTTATGCAAATCTAAAATACTATATAATAATGACAAAATCAAAATATATATTAACGTGCTCAGCGTCCTTAGAAAAACAAAACAACAAACAACTTTTTAAACTCAGTCTTAGTTTAATTTTTGTTTATTAAAATTAAGTTAATTGTTCAACAAATAATATACATTTGATCAAAAATAAAAGTTTAACACAAAAAAATTAAAATGATTGACAAAAGAAAATGAATTAAAAAAATTCAATTAAATCCCTTATAATTATAATTTTTATTTAAAAAATAACTTATAATCACAATTCAAAAGCCTTTAAGTATGCTTTGTTTTATATAAATTCTTTAAATTGTTAAGATCTATTTTAATTGTTACAACTTGTTCTTTATTTGTAGCATATTTTTAGGCATTTTATTTTCTGTTTATTACAAATATATATTTTTTAATTTTATTATTGTTAACTTTTATAATATTTAATTATCAAAAAAAGTAGTTAAATTGGTTTATGTAGTTTTTTTTTAAATCATTGATTATATCAATTGATTTTCAGTAGGAAAATTAAAAATAGTTTTAAATTATATTAAATATTATATAAATATACATATACTATATGTAACTATTAAAACAATAAATCTTAAAGAGATCAATTAACAAAAAAATTGTTGTAAATTAATATTTATACGAAGAAAACTTCTATATGATCCTTGATTATAGATTTATATTCTAGTCTGATTCGGATTGTAATAAAACTAATTTTCCAAGGAGTATATTTTAACGTCCGTTTTTTTTTTGCTCTAATTTTTAATGGCTTGTAAAAAACATATGGCCAGGGTTACGAACGAGTTTAGAAATACGAAACTATAGAGCAGGGATGATAAAGTTAGTACAATAGTACTTTTTATGGTACTATTAGAACCTCAAAAGTACTATGGTACTCCCATGACTCATTTAGTACTATTTACAAATTTTCATGTTTAATTTATTTTTTTTTTAATTTTCATACCAAATATTGGCTCATATGAATAAAAAATATATATTACTAATAGGGGGAAATACAGGGTTTTTTAAGCAATTAATTCACAAATCTAGTCTGCTTGGGAGTAGACTAGAAAATTAATTTTTTAATTTTCGTTTACATTTCATGCTATTCTACCTGCCAATTGCGAAATTTGGAGTTAAAAGCCATTCCTAAGCCCAAAGTAATTACTTCGAAGTAATCGCTAAGTTTTATTCATATGACCCATTGTATTTAAAATGAAGAAATTAACTATCGGAGTTTAAAATACGTAATTCAATGAAACAAATTATTAAAATATGTACACAAAAATATTAAAAATAAGGCGAATTTTTTCGCTACGTGCCAGAAACATACAAATTTTTTTTCTAAAAATTTTTAAAATTTGGAAAATTTCTCTTAAAAATATCATCGCATATGTACATCGCAGCGCTACGGATAACCCCCATGAAATAACCCCCAAAGGGAAAAATTAAATAACATCCAAGAAATGACGTAGAAATGTTTGACGGTTATTTAATTTTTGGGGGTTATTTATTCTTTAAATATTGAGATTATTTCATTATGAAAAAATCCTCAATGAAATAAAATTAAAACAGTTTGAACTTATTGCCTTTTCACTTTTTGGGGGGTTATTCCATTTTTGGTGGTTATTTCATATTGTTAAAAAAAAGTTAAATCATTGGGCGCCATTAATTATTTAAGTACATAAGAAACAAGTTAAAAAATGTGCTTCGGGCAAAAATTTGATTTTGTTAAAATAAATCGCGTGGTGTTTATAATCATAATAATGTATAAAAAGCCAATATTATGGATTTGAACAGAGAAATTTCTATTTCAGATGAAATCGGTTCGCGAAGCACGATCAAAAACCAATTTCAAATTCCAACAACGGGGGTTATTTCATTATGAAACTTATTTTCAGCCTTTATTACATTGAGGGTTATTTCATAACACCTGTTTTCCCTTTAAAAAAAACTTAATTTTTTAGATCCAATTTTATTACAAGGTGTTTTCCATTTTTGTGCAATTTTCTGGTACTTTTTATTTCTCCGATTAAGAGGCATTTTCTAATCGAAACATTTAAACTTCTTTCAATCTAGAATTTTAGAAATTTTCGCAGAATTTTCTGATAATCGAATTAGCGGTTAATACATATTTGGTTAAACAAAAAATGGTGGCAATACAGAGTTTTATTCATTTTAAAAGACGATTTACAAGCTCTATGAAAAATTTCACCATTATAGAGTTAAATCACACAGTTTTGTAGCGAAATTTAACATTTAACTGAATTTTTTGATGGTCTTCTAATAGTTTAAATTTTTTGAAAATATCCAACAAAACATCGCGTGTAGGGTTTGGGATCTCCCGGACTTTTTTATTTCCCGGGAAATATTTTTGAACAAAATTGTTAATGAAAACCACCTATATAAGTAATTTTTGTTAAAAAAACACTATTTCAGCACAAATTCAGTCTGTGTAGTGAGAATTCAAAGTAAAAATATCAGAATGTTGAACATTTGATTTCACATAAACTCTAAGCACTGCCAAATGAATTGCATGATTCCAGCAGAAAGCACCCACTACTGGACTGTCGGAAACAAACCGTTTAATCACATTTGGCCCATTAGATATGGTGGCCACAATGTTATTTTCTAAAGACAAATAAAACTCTTCTAGTCTTATTTCTACAACTCTTCTTATTTCATCAGCATTACATCTTCCTGATATATAAACCAACCCCAGGTTATAAAATTAATTATTTCCGTTTATACATATGTTCAAATATCTCTTTTGTGATATTCTTGTCCATTCATCTAAGATTATAGTAAATCTATTATTAGAAATATTGCTCGATATTTCTTTTATCATGATATCTTTTACATGATTGTAGTAATTTAATATAATGTTCTTTACATCGGTTTCATTTTTTGGCAATGCCAGGTTTTTATTATAAAAACTTTGTCGAATAAAACGAAGATCTAGTTATGGTGCGGATTGACATTCCGTTGACTGCGGCTAATTTAGATACCATTTCAGGAAATGTTTTCCCTACCATGAAACGTTCAATGCCTATTCGCTTACACTTTTTTCTTCGGGTGCTTTGTTAATTTTATTTATTTATTTATTAATCCATATTGTAATAAAAGTTATTAAGGCCAAAAAACGTATTACATAGCAATACAATACTGAGTATAATACTTAACCTAATCTATACAATAGCTTATATAAATATAAATGATGCATAAATAACCGCACCCATCAATTTAACTTATTGGCTCCCCAGCCGTAACAATTTATAAAAAGTAATATAAAAAGAGATTCAGTTTAGTAGTTATAATCCGGTAATTGTCAATTTTAGCTGGAACGTTATTCTTGTTGTTGTTTTCTTCAAGAGACGTTGCATGACCATCAATATTTTTTTGTGAACCAAATTTAGATGTCGGATAATCAAATTTAGATACCTACGTTAACTATTAGTCTTTTAAGGCAAATATTGCACTGCGCTGCATTGTCCTTTTTTGTGAAGTATTTCCATACTCCTGACATTTTATTCTTTAATATAAAAGAATATATTAGTTTGAAAGCAGGTGTATTAAAATAAAGTAAACTTACTTGAAAATATCCCATTTATTAATGAAAACGTTACTTATAAGTTAATTGGCCCTTAATATAAAGGAGTATTTTAAATTTAAAGTCGACTTTATTTTTAATCATACGGTTTTTTTCATTTTGTGTATGCAAACCTTATAAAAATATTTATATTTTCAAACATTTTGATTGGTTGAAAATAAATTAACCAATCGGAATGCTCCAAAAATAAACCAAGTCAAGGTATACTGCTACCCATTTTAACTAAAGTCGACTTTAACTAAAATATACATTTGAAAAATTTAGATAGTAAGGGCGATTATTTGTAAGAAACAAAACTTTTTTTTCATATTTCTTTTAAACATTTTACCAAGTTTTAGGTTTTACTACTTAAATTTTGAATAAGTTATGCAAAAAATCTTTGTTAGTTGAAATGCTCCTAATTACTTGGCAAAGATTTTTTTTGTGTGTCAAATAAATTGATTCCCTTTTAAAAGATTTTAACAGTGACATTTTTGTTTTGGTATTTAAAATGTTTGTTATGACTAAAATTAAAAAATCCTATTCCAAACAAAAACAATTTTAAAAATTTAATATTTTCCAAACCCTAATCGCGTGCCATCTAAAATCCACTCGCGTACCACTACTGACACGCGTGTCAAAGTTTTGCCAGCCCTGACCAAGAAGTTGCGTTCATCGAGGGTTATGTTAATTGAGGTGGTACTTAATTTAATTGTTGAATAAATCAAATAAGCTGAATTGATTAAATCCCTTTAAAATAATTTTAACCTTCCAACAAAGTTGAATACGACTTTCAGGGACTACATTCAAACAAAAATCTGAATCAAACGTCAGCACAAAGTTATTTTATTCCATACCAAATAATTCTATAGAAACGCATTTAACAAGTTCAAATATCGATTTTTCCGATTGTGGAAGGGATCGTATTTCCGGGCTTATCCTATCTATTACGTCTAATATTCTAGTTTCCGAGTTGTAAATATCGGCTCGACAGTTAACGAGATAAAGCCGAAACCATGAAAAGAAATAAAATATTTGTAATTTTTTGGACTTTTCCGAGCACAAAACGTTGTAGAAAATATCCAAATTTGAGCCTTAGTCTTTGCCCGGAATGAACATTACCTCACTAACGAATAAAATTAAATAGGTCCGGTGAAATAAATCAAATAAAATTACTTTGATTGGGTTATACCATTAAATACCAATACATTCAATGTCAGATTGACCGATTCTAACCTTTCTCAATAGCGTTAGTAATCGATGCAGTAGAAATTTATGTACCAAATTTCGTCAAATTATCTTTTAAAATGCGACCTGTAGTTTGATTATAAGGATCGATCGTTCATTTTGTACGGACAGACGAACCGACATCATAAGCAGGCACGTAGCTAGAAATTTATTTGGGGGGGGGGGGGGGCTTTTTCAAATTTTTTTGGTTAATTTTTCCCGTGTTTTTTTTCGGTACACTAGGGAAAACTATGTACACAATTGAAAAATTTATTACCTTTACCAAAAACTCGTTATTTTAAGTTAAGTGTGCTCCTTTACTTTTTTTGTGTAAAGTTCAGTAAAATGAGAGTAAGCACAAAATTACTTTTCTAGCCTAAAACTTAGTTAAAAGAAAAAAATTAAAATACATATAGTTTTAGGCTGACAAATCGCACAGATGCACACATTTTTTGCATTTAAAAGTTTTTTAAACTTTGTTCAGTTAATTTTTATATATAAAAGTTTTATTATGCGTATATCTTTCCTCGCGCTCTCATTTGCCAAATTTTCGAGTACGGGAACGATTTTTGGTAAGAATGGTTTCCGCGGTAACATAAAGGAACAGACCTTTTATGTGACAATTCAGCAGAAAAATTAATTTATTAATTGTCTGATACGGATAAAGAAAGAAAGAAAATTTCAATATAAAAATGTTTTTTATAAAATAGTCAGAGGCACAAAATTTTATAAAAGCATCTCCAAGAGCGCAAAAAGGAAAAGGTTTTTTAAACTTTTTGAATATTACCCACCCAGCCAACAATTTTCTGAGCGCTCAGAAATTATGACTCATAAAAGACTCTAAAATACGAGCATTTTCAGAGTGCTCAAATTTTAGAGTCAGAAATGAAACATAAAAGACTCTTATTTATGAGTGTATTCAAAAATTTTTGGAAATTTTTTCAATACTCATAAATGACTCAAAAATTAATCATAAATGACTTATAAATGGCTCAGAAAATTCGAAATTTTCCAGAAATGCTCATAATTCGTAGTCTTTTATGAGTCATAAAAGTGCGCTCAGAAAGAGGCTTCATCGGTGAAGAAAAACACCCTCATATATCTATGATTTCAGAAGGTCTAAGGGCTCTTTTATGCGTCTTTTCGGACTCCAATTGTACACTGGGTACAATTAAGAATGGCTATAAAAGAAAATTTCATTTTAAACGCATTTTTTAAGTTCTAAACTAAATTATATATTTCAAGTGTAATTTAAATTCTAGGTGATTTCAATTTTCAAAAATTTTAGTTTTTTTTGTCAATATTTAAAATTTTCTGATCCGTTTCCGATATGGAGTAGGTATGTTGTTTTAATGCTAAATGAAAGTAAAATTCCAGAGGATTTTGCAAAGTTAGCTCGGTTTTTTATTTTATGGCTCTTGAAATATCTGTGTGGCGCGAAACCTCAAAAATATTGCTCATTTTTAGAGTTAGGTACTCTCTCGCGTTCACGAATAAGTTAAATTTCAACTTCTCCTTTCTGTTCTTTTATTTTATCCGGAATTATCAAACAAACCATTGCCATAATATAATCTTATACTGATAGAAAAAATCCTGTAAAAATAGCAAACAAAAAAGGTACTCAAAATTCGTTAAAAGGGGCCGGGCCCTGCAAAGAAAGCTTTTGAAATTAGTAAATCGTTTTTGCTAAATATTAGTGAGATAAGAACAGCAAAAATGCAACTGTCAAGTGTACGAAATTTTAGTAATATGTGAGCTAAATTTTGTTTAAGCGAATTGCAAATTTACCTTGCTAATACCGGCAAAGAAATGTTGATGAATATTAGCACAAATTGTTATATATTCAAAAGTTGATTTATCTTTAATTTTAATTGAGTTAAATACAAATAACGGTCTCTCCTGCTACAAAAAACAGAAATATTTGCTAGAAAATAGTAGACTGCTTTCTGCAGTGTAGATTTTTATTAAAAAAAATTAAATTAAATTAAAATTAAAAAAAAAAACTGAAAACTTAAAATTGTTTGTGATGTTTTAGTCGACTAATATCCAGGAAAATTTTTGAAGACTTATATTAGTGTATGGACAATTGAAAAAATTTTTCCAATGAACGAGTAAACTAAAAGAACACACTAGCTCAAAAATAAAATTGATTGAAATGAGCATTATAGTCCCAGTTCTAGTCATTTTTATTCCGACTGTTTGTTTGTACAAAATGTTTAATTTTGTATCTAAATTTCCGGGTGTCCTGATATTTTTACTCACAATTTCTAAACCGATTTCGACAATTTTTAACACAAAACTGGTTATAACAAACAATTTGAATAAAAATAAGCAACTGATAGTGCGTCTTTGTTACGTGAACGTGATTAAAATTTCAAGAGGACATCAAATTAAAATCTGAGCTAGATTTGAAAAGCCCTTTGAGGATTTTGTTTTAGCAACAAGCTGACCGCGATGATTATTTTGCAAGGTCTTCTAAAATCGCAGAATCTATTTTTCTTAGATATACTGCAAGAAGCTTATTGGGACAAATCCAAATTTATATATGTATTTAATTTTCATGGACAGTTAATAATTTTAATTTTAAAAAAAAATTATAAAAAGCCAACATTATAATGCTTAATTTATGGTGGAAACAAAATTGTAAAATATCAAAATTATGCCACATTATCACCCTAGAGTACAATCAGATAAAAAAGTTAGTCAAAAAAACTTGTAAATAGTTTTCAATCGCACTTTACTATTTACGAGTATGTACTGATTTTTAGTTGCTGATTTCAGCAAAACATATTACTAATTTTTCAAAACTGAGTGCGAAACTTAGTAAAACAACAAGTGGATACTTTAAGGAAATTTTATTTACAAGAATTCGTTGCTTTTTTAGAATTCTTATTTAGCTTATATTTGTTGTTATTGATATATTCTTAGTTTCGTAAAACAACAAGTGGATACTTTAAGGAAATTTTATTTACAAGAATTCGTTGCTTTTTTAGAATTCTTATTTAGCTTATATTTGTTGTTATTGATATATTCTTAGTTTCGAAATAAAACTCATTAAATTTTATTTTATCTCCAATGCTTAAAAAGGTACTAACTGGAAAACCGTTTGCAATTTTTACTTCAAATTTTAAATATGTTGATTTAATTTTATATTTTTTACAATCGAAGGAAAAATATATATTTTATTTTATTAAATTTGATTTTGATTTTATTTTTTTTTTTAGATTTTACAGTTTGTTTATTTTTAGTACCCTTTTTTTTATTAATTTCAGCAGATGGATTTTATATTGCATTTTACAACAATTTACTGAAATTTAGTAGCGTCTACTAATTATTTATACCAATTTCATTGTACTAAAATTATTGATATTTCGTAAATTTTTTAACTTATATTAGCAAATCGATTATGAATTGCAGTTTACAACAATTTTTCTAAAATTTATTTAAAATCAGTAGACATATATTGCTAAAATTCTCAAAAAATGCCGCTTGACTCAAAACAGTTACATTTCCTATAATAACAGCATAATTTTCAGTAGCCATTACCTACAAGCAGGAAACTTGTAATTTTTAAGGAAAATCAAAGGTTAATTTATCAATTTTATGTTTAAATTATAACAAATATGACGAAAACTATTAGTAGTAACAATAAAAAATAGCCACTTATCAATTAAAAGGTGCGAAAAAAAAATTTCAGTTTCCTATTTGCAGGCACATTTTATAAAGTTTTTTTCAGTAAATTGGAGGATTGCATTCTCTTGATTTTCTAACCTCTTTGACTATGCCTACACGCTGAAAAAAATCGCCCTGCAGGAAACATATTTGCTGGTGATATATATATATGTTTGGAAGAACTGTCAAAATATATTTGCCGTGTTTTTAATACAAAATGTTTGCCAGCAAATATAATATTTTTGCCTGTAAACATATGTATGTTTGAATCATATGAAAAACGTCTACTCGCAAATATATAAATGTTTGCAGGCAAACATATATATTTTTATCATTATTATATTTGCACTCCACAAACATAATAATGATAAAATAAAAATGAAAATATATTTTTGTTTAAGTTGGAAAATACAGTGTTTGCCTGGAGACATACATATTATAACGATAAAAATAAAATAATTGGAAACACACCTTAAAATAAGTATAGTAGTTTATAAACATATATATAATTGCATGTAAATATATCCAACAATCTCTTTTTTCTGCGTGTAGCACACATAACTATTAAGGATTTTTACAAAAACGCTTTTAACAAAAAAATTTTTTAGAAAACAGTTATCGCAATTGGATTTCGAGTCCATTTTATTTATAAAAACTTCAGAAATTTGGCCACTTGCTATTTGATTTCAATAAAAATAAATATTTTTTATTAAATTTTTTGAAAAACATTGTTATTTTCGACGTATTTTGTTAAGTTTTAAATTTGTCAAATCATTTCGGCTTGGGGGCTAGAGCCCCCCCCCCCCCCCTAGCTACGTGCCTGATCATAAGCACCAACTCAATACACCCAAGGAGTGGTGTAGAATACAAAAAATATTTTTTGGTACTATGGAGGTCGAAAAAGTACTATTTTTTAAGCAAGTTGGTACTATTTTGAAAATCCCATTTATCATCCCTGATCTAATGCAAAAAATTTTGGTTACGAAGTTTACAGTAATGCAGTTTACATTTGGTTACTTTTTTCGTTTTCTTTCAGAAACGCTTTGTCAGAATTTTCTTTCCGAAACAAAATCGTATGATGCCTACAAAGTGAATCCAAATATGACATTGGTTTTCTTACTCGTTAAATAGTTTGGTGTAAAAATTAGGAACGGAGTTTACAACATTTTTTCAAATCTTATTAAATAGATCCTCTTTCATCTCGAGAATGCTACATGCTGCAGAAAAACTTCAAACCTGTTATACTACACTCAAAAAAGTTACAGTTACTACATGACAGTTGTTTGTGTAGTAATCAGTAGTTGTTGTTTTTAACAGTAATTACAGTTGTTTTTCTATTGAAAAAAGCAAAACAACTTTTATGACGGTTATTTAAGAAAACAACTAACGAAAAGTACTGCAATTTTGTAACAGTTGTTTAAATCAGTTATTTTTAATTCATCCCGAGTAAAAATAGTTATATATTGTCACATATAATGTGATTGGGTTATATCTGACAATGAATGGAGTCACTTTAAAACACATATCATTATATACAACTACATCTGATATTATTTTCTCAACGAATTTTTTGTATGGTAAATGATGTTATTACATATCCCCAAATCTGACTCCATATATAACTACATAAGCCATATAAAACTAATCAAAATATATGTAGTGACCGATATGATTATATACACTCAGCGAATTATGTAGGTAAAATCAACTGCAAATGACAGTTAAAATAACTGCATTTGCACTTAAAAAGGTGTAGACTACATTTGCAGTTAAATTAACTGCAATATAAAGTAATTTTTAACTGTTAAAAATCAACTGACAAATGTAGTAAAAACAACTACAAACGCAATTGAAACAACATACATGCAAATTATTGTAAAACTGTACAAACAACTTGCAAATGTAGTTAAAAAAACATAAATAAAAATTTTTTTAAAATTATTAATTTAATAAAAGAAACAAATTTATGTAAACACTATTAACTTAATTTTATTCTATAATAAATTTCAAATTGAGAAATCAAAATT
This sequence comes from Leucophora obtusa, assembly GCA_949987735.1. Lineage (NCBI taxonomy): Eukaryota > Metazoa > Arthropoda > Insecta > Diptera > Anthomyiidae > Leucophora > Leucophora obtusa. Next base: position 34,257,760 of record OX465297.1, on the reverse strand, counting down.
TACACTTAATGTCACTTTTTTTCACTATTAAGATATTGTTGTACATGTCCGTCTGTGAGGGATGAAATATGCTGTTGTTTGGCTTCCTTTTTTTTCTCCAGGTAGAAAGGGATGAGAATATAAAAGAACTGAAAGAAAATAAATACAATATTTTTTTAACATTCCCCGTAAATAAATTTATATTATAAAACTTACCTTATTATTTTAGTAATTTAATAAAAAATATATAACCTTTTCCGTATTACGCGTGCTCACTCTTTGGCGTTGTTTTATGACTAAGACAAGAGAAAACATGTTATACTCATATTCTTTCACTAGAAATTTCTAAACAAGTGATTCATACACATACTTCTGTTTGCTTCGTGTGTATGCATACACACTTGAAAATTTAAGTATTTGTAAATAAAATTCAAAATAACTGCATAAAATAAATGTTACTACAATGTAGTAATTTTTGTAGTTTGTTTAAAAAAATAACTGTCAAAAACATTGAAAAATTTTGTTCTAAGTAAATTAACTACAATTGTAGTTAAAATAACTACAACCGCATTACTACATAAATAACTGTCATGTAGTAACTGCAGAACTTTTCTGAGTGTATGGTTCGATACTAAGTTATATAACACTGTATGTGTCGTCATACTAAAAATATATTCTTGTAATTTTATATAACTTTCTATATAATCCCGTAAAAATTAATATATAGTTCAACATCAAATTTAGTAGTCTGCAAATTAAGCGGTAATTACTCCATAGCCAAATAATTTTCACGTGATTTTTTTTCATGTAAAATCATGTTAAAAAATGATGCGTACGATTTAGAAGACAAAAGCATTCAACTAAATTTTTATTTTATGTTATAAAATTTGGGCCTTTAAAATTGTTCAAACTATACAAATTTCAATGTCAATTTAATAGCTGTTATGCATAAAAAGTATACCTACCCGAGTAAAAAAGTGTATATAAAATTATATGTGAATGGATATATTTGCAATATGTAACTGGATATAATTTCATCCGAAAAATGGTTATATTAAATTGTATCATATTGTATATAATTGTATTTACAAGGATACAAAGTTATATCAAATGATAAACTTATATCCGAATTTTGTCCCGATCAAATTGGATATAAGTTAATCCAATACGATATGATTAAATTTAAGTGATAAAAAAACTTTGAATTGGAGGGCAGCAGGATTTCGGGTCCTACACACTCAGGGGTGTGATGAAAATCGAAAACGAACAGTTTTTCAATCTAGAATAATTTGTTTCGCGAAAATCGAATTGGCTTCAAATTATTATTTTTTAAATTAAAAAACTTTTAGAAGTAAAAAAGCTCAGAAAATATTGATTTAATGAAAAAATTGAGTAAAGCATATAAAAAATTGTTTTTGATCAAATATTACATTAATCTCGAATTTATTAGTTAATCTCGAACATGGGTCTGATATTAACTAATATATCGTCGGCTTGCCTGCAAGAAGTGCTATGTTTTTGGTTTTAACAGGTTTTCAGGAGACCGAAAAAACCGATTTATATTATCCTTTTAAGATATTTTATTGACATCATATGCCCTAATGATTCACGACCTTATTTATTGCAATCATTATTAAGGCATATGATGTCAATGAAATATATTAAAAGGATAATATAAACCAGTTTTTTCGCCCTCCTGAAAACCTGTTAAAGAACACATAACACTACTTGCAGGCAAGCCGACGATATTGTTATATAAAAAATAAAATTAAAAATATTTTTCGTATCTATTTATATATAAAATTTTGAATGGTTTTATCAATAATATATTCCTATATATACAATTTGCAATAAAGCAAATACTGACATATGATTTAATATGATTACATATGAGAAAATTTCTAAAAAAAATTTCTAATATATCACCATATAAAAACATATAAGGTCGCACACAATATTTTATATTATCATATATTTTAATATTAAAAAATATATGTTATATATACTCTTTTTTACTCGGGTACTATCAGACAAATTTATATAAAATCAGATATTTTTATATCGAATTAGATATTATATGATGTCTTGGATATGGACAAATCTCGGATCAAACTGTATCAAATTATATCTAATTTTATATAACTAGATACATGTAGATGACCCATTTTTCGGATCAAACTGTATGTGGTTGTATATTATCGAATTGTTAAAACAACATTTGTTTTACTACAATTGATAAGTTAATTTTGTCGGCATTAGTACTTTACAAAGCAACTGTTGTTTTGACAAGTGGTTGTACATTTAATAACAAAATTCAATTTGTTAATTTAAAAAAAAATTGTTAAAATGCTAGTTAAATTGGTTTGATAAAATTGTCTTCAATTTGATAAAAAAAACTATTAAATCTGTAGAAAAAAGTGAAGCGTGGTTAGTCTTGTGGCGTCATTCATTTATCGAGTATCATTTTGGTTATACAGTAGACGCTCGCAAATTAGAGCTTTCAGTAATTCGAACGTCCAGAAATCAGAATCAATGTTTGCAATACATTAAACGCTCTGAAATTCGAATTTAAAATTCCAATTTCTGAGCGTTTTTTTTTTTTTTTTTTGGTTATTTGAATACACAGGAAATCCCCAATTTATTTTTATTCAGTTTGAATAAAGTAAAACTAAAAAGGGGAATCACCAAATTATATATGTTTTTCCCTATTTGTTTTTTTTTTGTCGCATTTATGTACATTTTTGGCTAGTTTATTTGTGAAATTTGATACGCGTGTACATATTATTTGGCAGTCTCTATTAAATAGTGAAATTGTATCATTTAAAATGTTAAATAAACGTAAAAAAAACACTTTATCATTGGAAACTAAAGTCAAAATATTAGAAAAGCTTGACAAAGGCGTTCAAGAGAACCGGTTAGCCCTAGATTTTAATGTGACAACATCTTCAATCAGCTACATCAAATCACATAGAACAGCAATATTAAATGCTGTTTCAAACACATATCAGGAGGCAAACAATAAATCTTTGCACAGCGCTGAATATCCAAAAATGGAAAGTCGTCTGTATGAGTGGTTTTTAAATCAACGAGAAAAAAAGTGTACATTGACTGGGCCAATATTAAAAGAGAAAGCTAAACAAATATTTAGAGAGGAATATCCCGATAAAGATGAAAATGCATTCCGGGCAAGTGATGGTTGGTTTACCAAATTTAAGAAGCGACACGGTATCCGTTTTTTAAAAATTTGTGGCGAGATTCTTTCCAGTGATGTTGCTTCAGTCACTCCTTTTATTCATCGATATCGTGCAAAGATCGCTGAGATGGGTTTAATGGAGTCACAAATATATAATGTCGACGAAACCGGATTATTTTTTCGTTGCCTACCAGACAGAACCTATGTCTCTGCTTTTGAAAAACACGCCCCTGGACATAAAATTCAAAAAGACAGAATTTCAGTCCTACTTGGTGCAAACTCTGATGGATCACACAAATTAGTTCCATTGGTAATTGGAAAAGCAAAAAAACCCAGGTGTTTTAAAAATTTCAATAATCCTCTGCATTACAACTTTTCAAAAAATGCTTGGATGACTTCTCGGATTTTTCACGAATGGTTTCACGGAATATTTATTAAAGAGGTAAACAAAAATATTGATTTCAGGTTCAGTACATAATTTTAAAATTTTTTTCAATTCACAGGTGGTGATCCGCTTTTCTCAGGAAAATAATTTGCCTCCGAAAGCCATTTTGCTTATAGATAATTGCTCCGCTCATACACCTATTGAGAAACTTAAAAGTGACGATGGAAACATAGTTGCATTATTCTTTCCACCAAATGTGACAGCAGCTTTACAACCAATGGATCAAAACCCTATTAAGTTAACAAAGCTCAATTACAGAAGTATGTTTCTTTCTCATTTAATTGCTGAAGGTGGTGAACTGAAGAATCATTTGAAATCCCATTCTATCCGCAATGCTATATTATTACTGAAACAAGCTTGGGATGCGGTACCACAAAGTGTTATGAAGAAATCTTGGTCAAAGTTGTCCAATTGGGACTCTAACCAATACGACAGCGACGATGACGTGCCAATAGCGCAATTGTTGCAAATAGATCAGGACTGCAACGAAGTTATTCAGATAACTCAAGCTCTTTTAAAAGAAATAGCTCCCAACGATTGCATCGGTATAGAAGACATCGACAGATGGAATGAAGATATGTTTGATGACGGATCTGTTTATGTTCTCAGTAGCGATGGTGAGTCTTCAGATAGCAGCGAAGACGGCGTTGTTGCAGTATCATCAGTTGTCTCTAATACTACAGCCATTGAAAGCGTAAATAATTTAATAAAATGGTGCAATAACAGTGAATTGTTTTCAACTAAGCACATAAGTAATCTTTTGGCTCTCCGTAATGATATTTCGGATTTAAAGAAACCAAAAAAACAAACAAATATAACTGATTATATATCAAACAAAGATTAGTTGTTAACTTGGCCATTGTTTAATTTTAATTGTTTAATTTTTTTTAAATACAGTTTTTTAGTTTTTAATTAAAAAAAAATACATGTGATATAATTGGACTGCATTGCTGTTTTGTTGCCATTCGTTTTTTTTTTTATATTCATATTTTTAATTAAAAAAAATACATTTGATGTATTGGACTGAATTGTTGTGTTTTGTTTTCTTGTTTTTATCAAATAAAATTGAATTAAAAAATATTAAAAAGAGTTTTATTTAAGTTTTTGGAAGTAAATTTACTCAATTTTTTTCGAAAAAAAAACGTCCAGAAATTAGAATTCAGAAATTAGAATTGCCTCAAAAACAAAGCGGTTCTAATTTGCGAGCGTCTACTGTACGAAAAGTAATTATATTAAAAGTTTTTAAAATTAATTACTTTCGTGATATACATAAGTACAAATGTTCAAATTGTTAAAATGCTGGTTAAATTGATTTGATAAACTTGTCTTCAATTTGATATAAAAAAACTATTAAATCTGTAGAAAAAAATGAAGCGTGGTTAATCTTGTGGCGTCATTCATTAATCGAGTATCATTTTGGTTATAAGAAAAGAAATTGTATTAAAAGTGTTTAAAATTAATTGCTTTCCTGATATACATATGTATGTACAAATGTTTTGCAAACACAAAAGTATTTAATAATATATATGGTATGACAGTAGACGCTCGCAAATTAGAGCTTTCAGTAATTCGAACGTCCAGAAATTAGATTCAATGTTTGCAATACATTAAACGCTCTGAAATTCGAATTTAAAATTCTAATTTCTGAGCGTTTTTTTTTTTTTTTTGGTTATTTGAATACACAGGAAATCCCCAATTTATTTTTATTCTGTTTGAATAAAGTAAAACTAAAAAGGGGAATCACCAAATTATATATGTTTTTTCCTATTTGTTTTTTTTTGTCGCATTTATGTACATTTTTGGCTAGTTTATTTGTGAAATTTGATACGCGTGTACATATTATTTGGCAGTCTCTATTAAATAGTGAAAGTGTATCATTTAAAATGTTAAATAAACGTAAAAAAACACTTTATCATTGGAAACGAAACGAAAAAAAAACAACCAGAAATTAGAATAATTCAGAAATTAGAATTGCCTCAAAAACAAAGCGGTTCTAATTTGCGAGCGTCTACTGTATTCTATTTTCATTGAAAAGGTTTTTTTGTAAATAGTTGCTTTCCTTAATATAAACGTAAGTAGACAAATATTGTAAGGCTTGATTTTACAAATAAAAAAAATTCAGGACGAGCATACGTACAATTACAGAATAATATAGTATTATAATATTTGTAATATGATATGCTTTATATGTAAAAAGTATTTTCCTTTAGTTGAGGCTTTAATTGTACACTTAAAAATATATCATTCACTTTCCTCTTATAGCACTTTTCAATGTAATGAAGAATTGTGTTCACAGCAATTTAGCAATATTTACTGTTTTAAGCGTCATATGAAAAAACATAAAAAAATTAAAAATCATTCTGATTCTTCTTTCCCGTTGCTGTTCCCGTTGAAACAATTGAGCATAATGTAAATGATTCAACTGTTAAACAAAACACTAATACGACGAGTATTAGCAGTTAAACTCATTCTAGTATTGTTGCTAAATTCCTTCTAAGTATCTGTTATCAAACGCCAAAAAATTCCATTCACAATAATAAAAAAGGCTTGTATTTTCAAACACAGGGTTGGTCTCAATCGTCGTGCTAAGAAACATTTTTGAATAAACTCTATGCTAACAAGATGCTTGGTCTAAAAAACATTCTAGTTAACAGCTCGTTGTGTGCGACGTATAAGAAGCTACTAACTTTTCATTTTGAATACGGGGGTTGGTAATTATTTCTTATTCTGTTTTTGGAATTGTTAGCACTAATTTATTAAACTTAAGCCATATTTTATTTATCAATTTACGTTAAATTATTTAGCTCTTTCCTTCTCCGTTATTAAAACAATTTGATTAATTTATTTAATTATTTATTCTATAATTATTACTGGTATTAATAGTTGGATACAAATTAAAGCATTGTAATCGTCATTTTTGTTTAAAATAATAAATTTGGAAAACTATTTAATTACAATATAAAAACTAATTTTTTAAATTGTTACCATTCCAAACAAATCATTGTCAGCCTGTCCTATTGTAATACTAATTCCTTTTCCAGTCTCAATCGTTGGGCCATATAAATAACATCCTTCAAGTCTAAAACATGTTGATCACCCCTAGCTTGTGACTGCAACCATGAAAAATCACAATCAGCATATTCTGGATAATCAGCCAACCATTTCCAGATGGGATTAACTTGTTGAAAACTTAAACTGCAATACAAATAAAAATGAAAGTTATTAACTATTTTATTTTGATTATATAATAGTTTTACTAACCGAAAAGTTTTAGGTGAACCCATTGATGAAAATGTGGATGATAAATTTGTAAACGCACCGATAGTTGCGTCTTATGTGAATATAAAGCCATATCCGTTTGAGATTGTCCTTAAGCCTTACCCACCGACAATTCCATATGACATTTATCAGAAAATTTTATATTATATATGTGACAGCGCATAGAGAAAGGGACCTAAGGGTAAAAAAAATCAATTTTTTTTTTGATGTGTACAACATTTGAGCATCGAATGAGACCGATCCCATGCCCCAAAAGTGTTCCCTCCCAGAGATATGCGCGTTTTATGAAAGTGAAGTCGACGATTCTAAGCGCAAATAGAAAGGGACAGAGTGATATTCACGATTTAAAAGAATTATAAATGAGTATTTATTATAATTCACAATTAATAATTTCAGAAAATAAAGCTGGATTCGAAAAACCGCGAGCAATATTGATATCAAACTCATGGAAACAGCGCGCTAGGTAGAAAACAGTAAAAACCAACTACACAAAACAAGAGGTAGGGACGACCTACGCGCGTTTTCAAGGTTGACCAACACGTTCCTGACGTCATGAGATGTGTCGCTTTCAAATGAGACCAATACCAACACGATCAGTGATGGTACACCAAAGATACACGTATTTAAATCTTTAAAATGGCTCTCCTGAACAAAACCGGTTTTTACCCTTAGGTCCCTTTCTATTTTGCGCGTCACATATATTATTTTATATTTTTTTCTAACTTTTTTCACTTTTGGCATCTACTTTTCGCCATATTGTTTTATCTTCTTTATTTTTTTTTAACAATTTTCAACTTTGACAATTTTAATGCTCTTTTTAGGAATTATACACATTTTACAAACATCTGGCAACAAATAAAAGAATTGTAAAACTACCTAAGATTATTTTGGGTCGCGTACATGAAATTTTTTATCATTTTCCTATAATAGGTCCATTCGATTACTTTTCTCAGTCAAGTCCAGTAAGAATTACTCAGTACAAACTTACAGAGAGTAAGACAAGATTTGCTCTCAAAATAAAATTTTCCCAAACATGTACACGAACAGAAAATTTGCAACAATTTGCAAGTTTGTAGACACAGCTGATTACAACACCAAATATACAAAGAAATTTTAGGTGGTCGCTATGGAAGACGATATTTTTTGATGTTAAATCTTAAGCAGAAACTTTTTAGAAGGTTTTATTGTATTTCCCATAATTTATTTTGAAAATTTCATTTCTTTAAATTTCCATAAAAAACATAATTGTAAAATATTTTTTTTTGTTTTCAATAAACGAACATGTGTTTTCGAATCATATTTTTTCAGCTTGCAAATTCTTACGGGCAAAAATTTACCCAGTAAAAATTTGCAAGAAGAAGAAGAAGACTTAGAAACTCTCATCATAGAACTGTCACTTTATTCTCTCTTTTTTCTTTCTGTTTACTGAGTATTTGTGTTAACGAACGCCATCCAGTAAAAATTTGTACAAATTAGGTCCATTCGATTACTGGATAATTTGTACAAATTTTTACTGGATGCCCGACTAAAAAAGAAATTATATAATCATATATCACCATATATAAACCCATATATACGTCCATATCTAATTTGATCCGAATATTGGAATATATAATTATATCAAGCGAGATAAGCATGTTATCTAACCTGATACAATTTGATCCGAAAAATGGGTCTATCTAACTGCATCAAATTATATATTAATACATAAAATTTTATGAAGATTTTAAAATGAAATTTTAGTAAATATTGTTGAGATCACTTTTCATTCATATTAAATACTAATGCTTAATGTTTAGAAAAATTTTTGCTAATAAACTTGGAAATAGCTGACAAAATAAAACATTACAAAAATTTGTCGGAACAACTTTTTCTAGGTTAGAGTTTTGGTCTTTCTTATAAAATGTGTGTCTAATAAAATAAAAAAAATAACTTTCAGAATTAATTTTTTTTCACGGAAAAAATAACTGAACTTAAGCCATATTTATTTCAACATATGTTTTTCTAATTTTTATTTTTAAATTTAAAAATTGCAATTAAACTTTTTAAAATTTTGTATAATTAGATATCATGTCAGATATAATTATATATAAAATTAATACAATTTTCTATTAACTTTGTTAAGTATATATTTTGATATAGGATTGTTTATAAAAGCTTATATGCGATTATATATAATTATGTATGAACTATATTTGCAGATCTCTTAATATATGGCTGGAGACCAAATCGCATATGATTATATATAACGTTATATCAAACATATTTATAAAACCAAAGTGTTAATATAAATGTATATGGTTATATAAAGCCACGCATATAAACATTTAAATTTATATCAAATCATATAAGATTATATGAAAACTTTTTTAGTCGGGTGGCTGGAGATTTTATCTCTCGTGTAGATGCGCCTTAGGAAATAGTTTTTACCAAGCATGTTTGTATAATATAACATACGCTAATTTTTTGCGTGTACAAACTAAATAATTAAAACTAAAACTAAAAGTACACAGAACAAAATTTGTTCATAATTGGTATGAATTGCTTTCATTGAATTCAGTTCATTATATGTATGAACAAATTCATACAAGGCGTGTTCGTTTACTTACTACAAGTTACTACTTTTACTACAGCTGGAAAAATTCAATACAAAAAGTAAACAAAACTTTCCAATTGTAGTAAAAGTAGTAAGAAATTCGAGTAAACGAATACACTCACAATGTATGATATTTTCTTTAAATTTATATTTCAATAAAAATTTAAAAAAACAACTTAGTTTGAAAAAGAAAAATGGCAAACGATTTTTCTATTTTGTTTTGAAAAAGTTAATTGAAAATGAAAGCGGATCATTGGCCGTGGAAAACGAAAAGGTATGTGCCATATTGTTTATATACACATACATATATATTAATGTTTTTAACACCATTATTTTTAACCATTTTAGATAAATATCAATACAATTTTCGTGTTACCTAAGAAAGGACTAATAACATCCGATAATGGCTTAAATTTAATTCCCACGACAGTGCAATGGATTTAGCTGAATATGCAGAGAGTAATTTTACTGCTTAACAAGACTATTGAACCCCCGTATGTACCCGGTTTCTGGAAAAACGCCTCATTGTGTAGCTCAAGAACCTTCTATCCCTCAAGTAAATCGGAATGGTATATATTTTGGGATTTATGTATTTTCGTTAACTGAGCATAAGAATCTTCAGCAGATGTTCAATATTTCATTATATTCCGATTGTTATTTTTTTTAAATAAAATATAAAAATCCATCTCTATTGGACTTTTTAGTCGGTTTTAATTAAAGAGAAGCTTATAATTTTGGTTATATCATTCAGTTTTAGTAGAATTAATGGATAAATTAAAAAGAAATCCATAATGAATTTTTTCATAATATGTATGAACAAATTCATACATTGTATGAAAATGTTTTGGGAAAAAAAATTAATGCTATATTCATACATATTATGAAAAAATTTCTTCCAAGTATGAATTTTTTTTTGTGTGTACTTGGGTAAAACTTATAAAGAGATCAACTTATTTATATGAGCGTATTGTGAGGATTGGCACCTTCTTAAAAAATTCTCCGTTAAATACTCTAATTTAACATTGACATTGGGAAAACCAGCAAGTGTATGCAGTCTTTGGGTTGAATAGTGCCAAGGAAGCATAAAAATCATCTTCAACAGCTTGTTTTGTGACACCTGAAGCTTTTTTGTATGACACTTTGCTGATGTGACCAAACAGGGGAACAATAAAACATGATTGGGTGAAAAATAGCTTTAATTGTTAATTTGTTGTTACCAATTGACAGTTTCGATTTTCTATTTATTAAAGGGTATATGATTTGAGTGACTTTTTTATTAATTTTATTCACAATATACGGAATGTGGTTTTTGAAATTTAATTTGCTGTCAAGAACAACGCCTACATATTTAACATTTTGTTCCCATGGAATATCGTTGTTGATGAAATGTAAAGGATTTTGTGGTGTGAAGCAAGACTTTCGTTTTCTCGTTGTTGTTGTTGTTGTTGTAACGGCTTTAAAATGAGAATTTGTAGTTAATAATTCTCATTTAAAGCCGGAGTGACAATCCTTGCTCGGATAAATTCGAAGATTAGAATACATCCGAATCGTTCCGGCACATAGTCCGATTGCCGTGGGAACCGGGTTATACCGCCCATACTCGGTCGGCAGAGCTTCGTCAGCGTTAACAGGGGACACCATGTCCAAGGTGGACTGTGGGTGAGGTTGGCATTTGGAAATAATTTCCCTTGACCCCCTCGTTTTCTCGTAAAGTAAATTGCTTTTGTTTTATCCGGGTTTATTAAAATCTTCCACTTGGTAAAATAATTATTTAGTTCAGTCAGGGCTGTCTCTTCTAAGTTGTTTATTATATTTACAGAATATATGTCTGAGCTTAGGATGGAGGTGTCATCAGCAAAGATTGAAGTTGTACATCCAGGATACGAAGGAATATCTGCTGTGTAAATATTGTATAAAACTGGCGATAAACATGAACCTTGTGGACATCCAGCTTTTAGATTTACCTCTCGTGAATAAGTTTTTCCAATAAAAAGATTAAAGGATCTTTCACTTAGAAAGCTTAGCACTATTTTTATTATTTCAATTGGGAAATTAAAACGTTTTAAATTAAAACTGAGGCCGTAATGCCAGACTGAATCAAAGGCAGATTTGATCTTCCATTTTCAAATTTATTTCAAACTAATTTTCTAATTTTCATAAGCGGCTGAGGAGTATTATGCTGTTTTCTAAAACCAGATTGTTGTGAAGGAAAAATTTCATTGGACTCAACAAAATCTAGTATTTTCTCCTTAATAATTTTTTAAAAAATTTTACTTATTGATGGTAAAAGACTTATTGGCCTGTATGATTGTGGGGATTCAGCAGGCTTGTTTGGTTTGGGTATTGCTATCGTTTTTGATATTTTCCACTGATTTGGAAAATAACTTAGTTTTAAGCAATCATTAAATATGTTTGTGATATATTTAATTCCCTTTTTTGGCAAATTTTTTAAACATTTATTTATTTCATCAGCGCCAGGCGCTTTTTTGTTTTTTAGAGCCTTTTTTAAGCTTAACGTATTTTCGACAGATATATAGTAATTTTGGTTTATATGTATAGCTTGAATTTGTTTAATACTATGTGCGTTCCCGTACGTTACCGCGGGTACCCGCGGGAACCCAAAACAGCCCAAACAACAACAATTTACACGAAATTTTGAGGTCGGGAACGCTTTTGGGCTAGTTTGGGTAACCGCGGTAAAGTACGGGAACATTCATACTGTTAACGACATTGTTTACTTCAGATATCGTTGTCATCGCTGATATGAATTGAAACTTGGTTGTTTAATTCAAAAGTATTTGCTAATATATTACATTTTTCTTCCAGTGTGCAATAAGTTGTTGCGTTATCTTTCAAGATAGGAATATTTTTACGTTTCTTTTTTAACATTTTTGATAAATTCCAGAACGGTGAAGAAGATTTTTCCAATGTAGATTTCATCGGTGATAGATTTCTTTAGTCTAGTCATTTGTTGGTGATCGATTATATCCCTATACCTTTTCCAATTCCTTCTGTAAATATTTCTAAATTGTATTAGAATTTTTATATTATTTGGCAACGGTTTATTATTTACGAGTTTTCTTTTAGGCATCTTTAATTGTATTATTTAAATATGAAATCATTTCGTCTATTTGAGATTGATTAGATAGTACTGCAAAATTTGGTGAATTTGGGAGATTTCGTTTTATGTATTGAGAAAATTTGGACCAATTTACATCTTACATCTTACATCTTACATCGTACATCTTATTTTCAATTAAATTAAAACTTGCCTTAATGTTACCAATATTGTTTAATATTGTAGTTAAGTTAAACCTGCATTATGAGACACACCATTAATGGTGTTACAAACTTGTATTGTCTCCTACATCAAAAAACATAAAAATAATTAAATTAAGTTTTTTTTTATTATTTTGCAGTTTACCAAGCCACATGTATAAACAAAATTGTTTTTCAGTTTGCTTACAAATTGAATTTATTTTTTGAAAAAATAATTAGGTTGTTCATAAGGGGTGTGCTATCTGTTGTATCGTTGTATCGTCCTAACAAAAAACAGAGTTGTTAAAATTTTTATTTGTGTTTAACAACGATTTTCTATTCAGTTTTCTATCGGTTAGCACACTCAAACATAGGACACTAAACATACGTAAAAATGTTGTATCGTGCTATTCTCAAATGTTGTATTTTTTCAATTTAATTTTTAACAACTCTGTTTTTTGTTAGGACGATACAACGATACAACAAATAGTACACCCCTTGTGAAAACCCTTAATGTTTTCATCTGCTGAACGTAGTGTTTCCAATTCGGTTAATCGATTAACCGATTCCTCGATTAATCGTCTCTATTTCGGTTAATGTCGAAACAAATAATTTAAAACTCAAATAATTATTCGACCCGAATAATCGGTTAAAATTGGTCGGTTAACCGGTTACATTTTTAATATGGAATTTTTGCTTAATTTTTTCCCAAAACTTCACAATTTTCTTAATCTGGGCTACAAAATTACCAGAAAAGCTTAGAAAAAACAAATACTAACTAAAATAGCATCAAATTCTTTAAAAATCGTGTGAAATAGGTCCTTAAGCCTTTAAATATCTTTTTCGAGCAACCGCAAACAAGTCGACATTGTACCATCAGACTCCCAATTTTTAATAAAATTTTGCGCAAATGTTTTAAAAAAAATATGTATCAAAATTTCTATTTGTAAAAAAGCCTTAATAACATAGCAAAAGGCTAAAATGAAGGTGTTTTTTAAAACTTCACAAAACACACGAAATACACGACTGGCTGGAGGATGCTTTATGAAATAAAATAGACAATTTTGCATTACTGTTTCAATTCTTTTAAAAATTTAAACTAATATAAATTATATCTCCATGTCCTTTAAGACAAGGCTGCATTTATTTTAAAACTGTTACACAATTAACATGTTAATTCTGTAAGAACTTTAAATTTTCTTATTTTTCCTAAGAAAGTGTACATACACATCGGCTCAAAACCACATCAATTCTAAAACATGTTCCACTAGAGCAACATTGAACCCCAACCCGTTTCAATGAATTTAAATTCGAATTAAAACAAATAATCTAAATTTAAAAAATTTTAATTTATATAAAGGGTTTTCACAAGGGGTGTACTATTTGTTGTATCGTTGTATCGTCCTAACAAAAACAGAGTTGTTAAAAATTAAATTGAAAAAATACAACATTTGAGAATAGCACGATACAACATTTTTACGTATGTTTAGTGTCCTATATTTGAGTGAGCTAACAGATAGAAAACTGAATAGAAAATTAAAACTAAAAACAAAAATAAATTAAACACAAATAAAAATTTTAACAACTCTGTTTTTTGTTAGGACGATACAACGATACAACAGATAGCACACCCCTTATGAACAACCTTATAGAATTTGACTTCTGTAACTGCACACTAGGGTTATGACTCATTTTGAACAAAAAGTTTACCTATCACCACGTGATAGGCAATACTAAATTAATAATTAAAATCGTATTTGCGGGTCATTTTGTCAAAAAACCTTCCGCACCAAATGCAATTTCTAAAAAAAATTTTGCTAGGGGATTTTGCATAATTTACATAACGAATTATTACAAGAATTATTGTAAACGACAAAAAATGTATCCAAAAGTCCCTCCAAAAAGGTTTCGTAATATTTACCGTAAATAGCTTTTAATACGCATCGTTTGAATTTCATTTGTTTAAAACTTCGGAGGAATATTTTAATTAAACTAAAACAATATAAACCAAATTTCAACTCTATTGGTGCGGGAACTTTTTTGACAGCAGCGAAAAAGTAAGATTGCGTTTTCTCTTAATATTTTTTATGGCCTTTTTGGCTAGGGCATGTAAAATTTGATATTTGCAAAAAAAATCAAAAAGTCATAACACTACTGCACACTCAGTGAATTGTCTATTTGCTGATGATGCAATTTTTCATAAAATTTTATGAAAATTTTCATATTATTTATTAAAAATGTCATACACCCAAAAAAGTTTTTTTAGAAAGAGATTCATACAAATTGTGAAGCTTTTTCATAAAATTTAATAAATTTGGCTTTTACTTTTTGAAGAAAACTTCATTAGCTTATTGAAAATTTTGTTTACAGCTCGTCCGATAAAATTCTCTCAGAGTAAAGGGCGGATTATGGGACCGTAAACGTATATGTGATGTAACTGTACCGTGCCGTAGCTAAAAAGTACACTTATAGATTATCGTAAACGACATTACTATTTAGCATATATTTCATGTGGTTTTATATTTTATTCTAAATTTTTCCATTTATTTGCTAATTTTTATTCCTTATTTGTTGTTTGAATCATTTTTCTTTATTCATTTCATATTTTTTCCGACTAAAATCAGTCAGCTGTTTCGATGCCGGATAGAAAATTCTGATTTCAACAGAATGATCCGGCAAGTTCGTTTATATTTACGTGTTAGTAACCATTCGTATACATTTCTTCTTGTGGTATCGAAACAGCTGATTCGTTACAGATACGTTTACGGTAGGGTAACTCAGCCTTGAGTGACCCTACCGTATGAAATTAATAAAGAAAAATGATTCAAACAACAAATAAGGAATAAAAATTAGCAAATAAATGGAAAAATTTAGAATAAAATATAAAACCACATGAAATAGATGCTAAATAATAATGTCGTTTACGATAATCTATAAGTGTAATTTTTAGCTACGGCACGGTACAGTTACATCACATATACGTTTACGGTCCCATAATCCGCCCTTCAGCCTTAAGTACGCTCAAACTTTAAGGCTGAGTTACCCAACCGTAAACGTATCTGTAACGAATCAGCTGTTTCGAAACCACAAGAAGAAATGTATACGAATGGTTACTAACACGTAAATGTGAACGTACTTGCCGGACATTCTATTGAAATCAGAATTTTCTATCCGGCATCGAAACAGCTGAATGATTTTAGTCGGAAAAAATATGAAATAAATAAAGAAAATTGATTCAAACAACAAATAAGGAATAAGAATTAACAAATAAATGGAAAAATTTAGAATAAAATAAAAAACCACATGAAATAGATGCTAAATAGTAATGTCGTTTACGGTAATCTATAAGTGTACTTTTTAGCTACGGCACGGTACAGTTACATCACATTTACGTTACGGTCCCATAATCCGCCCTTTAGGTCATTTTTTTTACTGTTAATGGCCTTTAGTAACGAAAAAAATACTGAGAAACAAAGTAAATTGGTATTCTCAATTAACTGAAATTAATCGCAAAGAGAACTCAAATTTTTTTATCGATGCCTTTAATGAAAATTGTAGCTGTAGGAAGAATCTTATTAAAATTTAAAAAACTTTAGGTACAGCATTTCTTTAACCCTTCAGACCCAGCATACATGATTGTGAGATGTGATGTTTTCTCTTAAAATTATAAATATTTTCAATACTAATAGGTTTATTTAGATAAAAAATTTCAGTTATACTTTTAGCTAAATTATATTTCAGAAAATAGGAATTGACACCAGGAAATTTTAATAGTTTTAGTACCATTTTACCTTAAAGTTATAAAATTAATACATTTTTGCAAGCTAGTTGGGTCTGAAAAAGTTAAATGCAATATTAAATTTTATAGTGTCAGTATTGATTAAAAATCACATTCAAAGAAATTTTGTATCTAAGCTTTTCAGATTTTAAAATTTTTTTCTAAATAAAAAATCTACGTTAAGTAATCGATATGTAACAGTTTTAGGTTTGCTGTTCTTAACTTACTAATATTTTGTTAGTTTCAGCAGTTCTTTCTGCCATCTTCAACGAAATTTTAGTAGATTTAGCAACATTTTTACAGACCTTTTTTTAAAAAATCTCAGATCCCGAAACTTTTCAACCTTCGAATATGAAAACTTTTTTATTAAATACATCGTATTCATATATGACGTTAATATTTAATGAAAAGAGTAAGCTTTTTGTGTTTTAATTAATAAAAAGTTAATGAAATACATTAATTTAGCATTAAACGATTAATCGATTAACCGCCAATTTTCTCGAATAACCGACCCGAATAACCGAAATTATTTCCAAATGCCAACCTCACCCACAGTCCACCTTGGACATGGTGTCCCCTGTTAACGCTGACGAGGCTCTGACGACCGAGTATGGGCGGTATAACCCGGTTCCCACGGCAATCGGACTATGTGCCGGAACGATTCGGATGTATTCGAATCTTCGAATTTATCCGAGCAAGGATTGCTACTCCGGCTTTAAATGAGAATTATTAACTACAAATTCTCATTTTAAAGCCGTTACAACAACAACAACAACCGATTAATCCATTTTAGTGATTTTTCGAATAATGCATTAACCGGTTAACCGCCTATGTCGAATAATTGGAAACACTAGCTGAACGGCAAAAAAAACTTCAATTCAGTGAACGAAATTTTGGGTTTTCGATTCAGTAAACGTATGTTTTTTTTATTGTTTACAATTCACTGAGATCGAAGTCCATAGATTTCGAAATCAGTCTTGAATTAATTTAGTTGGGAATTAATTAAACTTTTATGCCTTGATTGATTTAACAAAAAGAACAATAGCAATTGACCTCGTTTAAAAATAAATCGAACCGTGCTAAATTTGAATTTACTGCATCCAATATATTGCATTTGAGAATCCATTGATTTTTAAACTCACAACCACACAAATTGAATTAAGGAATTAATTCTTCTAAACTCTGGCCGAGATGAGCTCTTTTCAATACTCACAACTCAAATGGAAATTATATAATTAATTTTTAATATACAATCGGCCATACCGAGTTCTGTAAGCAATTTTCCATTGTTGATTTCTTACAAAATGTGTTAAATGTACGATCTTTTGGAAATCCTAATATTTCACGTTCCTCATAAATGCGGTAGGTAAAAGTGCTTTCATAAGTGCCAATAAAGAAACGCGCATGAGCACATATTAACTGATCTATTATAGCGATACCACCATCCTTGAGCAATGATTTTTGGTAAAGATTCTCAGTGGTGAAGCGAACAATACGATAGCGTGTAATATACGATTTTAGATTTTTAATTTCAAAAGCACTAGCGTCGGTAGCCAGAAACACTGTGGTGAGATTATGATTTTGTAAATGATATTTGATTTGTAAAGCAGAGGATTTGAGAGTAGGTGTTGTAGATTCACGGCCATACAAAAAATCTCCCCGTCTTAAATGAGCACATAAGTATTGACCACCAAAGGCTTTACCCTTATTTTTTTGGCTCTCATATTCCCACATTGGAGGTCTTTGGACATTATCTGTTTTATCACAGCTGTCAAAGTTTGCATGACGATAGTCCGCTGCAATTTTTATTAAATTATCGGCAAAGCGCATTGAACGGCGGGCTTTCCAAAATTCCCGATCAGCCCAATGTTCATGTAAAACTATTTCTGCATTAAATATAGCTATAACTTTAGGTTCTGTATCACTTTCCAAACTCATTACAGTTTTGTTTATAACATTTTTCAATAGACTAGCACTTCCTTGATAGTTAACACATTTTATAACTGGATCTTTAAGCCATAATGGGGGCTCTTTTAGAAATGAACCCTGTAGCAAGTGTGGATTTTCTGCACAGTCTTGAGTGAATTCCCATTTATCTTTAAAAACACCATTTTCAAACATATTTTTAAAGTGTTTTAACTGTATCACCTTGTCTACTCGAACCAAAGGAGTTTCTTCCAAACCGTATAACTTAAATTCATCCAAAAATTCAGGAAAATCTAAGATAGGAGCAAATCTTCTTAAACTTTCGATGTTAAAAAAGGTTTTCCATGGAAGGTGATCCTGATGTATGTGGTGAGATTTCCAATGATATAATCTTCGCCAGGGCGGTAACACCAGTCGCATATTTTCATAACCCAGCTGTTGTTGTAACTGACGTATGAATACAGCCAAACGTATGTAAACATCGCGCCGTAAATTAAAACCTTCCGGAGGATTCACATCATACAATAAGTAGACGGCGCTCTTTTTTTTATCTGCTGATTCCAAAGGACAAAAGGGATGTTTTGGTTGAGTCGCCAATGTATTTAACCATTTTTGTACCCCAAAACATGTTAGCTTAGATGCACTTCCAATTGTTAATAATATTAGGAAAATTAATGGCGACAATTTGGTTTTAAACATAATTAGTTTAATTAATTAGCTATTATTCATTTTTGGCAAACCAAAATTTTTAGCTTTTCGAAAGATGTATGGAGGTGTAAATAATTACCAGCTGAATTTACGTGAGTGAACTTATCCATAAAAAGCAGTGTTGCCATTTCAGTGCTTTTCGGGTATATTTTGGTGATTTTTTCCTTCTCGTACCCGGTGATTTTTTATAAATACCCGTTTAAAAAAAGCGGGTATTTACTAGAGGGCTGAATGAATGTTTTACAAAACATTTTCTTGCATGCGCCGATGAGAGATTTGACGATTTTTAGTACTAAATATAACAAAAATTTACCATTATACTTATTTGTAGTTATTTACAAGATATTAGAATTTAGATCATTACAAAAAAAAAAAAAAAAAAAAAAAAAAAAAAACAGAAAACCAAAGAAAAAATATTTTGTTGTTGTATAAGAAAATGTTTTGTGAACAGAGCTTTGAAGAATTAATTCCTTAATTCAATTTTTCAATTCTGAATTAAAAATTCGATGAATTAATTCACTAAGTACCAAATATTGAATGGAATTAATTCATATTTGCTTTCGTTCGATTTATTTTGTTCCGAATTAATTCAATTGCAATAGTTCTTTTTATTAAATCAAGTGAATTAATTCACTGGTGAACACGTTCAATTTTATAAATCGATCGGAAAAAAAGTGAATTAATTCCTTACTGAATTAATTCACTACTGAATTCGTTCAATTTCATTTTCGTTCAGTGAATTAAAAAAAAATAAAATTACTTTCAGTGAATTAAGAAAATATAGAATTACGTTCAGTGAATTAAAAAAAAAAATAATAAGTTCACTGAATTGAAAAAAAAAATAAAATAAGTTCACTGAATTGAAAAAAAATAAAATAAGTTCACTCAATTCAAAGCCTGTTTTCTGCCGTTCAGTAGAAGAAAACAATAATGTACAAATAAAATTTTTAAATAAGCAATTTTACAGCGTGTGCTAGTAAAAATAAACAAATTAGAAACCGGATGCTGTTTATCAACCTACATGATTCAAAAATAAAGCCTTTTACTATTAAAAATAAAAACTTTACAGATATAGATACATTTGGAAAAAAATATTATATAGTTATATTTTTTTCCAAATGTATCTATATCTGTAAAGTTTTTATTTTTAATAGTAAAAGGCTTTATTTTTGAATCATGGTTTGAAAAATTAATAGTTATATTTTTTTTCCAAATTTATCTATATCTGTAAAGTTTTTATTTTTAATAGTAAAAGGCTTTATTTTTGAATCATGTAGGTTGATAAACAGCATCCGCTTTCCAATTTGTTTATTTTTACTAGCACACGCTGCAAAATTGCTTATTTAAAAATTGTATTTGTACGTTATTGTTTTCTTCTACTGAACGGCAGAAAACAAGCTTTGAATTCAGTGAACTTATTTTATTTTCTTTGAATTCAGTGAACTTATTTTATTTTTTTTCAATTCAGTGAACTTATTTTATTTTTTTTTCAATTCAGTGAACTTATTATTTTTTTTTTTAATTCACTGAACGTAATTTTATTTTTTTTAATTCACTGAACGAAAATGAAATTGAACGAATTCAGTAGTGAATTAATTCAGTAAGGAATTAATTCACTTTTTTTTCCGTTCGATTTATAAAATTGAACGCGTTCACCGGTGAATTAATTCATTTGATTTAATAAAAAGAACTATTGCAATTGAATTAATTCTTTGAATTTGTTGTTTGATGAACGCGTTCATTTGAACGAATTCAGTGAATTACTTAAGAAAAGGAATTCAATCAATTCTAGAGAAAATTGAATTCGATTGGTAGTGAATTCATTCAAAAAGGAATTAATTCTTCAAAGCTCTGTTTGTGAATGATTCGCAGAACATTCATACTGGCCTCTAGTATTTACAGTGCTTTTTCAAATTTCTGGCAGTGCTTTTAGTGCTTTTTGCACAGTTTATATTTTTGGTATTTGTTCGCGTTTTTTTAATTTTTCTTCAATTTTCTGTCAAAGTTGAAAAAATAATACGAACTATACAAAAAATAAATTTTTTCCAGTGTTTGTAGTACAATTTTAAATAGCAACTTCGTTATATTGAAACTTCAAAATTTTTAAATATATTTGTGGCTCACCTTGACCCGTCGCCAAACCTTTCAAAACAGAAACTGAAAGCTAGTTTCTTTGCCAATATTTTGGTGTGCCACACTAACATGGTTGCAGTTTTTTGTGAAATTGCTCCTTGATAATGTGACCCATAACTGGTGGTCAGTAAACAAAATCAGGTTTATTGGAACACCAACAACTTTTGCCGAAATTCTAACTGGTAGGCAGACTTCTTGCAAACATTTTGGTGTATCACACTAGTATGGGAGCAGTTTTTTCTGGAATTGCTCCATGAAAATATGACTCATAACTGGTGGTCAGCAAACAAAATCACGTTTTTTGGAGCACCAGCAAATTTTGCCAGAATTCTAAAAACAGGAACTGGTAGGCAGTCCTCTTACGAACAATTTGGCACACTAGTGCGGTATCAGTTTTTTCTGGAATTGCTCCTTGAAAATATGACCCATAACTGGTGGTCAGTAAACAAAATCTGGTTTGTGGGAACACCAAAAACTTTTGCCGGAATTCTAAAAACAGTAACTTGTAGGCAGTCATCTTGCGAACATTTTGGTGTGTCACACTATTATAGTATCAGTTTTTTCTGGAATTGCTCCTTGAGAATATGACCCATAACTGGTGGTCAGTAAACAAAATCTAGTTTGTGGGACCACCAACAACTTTTGCCGGAATTCTAAAAACAGGAACTGATAGGCAGTCATCTTGCGAAAATTTTGGTGTATCACACTAGTATGGTATCAGTTTTTTCTGGAATTGCTTCATGAAAATATGCCCCATAACTGGAGGTCAGTAAACCGAATCTGGTTTTTTGGAGCACCAAAAACTTTTGCCGGAATTCTAAAAACAGTAACTTGTAGGCAGTCCCCTTTCGAATTATTTGGTGTATCACACTAGTACGGTATAAGTTTTTTCTGGTATTGCTTCATGAAAATATGACCCATAACTGGAGGTCAGTAAACCGAATCACGTTTTTTGGAGCACCAGCAAATTTTGCCGGAATTCTAAAAACAGTAACTTGTAGGCAGTCATCTTACGAACAATTTGGTGTATCACACCTGTGCGGTATCAGTTCTTTGTGGAATTGCTCCTTGAAAATATGACCCATAACTGGTGGTCAGTAAACAAAATCTGGTTTGTGGGAACACCAACAACTTTTACCGGAATTCTAAAAACAATAACTTGTAGGCAGTCATCTTGCGAACATTTTGGTGTGTCACACTATTATGGTATCAGTTTTTTGTGTCATTGTTCCTTGAATATATGACCCATAACTGGTGCTCAGTAAACAAAATCTGGTTTGTAGGAACATCAACAACTTTTGCCGGAATTCTAAAAACAGGAACTGGTAGGCAGTCCCCTTTCGAACAATTTGGTGTATCACACTAGTACGGTGTCAGTTTTTTCTGGAATTGCTCCTTGAAAATATGACCCATAACTGATGATCAGTAAACAAAATCTGGTTTGTAGGAACACCAACAACTTTTGCGGGAATTCTAAAAACAGGAACTGGTAGGCAGTCATCTTGCTAACATTTCGGTGTGTCACACTAGTATGGTATCAGTTTTTTCTGGAATTGCTCCATGAAAATATGACCCATAACTGGTGGTCAGTAAACCGATTCGGGTTTCTTGGAGCTCCAACAACTTTTGCAGGAATTCTAAAAAGAGGAACTGGTAGGCAGTCATCTTGCGAACATTTTGGTGTATCACACTAGTATGGTAGCAGTTTTTTGTGGAATTGCTCCTTGAAAATAAGACCCATAACTGGTGGTCAGTAAACAAAATCTCTTTTGTTGGAACACCAACAACTTTTGCCGGAATTCTAAAAAAATGGGTCAACTTCTAAATCTATCAGCTTATATAAAATGCCTTTATGAAAAGCGGAATCAAATCAGAGCTTTGAAGAATTAATTCCTTTTTGATTGAATTCACTACCAATCGAATTCAATTTTCTCTAGAATTGAATGAATTCCTTTTCTTAAGTAATTCACTGAATTCATTCAACTGAATGCGTTCATCAAACAACAAATTCAAAGAATTAATTCAATTGCAATAGTTCTTTTTATTAAATCAAATGATTTAATTCACCGGTGAACGCGTTTAATTTTACAAATCGCACGGAAAAAAAGTGAATTAATTCACCACTGAATTCATTCCATTTCATTTTCATTCAGTGAATTAAAAAAAATAAAATTACATTCAGTGAATTAAAAAAGAAATAATAAGTTCACTGAATAGAAAAAAAAATAAAATAAGTTCACTGAATTAAAAAAAAATAAAATAAGTTCACTGAATTCAAGGCCTGTTTTCTACCGTTCAGTAGAAGAAAACAATAATGTACAAATAAAATTTTTAAATAAGTAATTTAACAGCGTGTGCTAGTAACAAATTAGAAACCGGATGCTGTTTATCAACCTACATGATTCAAAAATAAAGCCTTTTACTATTAAAAATAAAAACTTTACAGATATAGATAAATTTGATAAAAAATATAACTATATAATTAGTTTGAAAAATTAATAGTTAAATTTTTTTTTCCAAATTTATCTATATCTGTAAAGTTTTTATTTTTAATAGTAAAAGGCTTTATTTTTGAATCATGTAGGTTGATAAACAGCATCCGGTTTCTAATTTGTTACTAGCACACGCTGTAAAATTGCTTATTTAAAAATTTTATTTGTACATTATTGTTTTCTTCTACTGAAAGGCAGAAAACAGGTTTTGAATTCAGTGAATTTATTTTATTTTTTTTCAATTCAGTGAACTTATTTTATTTTTTTTTCAATTCAGGAACTTATTATTTTTTTTAATTCACGGAACGTAATTTTATTTTTTTTAATTCACTGAACGTAATTTTATTTTTTTTAATTCACTGAACTAAAATGAAATTGAACGAATTCAGTAGTGAATTAATTCAGTAAGGAATTAATTCACCAGTGAATTAATTCATTTGATTTAATAAAAAGAACTATTGCAATTGAATTAATTCGTAACAAAATAAATCGAACGAAAGGAAATATGAATTAATTCCATTCAATATATGGTGCTTAGTGAATTAATTCATCGAATTTTTAATTCAGAATTGAAAAATTGAATTAAGGAATTAATTCTTCAAAAAAAAATGGGCAAGTTTAAAACCTAAATTATTTGAACGTAAACGTAACGTGAAGTATTTAATTATGGAAATTCTATTAAGTTAAAGAAATAAACTGTCAGATATACTCCTTTAACTTAATAGAATTTCCATAATTAAATACTTCACGTTACGTTTACGTTCAAATAATTTAGGTTTTAAACTTGCCCATTTTCTCCCGCTATGGATAATAAAAAAGCGCTATAAAAGCGGGAAAAGCGTGCATTTGGCAACAGTTATCATCAGCTGTTTAATATAAACATTTTACACATGGCAAGTTGGTCGATTTGAGTTTTTTTTGGTTGATATAGGAATTTTGTGAATTAATTTAATTATTGAATAAAAAATATACAAAAGTAAAAAATGTTTATTCGACCTATCCAGCATATAAGAATTATGCAAAGATTGCAGACAATAAACCGGAGATTGTCAACTCAATGTGGTAGCAATAGAAGTTATGCAACTTTTGACACAAATTCTATTAAACACAGAGCTTTGCAATTAAATCAACATATGTCCACAACACTTTCCATACGATATGCTAGCCAACAATTTATACCTGTTGCAGGAACAGAAAAAAACTTTAAACATGGTTTTGAACATGTTATGGGCAAGTTGGAAGCTGCTTATCAGTGGAATGGTTTCATAGGAGTCGAGCAATTGCAGCCCTTGATGGAAGTTTTAAAAACTAATCACAATGTAAATTTAACTCCCGAACAGGGATTATTTCTGTTAAATGTTTGTGGCTGTAAAATGCCCTCTCAAAAGGCGGAAGAGAGAATTTTATATTTTCAGCAAATGTGGCAATATCTACAACAGTCAAAACTCATTACCAAAGACCATTATCATACAATGCTCAAAGTTTTACAATATAATCGCGCCCCTTTGATAGATCACAAAGCATTTGTACAAGAATATGAAAAACATAATGGTTCGTCCAAAGAAATATACTCTGAATTGTTGGCCGTAGCTGGAGCTAATGGTAATGTTAAACAGACTACAGAATTGTTAAACGAAATGCGTTTATTACAATTAGCATTAACAGAACTCGATTTTAACTCATTAATATTGGCTCATGCTCGTGATAAAGATATGAATGGTTGCCAAACAGTGCGCGATAGTATGCATGCCACAGGTTTACCCTTAAGCACTGAAACTCAATCCACTTTAATTGTGTCCTTTATGGAAAACGGCGACGAATCAAAAGCGTCTAGCATATTGCAACAATATCATGGTCAATTTCAATCTCATCAAGTATTAAAAATGTTACAAAGTGTAACAAAGTCACCGGGTATAACACACGAATTTGTATCTCAGTTGGTTAAAGAATTTAAGGATGATCATGTGCGTGGCCCTGAAGTACCAATGTCTGTTCGGCGAATATGTATTGAATTATTGCATAATAAGTAAGTTGATTACATATTGTTTTTCGGATTCAAACCTCGGCATTTGAATTCTTTTTATTTTCGAAGCTACTGTAGGAAATTTTTAAATTATCCTTGTTTTGTTGCTCCCACTTATCATGGATACGAAGAAAAGATAACATATTTCTGTATACAATCTGACATCTACCCGTACATTATCGACGCTGAAAATATGTATTGAAAGAGTTTTGACACTACATGAAAAATGGCAATATTTGTATGGGAGGTCTAGTATTAAGGTCTGATATTATATCCGTTCCTTGAAGTTACCGACGGAACCCGCTGGATCCCAATCTTAATAGGGTAAATGAGAGCGTTCAAAAGAGTGGATTTGTGTTCCTCTTTTTACCAAAGTTCCCCAGACTTTTTCTTCTGGTAACTTCGGTAAATTGTAAAAATAACAGTTGATGCAATGATAAACAAAAACAATTGGGAAAATAAATTGAAAATTTGAATTAAGCAAACAAATACGCAAAAGAAATGTCTTACACTGAGGTTACACGATCAAGATTTTGCTTTCCTATAAAAAAAAAAGAACATCGAAGCACTCATTTTTATGACGTGCAAAGCAGACTTAAAGTAGAATAAACACCTTCTCTCTTATGACAAGCCAATGTTAAAAAATGCGTTTTTCACCTCAATTTCAACGCATTCGTACCGAACAGTATGGGTGCTTTTACGGATCTTGGTCAGGTATTTTTTTGCTGGGAGACTTTATAAAAATAAAGAAATGAAATGATTCACAGCTATGTTGGTGTCTAAAACCAGATTGTGTTTCATTCAACAAGTTGTTTTTTCCAGGAATTTGTTCAATTGATAGTGAACTATTTTTTCCAATGTTTTGTGTATGGTCATCAACATATTAACTGGAAGAATTTCATGAGGATCTTTAGTATTTTTTTTTTTTTTTTTGAATCGGCACTATACACGATCCTTTTAGGCAATCAGGAAATGTCCCCGTCTAATGACGATTCAATAAGACTCTATAAATTTGTACCAACAATATCATAATTCTTTAGTAGCATTTTTACTGTAAGGAAATTTTGATCTTTTTTACTATTCATAGATTTCATAGTATTTTTTAACATCTCTATATTAATAGCATCAAATTTAAAATTTAAATGTGGATTTTCTTCGATAATGTTCTCACATTTTATAAATGGTATACTATCTGTAATTTATTGCACACTTGTAATAAAAAATTAATTCAATTCATTAGCGATTTCTTGATTTTTACCATTTACGTGTATTTCCTGGAGGGTTACAGCGCAACTCGATTCGAAAAAAAAAAATTTCGAATTCGTAAATTTTGTACCTTTCATAAAAAGAAAAGTTTTAGCAAAAATCTTACTTTTTGAATTTTTATGTGTAGTGTACAAGTTTTAGGATAAAAATAAGCCCTAGTTTATGTATTACGAAAATACTCTAAACGAAAGCAAAGTAACGAAATTTTGTTTTTGTTTCCCATATATTTTTGACGAAAGTGATTGTCAATTTCTTTCGTTTAAACTATTTTCGTAATAGATAAACAGACCCTAAATTAAAAAGTAGAATTTTTATACAGAATTATATTTTTAACAATAAGGGTATTCACGATGGTACATGTGCATATTTGCAATTTGCTAATTTGCTACGCAAATTGTATGCGTCTTTTTTAAGATCAATTGCATATTTGCTTTATGAGCTATTTTGTTCACTGCTGCTAACTTTTTTCCTAAAAATATCGCTAAATCAAACTAAAAAATCACTAGAAAATAGCTGAAAATGGTAAAATATCGCTAGATTTGACAAGAAAATAGCTAAATTGGCAACAGTGATTTTGTTTACGTCAAAAGTAAAAATAAATCGTATTTTTGAGAAAATTTGTGAATCATAAAAATAATAATAAAATAATAAATAAAAAAAAAATTTTATGTTAATAAAACATCACAACCAATTTTTTTATTTAATATCTTATTTTATAAATCATAATATGGCGGCTGATATGTTAAAAACAGATGTTTTGTTTTATTTGCAACTTAGCTTATATGCAAAGTGATTTTTGCTAAAGGTTTTTTTTATTGCAAATGAAGACAAATAAATCAAATTGCAAATACATACATTTTGTTGTTGTGTTGATTCAATCGTTGTTTTTTTTTGCAATCATTTGCAACATTTGCATCGTTTGCAATACCCATCGTGAGTGCCCTTAATATTTGCAAGATTTACGAATTCGAAAATTTTTTTCGAATCGAGTTACGCGGTTATTTATTTAGATATTTTAGAATTAGAATCATTCCAAAGGGAACCGGGACACTTATCGGAAGAAGGTCTCTGGATTTGGACAAAATTCTGTTTGTAAATCCTCATGACTATCACGAAATTTACTGTTTTTAAATTTTTGTAAAATTCGTCTTATTTCGCTTTTTTCGCTGTTTTTAGTTGATTTTTTTCAGTAAATTTTTGAAAAATACATGATGTTCAAATAGGTCTGTCTGTTCGACGTTGTTACCGCGGGTGCCCGCGGGAAACCAATTTAACCGAAACAACAACAATTTACACACAATTTTGACAATAGAAACGCTTTCTGGTAAGATTGGGTACCCGCGGTAACGTACGTGGAACAGAGCTAATGATTACAACTTTTGAACGCGTTATCCGATTGTTATATAATCTACTTTCAAAATAAATTGCAAAAATAAAATGTGTAGTGGAAAAAGGATAATGCAATTTGAAAAATATCCTTAATTTGTAAATATCTCAAAAAACTCCATCTTTAATTTTCTTTAAATTACTGAAGCAGATAACTCAATATTTCGGCTACAGACTGTGCAAATTTCAAATTGGAACGACAATGAGTTCAAAAGAAAATCGCTATCTTTTACAAAGTTTTTTGAATTTTCACAAATAAACATAACACTACATGACAAAATCTACATATTTTGAACATTCTGATTACAATGGCGTACTTTATTTTTCTATCTAATGTACATATTTTCCGCGAAATGCCCAAAAATTTTCAAATGCAATCAATACAAATTTTTTGTGGTGAAATCTAGGCACAGGACCTGTATTCATATTTAGGCTTAAAATATGATGCATAAAACTTAATATTAAAACCACTGTTCGTGTTTTATATTGATTTTTACGGTTTTTTAATGTTTTAGCCAATTGAATCGCTGAAAGGAAAATCGGCCTTAATAAATGATATTACTTAGTAAAGAAGCAATTAAAAGGAAATATTTCAACACAAAAAAAATTTATTCATCTGTAGAGGCCTATACGTTAAAATCGCGACTTTTGAAAAATTTTATATGGCGCATAGCCTTCCAAGTTGTCCCCATAGTCCAACTTTTAGTATAATATGGGGTAAAAACTGTTTTTTTTCAAAATATCAAGCAAAACAGTTTCCATTTGCAAAAGTTATGGCAATAAATACATTTTTAACTAAAGTTAATATCGTACTAAAGACACTTAGTAAAAAATGTATTTCTTGCGATAACTTTTGCAAATGAAAACTGTTTTGCTTGAAATTTTGCAAAAACAGATTTTAGAGGTCACCCATATTATACTAAAAGTTGGACTTTGGGGACAACTTGGAAAGCTATGCTGCCATATAAAATGTTTCAAAAGTCGCGATTTTAACGTATAGGTCGCTACAGACGAATACATTTTTTGTTGTTGAAATATTTCCTTTTAATTGCTTCTTTACTAAGCAATATCATTTATTAAGGCCGATTTTGCTTTCAGTGATTCAATTGGCTAAAAACTTAAAAAACTGTAAAAATCAATATAAAACGCGAACAGTGGTTTTAATATTAAGTTTTCTGCATCAGATTTAAAGCCCAAATATGAATACAGGTCCTGTGCCTACATTTCACCACAAAAAATTTGTATTGATTGCATTTGAAAATTTTTCTATATAAAAAACTAAATGGAAACCTCTAAACTTTAGAGACATTTCGCGGAAAATATGTACCTTAGATCGAAAAATAAAGTACGCCATTGGAATCAGAATGTCCAAGATATATAGAATTGATGGTCAGAGTTCTATTAATTTTTAAAACTCAAGATTGTGTTATGCAGTGTTATGCTTATTTGTGAAAATTCAAAAAACTTTGTTAAAAAATAGCGTTTTTCTTTTGATCCCATTGGCGTTCCAATTTGAAATATTAAGTTATCTGCTTCAATAATTTAAAGAAAATTAAAGATGGGTTTTTGGAGATATTTGCAAATTAAAGATATTTTTCAAATTGCATTATCCTTTTTCCACTACACATTTTATTTTTGCAATTTATTTTGAAAGTAGATTATATAGGCATTGCTAGGTGAAAATTTTATAAGAATCGGACAAGCCGTTCAAAAGTTGTAATCATTTGAACATCATGTATTTTTCACAAATTTACTGAAAAAGATCAACTTAAAAGAGCGATAGAACGCGTACTAAAATGAATTTGGAAAAAAAGTTTACGTTTAATATCGTGACAGTTAGCAGAATGTTTGTGCCAATTTTTGTAAAAATCGAAAGGGGTCATGTCCAAAATCTTCCATTTTTGTACCCATTTTTTATGGAATGATACATTATCTTTTCTAAGTACAAGTGATTTTATTGTTTTCCACATATTTTTTTGGTCTACACAGTTATTAATTTTGTTGTTGACATAATTGTTTTTAGCAATTGAAATTTCTAATTTGTACCTATTCTGTATTTTCTGTAATTGTTCCAATGAAGATCATCATTAACCACACGGCCGTTTGGTATAGTTGTATTTTTATGCCCTTTATTGTATGAATTAAATAAACATTCACTTATATTTACTTTGTCCAATATATAAGCAAAGTTATATTGTTAAGTGTAAATGTATCACTATTA
The DNA here is from genome assembly GCA_949987735.1 of Leucophora obtusa. Lineage (NCBI taxonomy): Eukaryota > Metazoa > Arthropoda > Insecta > Diptera > Anthomyiidae > Leucophora > Leucophora obtusa. Next base: position 34,227,077 of record OX465297.1, on the reverse strand, counting down.
AATACTTAATTTTGCTAAGTGTATATATCATAAACACTTATTATGTCTGTTCCCGTACTTTACCGAAGTTACACAAACTAGCCCAAAGGCGTTCCCGTACTCAAAGTTGCGTGTAAATTGTTGTTGTTTGGGCTGTTTTGGGTTCCCGCGGGTACCCGCGGTAACGTACGGGAACGTACATATTATATTTTATGGATCACCTAGTGTTGAATACTTGCATACTTTAATTTTTGTTAACTAGTTTTTAATTATCATAACTTTCATTCCAATAAAACTGAAGTTTATGTAAAGTAACGTTTCTCGGCCATTTCTTTTCTTCACCCTTCATACGTTTTATACGATTAGTAAACCAATGATTTGTTGAAAAAGTTTTTATTCTTTTAGTTGTAATCATTGGGGCAATAGCAGCATTTACACTTTTAAACAAGATATCAGACATTTTATCATAACCAGAAGTTGCGGAGCCACGATTAATTTCACTGCAAAGCAGGTTGGTACGAAAACTTATATTATCAAAAACTAATGTTGTTATCTTTTTTACGTTTGAAATTGCAATTTCTTTTTGTACAGTAATATTAATTTCTAAGGATTCATGATCGCTTATTTTCATTTTAAGATTAGTTTTGGCGTCAATGTTTTCTATATTTGTCAACACATAATTAAATTTGATGTTGTACTTGTTATCCTTGTAGGTTGACTTACAATTTGTTTGAAAAAGTTGTCATTTACCACTTCTTGTAATCTGATTTTATGATTATTATTATCGAACCAATCAATGTTAAAATCACCCATAATAAGATAATTTTCACTTGCATCTATTTTCTCCATTTCTGTTTCAAAAAAATCAATAAAAAACGGCTTCCGGCGATTTCTATTTATTAAATAGGTGATCTATAAACATCCACCAAGTAATATTTATGATTATTTTCAATTTAAATTTTCAACCACCAAAACATTTTATCTTTAGACGTGCAATCTATTATACTAATTTTCCAATCATTCTTTACGTAGAAACACACACCTCCTGTATATCTTGATCTACTAATACACCTTACAATGTTATAGTTTTCCAAAAAAATTTCACCGTCATCGATATCATCAGTTAAATGCGTTTCTGCTATACATAAGAAATCGACACTTTCTTCAAAACATATAATTTCTAGTTGATTAAAATTGACACACAATCCTCCAACATTAAGATCTAATAGAGATTGGTTGCTAATACGCTGTTCTTTCTGTTTCCAGCTTATTTTCCGCTGTAAAATACGGCAATCACCACTTCTAGAATCATGATTTGTATCAATATCTCGTAAATTTAAACGTTCTTTGGGTTTAACACAATTTATACATTTTGAAAAATTATTTTTACACTCCTTGTAAGTATGACCGGTTTCACTGCATTTAGCACAGATTTGATTTTCACTATTACATTTCTTTGCTGAATGGTTAAATCCCCAACGTTTCAAACACCTTGAAACATTACAACTTTCATAGACAGTGCATCTATCCCATTAAATGTTTATTTTCTTCTTTCTCATAATAATTTTAAAATTTGCCAAACACGTCGTGTGTTTTGAAAAAGTTTTAAAAAACACCTTTATTTGGGCCTTTCGCGATGTTTTTTTAAAGATATTTTTTACAAATAGAAACTTCGATATTTTGTTAAAATATTTGCAAACAAATTTTATTAAAATTTATCAGTCTCTTAAAACAGATGACGTGTCTCGCTGGTGCAATGCCGACTTGCTTGGAGTTTCTCCAAAAATGTATTTCAAGGCTTAAGTTCCTCTTTCTCTCGATTTTTAAAGAGTTTGGTGGTATTTTTAGTTAGTATTTGTTTTTCTAAGCTTTTCTTGCAATTTTTTAGCCAAGGCTAAGAAAATTATGAAGTTTTGGGAAAAAATAAAGGAAAAATTCCATATTAAAAATGTAACCGGTTAATCGACCTATTTTCACCGATTATTCGGGTCGAATAATTATTTGAGTTTTAAATTATTTGTTTCGACATTAACCGAAATGGAGGCGATTATAACTCCAAAGTTGTAGCGGTTGCCCTATAATCAGTTCTGGAAATTGTTATCGAACTGATTCTCCGTCAATTATACCTTCCATATAACATCCGTGGAACTGTTTCCGGAACAAGTCCCATGGAATAGGTTACAGGGGAACCAGTTGTAGAATCGGTGTAATTGCCAACCGATTGTAAAAAAGTTTCCTGGGTACCTTTTCTTTACAACCCCTTCTACTGTCAATTCTAACACCGATGATTTTTGTTTGAAGTTGTCCCAAAAGCAACCACTTCTATAGCTCCAAAGTGGAACCGGTTGCAATAGAATCAGTTGTGGGACTAGTTCTAGAACTGATTTTACGTTAGTCTACGTCATCATAGTTCCGGAACCAGTTCCATGGAATCGGTTGCAGTGGAACCAGTTGCAGAACTAGTGTGGTTTAAAACCAATTGTAAAAAATTTTCCAGGGCATTTACAACTCCCGCCCGGGAATTTCCGAAACTCAAACTCTATACAGGGCGCAATTTCGAGTTTAATTTTTCTTAATTTTTGAATATTATTTTTTTCTGGAAAGCTTTTGTTTCGTGAATTTGCGTAACTGAAAGTTGAATTTACTCATATAAGCGTGAGTTAGTGTGAGTAGTAATTTTTTTATCGTGAGTGATTGTGCGTGATTAGAATTTTTTCTCTAAAAAAAAAATTTTTTTTCTTTCGATTGTAACAAGCGTATAATTACTTCATCGTACTTGAAATTTGGAGTCAAAATTGCAAACGGTTCTCCAGTTATTGCCGTTTTATTCATTGGAGAGGCAATAAAATTTTCTGGGTGTTATTTCTAAACTAAGAATATATCAATAGTAACAAATATAAACTAAACAAGAATTGTAAAAAATCAAAAAAAAAATATTTTTAAATTAGTATATTTTTTTTGCTAAATTTAGCACTCGGTTTTGAAAAATGAGTTGTTGTTGTTGTAACGGCTTTAAAATGAGAATTTGTAGTTAATAATTCTCATCTAAAGCCGGAGTGGCAATCCTTGCTCGGATAAATTCGAAAATTCGAATACATCCGAATCGTTCCGGCACATAGTCCGATTGCCGTGGGAACCGGGTTATACCACCCACACTCGGTCGTCAGAGCCTCGTTAGCGTTAACAGGGGACACCATGTCCAAGGTGGACTGTGGGTGAGGTTGGCATTTGGAAATAATTTCCCTTGACCCCCTGAAAATGAGTAAAATGTTTTGCTGAAATCAGCAGCGAATATTAATAGAAAAATCCGTAATTTGTAATAAGAGAATAGCAAAAATGATTACTAAAAATAAAAATTGTACTAATAATCAGTATAAAAATAGTATAGTGCGATTGAAAACTGTTTACAAATTTTTTTACAAACTTTTTTATCTGAGTGTATGTAGTAATATTATATTTTTATTAAGTCGATTACCAAAATATTCCTATAGACCATATTGCATTAAAAAAAATTAAGTCTTATATCCGATAGACGAATAACAAATAATTGAAAAAGGATACTAAAATACATTTTTTCTTTCTGAAATTTTTGTCAGAGATGTAGCCGTCATCAGTGAAAAGTTTGCCATCAAAAAGTCATTTTCGAAAAATCTTCCGATAGAGCGTATTGAATATAGGCTCTCGATATACACACTAATTAACTATCCTCTTATATTGTAATCAGAGTAATAATTAGTCGACGATATATTTTAGATTACGCACGTATAACATTCTAAGCACTTAAATCGCATTTAAAACGGCATTTTTTTATTTTTTATTCATTGACTTTTTTGGCTTTTTTGAAAATACTGGCTCTTAAGTAACTGTATCTGGTAATGTATAAAAATTCAAAATCGGTTGAAAAATATTTTAGTAATTGCAATTTCCTCAGACCATTGTAGGGTTAAAATGAGATAAATTATGAAAATCGTAAAAAATAAAATATTTCTTTCAAGAATTTACTATGTTATACTATAGTTTTATTTCTAAGATCTACAAATATTCAGATATAAATTTTTGTCTCTCTTGGCTTATGATAACCTAACCGCAGGTATGGCCAAATATGGGATTTGTTTTTTAATAAATTTGTTTGAAGTTTTTTAAAATTTTGTTCAACAAAATATAAAAAAGTGGTCAACGCATAGGGGTTTATTAAATCCCCTTACAGAATAATTTTTCTGAAAATTACACATATCCCTCTTTTAACTTAACAGTGACGGAGTTTTAAATTTGAAAATTTTAGAGAAAAGTGTGATTTTGGCCAATAATTTAAATATTATTAATTTTTGTGTTTCTAGCTAGCTGAAACAAAATCACTTCCGATTTCTTTTATTTTTGATACGAGAGATTGTTTTCCGAAAATTTTGTAAAACTCCGACAACGTTAACCCTTTCTTTACCAAGGTCAAAGGCGAAATTTTTGAAATTTTTCGATTTTTTCTGGAAGTATACCAAAACAATGTGTTGTTTCTTGCGGAATTTGGTGAAAGTTGTCCAAATAACTCTGTTAACACTAGGGATGCCAAACGGGAAATCCCGAATCCCGAAATCCCGAGATTGGCAAAATCCCGAATCCTGGGATTATTTCTCAAAAATCCCGGGATTTTCTTATTTTTTAATATTAATATAAACGCAAATAAACAAAGTGAGCAATTTTAAATTAAATACGTTTTTTCTTGAATTTTCCCATATTGACAAGAAATTGATGCCAAGATATTGGTAAAATTATAAATAAAGTAGATTATTCGAGTAAACTAGTCTTGAAGACTTCAATAGGTGTAGATTGCTTTTTAATAAAATAATACGCTTTGTTTACAATTTGAAACCACATGATCATGTGTCGAGGTATATTTCCGATTTTTTGGGATGCAGTTTTAAAAGTTTTGTGCAAATCCGATTGCTATTATTCTATCATAAGGTAATGCTCACTGATTGTCCCGAATATATACACAGACACTTTGTATTATTGAACGCTGACAGGAACCCTCAAATTCTGTATCCGACCAGAAATTACGTTATTCATGAACGATCTTTTCATGTTCGTGTTGCAAAGGTTTGGAACCATTTACCCCGTCCCCTTAGATCCTTTGATCTATCTTTGAAAACATTCAAGAGTAAACTTGTAGAATATGCTTCTGTCCATGACATTTAAGTGGCCAAATCTTTGTTTTTCTTTAATTTGATTTTACTCTTGCATATTTACATCATTTCTTGTTTTGTTCAAGTAATGGGGTGTTTAAATTCCTCTAAGTTTAGAGCGCAATACATTTTATCATATATTTTTTTTATTTCTGCCATATTATTTCTATTTTTTAATTAATTTTATAACGCAATATTTTTTGTCATATATATTTTTGCCACATTATTGTTACTTTTATATTTTTTGTAAGTAAAACAAATTTTTATTACAAATTGTTTTATCTTGTAGTCTCTTTCAAATGTTCTTATATACAAATTTAATTAATTTTTAAGACTATAGTTTTAAGAAATATTATAAAATAACCTGTTTTTGTTAGTCTACCAACTATATATGGCCCTAAGGGCTCAGTTGGTTTATTTGAATAATAAATAAATAAAATAAATAAACTATGCAAAGACTTTGCAGAAAAATTTGAAATTTTGGTAAACAATATTAAGTTATTTTACCGATTTATTCTTCCAAGCGAAATCCGATTTCTGAAACTGGGACTGTAAGTTTGAATTCTTCCATGAAAACATTTGATAACGATAACCAAATAACTTTGTTGCTGTAATTACACGATTTAGTGGGCAAGGTTATCGCGACGAATCTGTTTTAAAATCTGCTTACAAAATACTGGGCGCAAGTGTACTTAATGGCAGGCCTTCATATATTATCCCACCCAGAAAAATACAAACGGGAAAGCGATGGCAAGGTATTTTAACAGGTGGTACAAGTACTGACAAAAATTGCTTTCCCATTTCCAATATGATAACGCCAATAGACAAAAGGACCGGCAGTTCAAAAAGCGCCGGATAAGTACTGGAGAAACAAAATTTTTAACTTTGGCAAAACGCTGCCAAATGCCATTGGAATTATATTTTCCAAAATAAAATTTAAAAAAAGTTCATATGTATCTTTTTTTTGCCCTTCCGTGATGTTTTGTAAAACAAATACTGGCAAAACGATTTTTGCAAACGCTGGCAAAGCGTCCTAAATGAGTGTTCTGCCAGTCATTTATTTTTAACATCGCGGTTACCCAGTGGTATGTAAGTACTTGATTTTTTGTACCACTGTCAATTTCTGACTGAGATGTTTCAATATTCATAAAATGTACCACATTATTAATTAACAACTATTAAATAATTATAAAACGCTTTATTCTATAAAAAAATTAGTTACATAACATAAACATTTTTACAAATAAAGGAAAATTTAAATCCCGAAATCCCGTAAAATCCCGGGATCCCGAAAAATCCCGTAGTCCCGAAAATCCCGGGATTTTCAAATATCAATCCCGATTGGCATCCCTAGTTAACATCAAATTATATAGTACATAGTAATAAAAAATTAGAAATTAACCCTTACAGGCAATGGGGTCGAAATGACCCCAAATTTTTAAAATGTAAAAAAATGCCATTTGGCATGTAAATCGATATAAAAACCATTAATTAAGCATTTTCTGAAAAAAAAAAAATAAATCCAAATTTACCTATTTGAGAGCATGGTGTCAAAATTACCCATTTTTTATAATAAATAACGCAGGTTGGCTGAAAAATGTATTTATCCACTACTAAATTCAGTTCCAGCCTTACTTCATTCTTCCAAGTGTTAAATAGAGTCGCCGAGGATTTTGCAGGGGAGAGCTGCATATTCCTTCCAGTGAAGAAATTCGTAAGATCTTGAAGATAACTGTTCAACCTATCGCATAAGCCATCAATGTCATGACCCGTCGCCAGTATCGTACAGTCGTCGGCGTATAAAATCAATTCCACTCCTTCTGGTAAGGTAGTTTTTAACTTATTTTTAGAAACTTTTTCTGCTATTTTTAGCAGACGTAAAAGCTATTGGTTCGTCACTGACTCGAAGTATGTAATGTTTCCTTACACTCAACCAAAAAAGTCTGTAATGGCTACTGAAAATTTTGCTGTTATTACGGGAAATTTAACTGTTTTGAGCCCAGCAGTATTTTTGCTAATTTTAGCAACACATGTCTGCTGATCTGTAGTACAATAAAATTAATAGAAAAAATTAGTAACCGCTACTAAATTTTAGTAAAATTTATGTAAACTGCAATTCAAAATCGATTTGCTCAAATCAGTTAAAAAACTTACTAAATGTAGATTTAGTACAATGAAATTAGTGTAAATAATTAGTTGCAGCTACTAAATTTCAGTAAATTGTTGTAAACTGAAAATTTAAAATCAATCTGCTGAAATTAGCAAAAAAGTGTACTAAAAAATCAAAAAAATGTAAAATCTAAAAAAAAAATTGCAAACGGTTCTCCAGTTATTAGCTTTTTATGCATTGGAGATACAATAAAAATTTCTGAGTGTTATTTCCAGACTAAGAATATATCAATAGTAACAAATATAAACTACCCGAGTAAAAAAAATTGATCTCGCGCAATATCTAATTATATCCAATTTGATATTGTTTAAGATCTGCTGTAATATCTAGCTGATCCAATTAGATCTCAAAATTGGGTGTATCCAATCATATCGCATTAGATCCCATTGTATATATGGGGATAAACTAAGATCAAGTTATATCTCAAAATTGGGAGGTCCAGTGATATCTTTGGGGATAAACCTAGATCTATTTTGATCCGAAATTTGGCGGATCCAGCTATATATTTGCGGATATTTTTAGATCTAATTTGATCGGAAAAATGGCGGATCCAATTAGATCCAACTATATATTTGGGGATAAACTTAGATCTAATTTGATCTCAATTTTGGCAGATCAAATTAGATCCCGCAATATATTTGTGGATAAACGTATTATATATAATTTGATCCGAAAAAGTGGCAGATCGAATTAGATCTAGCTATATATTTGGGGATAAACTTAGATCTAAATTGATCCGAAAAATGGCAGATCGAATTAGATCCAGCAATATATATGTGGATAAACTTAGATCTAAATTTATCCGAAAAATTCCTAATCGAATTAGATCCAGCAATATATATGGGGATAAACTTGGATCTAAATTTAACCGAAAAATGGCAGATCAAATTAGATCCAGCAATATATTTGGGGATAAACTTGGATCTAAATTTATCAGAAAAATGGCAGATCGAATTAGATCCAGCAATTTATTTCAGTCCCGAGTAAAAAAAATTATATATAATCATATGTGGCATATATTACAATATATAATTAGACATGTGGTTATGTATATCCATATATAATTATATATGACGTTTTTTCCGAAAATTTTTCCTTATATTATGCTATATATAATTTCATCTAATTAGATATCGGCCTTCATAATATTAGATATGGCATATATAATTATATATTACATAACATGGTTGATCTTATTGCATATATAGTTATATATAGAACTATATCTTAATATATATGGTGGCATTTTAGCAATATATAATTATATATGGTATCATTTAAACAATATATAATTATATATGGTGACAGTTAAACTAGATATTATCATATATGGTGCCATTTAAACAATATATGGTCATATATGGTACCTCATAAACAAAATCTTTAATTCAGTTCCAGATATGATAATATATGGTACTATATATAGTGCGATATATATTTATATATGGTGTTATTTAAGCTATATATTATCATATATGGTGCCATTCAAACCATATATTATCATATATGGTGCCATTCAAACCATATATTATCATATTTGGTGCCATTTAAACCATATATTGTCATATATGGTGCCATTTCAACAATATATGCTCATATATGGTACCTGATGAACGACATTTTTAATACAGATGCAGATATGATAATATATGCTACCATATATAGTACCATATACTTTGATATATCGTATCATTTAAACAACCCGAGGAAAAATAGTTACATATAGTCATATAAATATGTGATTAAGTTATATCTGTATAAATATATAGTTTCATCCGAAGAATGGCCCGATATATTTTTATCAATTGTTTATCAATTTTTATCTAAATGTAACAGTTTAGATCTGACCTGATTAAATTATGTGTTAATCAGATGAAATTGTATCAGATTTTTGACCTGATACAATTCTATCGGTTTGATCGTAATTGGTACATAAATAAAATATAATTGTATCCGACATTTACCTTATACAATTGTATCAAAGTTTTAAACTGATATCAGGTCAAAATTGGGATATAACTATATAATTTTGTATACAAATATATCTATTTGGACCTAAACTGATACCATGTAATATAAACCAATAAAATTGTATCAGGTCAAAAATTTGATACAATTTCATCTGATTAACACATAATTTAATCAGGTCAGATCTAAACTGATGCAATTAGATAACAACTGATACAAATAAGAACTGATACAATTTTATCGGGCCATTTTTCGGATCAAATGGTATATGGATGAATCTAAGCTATATATTAACATATAAAGCTCCATATTGGTGCCATTTAAACAATATATTGTCATATATGGTGCCATCATATATGGTAACTCATCAGCAACTACAATATTAACTGTATTTCAGAAGCTATTAAATGTATTTCAGAAATTTTAAATGTATTTTAGAAATTATGGAATGTATTTCAGAAATTTATTAATTGTATTTCAGAAATAATCAAATCTATTTCAGAACTTGTTGATGGTTTATCATAGTTAATAGAGAAAAATTTCTAAATTACATTTCATAATTTCTGAAATACAATTGATAATTTCTGAAATACAGTTTGATAATTTCTGAAATACAGTTGTGAATTTCGGAAATACAATTAATTATTTCTGAAATACAATTGATAAAACTGAAATTCAATTGACTAGTTCTGAAATACAATTCATAAATCTGAAAAATAATTGATAAGTTCTGAAATACAATTGATAAAACTGAAATTCAATTGATTATTTCTGAAATACAATTGATAAATTTTAAAAACAATTGATACAATTGGAAATGGTGTAGAGCGTTAAAAATATGTAAATAAAATTATTTTTTAAAAAAAATTCCATTTAATAAAAAAAATATAATTTTATAAAAACATTTACAGAAAATAAAATTATAATTTTATAAAAAGAAATTCTTTTGAATGGGGGAAATGTTTTTAGTTGATCTGTTATTTTTAAGTAAATGAATGTTATTTTAGTTTGACTCAAGATCATAAATTAATATCATAAATTCTTAACCTCAAACCTACTAAATTAGAATTAATAAAAATACATATTAATGACAATATTAATTGTATTTGGTCTATAAGACGCGTTTGAAAAAACAACACTTTACTATAAAAAATAAACAATGCCCTGTTGGCTGTCCGTCTCCAATATACACAAATTGCCTGCACTTGTACGTACAAACCATACGTCAATGTGGCAATATTTGTGAAAAGGTGACACGGAGGAAATAAGAAGATAAACAGAGAAAATCTGAAGTAGAATGTTTGTATATGTCTGTTTGATCACTTCTGAAATTATTCATATAGAGACAATCTGACAATAAAAATATAAACAATAATACAATTTAATGGAAGATCACTGATGAAGCCTGTCCATAAAAAGGCAGAAACTAGATCTAGTCTGATTTGCAAATTTAATGTGTTTATAACTTTTGAGGAGGGTTTATTCTTCTTCTTAACCTCAAACCTACTAAATTAGAATTAATAAAAATACATATTAATGACAATATTAATTGTATTTGGTCTATAAGACGCGTTTGAAAAAACAACACTTTACTATAAAAAATAAACAATGCCCTGTTGGCTGTCCGTCTCCAATATACACAAATTGCCTGCACTTGTACGTACAAACCATACGTCAATGTGGCAATATTTGTGAAAAGGTGACACGGAGGAAATAAGAAGATAAACAGAGAAAATCTGAAGTAGAATGTTTGTATATGTCTGTTTGATCACTTCTGAAATTATTCATATAGAGACAATCTGACAATAAAAATATAAACAATAATACAATTTAATGGAAGATCACTGATGAAGCCTGTCCATAAAAAGGCAGAAACTAGATCTAGTCTGATTTGCAAATTTAATGTGTTTATAACTTTTGAGGAGGGTTTATTCTTCTTCTTAACCTCAAACCTACTATAATATCACTTTCTGTTTAAATTATTTTCAAATCAAAGAAAGATGATACCATTTTTACAAGTAAATTACAAAGAATAAAAGCTATTGAAAAAATTCGATAAGACCAGCAAGGCAGAATGCGCATTTTCGGCTTTCGCTACAAAGCCATCATCAGTGCCTTTCGCCTTTGAGTGGGTTAATATTTTGATAATCGTCTACTTATATGAATGTTGAAAGCAAATCGAGTTTGTTATCAACAACTCAACTTAGACTAACATCAACGAAATTTAACAATGCTATTTTTATCCTTTGGTTATTATTACTCTTTTTTGCTTTGAACTTTAATTCTTAAGATATCTCAGCTGATTCTATTCAACTCTGTGTATGATAAACACAGATGTTTGAATTACAACGAACCGTTAAATTTAAATTTAAATGTATGTTATTAAATTATATTTTTGCACCGTGTTTAAGATGAATGGGGGAAAAGTTTTTAGTTGATCTGTTATTTTAAGTAAATGAATGTTATTTTAGTTTGACTCAAGATCATAAATTAATATCACTTTCTGTTTAAATTATTTTCAAATCAAAGAAAGATGATACAATTTTTACAAGTAAATTACAAAGAATAAAAATTATTGAAAAAATTTCGATAAGACCAGCAAGGAGAATGCGCATTTTTATAAAAAAAAATGCATAGCCGTGAAAGGTATCGAACTCGAGATCTTCTGATTTTAAACCTTATTTTAACAAAATATTTTAATTTTTATAAAATCAGTGATCTTCCACTGTATTATTTTTTGAACTATTGTCAATATCTGTCTGGGATCTTATTTAATCCCAAATAAATGGAGATCTTACGTAGTACCCAAATATAATGCGGGATCTAATTTTAGCTGTCATTTTTCTGGATAGTTCTAGATGTCAATCTCCAAATATATTGCTGTTTCTAATTCGATCTGCAATTTATGGGATAAATTAAGATCCTACCAAATCCCCAAATATATCACTGGATTTAATTCGATCTGCAATTTATCGGAAAAGTTAAGATCTTACGCAATCCCGAAGTATATTACTGGATCTAATTTTATCTGTAATTTTTTGGATAAATTTAGATCTTACTTAATCCCCAAATATATTGCTGGATCTAATTCGATCTTCCATTTTTCGGATCAAATTAGATCTAAGTTTATCCACAAATATATTGCTAGATCTAATTAGATCTGCCAAAATTGAGATCAAATTAGATCTATATTTATCCCTAAATATATTGCTGGATCTAATTCGATCTGCGACTTTTTCGGATCAAATTAGATCTAAGTTTATCCACAAATATATTGCTGGATCTAATTCGATGTGCCATTTTTTGGATCAAATTAGATCTAAGTTTATCCCCAAATATATAGCTACATCTAATTCGATCTGCCACTTTTTCGGATCAAATTAGATATACGTTTATCCACAAATATATTGCGGGATCTAATTTGATCTGCCAAAATTGAGATCAAATTAGATCTAAGTTTATCCCCAAATATATAGCTGGATCTAATTGGATCCGCCATTTTTTGGATCAAATTAGATCTAAAAATATCCGCAAATATATAGCTGGATCCGCCAATTTTCGGATCAAAATAGATCTAGGTTTATCCCCAAAGATATCACTGGACCTCCCAATTTTGAGATATAACTTGATCTTAGTTTATCCCCATATATACAATGGGATCTAATACGATATGATTGGATACACCCAATTTTGGGATCTAATTGGATCAGCTAGATATTACAGCAGATCTTAAACAATATCAAATTGGATATGATTAGATATTGCGCGAGATCAATTTTTTTTACTCGGGGTATTAAAATGGCAGATCGAATTAGAAACAGCAATATATTTGGGGATTGACATCCCGACTAAAAAAGTTTTCATATAATCTTATATGATTTGATATAATTATAAATGTTTATGTGTGGCTTTATATGACCATATACATTTATATTAACACTTTGGTTTTATAAATATGTTTGATATGACGGTATATATAATCATATGCGATTTGGTCTCCAACCATATATTAAGAGCTCTCCAAATATAGTTTATACATAATTATATATAATGGCGTATAAACTTCTCTAAACAATATTATATCAAAATATATAACAAAGTTAATATAAAATTGTATTAATTTTATGTATAAATTTATCTGACATGATATCTAATTATACAAAATTGTATAAAGTTTAATTGCACTATAAAAATGAAAAAAAAATCCGAAATTGTGGATCTGGTTTTGAATTTTTTTAATATGAATGAAATAAGTGACCTCAATAATATTTACTAAAATTTTCTTTGCAAATCTTCATCAAATTATATGTATTTATATATAATTTGATGCAGATAGACCCATTTTTCGGATCAAATTGTATCAGGTGAGATAACATGCTTATCTCGCTTGATATAATCATATATTCCAATATTCGGATCAAATTAGATATGGACGTATATATGGGTTTATATATAGTGATATATGATTATATAACATCTTTTTTAGTCGGGATCTAAAAGTATCCATAAAAATGACAGATAAAATTAGATGCCGCATTATATTTGGGTACTACGTAAGATCTCCATTTATTTGGGATTAAATACGATCCCAGACATATATTGCCAACTGTTCAAAAAATAATAGACTGGCAGAGCACTGATTGTATAAAAATTACAATATTTTGTTAAAATAAGGTTTAAACTCAGAAGGGCTCGAGTTCAATATGCATTTTTTTTACAAAATGAATTTCTTTTTATAAAATTAAAATTTTTTTTCTATAAATTTTTTTATAAAATTATATATTTATCTTTTTATTAAATTGAAATCTTTGAATAAAATAATTTTATTTACATCCCAATAAGCACATAGCTTTTAAAAATTCAAGTGCTTTAAATTTTGCTTGAAGTAAAGTATATTTCAAATTCTAGCACTTGTTTATTTAAAAAAAATATTTCAAACTTGAATTTTTGTTTCCCTTTTGCTGGAGTATGCTATTGAAATAAAATGTAATAAAAGTTGAATTCAAGCCTTGAAACTGGAGAACAGGGCTGGAATTGAACTTGATTTCAACTTGAATTCCAGTGAAAATGTTTATAGGGATCTTTTTGACGCTCTACACCATTTCCAATTGTATTAATTGTTTTAAAATTTATCAATTGTATTTCAGAAATAATCAATTGAATTTCAGTTTTATCAATTGTGTTTCAGAACTCATCAATTATTTTTCACATTTATGAATTGTATTTCAGAACTAGTCAATTGAAGTTTAGTTTTATCAATTGTGTTTCAGAAATTATTAATTGTATTTCCGAAATTCACAACTGTATTTCAGAAATTATCAAACTGTATTTCAGAAATTATCAATCGTATTTCTGAAATTATGAAATGTATTTGAGAAATTTTTCTCTATTAGCTATGAAATTCTGAAATAGATTTCATTATTTCTGGACACAACTAAATAAATAAATAATTAAATTTGCGTAATATTGTAGTTTCTGAAGTGCAAATAATATTTTGTGATATACAATTAAAATTTTCTAAAATACATTTAATAATTTCTGGAATACCTTTTTTCGATGCTTATAAGATAGCTCGAAATGCTTTTATCATTCATTTAATTTGTAGCTATCACACATCTATAACAAGTCTCGTTAGATTAGAGTGTAGATGTCTTGGCTGACAATCTGGTGGACTGGGTTTAATTTCATGTTTTTAAAAGCAAATATTAAAAAAAGTTTTCTCAATTTTTTCAAAAATGTTTTTTGAAATCTATTTTTTTGCCAAGATAGTTAATGCAACGTTCTGCCAACGCATAACCGACCATTCTGTCTGGGATGTTAAACTTAAACCTATTGTATATTAACATTAATTAACACTATATTTTTATTTTTAGGAAATACATTTTTATTTTATTATAAGTTAACATTAAATTAAATTTTAGATAATGGACCAATTTGTAGTTGTAATTATTACATATTAAATCGTATATTCATAAACATTCTATACAGTTAGACGAGGTTTATGGGACTATTTAACTTTATAAAGTGTTTATAAATTATAACTTAAATGTACATATATATATCCCGGTGAAAAATGTACATATACGCTCAAACATGTTCATATATGGTTTATGTATGGACACATATGAACAAATATGGATTTTTTATGAACATATATGGATTTTATGTGAACATATATGGAAGTATATGTGATTCCATATATGGAAAAAATTTCATATACAGACATATATGAAAGCATCTGTTATTTCATATATGGAAATGGCACTCATATATGGACAAATATGAAAGTATATGTTATTCAATTTATGCAAAAGGGACTTGTATATGAACATATTTCGAAGAATACATTTTTCCATATATGTAAAAGGAACTCATATTTGGATAAATATGGAATTATATTTAATGCCATGAATAAAAAAAGGAACATATGTAGCGCCTAATTTGAATGTCATACATAAATTTATATTTATCGTACAACCTTATAATAAAGGACAGCAACGTTCGCATGTATTCGCATATATTTAATAAATGTATATGTTCATATATGTCCATATATGAACATATACTTAGGTGTTACCTCATTTTTCGGATCCATACATATATGGATGAACCATAAATGTTCATATATGGACATTTTTCACCGGGATGTTAAATGTACGTGAACAAATTGTTGATATGGACCCACAAATTGTATCTCAACTGATATTGGAATTATTGTACCATTACCATACATCAATATATATTGAATGATAAACATATATTACAATATATGACACTGTATTATAATTGTTAATGAAGTAACATATCTGATAATATTTTTTATAGCGCCATACATAATTTTACATTATTCAAATTAAACCATATATGGAATTGTATTCAAAATGTTGATGTGGTACCAAATTTGACCATATATTGTTTAGATTGTGCCATATATGACAATATATTGTTTAAATGATACCATATATGTCTATATATTAATATTGTTTAAATGACACCATATATCAACACCATATATGATCATATATGGCCATATACCTCCATATACCCTCAAATTTCGGATCCAAAGATATATGGAAATATATGAGAGCATGTATGGTCATACATTGAATTATGCATTGACGTATATGACCATGTATGCCCATGCATGATCTTATACAAGTCAATGTATTATCATGTATGTTCATATATATTTCGATTTTCACATGGGTTTCTTAAATAACAGCATATATAAACATATATGACACTATATAGTAGCATATATTATCATATCTGGAACTGTATTAAAAATGTTGTTCATGAGGTACCATATATGAGCATATATTGTTGAAATGGCACCATATAAGATAATATATGGTTTAAATGGCACAATATATGGTAATATATTGCTTAAATAACACCATATATAAATATATATGGCACTATATATGGTAGCATATATTATCATATGTGGAACTGTATTAAAAATATTGTTCATGAGGTACCATATATGGGCATATATTGTTGAAATTGCACCATATATGATAATATATGGTTTAAATGGTAGCATATATGATAATATATGGTTTGAATGGCACCATATATGATAATATATGGTTTGAATGGCACCATATATGATAATATATAGCTTAAATAACACCATATATAAATATATATCGCACTATATATAGCACCATATATTATCATATCTGGAACTGAATTAAAGATTTGGTTTATGAGGTACCATATATGACCATATATTGTTTAAATGGCACCATATATGATAATATCTAGTTTAACTTTCACCATATATAATTATATATTGTTTAAATGATACCATATATAATTATATATTGCTAAAATGCCACCATATATATTAAGATATAGTTCTATATATAACTATATATGCAATAAGATTAACCATGTTATGTAATATATAATTATATATGCCATATCTAATATTACGAAGGCCGATATCTAATTAGATGAAATTATATATGGCATAATATAAGGAAAATTTTTCGGAAAAAACGTCATATATAATTATATATGGATATACCTAACCACATGTCTATATTGTAATATATGCCACATATGATTACCCGGTGAAAAATGCTCATATACGCTCAAACATGTTCATATATGGTTTATGTATGGACACATATGAACAAATATGGATTTTTTATGAACATATATGGATTTTATATGAACATATATGGAAGTATATGTGATTCCATATATGGAAAAAATTTCATATACAGACATATATGGAAGCATCTGTTATTTCATATATGGAAATGGCACTCATATATGGACAAATATGAAAGTATATGTTATTCAATTTATGCAAAAGGGACTTGTATATGAACATATTTCGAAGAATACATTTTTCCATATATGTAAAAGGAACTCATATTTGGATAAATATGGAATTATATTTAATGCCATGAATAAAAAAAGGAACATATGTAGCGCCTAATTTGAATGTCATACATAAATTTATATCTATCGTACAACCTTATAATAAAGGACAGCAACGTTCGCATGTATTCGCATATATTTAATAAATGTATTTGTTCATATATGTCCATATATGAACATATACTTAGGTGTTACCTCATTTTTTGAATTTCTTCATATATGTGCAAACCATATATGAACATATACGAACATTTTTCACCGGGTATATATAATTTTTTTTACTCGGGTAAACAAGAATTGTAAAAAATAAAAAAAAAAATTTTTTTAAATAAGTATATTTTTCTGTTAAATTTAGCACTCTGTTTTGAAAAATTAGTAAATTAGTGGTCTGGGTGGGAAAAGTGTACCCCTTACACTCAAAAAAATAAGTTAGTAGAAAAGTTAGTAAAACGTCTTGTATATCAAGTGTACTAGTTTTCAGCAATTTTTTTTATGAAATTCCGTTTTCAGCAAAAGTATTAGTTATATTTTTTTAGCACTAAACTAAATTTAAACATGTTTAACTAAATTATTTTGCTACAAAAATTGTGCTGATAACCGCATTTATAGCGTGGACGACAACCAGATAGACAATATGTAGATGTCGCAGCTTGTCTGGATGTAGTACAGACAACGGAAATGATAAAAAAGAAAAACAACTCCACACAATTTCTATATTTAAATTTTCAGCAAATAAATTAACTAAAGTAAAATTTCGCTACAAGTTTTTTGAGTTTTTTTCAGTCTACTAATATTCAGCAAAAAGTTAAGCGATTTTAGCAAGGATTTTTTTCATTTGCAATCGACTAAGTGCTAGCAAAGATTTTGCTGATGATTATTGTTTTTTTGGTAAAAATCGGTTCGTTTATTTTCAGAAAACCTTTTGCTGAAATTACAACTTTTTTTTTTGAGTGTAGTGATATAACAGCTGTTCACCAAAGTGTTGGACACGACAGTTTTATTTCGCTTATAAGCATGATAAATAGTTTACAAAAACTAATAAAAATAAAATAAAATCCCAACTTAACCGACAATTACACTGTGCTAGCTGAAAAATCCAACAAGCGGGGGACCCGGTCGGTAAACCTGATTCGAGTACGCTGAATCCAGTGGTGCTATCCGTTTTTCTAGATTAGCTCTTGAAAAAAATATATTTGTGTTTAAAAATTCTGGGTCCAAGGACCCCAAAAAACGCGATTTATCTAACTTTTTGACCATTTATTTTTGCCCAGGTTATTTGTTATTCCCCCAGTCAGCTTTGGGTTAAAAATTATCAGTATCGGTGCAGCTGTTCAAAAGTTTTGAGTGAAAATGTGAGGACACTTCGAAATTTTCCATACAAAATTGTACATTTTATTGCTTCGCGAAATTTGTATAGAAGTGAAAAATTGGCATAAAGGTTTTTATGGTGTCCTCACATTTTCAATCACAACTTTTGAACCGCAAGACCGATTTTGATTATTTTTAACACAAAGCTTCTTGGTAGAGTAACAAACAACTTAACTAAAAATTAACAGTAAACAAATTAAAAAATCGAGTGTTAGGGGTGCTTCAAACCATAATTTTCAAACTCAAATATCTTTTTTTTAAGAGCTAACCTAGAAAAACGACTAGCACCACTAGATTCAGCGTACCCGAATTAGTTTTACCCACTGGGTCCCCCACCTGTCGGGGAAAAAAGTCTTCTTTTCGTGCACAGTGTTATCGTTAATGATGATGACGAAATCGAAAACAAAAATTTGGATAAATATAATTTATTGTGGCTTTACAACAACAGACACAAGGGGAATATAGTCACAACTAAGAGTCACAGACTTCACGTAGGAATAAGCATGAATATCTCCTATTTGGATCCTCCAAAAACAAGGCTTCAACTACTTACTAGCCTACTTACTAGATTAATTACTTTTGTTCGCGATTTCCCAAAAGCAATGGGTAGTCATTACCTCATCACTTACAAAAAACTTAAAGTAATGAGTACTCACTACCCTATCACTTACAAAAAAAACACAAAATAATGAGTACCCATTATATTCCTTTAATTTATTCCTTTTGCTACATCGCGAACAAAAGTAATTAAGTGAGTAAAAAGCCTGGTAAGTAGTTGAGACTATGTTTTTGCTGGGGAAGTACGAAGCAGAATTATGGGAAACTGTTCAAATATAAAAATTATTCAACGTATTCAGTCAAATGTAATGTATTGTAAATGCAGAATGGTACATCTCAGATGAGACCTTCATCGCGATCAAGGAATTAAAACCGTAAAATAATTTATCCGAAATTGCAGCTTAAAACGCACCAATCGCCTTACTCGAACACTGAACTAAGTAAGACGTATACCAGATAATGAGACTGATGCCCAGAAGACTAAAGCGCTTTACTCCTACGGGACAAACTGTTCGCTTTTTCTGACGTGAAAATGTATTATAAATGTTGTTTTATTATTAACACTTAAAGCACCGTAAGTTGTTTTTCACGTGGAAAATTTTCACTGTCTTTAATGGCCCTAAATTGTTATTAAAATTCTGAAAATGAACAATTTTTTATGACTTTTTATTGCGATTCAACGATGTCCGTCTGTCTGTCCATGCATTCTTGTGCGCACTCTACAGGTCGCAAATATTAAGATATTTTTATGAAATTTGGTACACCGACTTACGTCGGCCCAAGACGAAGCCTATTGATTTTGGTTAAAATCGGTTCATGTTTAGACCTACACTCATACAAATAAGTCCCTAAAAATAGCAGAAAAAGTTACTTAAAATTAGTTAAAAATGATGCTGCAGAAAAAACTGCAAATATTAGCAGAATCAGTTTGCTAAATATTAATAAAATGAAAACAGCAAAAAAAACTGTTAAATTTACAGAATTTTAGTAATATTTGAGCTAAATTGTTGTTAATTGCAAATAACAATTTAACCTGCTAAAATTAGCAAAAAAAAATTGCTGAATAGTAGTTTAATAAAAATAGCAAAAAAAACTGTAAAATTTACAGAATTTAGTAACATTTGAGCTAAATTTTTGTTAATTGCAAATAACAATTTAACTTGCTGAAATCAGCAAAAAATTGCTAAATAATAGTAGAATGAAAATAGCAAAAAAAAACTGTTAAATCTACAAAATTTTTGCTAAAATTTTCTGAAATCAACAAAACTTGTGCAGATTACTAGTGGACTGGAAAAGGTAAAAAAGAGCAAAAGAAATGAAAATTAATAAACAAATAATAAATGTGTATTTAAAAACATACTTGGGACCAGTTTATTGAATGTGTCAATTAATTGAAATTTTTTCAATTGGCATTGTTCAATGCCTAAATGCCCATTTATAATTGATGAAAGAAGTATTTGTTTTCATGTTTTAATAAAAGAATAAATTAAGAAAAAAAATTAAAAATTTGCGTATTTCTTATATTTTTTTTATATTACAATGCTTTTTCTCCAATTATGTGTACATTTCATTACCATTGTTTTCATCAATGCAAATTGAAAAAAAAATTCATTGGCATTGAATGGTGATGAAATTTGTTGGCATTGAAATTGAGATAAAGCAATGCCAATTATATTTCAATGCCAATGAAAATTTCCCAAGAATGATTTTTTTGTAAAAGTGGTAATATTTATAGACAATAATATGTTAACCATAACAAAATGTATTTCAGAAAACCTTCTTTTGATTTTCATTGTTTGCTGATCGGATATGTTCTTCCGAATTTATTTGAGTTTCCATTATCACCTCTAAAGCTCCACCCACAGGAAACAAGGTGTGGCCGATTAAAATATCGTATTATTTAAATAAGCTTAAAAAGTACAATATTGGGGGAAAAAATTAGGGGCATCCCCGTAAACTCCACTTGCTCCCAAGAGAAACTTTTAATCACAATTTTCATATTAAAATCGTTCGTCCAAAATAAACCTTGATCTTTGAAAAATAATGTATTATGATAAATAGAAACTTTTCTCATAAATTTTTATTAATTTAGATATTTTATGAGTAGGACAAATTTTCAACCATTTCAATTTAGCTTTATTTAAAAACTTTTTGCATTATTTTTGGCGAGTTAAAAATATGCAGTAATTTTTATGAGTCATTTAACATTCTGTTTATAAGCGCTCCAAAATTGGTGGTTTAGTTTACAAAAAATTTGTAAAATTAGCAAATCTTCTGTTAAAAATTAGTAACTAAAATTCAGCAAAATACTGTAAAGTTAGCAAATTTATTGTTAAATATTAGTAACTAAATTCAACAAAAAAAATAGCAAAAAAGTTTGTAAGTTAGTAATGTGGAGGTAGCAAAAAAATTAACTAAAAATTAGTTAAAAGTTTGTTAAGTTGAAGTACAAACAGTTTTACTAACTTTTCTACAAAAATTGGCTTGTTTACACGCTGCAGGTCATAAATACGACGATATTTCAATGAAATTTGGTTCGCTGACTCACATAGTTCCAAGGACAAAGCCTATTGATTCTAGATAGGATCGGTCCATATATGGACCTATCGCCCATATGGGCTATATTTTCGATTTTCTCTTCTTTTATCATTTTATAGAAAATTTTGACACAAGTCCGTCTTAACCCATTCGAATTTCGGGTCCAAACATTAGTTGGCTTTTAACCAGACAGGTGTAGGGTATTATATAGTCGGCATGCCCGACTTTAACTTTTTTACTCGTTTTTAACTAATTTTTAGTAACTTTTTCTGCTATTTTTACAGATTTATTTCTATGAATGTACTAATGGTAAACATAATTATCTTAAGAATTGATTTAGGATAATTTAACAACCACTAACTGTAAGACTAAATATGAATTGGGAAATACAAAAAAAAAGAATATAGGACAACGATATATTTTTTTGTTTTGAATGAGTGATCGTATTTTTTATCCACATGTTATAATAAATATTGTACTACAGTTATTTATTCATAACAACGATTTCCGTTTTTAGTAGTACTACTTTCAAATCGTATAATGCTCAGATTTATAAAATAACATTTATATTTATTTTTTAATTTATTTAAAGCCAACTTGATTATGTTCTGGCCATAACTGATACTTTACCAAAGCCAAATTTTCAAGAAAATCAAGATGTCGATACTTACGGCGTTTTTCTTTTACACGCCCTCTTTAGAGCAAACTGTGAATTGGCAAAAATGATAGAAATCGCCATACGCCTAGAAGATTCAAACAAAAATAGCCGGGCTTTACATATAGCCGCCGAAATTGCTCTAAGACGTAGTCCACCAATGGCTTTGCCCATCTTTGAAGCCTTAGTGAAAAGAGAACAACCATTACGATCGCACTACTTTTGGCCCTTAATGATGTATAATTTTAGACGTCACAACGAATCGGGAATATTACGCACGTTGAAAATTATGCAAAGCTTTAAGGTTGATTGTGATCATCAAACTATTGTGCAATATGTATTGCCGAGATTGTCGATTATACTAACAAACCCACAGATGGCCTTGAAACAACTAGATGAAGCTGGGGTAAAGACTTCATTGGTACTAACGCCCATAGTATTACATATGTTAACACAAAATAAATGGTTCGATGTCAGTGCCCTTGTAGACGCTTATACAACTAAATTAAATGCATTAGATCTCATTTCGTCCTTGTGTAGTGTAGCTGTTCAAGTTAGGGCCACCAGACGATATCACCAATTTGCTAAACTTGTGAATACATTGTGCAATAAGAATATAGATCGTAAACAAGATTTTGTCGGTCAACTTCTAATTGAACTACTTTCTAAGCAATCAAGAGTGCGTACAGATCTTCATAGCTTTAAACGTTTGTTGGAAGAAATGCATAAGTTTGGTTTAAATTTATCACCTACAGCCGTCGATGCCATAGAAACGTTATTAATGCAAAATTCTATGGACGAATCATCAGAGTCTCTAAAAATAATACAACAAAAATTAAAAGAAATGACAAAACGCAATTTGAATTTAGCGAATGGTTCTGAAGATGATTTATTGACTTCATCGTCGTTTATAAGACATCCGCGTGACATGTCTCCAGATGAATTAGAATGTCATTTAGTGGAGTTGGAATCGAAACAAATGAATACTCGTGGTGTCTTGAGACGTCTATTACAAATTTGTGTACGAGAAAATCGTTTGGAACGTGCTATGGAAATAAAAAACAAATGCGATGCGTTACAAGTTCAAACTAGTCCTGGAATGTTGGCCAGCATTTTCGAAATGTATACAAAATTAGGTGATCTTACAAATGCCCAACAAAGTTTAAAAATGATGCAGCAAACGTATCCAGGTAATGTTAAAAAAATTATACATCATTTAAAACAATATGCTAAAGAATTTAATTTATATATTCATCTGTAAGGTTTTCAAATTGATGAACATAAGTTTGTAGATTATGCTTCGCTGTTAATACAAAATGGTCAGATGGAAACAGCTAAAAATATACTAGAAGAACGTTCTCTTAAACAACGAATTATTGGAGGCGATTATATTTTGAAAAATGTTTGGAATTTATTAACAAATGTTGCCAAATTAGCAGCAAATACTAAAGATTTGCCTTCGGAACGTAATCTTACTAGAGAAACGTATGTATTCCTACAAAAGCTAGGCTATTGTCGTACACACAATGCTATTTTGGGTCCTATAGTTAGAGAACGTTTAATGAGAGGTGATCTAACGGGGGCCATGACGGAATTTAAACAATTGGCTCAACAGTTTAAACATACACCCTTACAATTTGAATTACTTTGCCTAGTTGTCCGTTTATGCAATGGCAACGAAGAGTTATATCGAACATACAATTGCAATGCTGAACAGGCCCAACAGGTGTTGGCTGAATTAACAGAAATAGTTACCAAAATTCATGGTAGCGTCAATATGAATAGTGGTCTTTTGCTAGCCTTCGCTGAATCTGGTTCTGACAATCAGTTGCGTCGTCTTTTAATTAATCCTGAATTTCGCATAAACGAAGATTTGCTCATACGGAATTGTGAACATTTAGGCCAGGAGGGTGCTGTTCAAACTCTTTTGCGTTTGGCTCGTGGAGCTAGAGGTTTACATCGTGTTATCGATGAACAAAATATATACAATATGATATTGAAAAATTTTATTAAAACAAATAATTGTGAAGCTGCTCTTAATCTCTATGATCGTTTAGATGCTGATTATGAAATAAAGATGTCGCAGGAATTTTTACGTAATTTAGTTAATCTTTTAAAGACGAATAATGTTGAAATACCAAGTAATGTTGCTCTGAGAGCACATGTTGTATAATAACGATATTTTTTTATTATTTTTAAATATTCTGATGTAATGATTTTTGTTAATGTTAAGTAAATACTTATTTAATTTTTAAAAATAATATATGAATGCTTCACTTACCAAATCGATTAACTCCACTTTCAGAGTTTTATAAAACTTTAATTTCAAAACACTATTGACCCCTAACTGTAAAATATTCAAAACAAGTTTCTCTGATAATAATATTAATACTACTAAACGACAAAATTTATAATTTAACAAGAATTAAAAAAAAAAACAATATTTACTATTTTCTCATTTTTCTCATTGAGACTCATTTTTCTTTATGGAGTTAATCGATTTGGCAAGTGAAGCATTCATATAGAACTGTTTTCAATCATTAAGCCTCATTTACACAATGTCAAGTTAACTACAATAACTACACCATTTTCAGTTTTATTTCAGAAAATTCCAAGTATGTAGTATATTAGAGCGAATCCCCTTATATGGACAGAAAAAAAGTAAAAAAAAGTGCCTCCCTCAAAATTAACCTTCGTTTGTTTTATGATGATTCCCAAAATATTTCGGGTCTAGCAATGCGATCTCACGAGCTAGACCACTTTTAAAAAAGGGCATTTTTGCTGAAGACAACATAGTCAATATGGGTATCATATGAAAGGTTTTTTTAAGGCGTGTCCAGCGGTATATAGATATGGACATAGAAATAGGACACTTCATACAAAATTATCTGCATGCATTTCTCTTAATAATTATAAAGCAATAATTATATTTCTTTTCTATTATAGTAAACTTTAATCAAGTAGTCTCAGATTATATATAAAACTTTGCAATATTTAAAACATGCAAATATTTACAACAAAATTACTTTACTTTGTTCATATTTGACTTGGACATAAAAATAGGACACTTGCAATAATTGTCAAAATTTTTCTCGATGCACTTAGTAATAATTTTCTTTTCATAATTTGCGTTTGAAATAAGTAAATTATTTTCTAATTGTACCAATATGGGACTTGGAAAACATTGTAATCCAGAAAAACGAAGACTTATATCTCAATTCCACAACGAGATGAAATCTCCAACTGAAATTGCTAAAATACTAAAGTGTATACCATATACAATGCTATTCGTCTATGTGCTGCAAACAAGAAATATCATACGCAAAATAAAGAACGTAAGCCAATCCGTCGTAAAACTACAACTTATATGGACAGGACTATAGTACGCAAAAGCAAACTCAACCCTTTTATGTCCTCCTGTCAAATAAATAATGAAATCGGGGAAAAATTCAACGTTAAAGTGTCAGACAGGTTAGTAAGAAGAAGACTGAATGAAGCAAACTTATTTTGACGAATAAGTAGAAAGAAGCCTCTTCTTTCAAGAAAAAATATTAAGAAACGTATTGATTTTGTCAAAACCCACATTTGTCCTTTTGGAAAAATGTGCTTTGGAGCGATGAAACGAAGGTAAATCGTGTCGGACTAGATGGTAGAACATTTTTACACCGCCCAAAAAACAATGCTTTAAACATTAAGTCACTCAGAAGATCTTGAAACACCTTGGGGTAATATTATGGTATGGGGGCTTTTTCCTGGCGTGGTTTTGGGCCTATCGTAAAAGTAGAGGACAAAATGGACAGGTTTCAATATTTGAGCATTCTTAAGAATGTTATGGAGCCATTTGCCTATGAAAATATGCCAGTTAAGTGGACATTTATGCAAGACAATGATCCGAAGCATTCGTCAAACATAGTGAAGGATTGGTTTTTACAAGAAAGTCCGGACCTTAATCCAATAGAAAATCTATGGAATGATGTAAAAACAAAAGTTTCGCAAAACAATTACAAAAATTCCACCGAACTTTGGGCTGGTATTCAAGAAGCCTGGTATTCTATACCAAAAGAAAGATGCCAGAGATTAGTTGAGAGTATGCAAAGAAGATGCGAAACGGTTATTGATAATAGTGGATACAGCACAAAATATTAGTGTAATATTAACGCTAAAAAAATAATAATTGTTTTAAAAACCCAAAAAATTTACGGTTTTTTGTAAAAATATAAAATGTGTCCTATTTAGAAGTCCAGGTATTTTTACTAGTTTCTACATATTTACCAATATATATAAAATAGTTGAAGGATTTTTATTTACATAAAGAATGAATTACAATCATCAATAATAACACTTCCCGTATATGAAATAAAAAATTAAATTTTTGTTTTATTTTTCAAAATAAATAATTATGTTTCTTAACACAGAAAAGTGTCCTATTTCCATGCCCATAGCTGTATATAACATGTTCAAGGATTTCCAGACATGTCCTATTTTCAAGGATATTCTATAAAAAAAAACAATTTTTTTACTCTTTTGTACGGAGAAGTTTGTGATTGAAATGTCAAACTTACATATCATAATCTATAATCGATTTAAGTGATCACGTGTTTCAGATTTTTTGAAATTCAACAATATGTTCTAAATAGTGCAATATCGATACCAAAACATTTCTTTTGACAAGTAAATCATCGCTAAGTACATATAGTTTGGAATTTTTCAAATTTCGTACATTTTCCACGGTGCTCTGTACCAAATTTTGTTAAAATTTTTGGGTTATTGCAATCTGCATTTGCATTCAGTATCTAGTTGATGCAAGATAAAAATACAACTTAACAGAAAAAAATTCAGCAGGCACTTTTATGGCGGAATAACTTTTTTCGCGAAAAAAATTTCATATTTTAATAAGAATTTAAATTTAGTTTCTACTAGATGTAAGGATAAAAATGCAACTTAACAGAAAAAAAACGCAACACGCGCTTTTTTTTTGCGGAATATATTTTTTCGCGAAAGAAAAAAATATTCTAAAATTTTATTTAGGGTCAGCCTATATTTAGATTTTATATATTTCAATAAAATATTTTATTTAATAATAAACCTGCAGAAAATTTCATAAATTTTTTTTATTATCAAAATTTGGTCTAGAGCACCATGAACAATGTATTAAATTTGAAAAATTCCAAACTATATTCACTTAGCGATGATTTACTTGTCAAAAGAAATATTTTGGTATCGATATTGCACTATTTAGAACATATTGTTGAATCTCTGATAAAACGCGAATTTCAAAAAATCTGAAACACGTGTTCATTTAGATGGACTATAGATTATGATATTTAAGTTTGACATTTCAATCACAAACTTCTCCGTACAAAATAGTAAAAAATTTGTTTTTTTTATAGAATATCCTTGAAAACGTCGTGATATCCTTGAACATGTTATATATACCACTGGACGGGTCTCAAAAATACCTTTCATATGATACCCATATTGAGTATGTTGTCTTCAGCTAAAATGCAAAGTTCTTACAAAAACTAAAAAAATACCTTTTTTACAATGTTCCTTCCAGCTTGTGAGATCTCATTGCTAGACCCGAAATATTTTGAGAATCATCATAAAACACACCAAGGTTTATTTTGAGGGTCACTTTTTTACTTTTTTTCGTGAGGCGTTTTAATATATAAATTGTCTAAAA
Organism: Leucophora obtusa; assembly: GCA_949987735.1. NCBI lineage: Eukaryota > Metazoa > Arthropoda > Insecta > Diptera > Anthomyiidae > Leucophora > Leucophora obtusa. The sequence continues at coordinate 34,198,584 of OX465297.1, read as the reverse complement.
ATGTTTCAAAATTATCCAAAAATGTTTTAAAATTGTCCAAAAATGTTTTAAAATTTTCAAAATATATTTTAAAATTGTCTAAAAAGGTTTCTAAATTGTCTAAAGGGTTTCAAAATTATCCAAAAATGTTTTAAATTTTTCCAAAAATGTTTTAAAATTGTCCAAAAATTATTCAAAATTGTCCAAATATATTTTTAAAGTGTCCAAAAATTATTCAAAATTGTCCAAATATTGTTTAAAATTGTCTAAAAATCTTTCACATTTGTCTAATTGCATTTTAAAATTGTTCAAAGCGTATTTTAAACTTTTCAAAATGTATTTCAAAATTATACAAATATATTTTAAAATATTACAAATACATTTTAAAATATTACAAATATATTTTAAAATATTACAAATATATTTTAAAATATTTTAATTGAATTTAAGAAAATTCCATTTGTATTTTAAAATTGTTCAAATACATTTCAAAACAATTTATTTGTATTTAAAAACTTTAAATTTGTATTTCAAAACTCTCTAAATGTATTTCAGAAAATTCCAAATGTATTTAAAATTAAGAAGTACACTTAACGCCTTCTAAACCACTTACTTCAAATGGAAATTTTGAAAAGTATATTTTCAGTGAATTACCCCACATCTGGGTAATTCATTGGATTTCTAGCCGATAGGTTTTTGTGCAGGTCGTAAAAGCCAGGTCTAAGCTTCTCTGTAAAACTGTCAAAAAAAATCCGGTCTTATAGATGTCTATGTCGGAGGAGAAACATACATGACAAATTACAGGTTAATAGCTCCAGGGGTTTGGTGTGTGCGATGTTAACCCTCTAACCGACAAGCCCGCTTCCAGCCGGGGTATATAGGATAGAAAGAGAATTAATTTTGTAATTTGTAAATTTTAAAAAATATTTTGAAACTACACAATTTTCAAAAATCTTAAAAACATATTTAAGTTACTTTAAAAACATTGATAAGACTACAGCTTTAGCTTTGCTGCAAGCACATACAGGATTCTATCAGGATACTTTCAGGGACATCGTCTAAACTTGAAAACGAAATTTTATGAAATTTTACAAAAAGAATAAATTTATTATAAGTACCAAAATTTATTAAAATTACGACCCGTTTTCGCTCAATTTCGTAGTTTCCGAAAAACGAAAATCATTACATCTTTTTAATCAAAGGCACAAAAAATTTTATTATTGGATTTTATTTATGCTTTGGTCAAAAAGTATAGGCTGGTTAGAGGGTAAAATAAGTCAGTCAGTCACTCCTATATGTAATTATAAACAGTATATAAAAAGTTAACATTAGGAATGTCCAACGTTTTATTGCTCATAAAATTTGTGTTCAAAAAACTTTCAAAAAAGGTACTTTTTCGATGAAGTTCTTTTGCAGAAAAAGGTACTTGTTTTTAAAGTTGTCAAAACCGGTTTCCGAGAAGGCGGAACATTTTCAGAGAAGGCGGTCAAAAATCCATAACTTTTGAAGGAGTTGACGCATTTCAATGCAGTTTTTTTTCCTGGAAAGAGGAAACCTTTAGCCTTAATTAGAGATATCGGTCGTAAAAATCAAGTAATAAACAAAATTATATATTACAGGGTTAATCTACATATCGTCACCTAAAATGCGTAACAACAAAAAAATTCAAAATCGAGTTTTTTATTGATTATGATGCACTAGACAAAATTACATGTCCCTACAAAATTTTGAAGTTATATGTCAACAAATAACGATTTTACGAACGAAATTCAAAAGGCCGTAACAACAAGTGTATGAATTTCAAAAACAAAAAGGCGTAACAACACACTTGTATAAAAAAGTAATTCTTTTTATTTTTGAATAACTAAGTTCGCTTAGATTTTTTTTTGTCAATTTGTGTTTGTAATTTTTTCGTTTGATGTTAACGAACATATTTCGAGTGAGTGCACTCAGTTACTACATGACAGTTGTTTGTGTAGTAATCAGTAGTTGTCGTTTTTAACAGAAATTACAGTTGTTTTTCTATACAAAAATGCAAAACAACTTTTATGACGGTTATTTAAGAAAACACCTAACGAAAAGTACTGTAATTTCGTAACAGTTATTTAAATCAGTTATTTTTATCATAATAAACAACCACCAAAACAGTATTTGTACAGTAAACAGTAGTTTTTGTTATTTAAAAAATAAAAAATTTTGTTGAATTTTAAAAATTCTTGTTTAGTTTATATTTGTAAATTAATAGAAATTAAAAAAAAATGTTAGAATTAAGAAAAAAGATTACAAAAAAATATGCATATATCGAAAATAAAAAACTAAGCAAAAATTTGTGATAAAATTTCACTCTGAAAAATTTTTATCTTCAGATATTTCATAAATTATTGCACATTTTTAATTTCTGATATTTCCAATATTTTTCTTATTTTTTTTCTCATAATTTAGATTTTTTGCTTCTTTATTCACATTTAAAATTTTTTTCTGCGAAAATTGCCTTATATTCGTGTGTGCTACCTACCATTGCATCATACCGTAATTGATGCAATTGTTTTGTCCGATGTCCGGTTCTGACATTTTATACCCTTGTTGCATCTAGTTCATAAAATATCTAGAAATAGGACTACCGTATAGGATACGAAAAATGTAAAGCCCCCCCCCCCTTGAGTGAATCCTGGAGCGCCTGTAGGTACATACCCAAAGATTAAAAATTTCGAAGAAGAAATGGGAACATCTCAAATCTTTACTTCCTATAGATTGTCATTACTTTTATGACAACATTTCATTTGAAAATTAAATATAATTTTTTAACATTCTATACTGAATTATTGTTTCTTTTTATGTAATGAATTATTACATACACTCATAAAAAAAGTTAGTACAAAATTCTGTTAAACGCGTTCTAATTCAGTTGAACTAATTTTTCCTGTTGTTTTCGTTTAAATCCGTTGTTTAGCTAAAGTTGTCAGTTATCCAATTTTACCACAAAAACATATTTCTCCTGTACTTGAACTAATTTTTCCTCCTGATATTTAGCAATTTTTTTATAAATGATTTTAACAATGTTATCAGCTAATATAGATAAATTTATTGGCAACTTTTTTAATATTTGTGTTTACAAAAGAAAACGATAGGGGCGCTAGAGTATAGTGATTGATGGTGCTTGATGGTGAAGTGTGTATTTTTGAGTTTGCCGACCAATACAAATTAGAAAATTTCTAGTAAGTGTATTTTAATATGTGAGATGAGTCATCACTGATGACGCTTACCAATGCAAATAAAAATAATATGGCGCTTGGCGTAAATAAAATAATATGATACGAGCATGTTTTCACTTGTTTCTGTTAGTCAGCAAAGGAACGCAAAAGAAAACGGAGGTATGCTGGACATTAACATTTCGCAGTTAAAATTGTATTTAAAAAATAAAATAATAGAGGTTTGTTTTATTATTTAAATTTAACATTTTCATCTAAATTCGACCCAGAGGTAGACGAAAAAAAGGAACCAAATAATACAACTCCAGCGGATGTTTAACATATTGGCAAGAAAATAAAAGTGATATATAGTGCAAATAGTGTTTTTGGATTGTGTAATTTATTCGAAAATAAAATTAACAATATTTACATTAATTTATTTTTATTCAATTAATAACAAAAAGTGATCGTAATTTTAGCAGCATGTTTTGCAGATTTCAACTGACCCACTTTCATTTCTATTAAACGAAAATTCTTCTAAATTTTTGAATGTTGACTGAATTTTTTACCTGTTTATAACCAACTAAAATTTAGCAGAAAACATGTGCTGATTTCAGCTGAGTAATTTTCATTTCCATTAAACAACATTTCTTAAAAATTATTGTATTTGAACTAACTTTTTTACCTAAAATTTAGGTCACCTAAATTTAGCAGACCATGATTCTCAATATCATTGAAATTTCTGCTGGCGCAAATTCAGGTACTATTTCCTGTTATTTTAGCAGAATTTTTAACTATTTGTACGGGCTTTTTTTTATGAGTGTACATATTTAATAAATTTAATATTTTTAAAGTTTTTTTTTTATCATTTGAAATATTAAATTAACAAATATTTTAAAATATTTATGTACTATGAAAATAAATTTTAATAAATTTTGTTGTTGTTACGTCTTTTTGTTTCAGAAAAGCCAATGTCAAAAAGGCGTAACAACCATAACTTGAAGAATATTAACAAAAAATAAAAAAAATCTTCAGCAATAAGTCTTTAGTCGTGTTTTAAGCAAGAGAAAAAAAGATGTCCTTTAAATCTAAAATATCTTTAATTCTACAAAGTTTTTTGCTTCTCTTGTAAAAAAATAAAAAGTGTTGTTACGCCCTTTTGCATTTTAGGTGACGATATGTATATAACATCTGTTTTTGCTAAATTTTAGTGCAATACTCAAATTTTTGAAAAACTATGGGCTGGTAACTTATCTTAAAAGTAGACAAAGCATAACACTATCGTTTTTCTATATTTTTCAATTCATACACTCAAAAAAAAAGTTAGTAAAAAAATTAGTAAAATAAATTGTTTTTGCTGAAATCACGTTTTTAAATAATGAAACACAAAAAATATTTCATTATTTTTAAAAAATATATATAAATATAGCCGACTTTTTATTAATTTTTTTAGATTTATTATTAGGGCAAGGAATTTCATGCACTTAAAAATAGAAAACATGCGGCTAAAAAAGAAAAATATGCATTAAAATATAAGAAATATGCACTAAAAACTATTATTTTTGCAAAAATAATGCACGTTAAAACTTAAAAATATATTTAAGTTCGTTATTTTGCAAACAGACACAGAACTCAAAGATTTTCCATAGATCAATAAGGTTTTTAAGAATATTTATTTTGATTGAATCAAAATATGAAAATTTAAATTTTTATATTTTTTTACAAAACAAAAAATTATCCTAAAAATGAAAAATATGCATTAAAAAGCATAAAATATACATTAAAAAGGACCAAATATGCATTTAAAGTCAAAATATGAAAAAACATGCATTTTTGACAAAATATGCAAAAATATGCAACTACAAATCGATGTCATTTTGTTCTAAATTTGATGATTCGGATAAATGTTTAGTCCATATTAGTTTTGGACTATCGAGAAAAAACATGCATTTGCATGGAATTCCTTGCCCTTTTTATTATCTTTACATTTCTTTAAATAATCTTTAAAGCCAATAAATTGATAAAAACAAATCTCAATTTGATAAAAATAATTATTTTATATAACAGGGTTAATTTTTATAGTTTTGGCCAAAAACGACCCATAATAATTTTCAGAAAAATATCACTTTAAATGAATCAAAAAAAAATTTTTTTTTCACTCGATAAAAACTATTATTTTGTGTAACTTGATCCATATAGGGTTAATGTTTTCACTTTTCACTGAAAAAAAGATCCACTAGGAAATTTACAAAATAACATTTATCAGATTTCTAAGGGTTAAAAAGGTGGTGTCAAAAGTGTCCGTATGTGAATAGCAATTTTGGTCGTCTAGTCGTATTAGATTCTAATTAAAATTTGTATTAATTCTGTTTGGAAAGACGTTATTCTGTAATCTGTAAATTTCCAAGTGGGTATTTTTTGCCGAAAAGTGAAAACATTAATCCTATCTGGATCTGTAAATTTCCTAGTGGATCGTTTTTGGCCAAAAGTAAAATAATTATTTTTATCAAGTGGAAATTTTTTTTATATCAATTCAAAAGCTTTACAATCTTGTAGTCATAATTAATATTAAGTTTCATGGATCAGTAGTGGGATTCTCTAACTTTTTAACGACAAAATTCGGTAGTTAAATTGACAAGTTTTCATAGTAAACTTAACCGAATTTTATCGTTAAAAAGTTAGAGAATCCCACTACAGGGGAGTTATTACGTAAGCGGATTCGAAAAATATTGTTCGAATTCGAAAATTTTAAAACTCTTGTAAAAAGATATCCGTTCTTGAAAGTCCAACTTTTTTTACTTTTCACTTTGACTAACATTGCCTGCACGTTTTCAACATTTTCCTTAACTAAAAACAAATTTCTGTTACTGAATTTTTAATGCGAAAATTCTGTTCGAAAGCGATTTATTTTCGAATCGAAATACATAATAACCCCCCTGTTTTGTCCCCAGGCCGCTAATGGTTAAAGTTTTAATAAAATTGAGATAATTATATCATATCAAATTTAAGTGATATTTTTTGGAGAACTATGCAAACTTTGATGAAAACATTCAAATTTTGTTAAGTTTTTGACAAAATAAGTAGTTTTCGTAAAATGTCCTGGAAAGCAGTCGCTCCAAACACAACTATTATATGATATAATTGGCAATCGACATCTCCAAACTAGGCATTTTACAAAATCTTTAAAATTAATTTAAAAAAAACACGTTTCTGCATTTTTATCAAATTTGTTGGTCATTTTGGATTCCAGGCTATAGTGGGTTAATGATATCCGATAAAGTCAGAATTCCATATCTGAATCATTTTGACTATATTAAGTGGATAACTGGCATTTGGGCATTTTTAATAATCAGCGACGTTCTGTATTTCGTAGTGGTTTCAAATCGATAGTGAAAATGAAATCGATATTACTCTTTCACTGTGTCACAAAAATCGAATGAAATGATAATCGATTTCATTTCTCATCGATTTCATTTTAGCTTTGTTTCAATAAACAGCTGTTTTGTTTTATTCTTCTTTCACTCATATTGTCACTTTTAAACAAAAATTCAAAAGCAAAGCAGGCGAAAATTTTAACCGTTTATTCTAAGAATTTCTAAAAATATGAGTTTTGCTTTTGTGGTTTCGGTAATTTTTTTGGAAAAAGAAAAAATGAAAGCCCGAGTAAAAAAAATAATATGATGTCATATGTAATGATATCTTATTTAATATAATTGGAGATATGCTATGATCCGAAAAATGGTGGATAAAATTATACCGGATAAGATCTAAATATATTAAATCATATATAATCTTATCCGGATTTTGACCCGATATAATTACATGTAATTTGATGTAGAAACCCGGTGAAAAATGTTCATATACGCTCAAACATGTTCATATATGGTTTATGTATGGACACATATGAACCAATATGGATTTTTTATGAACATATATGGATTTTATATGAACATATATGGAAGTATATGTGATTCCATATATGGAAAAAATTTCATATACAGACATATATGGAAGCATCTGTTATTTCATATATGGAAATGGCACTCATATATGGACAAATATGAAAATATATGTTATTCAATTTATGCAAAAGGGACTTGTATATGAACATATTTCGAAGAATACATTTTTCCAAATATGTAAAAGGAACTCATATTTGGATAAATATGGAATTATATTTAATACCATGAATAAAAAAAGGAACATATGTAGCGCCTAATTTGAATATCATACATAAATTTATATCTATCGTACAACCTTATAATAAAGGACAGCAACGTTCGCATGTATTCGCATATATTTAATAAATGTATTTGTTCATATATGTCCATATATGAACATATACTTAGGTGTTACCTCATTTTTTGAATTTCTTCATATATGTGTAAACCATATATGAACATATACGAACATTTTTCACCGGGAAGACATAATTATATAAAGCTTCATATTTCAAGATCAAAACAAAAACAATTAAAAAGTACTGAAAAATAACACCCTTAAGTTAAGAATTAAAAATTTAAGTATTTAGAAGAAGTTGAACATAATTGCAACCAAGCATTTTAAGCCTTCCCGGTGAAAAATGCTCATATACGCTCAAACATGTTCATATATGGTTTATGTATGGACACATATGAAGAAATATGGATTTTTTATGAACATATATGGATTTTATATGAACATATATGGAAGTATATGTCATTCCATATATGGAAAAAATTTCATATACAGACATATATGGAAGCATCTGTTATTTCATATATGGAAATGGCACTCATATATGGACAAATATGAAAGTATATGTTATTCAATTTATGCAAAAGGGACTTGTATATGAATATATTTCGAAGATTACATTTTTCCATATATGTAAAAGGAACTCATAATTGGATAAATATGGAATTATATATAATGCCATGAATAAAAAAAAGGAACATATGTAGCGCCTAATTTGAATGTCATACATAAATTTATATCTATCGTACAACCTTATAATAAAGGAAAGCAACGTTCGCATGTATTCGCATATATTTAATAAATGTATATGTTCATATAGGTCCATATATGAACATATACTTAGGTGTTACCTCATTTTTCGGATCCATACATATATGGTTGAACCATAAATGTTCATATATGGACATTTTTCGCCGGGTTCTCATATAAACTTGTATTCTACCCGTAAACTGTGTAAACCGGGTATGTTTATGAGTTTAATGTCAAATTCCATACATAAAAATATGGCTTGTATTTATACAAGGTTTACAAGGAATTTAGGAGTTATAATGAGTATGCCTTTTATATTTTGAAATCATATATAAATATTAGGCTGGGTCGATTTGTGGGGAGGCAAAAAAATCGCCCATGGCTCAGGGAAAATCGTATTCTAGGGATCAAAATAAGAAGCTTTGCCGAAGGAACCATACCTCTAAAACGAATTCTACTACCCCTAACTGTTGACTTTTGTCCCGTAGGGTCAAGTTTTGAAAAATCCCACTTTGACCCATTTAGAGTGCCCCATCGAGTCCAAATGTATGACCGACCCCCACTAACTTTGGAGGGCCGATCCACCCATGCCAGTGGCACACCCCCTGGAACTCCCCTGGGGGGTTCCCCATACAAACATTTTAAAAAATCACCATTTTTGGCACTTTATTTTATTATTTTTTATTTATTTTATTTATTTTTATTATTTTATTTATTTTTTCTCCTTAGAAATTTATTTAGTCAGAACATATGTAAATGAAAAAATTAATTTAACTTAGTAATAGAAAAGAAAAAATGCCCAGACTTGAAAGCAAAAAAGACTTCAAAAAGTAATTTTTTTTATTTTCTTTTCTATTACTAAGTTAAATTAATTTTTTCATTTACATATGTTCTGACTAAATAAATTTCTAAAGAGAAAAAATAAATAAAATAATAAAAATAAATAAAATAAATAAAAAATAATAAAATAAAGTGCCAAAAATGGTGATTTTTTAAAATGTTTGTATGGGGAACCCCCCAGGGGAGTTCCAGGGGGTGTGCCACTGGCATGGGTGGATCGGCCCTCCAAAGTTAGTGGGGGTCGGTCATACATTTGGACTCGATTGGGGCACTCTAAATGGGTCAAAGTGGGATTTTTCAAAACTTGACCCTACGGGACAAAAGTCAACAGTTGGGGGTAGTAGAATTCGTTTTAGAGGTATGGTTCCTTCGGCAAAGTTTCTTATTTTGATCCCTAGAATACGATTTTCACTGAGCCATGGGCGATTATTAAATCGACCCGCCCTAATAAATATACATATCTCAAAAAAACATAGAATTTTTTTTACATTGGACTATTAAATATATCTAAAACAACTTAGAAAAAAATTTAACATTGAGCTATATAAAACTTTATATGTTTTCCGATAAAGCCATTTTTAATTATATATGACGCTGTATTAAAATTGTCATAGCATATGTAACTAGATATGGTACATAGTAATATATATGGGGACATATATATTTATACTGATCTATATATGGCATCATATAAGAAATTTTTGAAAAACTCAAAGCTATACATAATTATATCTGCAAGGATATAGTGTCACACTTGAATATATATAAACATATTAGTTCATATTAAATTATATAATTTCCTATATAACTATTTTTACTCGGGAGAAGAAAAGTTAAACAGAAGACGTCATTGGAGTTATCTGAACAAGCGTATGTACAAGCATATAAATTCTTTTATGTGTTCAAACTGCTAATAAGATCATAAACTATCAGTTTTATAAGTTACTTTAGACTCAGCTAAAACACGACCACCTTTAAAAAATCCTTTTGCTAAATCGTTGTGCGCCTCCATAAAGTTTACGATTGCAGTTTCTTGGGCTGCATTTTTGTGTTTACCCCTATAAAATTTTATCAAGTGATATTATTTTTCTCAAATTAAGTTTTTTTAATTTAAATATTTTACTTACATTTTTTTTTATTTTTAAAATTTATTTTTAATGAAAATTATAGGATTTTACCGCTTACTGTAGCTTTTTTCCCTGTTATAGATACTTATAGCAAAATTCACATGAATTTCACACAGCTAACTGGCAGTGATTTGAAATCGCACAAAACAACACAAACTTCGATTTGCATGACACAGAATTTCACCTCAATTTCGTTGGGAACAAAGTGAAATCGTTTGAAACGAAATGAAATCGTTTTAAAACCATTTTTGTGAAATTGGGAACATAAAATAGGTGAATATTTTCATTTTCACCCAAAAATGAAATATAGAACGTAGCTGAATAATACACTTTTTCTCTAACATGGGCCATTTTTGTCCAACTTCCGGCACGGGTTAACGTTTAAAAAATAACATTTAGGGCCATTTCCAATAAAACTGGGGGGGGGGGGGGGGGGGTGTAGTGAACGAAAATTTACAAATCGTTAATTTAAGGGACATCCTACTCTACACATACTGGCATGTGATGTAAAACGACCGATTTTGATTTCCATCGATTTGGTTAAAAATCAATGGAAAAATAGCGGACAAAGCCCGCTATTTTTAATATTATAAAATGCTTTCCAACCCTGCTTTACGTTATTTATTTTCATTCAAAACACAAATGAACAAAACTACTTACGGGTCTATCTACCTAAGTTCGCACTTTACCAAATTATCTTAACATACACACGTATATTGCAATTTATTATGGATTCATTACTAACAATCCACTTTCATGATTCAAATGATGAATAGAAAAGGCAAAGGGGTTTGAAATTGTTTTTAACCGTTTTAGCTGCGTCAGGTTTATTGATTTACGTCTTCTTACTGCTTTTAAATTAAAAATAATACGAAATATTCAGGATGGAAATTTCAAAAACGATCGATTTGAAACCGATCGATTTTCATCACATGCCAGATAATTTTATTGTTAACATAGCAAGTTTCCATAAAATTCGGAAATAACTTTAAAAAATTTGACTTTTATTAAAAAAATTGGTTTTAGCTCCTCCGCTCCCACTTTCGCTCAGAAATATTTGGTATGTATTTTTAGAGGGGAATATGGCCTTTCGGGAAATATAAAATCCGTTTTGATCCCTTTTGATCTACGTTAGTTATGCTATAATAAAGGCGAACATTTTCGTTAAAAACATACCCTCATTTAAAAATTATAAAAAAACTATTGAGTAATGTAGAATAAAAAAATGTATACATGCTAACCCCTCAATTCATAAATGCTTTGTAAAGTTATAGTAGGTTTACAAAACTTCATTTTCATACAAAATTTTTTCATTAAACCTCCTATAATTTTACAAAGTATTTATGAATTTAGGGGTAAGAATATATTAAACAAAATTATTCCGAAGTTAATATCTTTAAAAACAAAAAAAATATGAACATTGGAATTGTGGGAAAATCTTTAAAAATTATAACTTTCCAAAAAAACAGGAAAAGGGTATTTTGGATGACCCTTTCACTATGAAATAGTAAAAATTTAGCCTTGATTTTTTTTGTCTATTTTAAAATGAGGTAATTGATTTTAAAATCGGTTACAAAAAAAAAAGATTTTTGGCCTTCTTCTCTAAAAATATCCCACCGTGCGACGTACATTAGCCAACGAGCATTAAATTAAAAGAGCTGACAACTCTCCCAACCTCTGCTAAATCATTCGCTTCTTAATTTGTATCGAAAAATGTTCCCATATGTAGTACACATGTCTGCTGTGACGGCGAAAGTCGCTGCAAGCACATACAGGATTCTATCAGGATACTTTCAGGGACATCGTCTAAACTTGAAAACGAAATTTTATGAAATTTTACAAAAAGAATAAATTTATTATAAGTACCAAAATTTATTAAAATTACGACCCGTTTTCGCTCAATTTCGTAGTTTCCGAAAAACGAAAATCATTACATCTTTTTAATCAAAGGCACAAAAAATTTTATTATTGGATTTTATTTATGCTTTGGTCAAAAAGTATAGGCTGGTTAGAGGGTAAAATAAGTCAGTCAGTCACTCCTATATGTAATTATAAACAGTATATAAAAAGTTAACATTAGGAATGTCCAACGTTTTATTGCTCATAAAATTTGTGTTCAAAAAACTTTCAAAAAAGGTACTTTTTCGATGAAGTTCTTTTGCAGAAAAAGGTACTTGTTTTTAAAGTTGTCAAAACCGGTTTCCGAGAAGGCGGAACATTTTCAGAGAAGGCGGTCAAAAATCCATAACTTTTGAAGGAGTTGACGCATTTCAATGCAGTTTTTTTTCCTGGAAAGAGGAAACCTTTAGCCTTAATTAGAGATATCGGTCGTAAAAATCAAGTAATAAACAAAATTATATATTACAGGGTTAATCTACATATCGTCACCTAAAATGCGTAACAACAAAAAAATTCAAAATCGAGTTTTTTATTGATTATGATGCACTAGACAAAATTACATGTCCCTACAAAATTTTGAAGTTATATGTCAACAAATAACGATTTTACGAACGAAATTCAAAAGGCCGTAACAACAAGTGTATGAATTTCAAAAACAAAAAGGCGTAACAACACACTTGTATAAAAAAGTAATTCTTTTTATTTTTGAATAACTAAGTTCGCTTAGATTTTTTTTTGTCAATTTGTGTTTGTAATTTTTTCGTTTGATGTTAACGAACATATTTCGAGTGAGTGCACTCAGTTACTACATGACAGTTGTTTGTGTAGTAATCAGTAGTTGTCGTTTTTAACAGAAATTACAGTTGTTTTTCTATACAAAAATGCAAAACAACTTTTATGACGGTTATTTAAGAAAACACCTAACGAAAAGTACTGTAATTTCGTAACAGTTATTTAAATCAGTTATTTTTATCATAATAAACAACCACCAAAACAGTATTTGTACAGTAAACAGTAGTTTTTGTTATTTAAAAAATAAAAAATTTTGTTGAATTTTAAAAATTCTTGTTTAGTTTATATTTGTAAATTAATAGAAATTAAAAAAAAATGTTAGAATTAAGAAAAAAGATTACAAAAAAATATGCATATATCGAAAATAAAAAACTAAGCAAAAATTTGTGATAAAATTTCACTCTGAAAAATTTTTATCTTCAGATATTTCATAAATTATTGCACATTTTTAATTTCTGATATTTCCAATATTTTTCTTATTTTTTTTCTCATAATTTAGATTTTTTGCTTCTTTATTCACATTTAAAATTTTTTTCTGCGAAAATTGCCTTATATTCGTGTGTGCTACCTACCATTGCATCATACCGTAATTGATGCAATTGTTTTGTCCGATGTCCGGTTCTGACATTTTATACCCTTGTTGCATCTAGTTCATAAAATATCTAGAAATAGGACTACCGTATAGGATACGAAAAATGTAAAGCCCCCCCCCCCTTGAGTGAATCCTGGAGCGCCTGTAGGTACATACCCAAAGATTAAAAATTTCGAAGAAGAAATGGGAACATCTCAAATCTTTACTTCCTATAGATTGTCATTACTTTTATGACAACATTTCATTTGAAAATTAAATATAATTTTTTAACATTCTATACTGAATTATTGTTTCTTTTTATGTAATGAATTATTACATACACTCATAAAAAAAGTTAGTACAAAATTCTGTTAAACGCGTTCTAATTCAGTTGAACTAATTTTTCCTGTTGTTTTCGTTTAAATCCGTTGTTTAGCTAAAGTTGTCAGTTATCCAATTTTACCACAAAAACATATTTCTCCTGTACTTGAACTAATTTTTCCTCCTGATATTTAGCAATTTTTTTATAAATGATTTTAACAATGTTATCAGCTAATATAGATAAATTTATTGGCAACTTTTTTAATATTTGTGTTTACAAAAGAAAACGATAGGGGCGCTAGAGTATAGTGATTGATGGTGCTTGATGGTGAAGTGTGTATTTTTGAGTTTGCCGACCAATACAAATTAGAAAATTTCTAGTAAGTGTATTTTAATATGTGAGATGAGTCATCACTGATGACGCTTACCAATGCAAATAAAAATAATATGGCGCTTGGCGTAAATAAAATAATATGATACGAGCATGTTTTCACTTGTTTCTGTTAGTCAGCAAAGGAACGCAAAAGAAAACGGAGGTATGCTGGACATTAACATTTCGCAGTTAAAATTGTATTTAAAAAATAAAATAATAGAGGTTTGTTTTATTATTTAAATTTAACATTTTCATCTAAATTCGACCCAGAGGTAGACGAAAAAAAGGAACCAAATAATACAACTCCAGCGGATGTTTAACATATTGGCAAGAAAATAAAAGTGATATATAGTGCAAATAGTGTTTTTGGATTGTGTAATTTATTCGAAAATAAAATTAACAATATTTACATTAATTTATTTTTATTCAATTAATAACAAAAAGTGATCGTAATTTTAGCAGCATGTTTTGCAGATTTCAACTGACCCACTTTCATTTCTATTAAACGAAAATTCTTCTAAATTTTTGAATGTTGACTGAATTTTTTACCTGTTTATAACCAACTAAAATTTAGCAGAAAACATGTGCTGATTTCAGCTGAGTAATTTTCATTTCCATTAAACAACATTTCTTAAAAATTATTGTATTTGAACTAACTTTTTTACCTAAAATTTAGGTCACCTAAATTTAGCAGACCATGATTCTCAATATCATTGAAATTTCTGCTGGCGCAAATTCAGGTACTATTTCCTGTTATTTTAGCAGAATTTTTAACTATTTGTACGGGCTTTTTTTTATGAGTGTACATATTTAATAAATTTAATATTTTTAAAGTTTTTTTTTTATCATTTGAAATATTAAATTAACAAATATTTTAAAATATTTATGTACTATGAAAATAAATTTTAATAAATTTTGTTGTTGTTACGTCTTTTTGTTTCAGAAAAGCCAATGTCAAAAAGGCGTAACAACCATAACTTGAAGAATATTAACAAAAAATAAAAAAAATCTTCAGCAATAAGTCTTTAGTCGTGTTTTAAGCAAGAGAAAAAAAGATGTCCTTTAAATCTAAAATATCTTTAATTCTACAAAGTTTTTTGCTTCTCTTGTAAAAAAATAAAAAGTGTTGTTACGCCCTTTTGCATTTTAGGTGACGATATGTATATAACATCTGTTTTTGCTAAATTTTAGTGCAATACTCAAATTTTTGAAAAACTATGGGCTGGTAACTTATCTTAAAAGTAGACAAAGCATAACACTATCGTTTTTCTATATTTTTCAATTCATACACTCAAAAAAAAAGTTAGTAAAAAAATTAGTAAAATAAATTGTTTTTGCTGAAATCACGTTTTTAAATAATGAAACACAAAAAATATTTCATTATTTTTAAAAAATATATATAAATATAGCCGACTTTTTATTAATTTTTTTAGATTTATTATTAGGGCAAGGAATTTCATGCACTTAAAAATAGAAAACATGCGGCTAAAAAAGAAAAATATGCATTAAAATATAAGAAATATGCACTAAAAACTATTATTTTTGCAAAAATAATGCACGTTAAAACTTAAAAATATATTTAAGTTCGTTATTTTGCAAACAGACACAGAACTCAAAGATTTTCCATAGATCAATAAGGTTTTTAAGAATATTTATTTTGATTGAATCAAAATATGAAAATTTAAATTTTTATATTTTTTTACAAAACAAAAAATTATCCTAAAAATGAAAAATATGCATTAAAAAGCATAAAATATACATTAAAAAGGACCAAATATGCATTTAAAGTCAAAATATGCAAAAACATGCATTTTTGACAAAATATGCAAAAATATGCAACTACAAATCGATGTCATTTTGTTCTAAATTTGATGATTCGGATAAATGTTTAGTCCATATTAGTTTTGGACTATCGAGAAAAAACATGCATTTGCATGGAATTCCTTGCCCTTTTTATTATCTTTACATTTCTTTAAATAATCTTTAAAGCCAATAAATTGATAAAAACAAATCTCAATTTGATAAAAATAATTATTTTATATAACAGGGTTAATTTTTATAGTTTTGGCCAAAAACGACCCATAATAATTTTCAGAAAAATATCACTTTAAATGAATCAAAAAAAAAATTTTTTTTCACTCGATAAAAACTATTATTTTGTGTAACTTGATCCATATAGGGTTAATGTTTTCACTTTTCACTGAAAAAAAGATCCACTAGGAAATTTACAAAATAACATTTATCAGATTTCTAAGGGTTAAAAAGGTGGTGTCAAAAGTGTCCGTATGTGAATAGCAATTTTGGTCGTCTAGTCGTATTAGATTCTAATTAAAATTTGTATTAATTCTGTTTGGAAAGACGTTATTCTGTAATCTGTAAATTTCCAAGTGGGTATTTTTTGCCGAAAAGTGAAAACATTAATCCTATCTGGATCTGTAAATTTCCTAGTGGATCGTTTTTGGCCAAAAGTAAAATAATTATTTTTATCAAGTGGAAATTTTTTTTATATCAATTCAAAAGCTTTACAATCTTGTAGTCATAATTAATATTAAGTTTCATGGATCAGTAGTGGGATTCTCTAACTTTTTAACGACAAAATTCGGT
This sequence comes from Leucophora obtusa, assembly GCA_949987735.1. NCBI lineage: Eukaryota > Metazoa > Arthropoda > Insecta > Diptera > Anthomyiidae > Leucophora > Leucophora obtusa. The sequence goes on along the minus strand of OX465297.1, from coordinate 34,181,904 downwards.
AGTTAAATTGACAAGTTTTCATAGTAAACTTAACCGAATTTTATCGTTAAAAAGTTAGAGAATCCCACTACAGGGGAGTTATTACGTAAGCGGATTCGAAAAATATTGTTCGAATTCGAAAATTTTAAAACTCTTGTAAAAAGATATCCGTTCTTGAAAGTCCAACTTTTTTTACTTTTCACTTTGACTAACATTGCCTGCACGTTTTCAACATTTTCCTTAACTAAAAACAAATTTCTGTTACTGAATTTTTAATGCGAAAATTCTGTTCGAAAGCGATTTATTTTCGAATCGAAATACATAATAACCCCCCTGTTTTGTCCCCAGGCCGCTAATGGTTAAAGTTTTAATAAAATTGAGATAATTATATCATATCAAATTTAAGTGATATTTTTTGGAGAACTATGCAAACTTTGATGAAAACATTCAAATTTTGTTAAGTTTTTGACAAAATAAGTAGTTTTCGTAAAATGTCCTGGAAAGCAGTCGCTCCAAACACAACTATTATATGATATAATTGGCAATCGACATCTCCAAACTAGGCATTTTACAAAATCTTTAAAATTAATTTAAAAAAAACACGTTTCTGCATTTTTATCAAATTTGTTGGTCATTTTGGATTCCAGGCTATAGTGGGTTAATGATATCCGATAAAGTCAGAATTCCATATCTGAATCATTTTGACTATATTAAGTGGATAACTGGCATTTGGGCATTTTTAATAATCAGCGACGTTCTGTATTTCGTAGTGGTTTCAAATCGATAGTGAAAATGAAATCGATATTACTCTTTCACTGTGTCACAAAAATCGAATGAAATGATAATCGATTTCATTTCTCATCGATTTCATTTTAGCTTTGTTTCAATAAACAGCTGTTTTGTTTTATTCTTCTTTCACTCATATTGTCACTTTTAAACAAAAATTCAAAAGCAAAGCAGGCGAAAATTTTAACCGTTTATTCTAAGAATTTCTAAAAATATGAGTTTTGCTTTTGTGGTTTCGGTAATTTTTTTGGAAAAAGAAAAAATGAAAGCCCGAGTAAAAAAAATAATATGATGTCATATGTAATGATATCTTATTTAATATAATTGGAGATATGCTATGATCCGAAAAATGGTGGATAAAATTATACCGGATAAGATCTAAATATATTAAATCATATATAATCTTATCCGGATTTTGACCCGATATAATTACATGTAATTTGATGTAGAAACCCGGTGAAAAATGTTCATATACGCTCAAACATGTTCATATATGGTTTATGTATGGACACATATGAACCAATATGGATTTTTTATGAACATATATGGATTTTATATGAACATATATGGAAGTATATGTGATTCCATATATGGAAAAAATTTCATATACAGACATATATGGAAGCATCTGTTATTTCATATATGGAAATGGCACTCATATATGGACAAATATGAAAATATATGTTATTCAATTTATGCAAAAGGGACTTGTATATGAACATATTTCGAAGAATACATTTTTCCAAATATGTAAAAGGAACTCATATTTGGATAAATATGGAATTATATTTAATACCATGAATAAAAAAAGGAACATATGTAGCGCCTAATTTGAATATCATACATAAATTTATATCTATCGTACAACCTTATAATAAAGGACAGCAACGTTCGCATGTATTCGCATATATTTAATAAATGTATTTGTTCATATATGTCCATATATGAACATATACTTAGGTGTTACCTCATTTTTTGAATTTCTTCATATATGTGTAAACCATATATGAACATATACGAACATTTTTCACCGGGAAGACATAATTATATAAAGCTTCATATTTCAAGATCAAAACAAAAACAATTAAAAAGTACTGAAAAATAACACCCTTAAGTTAAGAATTAAAAATTTAAGTATTTAGAAGAAGTTGAACATAATTGCAACCAAGCATTTTAAGCCTTCCCGGTGAAAAATGCTCATATACGCTCAAACATGTTCATATATGGTTTATGTATGGACACATATGAAGAAATATGGATTTTTTATGAACATATATGGATTTTATATGAACATATATGGAAGTATATGTCATTCCATATATGGAAAAAATTTCATATACAGACATATATGGAAGCATCTGTTATTTCATATATGGAAATGGCACTCATATATGGACAAATATGAAAGTATATGTTATTCAATTTATGCAAAAGGGACTTGTATATGAATATATTTCGAAGATTACATTTTTCCATATATGTAAAAGGAACTCATAATTGGATAAATATGGAATTATATATAATGCCATGAATAAAAAAAAGGAACATATGTAGCGCCTAATTTGAATGTCATACATAAATTTATATCTATCGTACAACCTTATAATAAAGGAAAGCAACGTTCGCATGTATTCGCATATATTTAATAAATGTATATGTTCATATAGGTCCATATATGAACATATACTTAGGTGTTACCTCATTTTTCGGATCCATACATATATGGTTGAACCATAAATGTTCATATATGGACATTTTTCGCCGGGTTCTCATATAAACTTGTATTCTACCCGTAAACTGTGTAAACCGGGTATGTTTATGAGTTTAATGTCAAATTCCATACATAAAAATATGGCTTGTATTTATACAAGGTTTACAAGGAATTTAGGAGTTATAATGAGTATGCCTTTTATATTTTGAAATCATATATAAATATACATATCTCAAAAAAACATAGAATTTTTTTTACATTGGACTATTAAATATATCTAAAACAACTTAGAAAAAAATTTAACATTGAGCTATATAAAACTTTATATGTTTTCCGATAAAGCCATTTTTAATTATATATGACGCTGTATTAAAATTGTCATAGCATATGTAACTAGATATGGTACATAGTAATATATATGGGGACATATATATTTATACTGATCTATATATGGCATCATATAAGAAATTTTTGAAAAACTCAAAGCTATACATAATTATATCTGCAAGGATATAGTGTCACACTTGAATATATATAAACATATTAGTTCATATTAAATTATATAATTTCCTATATAACTATTTTTACTCGGGAGAAGAAAAGTTAAACAGAAGACGTCATTGGAGTTATCTGAACAAGCGTATGTACAAGCATATAAATTCTTTTATGTGTTCAAACTGCTAATAAGATCATAAACTATCAGTTTTATAAGTTACTTTAGACTCAGCTAAAACACGACCACCTTTAAAAAATCCTTTTGCTAAATCGTTGTGCGCCTCCATAAAGTTTACGATTGCAGTTTCTTGGGCTGCATTTTTGTGTTTACCCCTATAAAATTTTATCAAGTGATATTATTTTTCTCAAATTAAGTTTTTTTAATTTAAATATTTTACTTACATTTTTTTTTATTTTTAAAATTTATTTTTAATGAAAATTATAGGATTTTACCGCTTACTGTAGCTTTTTTCCCTGTTATAGATACTTATAGCAAAATTCACATGAATTTCACACAGCTAACTGGCAGTGATTTGAAATCGCACAAAACAACACAAACTTCGATTTGCATGACACAGAATTTCACCTCAATTTCGTTGGGAACAAAGTGAAATCGTTTGAAACGAAATGAAATCGTTTTAAAACCATTTTTGTGAAATTGGGAACATAAAATAGGTGAATATTTTCATTTTCACCCAAAAATGAAATATAGAACGTAGCTGAATAATACACTTTTTCTCTAACATGGGCCATTTTTGTCCAACTTCCGGCACGGGTTAACGTTTAAAAAATAACATTTAGGGCCATTTCCAATAAAACTGGGGGGGGGGGGGGGGTGTAGTGAACGAAAATTTACAAATCGTTAATTTAAGGGACATCCTACTCTACACATACTGGCATGTGATGTAAAACGACCGATTTTGATTTCCATCGATTTGGTTAAAAATCAATGGAAAAATAGCGGACAAAGCCCGCTATTTTTAATATTATAAAATGCTTTCCAACCCTGCTTTACGTTATTTATTTTCATTCAAAACACAAATGAACAAAACTACTTACGGGTCTATCTACCTAAGTTCGCACTTTACCAAATTATCTTAACATACACACGTATATTGCAATTTATTATGGATTCATTACTAACAATCCACTTTCATGATTCAAATGATGAATAGAAAAGGCAAAGGGGTTTGAAATTGTTTTTAACCGTTTTAGCTGCGTCAGGTTTATTGATTTACGTCTTCTTACTGCTTTTAAATTAAAAATAATACGAAATATTCAGGATGGAAATTTCAAAAACGATCGATTTGAAACCGATCGATTTTCATCACATGCCAGATAATTTTATTGTTAACATAGCAAGTTTCCATAAAATTCGGAAATAACTTTAAAAAATTTGACTTTTATTAAAAAAATTGGTTTTAGCTCCTCCGCTCCCACTTTCGCTCAGAAATATTTGGTATGTATTTTTAGAGGGGAATATGGCCTTTCGGGAAATATAAAATCCGTTTTGATCCCTTTTGATCTACGTTAGTTATGCTATAATAAAGGCGAACATTTTCGTTAAAAACATACCCTCATTTAAAAATTATAAAAAAACTATTGAGTAATGTAGAATAAAAAAATGTATACATGCTAACCCCTCAATTCATAAATGCTTTGTAAAGTTATAGTAGGTTTACAAAACTTCATTTTCATACAAAATTTTTTCATTAAACCTCCTATAATTTTACAAAGTATTTATGAATTTAGGGGTAAGAATATATTAAACAAAATTATTCCGAAGTTAATATCTTTAAAAACAAAAAAAATATGAACATTGGAATTGTGGGAAAATCTTTAAAAATTATAACTTTCCAAAAAAACAGGAAAAGGGTATTTTGGATGACCCTTTCACTATGAAATAGTAAAAATTTAGCCTTGATTTTTTTTGTCTATTTTAAAATGAGGTAATTGATTTTAAAATCGGTTACAAAAAAAAAAGATTTTTGGCCTTCTTCTCTAAAAATATCCCACCGTGCGACGTACATTAGCCAACGAGCATTAAATTAAAAGAGCTGACAACTCTCCCAACCTCTGCTAAATCATTCGCTTCTTAATTTGTATCGAAAAATGTTCCCATATGTAGTACACATGTCTGCTGTGACGGCGAAAGTCGCTGGCGACTCGTTTTCGCCACACCATTGATATTATTTTTCTTCCATATTGAGTTATTATTTTACTTCATATTGTTTATTATTGTTTTATTTTTATCTGTTAATTTTTTGATCTCATGAATTCGATCCCGAACTTTATTTTTTTTTGTACATATATGTACATGTATACATATGTATATACACATTCTTTATCTCTCTATATATAAAAGAATAACGTGACTGACTGACTGACTCAACATCGCCCAGCCCAAACCGCTAAAGCTAGGAAGTTGAAATTTGGTATGTAGGTTCCTCTTTCGGCGTAGACGTCCGCTAAGACGGGATTTTTGGAAATTCCTACCGGAACGGGCAAAAAGGGGAAAAGTCTCCCCCTTGGCGGTCTGCCAAAACCCCTTTGGCTAGAAAGCTGAAATTTAAGATATGTGTTCCTTGGAGTATGGGCTAACTTTTCTGGAAAGTACTTTCTGGAATTTTGGACAGGGACGTTCTAAAAATGGGGGTTAAAAAGGGGAAAAAGGCCCCCCTTGATGGCCTGCCCAAACCGCTGGAGGTAGGAAGTTGAAATTTGGTATAAAGGTTCCTCCACTATCGTAGACATCCACCAAGACGGGAGTTTTGGAAATTTTTACAGGGACGGGCAAAAAGTCTCCCCCTTGACGGCCTGCTCAAACTGCTGGAGCTATGAAGTTGAAATTTGGTATGTAGGTTCCTCGACCGGTGTAGACGTCCGTTGAGACAGCATTTTTGTAAATTCTTATCGGGAGGGGCAAAAAGAGGACAAAAAAAGTACCTTTTTCCAAAAAAGTACCTTTTTCCAAAAAAAGTACCTTTTTCCAAAATAGTACCTTTTTCCAAAAAAAAGTACCTTTTTCCAAAAAAATACCTTTATCCAAAAAAAAGTACCTTTTTCCAAAAAAAATTCCTTTTTCCAAAAAAAGTACCTTTTTCCAAAAAAAGTACCTTTTTCCAAAAAAAAGTACCCTTTTCCAAAAAAAAGTACCTTTTTCCAAAAAAAGTACCTTTTCCAAAAAAAGTACCTTTTTCCAAAAAAAAGTACCTTTTTCCAAAAAAAAGTACGTTTTTCCAAAAAAAGTACCTTTTTCCAAAAAAGTACCCTTTTCCAAAAAAAGTACCTTTTTCCAAAAAAAGTACCTTTTCCCGAAAAAAGAACCTTATTCCAAAAAAAGTACCTTTTCCAAAAAAATTCCTTTTTCAAAAAAAGTACCTTTTTCCAAAAAAAAGTACCTTTTTTAAAAAAGTACCTTTTTCCAAAAAATGTACCTTTTTCTAAATAAATGTACCTTTTCCTAAAAAAAGTACCATTTCCAAAAAAAGTACCTTTTCCCAAAAAACATAAATTTTTCCAAAAAAATACCTTTTTCAAAAAAGTACCTTTTCCAAAAAAAAGTACCTTTTTCTAAAAAAAATTTCCTTTTCCCAAAAAACATACTTTTTTTCAAAAAATACCTTTTTCAAAAAAAGTACCTTTTCCAAAAAAAAGTACCTTTTCCCAAAAAAAAGTACCTTTTTCTAAAAAAATGTTCCTTTTCCAAAAGAAGTACCTTTTCCAAAAAAAGTACCTTTTTCCAAAAAACATACATTTTTCCAAAAAAAAACACCTTTTTAAAAAAAATACCTTTTCCAAAAAAAGTACAAATAAAGTACTTTGTAAAAACAAAGTATCTTTTTCCAAAAAATTTCGTTTTTCCAAAAAGTACCATTTAAAATAATATATAATTTCAAAAAAACTACTTTTTTTCCTCCCCCCACGGATATCTCCACTAAAACAAGGTTTCTTGATATTCGGCATAGACGTGCGCTAAGACGGGATTTTTGAAAATTCCTACCGGAACGGGCAAAAAGGGGAAAAGTCTCCCCATAAACAGTCTCACAAATTGGAAAAGTGCCTGCCCAAACCACTGGAGGTAAGAAGTTGAAATTTGGTATAAAGGTTCCTCCACTGTAGTAGACATCGACTAAGTTTGTATTTTTGGAATTCCCTACAGGATATCCCAAAAGGAAACTCGGCCTCCTTCTGTGTAGGCGTCCGCTTAGACGGAATTTTTGAAATTCCTATCGGGAGGGGAAATAAGATAAAAGTCTCCTCCTGACGGCTTGCCCAATCCCTTTTGGCCAACCTAAAATTTTAAATATGTATTCCTTGGAGTAGGACTAACTCACGGGTAACGTAATTTTCCTATTTTGGAACAGGAACATAGTAAAAATGGTGGTTGAAAGGGAAAAATGTCCCCACTAACGGCCTGCCCAAACCGCTTAGGCAATCCAGTTGAAATTTTGTATGAATGTTCCTCATCCATCGCAGATAGCCGCGAAGATGGAATTTTTGTAAATTCCTAAAGGGAGGGGCAAAAAGAAGAAAAGCCTCACCTTGGGGGCCTGTAAAAACCCCTTTGGCTAGAAACCTGAAGCTTAAAATGTGGGTCCCTGGAGTAAGGGCTAACTTATTAGAAAGATAATTTTTTGAATTTTGGACAGGGTCGTTATAAAATGGGGGCTCAAAAAGGGAAAGTGGCCCCTTAACGACCTGTCCAAACTGCTGGAACTAGGAAGCTGAAATTCGGTACTTAGGTTCCTCTTCCAGCCTAATTGCAACCGGGAGGGACAAAAAAAGAAAAAGTGTCCCCCTTGACAGTCTGCTCAAACTGCTGGAACTAGGAAGCTGAAATTCCCTGTCGATGGATTTTCGGAAATTCCTACCGAGAGGGGCACAAATAGTAAAAGTTGGCTAGAAACCTGAAATGTAAAACATATGTTACTTGGAGTATGGGCTCACTTACCGGGAAGGTGCTTTTTGGACAGGGACATTGCAAAAATGGGGATTAATGAAGCGAAAAGTGCCGTTTAAAGGCCTGCGCAAACCGCTGGAGGTAGGAAGTTGAAATTTGGTATTAAAGTTCCTCCTCTATTGTAGACATCCGCTAAAATGATATTTTTGGAAATTTCCACAGGTAGGGTCAAAAACAGGAAAAGTCTCCCCCTTAACAGCCTGGCCAAACTGCTGGATCTAGGGAGCTTAAATTCGGTATTTGGGTTCCTTCTCCAACGTAGACGTCCCCTAAGACGGTATTTATGGAAATTCATACCGGGAGGGGTAAAAAGGGAAAAAACTTCCCCCTTGATAGCCTGGCCAAACTGCTGGATATAGAGACCTAAAATTATGTATGTAGTAGGTTCCTCCTCCAACGCAGACGTCCTCTAAGACGGAATTTTTGGAAATTTCTACCGGGAGGGGTAAAAACGGAATAATTCTCCCCCTTGATGGCCTAACCGAACCCTTCGGCTAGAAACCTGTAATATATAATATGTTTTCCTTGGAGTATGGGCTAACTTATCGACAAGGCATCTCTAGGACTTTGGACAGGAACGTGGTAAAAATGGTGGTTCAAAAGGGGAAAATTGCCCCCCCTCTTAACGTCTGCGTCTTTAGCTAGAAACCTAAAACTTAAAGAACAAGTGTATATGGAACACTAAAATTAAGAAACTAAATATGAAACGAGTGGAATTGAAACACTACACAAGTGGAACGAAATGGATATAAACGTTGAACGAGTGGAATTGAAATTATAGACAATGCAAATGGATTGGAAGAGGGAATTACCTGTTCAAACACTATCCACGGAATATGAAACTTATGTAGCATTGAAACATACTCTCGAAAAAGTTAAACAAATTTTCTAAAAGAGAAAAAACCTTAGAAAAGGAATGGAACTTATATATTCCGATATTTAAACTGTAACGAAGCACCGGTGGAAGAAACCGACGCAGTAAATTTTCCAACTGAATTTGTGAATTTACTTGAATTGCCAGGTCTACCTTTACATAAACTGGAATTAAAAAAAAAAACTTTAAGACACGCTAACAACGTAGCGGGCTTTGTCCGCTATTTTTAATATTATAAAATGCTTTCCAACCCTGCTTTACGTTATTTATTTTCATTCAAAACACAAATGAACAAAACTACTTACGGGTCTATCTACCTAAGTTCGCACTTTACCAAATTATCTTAACATACACACGTATATTGCAATTTATTATGGATTCATTACTAACAATCCACTTTCATGAGAAAAAGTGATCTAATATTTATTTATTTATTTTAAACCCATTGTTGTGCAGAATTATTTATTTGTGGTGACTGAGTGAAGGCTTTTACTATATAAAAACTGTACTTTAAATAAAAAGCGAATTTAAAAAAAATTGTCGCAGCCCCCCCCCCCCCCCCCCCCCCTAAACGTTAAGGCACGCTAGTACATTATATATATATAATTTTCTTTTTGCATTATATATATGTATATCTAATCTTTTCTTAATTTTTTGTCAAAGCAGGCTTTCGACAAAAGGCAAATGAATTATATTTTTTTATTTTTGTTCACCACGAATAAAACGAAACCCAACAAGGGAAAACATACGAACTGTTGTCGTTATTTAAAATAAACCCACCTCACTGAGGTGTACTGTGTACATAACCACCACAACAAACATTACTTAAACCATGATACAACCATACTAGGTAGATGCATTAGAACAACAAACACAACAAACAACAAAAAAAATGTAATCGGCTACTTTTGATACATAGCGAAAGCATACGAAAAAATCCCTGAACTGTCATAATAAAACCCTGAACTGTCAAATTCTCCCTAATGCATCTACCTAGTATGTTTGTATCATGACTTAAACGAACGACAAACATGAAATCAGGGCGGTTGGTTGATGGCGGTAGCTGTGCACACATCAACTACGAGAAGTGCCTACTTTAGGTTTCTCTACTTGGAAACAGTGAAGTGCCTACTTTAGGTTTCACTACCATCAATTGTTTTATCGCGATTGAGGAGAAGTGCCTACGCCAGGTTTCTCAAGGAATCATCGAGAGAAGTGCCTACTTAGGTCTCTCTATTGTTTTGCTTGTTTTACCGCGATTGAGGAGAAGTGCCTACGCCAGGTTTCTCCAGAAAATTCGAGAGAATTGCCTACTTAGGTTTCTCTATTGTTTTGGTTGTTGTACCGCGATTTCGGAGAAGTGCCTACGCCAGGTTTCTCCAGGAAATTCGAGAGAAGTGCCTACTTAGGTCTCTCTATTGTTTTTTTGCCGCGACTGATGAGAAGTGCCTACGCCAGGTTTCTCTAGAAATCATACTCAGGTCTCTCTACTGTTCTTGCTTGTTTTACCGCGATTGAGGAGAAGTGCCTGCGCCATGTTTCTCCAAGAAATTCGAGAGAAGTGCCTACTCAGGTATCTCTACTGGGTTTCCTCCAGGAATCGTCGAGAGAGGTGCCTACTCAGGTATCTCTACTGTTTTGCTTGGTTTACCGGATTTATAAGAAGTGCCTACGCAAGGTTTCTCCAGGACAGGTCTCTCTACCGTCTTTATTTTTCCGTGATCTATGAGAAGTGCCAACTCCAGGCTTCTCTGTGATTATTGCTAAGGACGATAATAATAGTGTGTAGAATATAATAATAATATATTTAAATTACATTTTTTTTACTGAAAATTAAAAACTAAATAAAGAATCTCTTTTAATTTTAAAAACATATAACAACTCGTTTTTTTCAATCTCTATGCAAATATAAATTTATGCAGCGACCCTGACCTCCGTGAGCTATACCTTAGCAACCGGAGGGAAACTCGTCGTTACAGTGGCGGCCGAGCAGGGACCCGAGAGTGAGGAAAAAATAAAAGAGGTATTTTTATTTAGAGCCGATCGGCCTCCTTTTACTATTAGTCTCATACACCAGTCAATACAATAGCTAAGCCTGGCTTAACATTCCACCTTCACTATGGTGGGAAAGTATTGACGACCAAACAGCTGAACGACATAAAACGATACGTTGGTATCTAAGAGTAACTGGGCTTACCTACCGTTGAACTATTTATCACATCGATCAGTCTTATCGCGATCATCGGCACGTGCGGAAGTTTAACAAATTATCGGGTAAATAATTATTAAAAAAAAAGAAACCAAAAGCATAAAAAAACTAAATTTTAAAAATTTGTGCAAAATATAAGTGAAAAATTAAAAAAATAAACAACCCAGCCAGCAATTTCGGAGCGCTCATAAATAAGATTTTTAAATGGCTCATAGAAATGATTATTGTTTTTTTGAAAACACTCTTTTTTTGGTAGAAAATATGAACCCTCAGAAAACAATCCAAAAAGTTGTCTCTACAATCTAAAAAGCTGTCTCAAAACGAGGGTTCATTTTTCGGAATCAAAGAAGATTCCAAAATTATTTAAATTTATGAATAAGAAAATATTAAGAAAATCAGTTTAATTTGAAAATATTTCCACACAATTTTGTTGAATATATAAACATATGGGCATTTCCACCGAAAGGTCCACCGAGACTAAAATATTAAAAGTTCTTGAAAACACTTTGTTTTATCATATTTTCATAGGGAAACAATAAAATTTAAATAACGTAAAAAGATTTTGCATTTATTCATAACCCATTTCGAGGTATTCGAATGCAAAGTCGCACAAGCGCATCTTTTGTTATTTGGATATTTCTATTGCACTTTTTGTTTTGGGAAAAAAGTTTTTAAACAAAGTCGTTATGCATTGACATTTGCTCTCTAAAATATTTCTAAAGGTACAAAGAGTCATAAAAGAATGCATAAGAAACAAAGCGATTGAAAATAACTGTAATTTTTTGATTTGCATTGTCGCATATTTCGATGTCCCGTGCGACATTGAAAAACAACATTTGTTATCAGTGCGTCGAAAGTACACGCAGAAAGCTCATCAAATATTGATTACAAACAGAGATTTTTTATACATTTAAAATAAGAAAAACCTACCTGAAAAATAAGAAGAATTGTGATCTTGGTACTTATACACAGTTGGTCGCGTGCGACATCTTAGGTGTAAAATTTAAAAATTTTAAACTTTGTTTCTTATGTAAATGATTTATTTATGTAAATCCATTTTTTTAAACTTGGCATGCACCATGGTCAAGAAGTAAAAGCAGCTAGGGCTGCCTATTCTAAAAAAAAAATGTGTTTGATATTTTCATATAAATTTATTTTTGTTTATTTTATTTAATACTATACAATACTTAATTCATACTATATATTTCTTTTAAGTTTGTTTTCTATTATTATATTAAAATAAATACCTTGAATACTTCTGTGGATTTGAAAACATTTTTACTAAGCTTGTTTATATATAATTTCGCAAAAAGAGCAACAGAAACAACATAAATCTCATGATGGAAAAAAATGTCCCGTGCGACATGTCCCGTGCGACAGTGAATAAAATTAAATTAAAAAAATAATATGAATCGTTTTTGGGTAAAATTAAAACCATTTTTAAAAGACATCAATGCACAACAGTGTAAAATTAGTCACATTGAAATATTGCCTCAGGTTTCGCTGAAATCGGCATTTTAATTGTTAGCCGCGAAAACCACTTCTATTTTTGTGCCGTGCGAGTGCCTTGGTTTTTTACAATTATCTTGAAAACGAAAAATTGCTAAAAATCCGTTTTATTTTGACTTTTTTTTCACTTTAAATGTGTTCGACGGTCCCGTTCAACATGATGGAAATGCCCATATGTATATGGGCAAATCTACGGAACCGGGCGATTCCATGTAACTTAGTATTTAAACCATTTTAATAACAATTTATAATATTTTTGATGGTATCAGCATTTTCGAGGCAACGAATTTAATCAGGCGAACATCTTAAATTTCAATATTTATGCTGCCAATGTGCTCTACTCAATTAAAACTATCCTAATTTTACCCTAATTTTGCTTGTAACTTTCAAGAGTTTTTCAACTCTTTTAGTTATAACTTTTTCAGCATAAAAGGAAATCGCCCAAAACCTTTGGTGGATAATAATTATGATGTTAGAAAATCTCCCACTTGTTGAAAAAAATAGGTACCCTCAATTAGGAACAAATGGTAGTTCTTCAAAATCTGTAACTCTGTTTTTTGAATAAAGAGTAATTTCAGTCATTTTTAATTTTTGCGCTTTCAGCCTCAATGCAATTGAAATTTTTTTGATACTGACATATAACTGACAAGTAAACAAAATTAATAAGTGTGCCTTCAAAAATAAAGAAAATATGGCAATAATCTCTTCACCTCTATGCGTGAACAACTTGAAATTTGATATTTTTTGAAGGGCACATCCGCAGTTTGAGAAATAATTAGTTGCAGTCCTGCGTGTTCGGTATATATGGGTGATACTATTATTATGTGTAAGTGCTAAATGGATGGTACTATTAGTGTGGTGTTCAGACCCACTTTAAATGGATAATCCGATCGTTTTAGCACTTACAAACAACAATACTAATTGCGATATATATCATATAAGCTAGATTTCAGCCATTAATTCTTTTATCTGTGGATGTGCTAGTCAATTTAAAGTTTGATTTTTAGCGATTGTACAGCGAAATTTGATGTAAAGCCTAAAAATAAAATCCGATCTGTTTAGCACTTTCACATAATGGCAGCTATGATAACATCTACCGTTCCAGATAGATTGGACTCCATAATTATTAAAACTGTGCATGTGTCTTCAATTTGAATTTAACCTTTTAGCGGATTTTGGAGAAAGATATGCTGTAGAGAATACGAAATTCGTCCGATCCGTTTAGCACTTTCAGAAAATAATAGTAATGAAGATATGTACCATTCAAGACATATTTGATCCCATAATTCTTTAAACCGTGGATGTGCCATTCAATTTTGTGCTGCAGTTTTGAGGGAAATTTATATGAGTACAAGTCTAAACAAAGACCGATTTAAACCAAAATCAATAGACTTCGTCCTTGGGCCGATATAAATCGGTCTACAAAAAATCTTAATATTTGCGACCTGTAGTGTGTGCGAATACATGGAGAGACAGACGGACGGACGGAAAAATTAACAACACAACATTACTTATAATCAATAATGGAAATATAGCGCGACTATGCATTTTCGAATAAAATTAAAGCGATGATTGAAAAATTTGTGTCATCTTTTTTCATTAAATCGAGATAAAAGTGTGTAAAAACAACTCAAAAAAACCAAAAAAGGTTTTAAAAGGAGGTAAATTTGACCTCAATTTGCTCAAAAACCAGATGTGCTGGAAAAATTTGGAAACAAAATTCGGACTCATCACGGAAAAGTTACTTGAAAAAGTGTGGTCGCATGCCCGTAAAATCCAAAAATTTTTAAATATTTAGTAGCGAAAATGTGTGCGGTTTTTTGTTTATAACTTTTTCAGCACTCAAAAAAATTTATTCACGCGAACAGATTATTTCTTTTTAACCCTTTGGCGAGTGGCGTACATTATAATGTACGTCGACTTTATCAACTCGTCACTGATTTGAATTTTAACCAAAGCGCTATTCATTTACTATTATCGGTTCGTTATTTTGTTCTTATTAAAATTTTATGCGGGCTGTGAAATTTCAAAATAATGTGAGATCTGTAGAGTGCGTTTTGTCTTGTGGTCGTCAACGCTGCAGAGAATGTGTTGGAAGTTAGAAGTTAAAAGAAAGGCTAAATTTTAGGCTCAAAAATTGTGTGATGAATCAAATTTAAAAACTCAAAGGATTTTATGTAGAGATTAGTAATAGAAAAAATATAAAATTAAAATTTTAAAAAAATTTTAACCCGCTCGGGGCCGGCAGCATGTTAATGTTTGAACTAAACTGAAAATTTTAAATATCTCCGCTAGGGGGTGCTGCAGAGCCATAAAAGTAATAAACAATATTTCTTGGGCATAGATCTACATTTCCACGAAATTTGGTCGGAAAATTTGCAGCTATTAAAATTCCCGTGTCAAAGGGTTAATATATTTTAAATAAGTTAATTTAGAAAAAAAATGTGTGCCACAAATTTGAAATTTTTCATTTTTAAAATCTGAAATCGACCTGTTTCGTAGATTTTCCCATATATTTGGAAAGCCCAACTATCTCTTCTTCTAGCCCCGTTCAAAAACTTAAAATCCTAAATTTGTAATTTTGATGGATGAATTTAACTTAAAATTATTTTTTATTTGATAATTCCAAATTTTTTGTACAATTTTCTACTGCTATATTTTGGAAAACATCTTTAAATTACGTGTATAATGTTCTATGAAGCCGATCAAGCCGCCGCCGATTTTTATCCGGCTCAACCTTAATCGCCGCCGCCGATTTTTTGCTTGCGCCGCCGATTATTTTGATCGGCTTGTTTCCCTGGTCAGTGGTTAGTTTGATAATTCCAAATAAAGTAAAGGAACCGAAAAGAACAGTTGAAATTTAACTTATTCGTGAACGCGAGAGAGTTCCTAAATTTAAAAATGTGCAACATTTTTGGGCTTTCGCGCCACACAGATATTTCAAGAGGCAATAAAATAAAAAAACCCGAGCTAACTTTGCAAAATCCTCTGGAATTTTACTTTCATTTCGCGTTGGAGCCATTTGGGCTTGAAATTATTGTTGCGCTTTGAAATTAGTCTAAGATCATACTGAAATGGCGCACTCCATTGGAAATCAAAATAGTAATGATATACACAGAAAAAATTAAAATCGAGTTTCAATTAAAGTATTTGTAAATACAATTCAAAATTTAATTGAATTCGGACCAATTAAGAAAATTGTTATATCAATTAAACTTTTAAAGTTTTAATTGAAAATTTTTTCAATTAAAGTTTTAATTATATCAATTAAAAATTTAATCAAAAATCATCAAAATTTTCAATTAAGTTATGGCGCTTTTATTAAAATGTGTGATATTAAAAATATTATTAATAAATATTTATTAATTTTCTTATGTTTTTGACTGATTTGAGACACACTTTTCTAATTTTATATCTGCAATAGAAGAAAAAGTATTAATAATACAAAATAATATGATTTTACGCAACACATATTAAGGCCCGATTACAGTTACAATTTATCCGGCAGTTAAAGTTCTAACTGGTCATTTAGTAATCGGACCTAAGAGTTTTTTTTAATATGTTGTCAATAGTACTTATATTAAAATAAAAAAGTGTTAAAATTTCACTATTATAATCAAGTAACAAAACTATGAGACACAGTGTTTAAATTTTTTAACCCATTTTTTTACCAACATATCTGTTAAGACACATCTACCTATCCTTCTATCAAGTTTTGTCAGAAAATTCGCACGGAATGCATGCTCGGCAAAAAATTTGTAAAAAAAATATTCTCCGACGAATTGTAGAAAATTTTAAATATTGGCAAAAAAAACTAAAATTTTTGAAAATTGAAATCACCTAGAAATCAAATTACACTTGAAATATATAATTTAGTTTAGAACATAGAAAATGCGTTAAAAATTAAATTTTCTTTTATGGTTATTAGCCATTCTTAGTTTTAATATTAAACAAGTTTTAAAAACCTTTAGGCCCCTACAGATATTTTTGGGTTCTTACAGATATTTTTATAAAATTTTCTGCCTCTCTCTTTACTATTAACTTCTTACCTTCTCTCTTTACTATTAACTTCGGAAAATTGTAAAAGGGATAGCTGGTGCAATGATACCCAATAATAACCATTGTGAAAATATTAAATTTTAATTAAGTAAAGAAATACACAAAATAAAACTTCTATATACAAAAATTAACTGAACAAAGTCAAAAAAACTTTAAAATGCAAAAAATATGTGTATCTGTGTGAATTTTCAGACTAAAACTATACGCATTTTAATTTTTTTTTTAAAAGTGTTAGAAAAGTTATTTTGTGCGTTCCCGTACTTTTGGGCAATTTTATCATTTATATAGAGGAGTTTGTGCTTACTCTCATTTTACTGAACTTTACACAAAAAGTAATGGAACTTAAAATAATGAGTTCCTTAAAGGTTATAAATTTTTTTCTGTGTGCATAGTTTTATAAGCTTCCCAAGTAAAACCAAAAAAAAAAAAAAATGGGAAAAATTAAACACAAAATTTTTGAAAACCTCCCCCCCGAAATAAATTCCTAGCTACGTGCCTGAAGCCAACATTATAATGCTTAAATTAGGGTGGAAAAAAATTTTAAAATGTCGAATTTTGCAAAATTATCACCACGCAAGCAGGAAACCTGTAATTTTAAAGGAAAACCAAAGGATGGTTTATCAATTTTATGTTTATCTTATAATAAATATGACGAAAACTATTAGTAGTAACAATAAAAAATAGCCACTTATCAACTAAGAGTTGCGAAAAAAAATTCTGTTTCCTATTTGCAGTCACATTTTATAAATTTTTTTCTCAGTAAAAGAGAGGATTGCATTCTATTTATTTCCTAACCTCTTTGATTATGCCTAGCAAACACAACTTTTTCAAGATTTTTACAAAAAAAAACCCAATAAAAAAACAGTTTCACAGAAAACTTTAAAAAATTTTTAGAAAGCAGTTTTTGCAATTGGATTTAAAATATATTTTATTTATGAAAACTTAAGAAACTTGGCCATTTGGTATTTGATTTCAATAAAAAGTAAATATATTTTATTACATTTTTTAAAAAATGTTGTTGCTTTCGACGTATTTTGTTACGTTTCAAAAATTTTCAAATCATTTCGGTGGGGGGGGGGGGGGGGCTCGAGCCCCCAAGCTACGTGCCTGCATTGAACAAATAAAATGTATTTTCAAGTTTTTTTAACAAAAATTTGTCACAACAGTTTTTCGCGTTTGAATTTTATCTTTATTGAAATAAAACAAAATAAATCGCTTTTCAAAAGCAATTTTACAATTGCGTTAAACTAAGTTTAATGATAATCTACATCCTAAAAACTCGGCCTTAGTTGATATATTTGGTTCTTATACGATCAAAATGGCAAATATATAAAAAGTATAATGTCTACCATTTTAAGAAACTTTTTTTTTTATCGAAAACATGATTTTTTTCAAAATACTAATTTTCCTAACAAAATAATGATAATACATATAAAATATAACCATACTGTATATGGACGACCATACAAAGTAAATGTATGACCATATTTGCCCATATATGGAAATGTAGGTTCATTTTTCTACTATGTACGAATATGGATGAACATATATTATAATATAAAAAATATATATGATCATATATGAACTTATTTAACCGGGTATTTAAAAAAAATTTTACCTGCGGCGCAATTTACATAAATAATATTTAAAGAAAAACAAAAATTTCAAGAAAAATCAAGTTTATAAAATTTTACTGTGACATTTAATTTTTATTTAATTATTTTTCATTTATTTTTTAATTTTGTGTTTTATGTCGTGGTGTATAAAAACAAATTATATTTTAAATTAAATGTAAGGATTGACGAAAGATTGATTATTTAATAATAACACTGTGCTAGTTGAAAAATCCATCAAGCGGGGGACCAAGTGGGTAAACCTAATAGCGAATTTACATTGTTAAAATTTTCACTAGATTTCGTTTTGAAATCCAATTCGAAATCTATATCGTTTACATTAGAATATTTGACAGATGAATGGGGTTTCGATCGGCCAACAACAATTTTTTTGTAAACAAACTAACCTCAAAAAATAACAAAAATTAAAAGATTTTCTAAAAACCATTTTATTTAATGGCGGAACACAAAAATCATTTATATTATGAAAGATACAACAATGTTATATTTGCTAATAAATGTGTTTAATTATAGGAAAGATTAGTAGAAAGCTAAAATATTCAATGTTTTATCAGTGGTCTTGCCGGCGCCATCAAATGAATTTTCATACTTTCTCTTCGTCGGATACAATAAAATAGCCATTTTCAACTTTAACTATTTCTTTCAATTAAAAATAACAGATTTTATTATGTTATTCCTTAATTTTTTAAAGTTATTAAAATTTATTATTTATTAATTTTTTGTGACATAAACAGCTGCTGAATGTTGCCACTTTTTCTGCAAACTTTTCTGCAAATATGGGAGAAGAATTGGTTTTCAAATTGGATTTCCATGAGATTTCGCTGAAATCCAAATTAAATTGGGATTTCATTTCCTATGGGAAATCTGTTTGAAATCCCAAATTTTTATTGGATTTCCGGCGAAATCTATCGAAATCTACTTTTAACTCGATTTCGATCATAATGTAAATTCGCTACAATTCGAGTACGCTGAATCCAGTGGTGCTATCCGTTTTTCTAGATTAGCTCTTGAAAAAAAGATATGTGTTTGAAAATTCTGGGTCCAAGGACCCCAAAAAACGCGATTTATCTAACTTTTTGACCAGGTTATTTGTTATTCCCCCAGTCAGCTTTGGGTTAAAAATGATCAAAATCGGTGCAGCGGTTCAAAAGTTCTGAGTAAAAATGTGAGGACACTTCGAAATTTTTCAAACAAAATTGACATTTTATTGCTTCGTTATATGTACTGAAATTTGTATAGAAGTGAAAAATTTGCATAAAGGTTCTTGTGGTGTCCTCACATTTTCAATCACAACTTTTGAACCGCAAGAACGATTTTTATTATTTTTAACACAAAGCTTCTTGATAGAGTAACAAACAACTTAACTAAAAATTAACAGTAAACAAATTAAAAAATCGAGTGTTTAGGGGTGCTTCAAACCATAATTTTATCTTTTTTTTAAGAGCTAACCTAGAAAAACGGCTAGCACCACTAGATTCAGCGTACCCTAATTAGTTTAACTACTGGGTCCGCCACCTGTCGGGAAAAAAGTATCCTTTTTGTGCAAAGTGTAATTATCCCTGACGAAGCTGGAAAATACCAGAGAAACGTTGGATAAAAAAATTAAATAAATTAATCTTTTATTTACATTTAGAAAAACAAAAAGAACTTAAAACCCCAGTTTAGATAAATCTAAAACAATTAAATTATAATTAGAAAAAGGTCGATTACATTAAAAATTTATAAAATAACGTCATTGTAGACTTTTTTAATTTTTCGAAGGTCTAATATTTTACAAAATGGTTCTAATTCGATTCACGTTCAACGGATTTGAACGTGAGTACCATTTTCGTTAATATTAATTTTTTTCGACCCCCCCCCCTTTTAATCGAAAAGTGGTTCTGGTAAAGCTACGTTTTAGGGATAAAGAAAGATAACATTTTTGGAATCGTGAAAAAATTTCCTTTAATTTGAGTACCCACACTTACATGTTACTTTGTTCCCCGTTTTTTGCCTCCCTGGGCCGAGCGCCTCCCAAAATTAATTTCCGGTTTTTTTCAGTTCCAGAGGGGGTCAGGTCATTTTTTTTTTTTTGACGAAACCCCATAAACTGCAGTTTGGCCTTTAAATTTTCGGGAATAGCTACGTACCAGGACGTAGAGGTATGGAATCCTGCTGTCAGAACTCTATTAATTTTTAAAAGTTACGATTTTGTCATCCTGTGTTATTAGTAACTCATAACGTTTAGCTCAGAAGAAATTTAAAGGGTAAGGGACCAGTCACTAACTAGGTTTTGATAAGTTAGTTTAATTTTTACTCTTAAGTAAAAAGAAGAAATAATAACAAAACATATTTAGTTACATATTTAAATAAGGAGTTTTTGTTTTATTGTTTTTATAATAATTATAATGTAGGATTATTATCGAGTATAAGCATTAGTTTAAGAAAAATCTAGCAAAGTCTGTTTATTAAAAAAAAAATAATTAAATATATTTATATATAGATTTTTAATTTCTTTTGTTTTGATTGTTACACATACATATCTACATGACTATTAATTTTATTAATATTATAGGACTTTAAAAATATTTATATTAGAGACTAAAATTTAACTTTCTTGTATTAATTTATATATATATTTATATGTTAAGAAACTGTATTTTTTTCTGCATATTTTTATATATTAAATTTATTATATATTTATATTTATATTCATATTTATATTCATATTTATATTCAAAGTAATAAACTTAAGCTTTCTTGCCTTATAAATTTGATTTATTTTTTGTTTTTTTTTATAATATTTAAAGTGTAGTACAATTTAATTTAAAAAATTTTAATTTTTTATATAGTTTTACTTATTGTATATGTTTTTATTTATTTATTTTCTTTTTTTAACAAAAATATAATTTTTTTTAATAACTCTGTTTTATGATTATTTTATAAAAAAGCAAGAAAACACATTGTTTATAGTTATTAAGGATTATTATTTTCTTATGTTTAAAGGCAAAACCATACATAACTAGAACGAGCTAAAAATTGTGTCGTTTTGTAACGAAAATAAGTCTCTATTGAAATTTATTCCTTTTTTAAGTTTTTGTTATATTTTGATAAAAACTTACTTCCCTTACGACAATTATAGTTCGGACTTAAGTAACTAAATTTAAAATAAAGCACGAAAACAACAACAAATTCATATATGAAAGTTCAAAAAGAAAACTAAAAAAAAAAACTTCTAAAAACAAAATAACGAAATTAGTTTATAACCTTTTCTTTGCTTTAAAAAAATAATTATAATAATAATGGATGTTAAAAAATCCAACAATTACTAGCTAATATTAACACTTGTAGTAAATTTTTTAATAAAAAACAATACCTTTTACAACCAATCATACACAATGAAATTCACTTAACACAGCTTTGGAAGGAAGAAAAATTTAAACGATTACATTTTTTTCTGTCGATTCATTACACCAGTTGACATCAAATATACGACTAGAACCCAGCTATGCAATTTCGATTTCCTTTTTTAATCCCCAATTCGAAATTAACGCCCTAGTTGTTCCAACTTGACGTATTGGAAAACTTTATAAGCCAGGCTAGTGATTCTCTTAAAAATAGACGAGTTTAGAAAATAAAGAGAATGCAGTGTGGCTGCGACCTTTTAATGATAAAATGATATTTTTTAACGTTGCTACTACTAGATTTTGTTATAATTATTATCATTTAAGCATTAAATGTATCAATCCATCTTTTATTTTCCTTAAAGCTATCCCGTTTCCTGCTTACATAGCCATTGGTGTTACTTACAAAAATGTTGAATTAAGCCAACGACCATATCGACATTTCAATCCTCTCACACTCCGAATAACTCGCTCTAAAATTTTATATGCGATAGAAAATTGTTGCCTTTTCTCCAAATTTGTTACAATAGGTCTGTTCCACGCCGTTACTGAGGGAACCCGCGGGATTCCAAATAAAAAATGTTACATAAGCAACAACAATTTACACATAATTTTGAAAAAGAAACGCTTTTCAGTAAATTTGGATATCCACGGTAACGTACGTGAATCTATTTTTTTTCTTTCATTTTTATGTAATATACTAGTAGCGGTATTCGTACACACAAAAAAATTTTTGCCAAGTAATTGGAGCTTTCAACTAATAAATTCTTTCGGAAATATTATGCGAAAAACTAATGCCGTTTTCTTTTCTGAAAAAAAAAACAATTTTGCTTTTTTCTGCTCTTTTTTCTACAAATTTGATATCAAATTAAAGGTATTTTAGAGATCTACCTGACTTTATGTAAAACGTTTGCAATAGGGTTGCCAATCGGGATTGGTTTTTTAAAATCCCGGGATTCGGGATTTTAAAATTAAAAAAACGGGATCCCGGGACGGATCGGGATTTTTCGGGATCCCGAAGTTTTTCGGGATTTCGTGTTTTTTGACATTTTGGAAAGTTTTTTTATTTAAAAAAATGTGTTAAAACTTAAAATTTATGTAAAAAAAATATAGGATCATATGCATTGTAAAATATAACTGTTTTATACGTTTTTTTACATTTACATACTCCTGTTTATTTCTAAAGAACGAAAGAATTGAAAAAATTCAAGAATTAAGATTTTAATTCTGTCGGTATGTTGTGTGCTATTTTTGTTTATAATAATTTAATATTCACTATCCTTATATCATTGTAATTTAAAATTGTGAATTAAATTTTAGAATTTTCAAATCGGTTTAAAAGTTTTTAATTGTTTTCCACATATAGTGCAGAAATTCAAATGAAAAATTTTGAAATAGAACTTCTTATTTTGAATTTTAATCGATGATATCCGAAATATAATAAAAAATACAGCACCATATAGATTTATATAAAATTATATTTAACAAAAATGGTTTAAAAATATCAGCAGGGTTACAATTTTGGAAAAATTACCACAAGTTTTTGCAATTGTAAAAATCCCGGGATTCGAACTTAAGAATCCCGGGATTCGGGACTCATTTTTATTGAATAATCTCGGGATTTCGGGACTCGGGATTTCGGGATTGGCATCCCTAGTTTCCAATCATACCTTAAATTTCCTGCAATTTAACAAAATGTAGCATTTCTTGATACTTGGAAATATGCTTGGAAATGCATCACTGCTTTGCATGTGATGCGTAGCGTGTTCGTAAAAGCATCAGCTGGCAACACTGCAACTGTCAGATGTTCGGAAATGCACCATCAAAACAGATGATGCAGAAATATTGAAAATTTATGCGAAAAAACTTTATTGGTTGATATGATCCTAATTATTTGGCAAAGATTTTATGTGTTTAAGTTCTGGGTGCGGATTCCCTAAGAAACACGATATCTTTTGATCAAAACGATATCGTGTTTCTATCGTTATGACTATGCTACTTACAAAAATGCGAAATAATTAGCGTGTTTTTTAATCACCTGGATTTAGAATTTTACATACAAAAAATGGATTTATTAAATCCAAAAAAAAGCTGGATTTAATAAATCCACAATAAAAGCACAAATATATGAAACATCCTATTAATTTAATGTCAGAAAAAAATACGAATGAAAATTAAAAGAGAAACAAAAAAATTTTAAAACTAACAAATAAAAGGTTTTTATTAATTTTTTTTTTATGAAATATGTTTAGAAAAAAAAACTACACCTCACCAAATACATATTTTTCATCTTGGACATGGAGAAATAGCTCAAATAGAAATGGCAATATTTCACTCTACAGTAATTTAATTAAATCCCATTAGTGAATATTAAATATGGAATTTTTCAATTGTGTAAAAATATAAATTGAAGTGATAAAACTGAAAAAGCAGACTGTTTATCGCTGTTTTATGTAAAATATAATTATAAATTAAAAGTTAAAGTAAAATCCTTCATCATCGAATTCGGTATTAAAAATTAGGGTTAAAGAAGTGTCGGACAGAAAATTTTTTTAAAATAGGATGAATCTAACCCCATCTGTTGAGCACTTTTAGAAATACTTTTTGGATTTATTAAATCCAAGTGATTAGAAAAAACGGCTAATACATATGATGGAAAATTGTAGTTTTTCACGAAAACTGTTAACATTATCCAAAATTTGTATGGTAGTAAATAAACTTTGAAAAGAGAACGATAATCGTCGATCGTCTTATAGAATTCATAGCCTGGTTACACATTCGATGTGATCTAGACACAACGAGTTAACAACTAGAATGTATTTTAGGCTTTGAAAATTACTACAGCACTGTTTTGGAAAAAAAATACATGTCCTAATTGCGACTGGCGTTGTTGATGTCGTAAATAACGCCTGCATGCAAAACAAACAATATATTTTATTTTAAAATTTACAAAAAAAAAAAAACTATCCCGACAAATCTTTTGAAATTTAGAGGATATATGAACCCGAGTAAAAAAGTTCATATATAAAAATATATATTTTAACACAAAAATACACATTAACATATAGTAATATAAAATGCCATATGTATTCATATATTATAATATCTTTTAAATATTTCCTGAAATTTTCTTATGTATAACCATATAAAATCATATACCAAAAAATGTGTTAATGTTAATGATACACATAACTATATATAATCAGATATGGTTGATCCCATAAATTGAGGTTTAATATACAATAAGATATAACCCAATACATAATCACATATAAACCCAAATCGAAGAAATTTTCTAAGTCATTTTAGATATAATTTAATATAAACCCTTATCAAAAAATTTCTAAGTTGTTTTACATATTACTTTATATGGTAAATTTATATATAAAATGACTTAGAAAAAATATTTTCTAAGTCATTTTAGATATAACTTTATATGATAAATTATCAAAAATATTTTCTAAGTCATTTTAGATACAACTTTATATAACTTAGATTCCAAAACATTTTCTAAGTCATTTTATATATAAATTTAGATAAATTTTAATTTAAAATGTTTTCTGAGTCAATTTTTGATAAAAATTTATATTATTTAAAATCAGAAAAAATTTCGAACAACATATTTTGGGTATAAATCTTGAAATCCAATTGTATTATATAGTATATAACTATATCAGATTAGATATAATACGATTCAATTAGATGTGACCAATTTTGGGATGCAATTGCATCAGAGTATATGCAATTGTATAATATTAGATTGAATTGTATCAAAAATAATACAATCTGATATAATTTTATAGACCCCTTTTGCGGATCGGATTATATAAACACTTATATGATTATATTAAATTCTTATATATAAGATATATAAACTTTTTTACTCGGGAAGTGAAAAACTGTTTTAATGAAGCCTTTTTAGTAAAAACGCCCATATGTCGATATAGAAAATCAATAAGCAGAACAATACTCGAGATTTCACGCTTTACAAAACCTTAAAAATTAAAAAATTCATCGAGGGCAAATATTCGATATTTCGTGGTGGTATCATAGTAAGTAATTGTCAAAATATTTTCATCTCAAGTGAAGATACTTAAATTTAATGTCTGCAATATTTTAGGTTTGTTCCACGTAATTCTGGGTAAAGTCTGGTAAAATGAGAGTAAACAAATAATTATCTCAAAAAATGGTAAAATTGCTTACAATAACGGGAACGCACAAAACCACATTTCAAGCTCAAAAATTAACGTCAAAGTTATTCATATAACCAAAAGCTATTCTTAAGAATAAAATATCGAAGGGAATAAAGAAAAAATGTTAGAATGTGGTATTTGTTAACGATATTAATTATTGTTTACAAGTTTTGTTAATATTTTAATTACTTTTACAAATTTAAAACAGCTGATTTATAAACATCTAGTGATTTGACAGTTTTACCATTTTACCCGAAAAAAGTACGGGTAACTTCTGGTAAAAAGAGAAACAAATTATTATCTCATCAACGCTCTCATTTACCCAATTTTTAACAATAGAAACGCTTTTTGGTAAGATTGGGTTCCCGCGGGC
This sequence comes from Leucophora obtusa, assembly GCA_949987735.1. Classification (NCBI taxonomy): domain Eukaryota; kingdom Metazoa; phylum Arthropoda; class Insecta; order Diptera; family Anthomyiidae; genus Leucophora; species Leucophora obtusa. The sequence goes on along the minus strand of OX465297.1, from coordinate 34,155,736 downwards.
ACCCGCGTACGTACGTGGAACAAACCTTATGCCACGATGTCTGTCATCAAATGTCACGTTTTGTTTTAATTTTAATTTAGAAATCAAAAACAATACGGGTTTTCATATAAACTAGTAAATTCCTTGTAAACCTTGTATAAATATTAACAAACCAAATTTTTTATGTATGGAGTTTGACATTAAACCCATAAACATACCGGGTTTACACAGTTTAATATAAATTTTAGTAAACAAGAATTTTACCCCCCCGTATTCAAAATGAAAAGTTAGTAGCTTCTTATACATCGCACACAACGAGATGTTAACTAGAATGTTTTTTAGCTCAAGCATCTTGTTAGCATAGAGTTTATTCAAAATGATTTCTTAGCACCCCGATTAATACCAACCCTGTGTTTGAAAATACAAGGTTTTTTTTATTATTGTGAATGGAATTTTTTGTTTTTTGGCGTTTGATAACAGATTTAACAACAGTATTATGAATAAAACTCATGTTAACTCTATGCTAAATTTTCATTTTGAATACCGCTGTTAGTTTATAAAACTTCGTATTTTGCGAGGAACAAAATATGATATTTCTTAGCCTTAAAATGGTCAAGTGTTCCCGACTAAAGAGCAAATGATATCATTTTGACGTTTCTCTTCAATTGTTTTGATATTTAATATCATATCATTTATTGCACCGGGTTACAGACCCTATCTATAATCGTTTTGCCAGTATTTGTTTTACAAAACATCACGGCAGGGCAAAAAAAAGATACATATGAACTTTTTTTAAATTTCATTTTGGAAAATATAATTCCAAACCACCTATTTATTGGTTTTGGCAGCGTTTTGCCAAAGTTAAAAATTTTGTTTCTCCAGTACTTTTCCGGCGCTTTTTGAACTGCCGGTCCTTTTGTCTATTGACGTTATCATATTGGAAATGGGAAAGCAATTTTTGTCAGTACTTGTACCACCTGTTAAAATACCTTGCCATCGCTTTCCCGTTTGTATTTTTCTGGCTGGGATAACATATGAAGGCCTGTCCTTAAGTACACTTGCGCCCAGTATTTTGTAAGCAGATTTTAAAGCAGATTCGTTGCGATAATCTTTCCCACTAAATCGTGTAATTACAGCAACAAAGTTATTTGGTTATCGTTATCAAATGATTTCATGGAAGAATTCAAACTTACAGTCCCAGCCAAAACTTGCAGTCCCAGTTTCAGAAATCGAATTTCGCTTGGAAGAATAAATCGGTAAAATAACAAACTTGATTTTTCGCATGTATTACTCAAAAACTTAATATTGTTTATCAAAATTTCAAATTTTTCTGCAAAGTCTTTGCATAGTTTACTCGAATAATCTACTTAATTTATAATTTTACCAATATCTTGGCATCAATTTCTTGTCAATATGAGAAAATTCAAGAAAAAACGTAGGTATTCTAAAATTGCTCACTTTGTTTATTTGCGTTTATATTAATATTAAAAAATAAGAAAATCCCGGGATTTTTGAGAAATAATCCCGGGATTCGGGATTTTGCAAATCCCGAAAATCCCGGGATTTCGGGATTCGGGATTTCCCGTTTGGCATCCCTAATATCCATGTCTTCCACTTTTTCTAGGTCAATTCGTTTAACAATTTAAATCGTGAATTAGTATTTATGTAATATATTTATATGGAAGGCCGTCCTAATTAAAAAAAACTTAGTAATATATTAACTAAATATTAATTTCGCGGTTTAAGCTGTTAAACGAATTGGTATAGAAAAGTGAAACACACGGTTATATTATTTTGATCCCTTTTTTCAGGATATATTGGAATTGTTAATGGGTGCAAACTTGTGTCGGACCAGTTTTATAGTCAGAACTAAAATCAATTTTTTGCTTAAATATTTCTTATACATGAAATCCAAAAATTTCTATTTCTAGATATTTTGTTTTTTGCTATGCAGATTTTCAGAAGTATCCGTCTAGAATTAGTTTTATAAAAAGTGAGCATTTTGCACATAAATTTTTAGGCAAATTCGCCTAAATTGTTTTATAAAAGTAGACATTAAAATATTAAATAGTTTCATAACTTTAATTAGTTTTCTTGAATAGAAATTGTTTATGCCACAACTCCTTAAAAAGAAATTATTAAATTTTCATATTTAGTTGCATTTTAGCATACATACAAAAAATTCAAAATAATTTGAAAAAGCATCTGATGTATTTATTATTTTAAAAATTAATAATATTTAAAAAATATATTTAAAATAAAGGAATAGCAATTGAACATTAAATGAAATTATTTGAAATAAAAGAAACTCAAAATACTTATGTTAATTGAAAATACGAAAAAATTACTATTTTTTAACTTTAATCCCTAGTTTATTGGAGGTATTTGGAACTGAAATAATTATGTTGAAATGTTGTATAAGGCTGGTTTACACTATAAGATTTTCGGTACGATTTTACTTCAGTACACGTGCAAAACATATGGGCAAGGTTGCAAAATCTTTACGAGAATCTTATAGTTTAAAACAGCCTATATAAATATTGCTTTATTTGAACAAATATCATCATCTTAAAGAAGAAAAAAATTCCCGAAGGACAAGTATTTTAGTTTGTAAATTTGGTAGTTGCTAATATAATATTTTTCGGTTTAACTAAACCAAATTCAATTGGCATCCAAAAACAATTTGACTTAATTCAGTTTATTAAATTTTAAACCGTATTTTTTTAATATTAAATATTCTTTATTTAAATTTAAAAAAAATCAATGCTTTAAATTTAAATAAAGCTTCTAAAATTGCAATAAAACTAGCTAAAACTACTGTAACAAACTAAAAAAAATCCCGGGTTTCCGTCCCTAATTATTCATAATGTAGGCTTAAAAGTAACAAAATTTAAAAAAATAATTTTTAAGTCAAAAGCAAAAAAGAAGTACCGAAAGGGTTAATATACAATTAGATATAACCCAATACATAATAACATATAAACCCAAATCAAAGAAATTTCCTAAGTCATTTTAGATGTGATTTAATATAAACATTTATCAAAAAAAAATTCTAAGTTGTTTTAGATAAAACTTTATATAATCCAGATTCCAAAACATTTTCTAAGTCATTTTATACACTCCGTTTCATAACTATAGCCGCACTGTAAAACAGCTGATATGTTAGGTTCTGAATGATTTAGACATATAACTAAAACTTACATCTAAAATACATATATGTATTTCAAAAAAAAAAAAAAAAAAATTTTTAACGTAGATTAATTTAAATCGCCATTTTTATTTCACTAGTGTTTCATAACTATAGCCGCACTTTCAGAAAAATGGATTTGGAAGTTAAAAACATTTGAGTAAAAAATTAAACAATTACATAACAAAATTCCGTAGGTATTCTAAATTCGGCTCTTATCCCGAAAAAATATGGGTCATTCCATAGCTTTAGTATTTTAAGTGTGAATGCAACCCTAAACAAGTAGATTTTTAAGGGCTGATGCGTTTCCAGGTTGAAAAATCAGTTTTTACAAACTTTTTTTTTTCTTAAACACTGCATAAATTTCTCTTCCAGCATTTAGGCATACTTCCGTGATCTCATCCGTGTACCAGGTAACACCAAATAAACCATACCCTCACAACAAAAGAGTAGTTATTTCACAACGAAGTAAATAAAATTATAAATTGTGGAGTTTTTTCCATTCATCGCTTAAACGCTGTTAAAATCGATTGAAATAATTAAAATCTGAAAAGTATAGATGATAATAATAACTATTGGATCCATCTGAAGAAGTTTTGGCATTTCTTCATTAATTTCGGGGCTATTTGTTAGTGGTTCGGGGAATATTTCATTATAACAGGAAAGCGTGCTTTGTTCTTTTGGTGTATCACAGATGAGATCGTTGGAGTATGATTTAATCTTGGAAGAGAAATTCGTATATTTTTTTGAGAAAAAATGTTCCCGAAAACTGATTTTTTAACCTGGCAACGCATTGTCTTAAAAATCCACTTACTCAGGGATTCTTTCAAACTGAAAATACTATAGCTATGGAATGACCCATATATTTCCGGGATAAGAGATGAATCTAGAATACCTACGGAATTTCATTATGTAATTTTTTCCAGAAAATCGATAGTATCAAACAGTTTTTGATCTTAAAAGAGCGGAAACTTATGTTTGAAGACCAATGAATAAACAAAATTGGTGGACAGTGTACAATGGCGGATGCCAAATGGAATTTTTGGTATTAATTCAACTTTACCTAATATTAAATTATTTTATTTAATTTTTTACTCAAATGTTTTTAACTTCCAAATCCATTTTTCTGAAAGTGCGGCTACCCGATTAAAAACAGATACATATAGTCGTATAAAATGTGATTAACTTATATCGGTATAAATATACAGTTTCATCCGAAAAATGGCCCGATGTTATTGTATCAGTTGTGTATCAGTTTTCATCTAATTGTATCAGTTAGGATCTCAACTAATAAAATTATACATTAATCAGATGAAATTATATCCGATTTTTGACCTGATACTATTTTACCGGTTTATATCTAATGGTATATGTTTAGATCGTAGTTGGTACAATATATAAATAAAATATATTTGTATCCGACATTTGCCTTATATAATTGTATCAAAGTTTTAAAGCAGATATAATTGCATCAGGTCAAAATGCAGATATAACTATATAAGTTTGTATAAAAATGTATCTATTTGGATCTAAACTAATACCATGCGACATAAACCGATAAAATTGTATCAGGTCAAAAATCAGATAAAATTTCATCTGATTACTATATAATCTAATCAGTTAAGATCTAAACTGATACAATTAGATAAAAAGTGATAACCAACTGACACAATTATATCGGGCCATTTTTCGGATGAAATGGTATATGGACCACATTAAGTTATATATTACCATATAAAGCTCCATATTAGTTTTTTTTAATAGGGTATAGTTATAAAACACTAGTAAAATTAAAATGGCGATTTAAATTAATCTACGCTAAAAAAAAATGTTTTTGTTTTTCAAATATATGTATTTTAGACGCAAGTTTTAGTTATAAGGTCTTTTATATGTGTAAATTATTCAGAACCTCACATATCAGCTGTTTCATAGTGCGGATATAGTTATGCAACGAAGTGTATACAAGTTTATATAAATCTTAATTTAAAATATTTTCTGAATCAATTTTTGGTAAAATTTTATATTATTTAAATTCAGAAAAATATTTTTATGTCAGTTTTACAATTTAAACATATTTCAAAAGCCAGCATATTTTGGGTATAAATCTTGAAATCCAATTGTATTAAACAGTATATAACTATATCAGATTAGATATAATTCCATTCAATTAGATGCAATTGCATCAGAGTATATCCAATTGTATAATATTAGATTGAATTGTATCTAATATAATACAATCTGATATAATTTTATAGACCCATTTTGCGGATAAGATTATATAAACACTTATATGATTATTTTATATTCTTATATATAGGATATATAAAATTTTTACAACTAACAGATCAGGAGTTTTATGACGCGGATGCAAGAGTGAAAGTTGCAGAAGAAAAGTGAAGTGTGCAGACGAGCTCAAAATTCCCAAAGAAGTTCCTGGTCTAGCAAGCAATTTGTTCTTGCGGTGAAAGCAGTAGTTCTTTTATAACCTCTGGCTCAACAAATGCAGATGTATACATTGAAGAGTGCCTCCAGAAACGACTTTTTCAATTTTTAAGAAAACTTGAATTGTTCCTCTTTTTTTTGGCCCGTCCTCGCCTTTTGCCATTATAGGAAAATGCAATTGCCAAACAGGAAATTGATTGTACCAAAAGAGGCTAATCCTTCAAACCCTATGGGCTTTAGTTAAAAAACAACTAAAGTCCACTAAGAGATCTGCTCAAAATGAAAAAGAGTTTGGAAAAAGTGGGCAGCTTCTACAAATAAGATTACGAAAGATACAATAAAAGCCTTAATGGAAGGCATTCCAGAAAAATTTAAATATTCGATTAAAAACAACTAAAATATCTTAAAGTTTTTTAAATTAAAACTTCGTATTAAACGTTTATTAATCAAAAAATTAAAACTAAAAAATTAAGTTGTTTGTTTTAAAGTTATAATCCTAAAAGAATGTTACATTTATTTTACGCGCACTCCTTATTTCCTTTAGTTTTTAGTAATACCACTAAAGAGTAGTTTACAGTACAGAATTGAGTGCTAGGATCTGTAAAAAAAACCATGTGCTTAAGATTTTTTTGGCAGTCATACGATTATTTTGACAGTCATAAGATTTTTTATCGGATTTCTCATTTTTAGACTTTTTTCAAAAAAATTGTGCCCGGAAAATAGACTATAGTGAAAATTCTTAATGCTGCAAATAAAATAAGTTCTTTTGTCAAACGGAAATTAATAAAATTTCGAAAAAATGTGATTTTTATGGTTTTACATATTTTAGTGTATAATAAAATGTAGAAAATATGAGGAATTGTGTACATATTCCTCATATTTTGAAATATGAGAATTCAAAAGTTACATTGTCGACAAAAATCTTGGAAAATGTTTTTAAGTCAATTTAAATAGTTTTGCCAAAAGTCCTTAAATATGATTACATACGAAATGAGACCGATAAATTTATATCCAAAAGGCGACCTATAAATTTTCTAGTGTGACTCTGAATTGGGTATATCTAATTCTATCCAAAACGAAATCGTGTTTTTTATTTGAAAAATGATATCACATAAAAACATATATTATTTTGGATTATGTACTAAATAGGTATATATAACGTCATATAAAATTGGATTATCCGTATCTAATTGTAAATGCAATATACAATTATATATTGATTGATATGTAATAAATAAGATGCAACTAAATATGACATCATATTACAATTTTTTTGAGAAAGAAAAAATTATATACACGCAAAAAATAAAACATGTATAATTGCCGAAGTACTTCGGTAAAATACAACTTCAAAAGTTTTCTGCTAACCCTAGTAAAAAAAGTTTTAATAAAATGTTGTGTAATTTGATACAATTGTATATAATCAGGTGTGGTTAATGTGATATCATATATTATTGTATATAATTGAATCAACATATATAAATTTATACAACTTAGATCTAATAACATTGGGTCAATTTCCCTATTAAATTGTATATAAGTATATATAAAATGTTAGACCCTATATAACCATATAAAATTTTATAGGGGAAATGACCCAATGTTATTAGATCTAAGTTGTATAATTTTGTTTAAATTGATGAAATTACATACAATTTTATATGATATCACATTAACCACACTTGATTGGATATGATTGTATCAAATTATATACCATTATATTATAACCATTTTTAATATGGAAGTTACACAATTCCTTACCCAAGTAAAAAAAATGATATGGAGCCATATGAAGTTATATTTAATTATATATAATCTTTTATGTAATTAGATATAATTATATCCGAAAAATGAGAACATCTTATTGTATCTTATTGTATCGAATTGTATACAATTGTATACAATTTGGTACAATTTGATACCATTTTATGCAATTCGATACAATTGTATCCGAATTTTGTCCTCATCCAATTAGAACAAATTATATCTTTTTGTATAAAATTATATAAAATGTTATAAACTCGAATTGACATAGTTTGATACAATTATATCTAAATATTGACCTTATACTTATAAAAAGAATACGTCATGTTGGGCTGACCCCTCACTTGTGCTTTTTGTCATTATTTCTTTTCCGAAAAAATGTAATTGTAATTGACATTTTTTCAATTACAATTATATGTAATGTATAATTAAAATTTTCAATTACAAATTAATTGTCATTGTTTTTTTATTTAATTACAATTACAAATAATATGTAATTGTAATTGAATTTTTTTCAATTACAATTACTTTTATCCAGATTTACCATGACAGTGCATTAAACATGAACAAAATTTTCTTTTTTTTTAGTAATTTTAAAATAAAGTTAACAAGACTGAAATTTTAAAGTTAATAGGATTATGTTATACAACCATGATATAAGAAAAATAGTAAAAAAAAATAGTAAAATATTACAAAATAGTAAAAATTACTAAAAATATATGATGCAAAAAATAAACTCACACACGAATCATGCACGGGTTATATATTCTTATTCACGCTCACGCACGAATCAAGTACGAATTATATATTCTCAGACTCACGCACGAATCACTTGAGTATAGTAATTATTACTCACGACCACGTGTGAATAACGTGACTCACGAACATTTCTAGTCACGCGCCAATCCCTAGTAATTACTAAATCTAAAACTAGTTCAAAATCATTTCTAACATAGAATCGCATATAATATAATACGGTTTTATATGGACCTTATATATTTTTATATAAAATCACTTTGAAATAATTGCTTATGTGGGATGATATATAATTATAGATGATTTTATAAAGAACGTTATATTGTTATATATTAAAGAAATCATGAAATATTGTAGATATGGAACCATATTAAGTTATATATTCGTCAATATATAATCATATCTAACACAAATTATGAAATATTTCTTATATGTCTCCACATATAGTTTTATATTATTACAATCACATATGTCTCCATATTAAAACCTTTGAGGAAAAAATAACTAACATATGACTATATAAAAGTATATCTGCTTGAATTTAAAAGCATATGTGGCTGTATGTAACTATAAGTTACTATATGCAATTACATAAAATAATGTATGATTATATCAAAACTTTTTTACTCGGGATAATTAAAATATAATATTTTTTAAGATAAGTTACAAAAGAAAAAACTTAGGTAATTCAACATATTTTGAAGTGCATACAAATGGAGTGAGCCAAAAACTAAGGCAAGTTGACAAAAACTAAAAATTGCTAAATCTATATGTATTTTTTTTATTAACTTACAAAAAATACTTTTGAGGTTGTATTTTACCTAAGTACTTCGATAATAATACACTTTTTATTTTTTCCGTGTAGGGATACATATAATTATGTCCAGTTATATACACTGGTGTACAAAAACATATATGGGTACATCAAATTATACATCATTATATACAAAAGTTTTTACACGGGTAGTGTTTCTATTTCGGTTAATCGATTAACCGATTCCTCGATTAATCGCCTCTATTTCGGTTAATGTCGAAACAAATAAATTAAAACTCAAATAATTATTCGACCCGAATAATCGGTTAAAATAGATCGATAAACCGGTTAAAGGAAATTTTTCCTTTTTTCCAAAACTTTATGTCTATCTTACCTTTGGCTAAACAATTGTCAGAAAAGCTTAGAAAAAACAAAAACTAACTAAAATAAGCGTATAGATAGCTTTTTTGAGTAAGGCCAAAATAAAGATGTTTATTAAAACTCCTCAACACAAACGACGTGTCTGGATGGAGCAGCGTGGAAGTGATATACAGGCTTTAGGAGATATAATAGACAATTTTTGAATTGTTCACAAAATATTTAAATTTGTTTACATTTCTGAGTCATTTCTCAACCATCTTTTGGATTTAATAATTTGATTCAATTTTTTGTGCCTTTTTTTATGATTCATTTTAGAAGGCTCATATTTTTGTTCAAAATATGAGCAATTTTTTACAAAAAATATTAAAATTTCAAAAAATTGTATTTTATTAGATTAATTTTTGGCTCATAGAAAACAACGCTCAAAAAAGTATCCAAATTTTGTTGGCTGGGAGGGAATAATTTAACTTAAACCAGTACCGGTGTTCTGTAGCTATGTGAGAAGTTGCTCACATAAAAATTGCAACTCTACGATGTGTCTACGATATTTAAAACAGGCTGAGTCACAAAATTTCAAACTGAATATAAGTAATTTTTTTTACGTACCTCTGGCTAAATTTGAGATTATGATACTCACTCTGTTTTAAATATGGCAGAGTTGTAATTTTTATGTGAGAAACTTCTCACATAGTTACAGAACACCGGTACAGGTCAAAAAAGTTTATATTAAATAAATAAGAATTTTCTCAATTGCAACAGCTGTTGTCAAAATGACGCCGCTAATTGTTTATGAGAGGAACAGGGTTTATGTGTCGTTTAGTAAAAAGTGTTATGAATAAAAAAACCTTATTAAGCGGATATGCAGTACCCAAATTTTGCTTATGAATACCGCAGCCTAGACTTGGGCATTCTAGTTCTTTTTGGTTGCCGCTCTTTTTAGTTAAATTTTTTGTAAAGAACTGTTCGCTCTTCTAGTTCAATAACTCTTTGTCAATTTCGGTCAGTCGTTCAGAACACAATTTTTTCGATCGTTCGTTTGGAAATTTTAAATAGGTAGTTAATTCATATAGCTCGTCATTTAGTTAACAAGGATATACAATATCAGACAAATTAAGAATTTTAAGAAAAAAAAAGAAAAAATGTTTAATGTAGAAAATATTTTTAATAAATAAAAAGAAATAAAATTATCCCCAGCCAAAGGTAATAAAATGAACGATTGAACTAGAAGAGCGATTAGAAGTGAACTAGATCTTTCGATCAATTGAGTGACTAGTTCAATTGAACTAGTTCGTTCACGAACTACACAAGTCTATCGCAGCCAGTGAATAAGCCTAAAACACATTCTAGTTGTGAACTCGTTGTGTGTAGCACACATCGAGTTCGTAACTAAAACTTATGAATACCGCTGTTAGTCTACTAATATTCAGAAAATTTTTTTACAAATTTTTCCAGAGTAAATTGGTATTTTAAATTAACTAAAATTTTACACAAATATATCGATATTTATTTTATTGCTTCTTCAGAGGAGCCGAAATCTTAATAAAATCTTAAAAATTCCAAAAATGTTTGTATATTAACATGGTTATTCAGAAAAAACTTTTTGTCTTATTAGAGCCCAGTAGAAAATGGTCGAACTAGTTCTAAAAATTACTAGTTTTTTGACTAGTATTACGAAACTAGTTCTCAAAATAACCATTTTGAACTAGTTCTGCACTAGTTAAACCCCATCTATGTGAGACCTGTTTTAAAAATTACATAAATTAAAATGCGAGATTTGAAATTCTTATTTTATTTACATTTGTTTTTAATAAAAAAAATCTGAGTTTGGAAATAAACACTTTAATTTTAAATTGTGAATTGAATTTAGGTGCAAATCAACTGGTGCCAAAGAGTCACTCCAGAACTAGTTCGATAAATTTCTCATAAGTACCAATAAAGCTTTCTGTTTTTGTTCCTAAAACAATAATTTAAACCATTTGTGTACTTACTGTTTTTATTAAGAGTGTGCAGAGACTTTCAAAAGATTGAACTTAAATAAGAGTTTTGAAATTCTAGTTTTGTTTACATTTGTTTTTAATAATAGTCTGAGTTTTCAAATAAACACATTTTTTATTGCGATTAGAAATCGATAACATAAAATATTTTAAATTCCGTTAGGTAAATGGACCTAATAATCTCAGTAAGAGGAAACTGTAGGTCTAATCTACGTTTCAGCAAAGAAAAATCTTTAGTTTTTATCTATATAATTCAGGTCTTAACCAACTAGTACAGTAATATTTCCAAAGAGTCACTTCAGAACTGGTTCCGCGAGTGTTACATTAGCACCAGTTTTGCTCCCTTTTTTGTCCTTAAATTGTAATTTTCAAACTAGTTCTACAAATAGTGCCAAATTGTGAGTTTGGCGGCAATTGCCCCCAATCCTATGACATCTCCATGTTAAATTCTACAGTTGTTTGTATGGAGAGGCGGTATAACTCGTACTAGTTGCCTGGTTCAAATAAACTAGTACATAACTGGTTCTGAACTAGTATTTTTTGCTATTGGGAGGCTAATTGAACGATTTTTGTTGTTGTTTTGCATGTTAAATTGTTTTATTAAACTTTAATAAAATTCAAAACAGTTTTTTGAATAGATGCCTAAGTTTTCCAGATTTTTAAAAATTATTTCTAAAGAAATAGAAAATCCAAATTGAGTTACTGATACGTAACAGTTTTATGTTTGCTGTTCTTGACTTGACAAAAAATCTGCTTGTTTAAGCAGTTTTTTTTCTTTGCCATTTTTAACTAATTTTTAGTAGCTTTAGAAAGATTTATACAGACCTTTTTCTATTAGTATACCGAAACTTTTCATGCTTAACAATGGGCCTGTTCGTAATGCATCACTGCTTTGCATGTGATGCGTAGCTTGTTCGTAAAAGCATCAGCTGGCAACACTGCAATTGTCAAATGTTCGAAAATGCATCATCAAAACAGATGATGCGCAAATTAATGTTAAACACGCATCACAAAAATGTATGATGCAAAAGCATCAGCTGATTTGCATCGGCATCGCAAACTAATCACAAATGCGCATCAGATGCAGAGCATTGTTGCATTTCCGAAAAGGCCAAATTACACGCGTGAAATGTGCTAGAGATACAGATAAAATCACCCATAAATATCTTAAATCATTAAAAAAGAGCTAATTTTTGGTTTATCTCCAGCAATTTTCTCTCTTGTGTTGATGGTTGATGCTTTTTTTTTTTTATTTGCAAACTTTTTTTTAAATATGTATATCGAGTTTATGTGTCACGTTGATATTTAGCAAAAACAGGAAGTTTTTTTGTGTTTTTATTGATAAAAAATTAAGGAAATATACTAATTTTGTAGTAAACGATTAATCGGTTAATCGACAATTTCCTCGATTAACCAACCCGAACAACCGGTTAATTAATTTTGATGTGATTTTTCGAAAAATGCATTAACCGGTTAACCGCTTAAGTCGAATAATTGGAAACACTACCCAAGTAAAAAACTTTTGATATAGACTTATATGGCTTTATAAAATTGCTTGTGTATATAATACACTCAAAAAAATAAGTTAGTAGAAAAATTAGTAAAACATCTTGTATATCAAGTGAACTAGTTTTCAGCAATTTTTTGCTGAAATTCCGTTTTCAGCCAAAATTTTAGTTATATTTTTTAGCACTAAACTAATTTTGAACTAATGTTTTACTAATTTGTTTGCTACAAAAATTGTGCTGAAAACCGCATTCATAACGTGGATGACAACCAGATAGACAAGATGTAGATGTCGCAGCTTGTCTGGAAACGGAAATGACAAAAAAAGAAAAACAACTTTACACATATTCTATATTTAAATTTTCAGCAAATAAATTAACTAAAGTAAAATTTCGCTACAAGTTTTTTGAGTTTTTTTCAGTCTACTAATATTCAGCAAAAAGTTTAGTGATTTTAGCAAGGATTTTTTTCATTTGCAGTCGACTAAGTGTTAGCAAAACTTTTGCTGAAGATTACTATTTTTTTGGTAAAAATCAGCTCGCTGATTTTCAGCAAACCTTTTGCTGAAATTACCAACTTTTTTGCAAGCACACTCCTGACTAAAAATTTGCTGACACAGCAACATTTTTTTGCTGACTTTACTGACTTTTTTTTTGAGTGTATATGTGTAAATATGTATTCATATAAAATTATATTAATTTGTATAACATTGTACAACGTTGTATATTAAACATATAAATATATCTTTGTTCATATTACACTTCATATAGTGCAATATATAATAATATCCAATTATATATTTATATATGTCACTACATATGCCACATATAATTACATATTTTTATATGCGAGTATATCTAACTGTATATATTTGTATTACATTATATATAATTTGATATATTTGAGTGGGGACAAAATTCGGATCAAATTGTATAAAACTATATCTTAATCAATCTAATTATATCTAATTGTATCAAATAATTATCTAATTGTAACAATTTAGATCTTATTAAACCAATTTAGATATAATATGATACAGTAAGATATTCTCATTTTTTGGATAAAATCATGTATAATACGATAAGTCACAAAATACTTTTTTTGCATGGGTATTCAACTTTTATGAAATCAATAACGGAAACGCATTCGAGATATTCCCAATGAAAACACAACTTTTTTATTTTTTTACATTAATAACTCTTGAGCAGTAACTACCCAGTCAGAAATCGCCAGTGGTACAAAAAATCAAGCACTGGCATGCCACTGGGTAACCACGGTATTAAAAATAAATGAGTGGCAGCAGAACACTCATTTGGGACGCTTTGCCAGCGTTTGCGAAAAGCATTTTACCAGTATTTGTTTTACAAAAATTTCGGTGGTTTATAAAAAAAAAACACTGGCAAAGAATTGGCTTAGAGTGATATGCCAAGGTTTGCAACCAGTGGTTATCCAGCGCTACCTAGCCAATGCTACCAGGCGTACAAAAATCAATTCACTGGAAAACCAATGATTTTATAAAAATACTGACGCTTCGTTAAAAAAAAATTTGTAGTCGGAAGGTTCCGAGTTCAAATCCGGTTGCAAGCAAAAATTTTTTTTTTGATTTTTTTTGTTTTATAAAATCAATTATTTTGTTTGTGGGAAAGCTCCTTCAAGACCAACTTTTTTTTGCCCTCCCAACACTGGCATACTAGTTACAAAAAATTGTTTGCCAGTACTAGCATTTTGGCACAGCCAGTGTTGCCCAGCTATTATCACTCATTTATGTGTTTAGCCATTAAATATTATATGTCTCGTTAGCTCAGTGGGTAGAGCAATCGTCTGCCAATCTGACGGTCTGGGTTCAAATCACGGCAGGACCAAAAAAATACATGTGAACTTTTTTTAAGTTTTATTTTGGAAAATATATTTCCAGACCACCTATTTATTGGTTTTGCTAGCGTTTTGCCAACGTTTAAAAATTTTGTTCCTCCAGTGCTTTTCCGGCGCTTTTTGAACAGCCGGTCCTTTTGTCTAATGATGTTATCATTTTGGGAATGGGAAAGCACTTTTTGCCAGTACTTGTACCACCTGTTAAAGTGCTTTGCCACCGCTTTCCCGTTTGTATTTTTCTGTCTGGGCAGTGTCCCAAAAACCAAATTTTAGAATACTGTTTTCGGTTTGTTCGAAAGCTTGGATTACAAAAAAGAAAAAAAAAAACACTTTCGAATTCGATTTCGGTTTTTTCTTTATGCTATTCCAGGGATGATAAATGGGAATTTTAAAATAGTACCAACTAGCTGAAAAAATAGTACTTTTTCCACCTATATAGTACCAACAAATTTTTTCATTTAATTTTTTTTTTATCAGTATAAAAATTATATATATACTATATTTATACCTGAGCAAAAACTACCTGGTATTTGGCTCTTGTAGTTTTTAACTTGTCAAAACGTATACAAAAAAACAAGCAAAAACTAGTTTTGTACAAAAACTAGGTGGTTTTTGCTCAAGTATAAATGTAGTATAAATTAAAACTAAAAAATCATACAAAAGAGTTCTGTTATATCTATCTTAGACACAAATAGAAAAAATAAAAATTTTAGTTGAAACTACTAAAAATTAAATTAATTAGTTAGTTAAAAACCTTGCAGAAAATCTGCTGTAATGATCAGATTATTTTTGCAAGATATTAGTAAAATAGGAACAGTTACAACCAAATTGTTAAATATACAAAATTTTAGTTATATTTGAAATAAATTTCAGTTAACAAAAAATAACATCTTAACCTGCTAAAATCAGAAAGAAATTTATCTTAATAATTAGTAAACTTAAAAATCACAAAACAAAATGCAAAATGTTCAGTTTTTTGATTTTTTAGTGCGAATAAAAATCTAACCTTCTGAAATCAGCAGTCACTATTTTTATTTAGAAGCCATTTCTGTTGATTTTAGCAGGATAAACTGCTATTTGTATTCAACTAAATTTAACTTAAAAACAACATAAATTTTGTAAATATGATAGTTTGTTTTTGCTATTTTTATTCTACTAATATTTATATTTCCTGCAGATTTTACGGTACTCAAATTTACCTAAAATTTAGTAAATTTAAGACTTTTATTTTTGCTGTTCTTAACTTAATAGTATTTCGCACAAAAATATGTTAATCTAGCAGTTTCTTTCGTATAGCCATTTTTAACAAATTTTTAGTAGCTTTTTTTGCAATTTTTATAAGTTTATTTCTGTGAGTGTATGTTTCAGAATTCCAAGTCCCTGAGAATCGTATTCAACTTCGTTTTTAAGCGAATAATATAGTAAATGAGTCAGAGGAGTACCATAGTACTTTTGAAGTTCCAATAGTACCACAAAAAGTACTATAGTACTAAATTCATCATCCCTGTGCTATTCCGTTTTTTTTCTCAAATCAAAAAATTTGTTATACTCCATTTATACAAAATACATGCCGCATTCATAAGCAAAACGCAGGCACTGCATATCCATTCAATAAGATTTTCTTATTCATAACACTATTTACTAATCGAAGAATAACAACCCTGCTCATCTTATGAATATGCTGCCTTTTTGACAACAGCTGTTGAAATTAGGGAAATTTTTATTTAATTCAAAACATTTTTTATTCACTTTTTTTTGAATCACCCTTTCCATTATTTTTTAAAATTGTTTTTATTTGTATTTTTTCTGTTTTAATATTGTATAATGCGTAATATCACAAAAATGATATACATACATATATTTTTTAGCATAGACCCACGAACAACAAGTTAATAAAGGGTTCATTAGCCATACGTAGACGTAACGTACCCTAACGTAACGGGATGCGGCAGAAAATCTGTAGTTATAGATAAACGAAAACGGATCATATTTTTTTTAACAAAAACTTTTAATTATCATTGTTATTCATTATTAGTTTTGCACAATTTTTAAATTTTGTCACTTAATATTGTTTGTATTATCCCTTTTGATTAGTTTTTTCCAAATTTTTTAGTAAACATACCATGCAATATCAGCTGTCACGTAAATACGGAAAGAAAATCAAATTTCAACAGGTTCTTCCGTTCCGACTCGTTTCGTTTACGTAGCATAAGTGCTTCTGTGTGTTTTTTCTATAGGATAGGTTGCATCAGCTGATTCGTCATGTTACGTTTACGTGGGACTAATTCTACCTTAAGCATTAGCATTTTAGTTGTGAACACGTTGTGTGTAGCGCAGTATAGCGCAGCGGTATTCATAAATTTTAGTTACGAACTCGATGGGCGCTACACACATCGGCTTATTCACTGGATATTCGCGAATCTATTCATAAGTCTTATGGATATTCTCTAACTAAAATTTTACCAACTCTGTTTTTGAAAAAAAGAAATATAATAGGGGTTTTCATATAAACTCGTATTCTACTCGTAAATGGTGTAAACTGGTATAATTATGAGTTTTATGTCAAACTTCATGGATAAAAAATATGGTTCGTATGTTTATATGAAAACCCCTAACATTCCCTTTTTAATTCGTTTGAAATTTGTATGACAATTATGAAGTATTTAAACCAGGGGTATGGCATCACCAAAAACAAAAGCTATAACGACATCGTTATCACTAGATGGCACTTTGTTCAAAAAATTGACAATTTTCTTTTTTTTATTTAAATTGAATTAATAACAAACAAAAAAGCAAATAAAAAAAAGGAATTCTCAAATTTTATTTGAAGATATTTTGCGCTTGATTTCCTCTTATTTTGAGCAGTTTTCAACAATTTTTGCGATTTTAAATATAGGCTCAGCTGATACTAAAGTGATACTAAATAGTTACTCAGGTGATACTAAATTTCAGCGCCCCCTACCGGTGAGTAGTTTAAGTTTTGATTTCCTATCTCTATAAATAATAGTCTCTGATTTGAACATTTATGAATAATAATACCTCAATGACACAAATAGAAAATTTGATATTTTTTTAATATATTTGTAAAAAACAACTCTAAAAAACATTCGCTAAATTACAAAGTAAGGGTGTTTTTTAAAACTTCTAAAAAACACATGCTGTGTCTGGCTGGAGTAGGGTCGATGTGTTATATGTCTCGTTAGTTTACATAAAGTGGACGGCCTGGGTTCAAATCACTACACGTTGAAAATCTGTTTGGAAAATCTATTTATAACACAAGTCTTCCCTTATTCACATATTTAAATAAGGGAAACCCGAATAAGTGAAATAATAATTAAACTCCGATAGCCCCAAGGTGCTTATCATAAATACAATAGTTTATTACAAGATTGAGAACATAAATATTTTTTCCAGCACACTTAAGCCCAACCCAGATAGCGAAAGTGCCAGTGGACAGTGGCAGTGCTGTCAAACTTTTTTTTTTTTGAATTTCGCGAAAACTAATTAATTTATAATTAGGTTAAAACTATTTAAGAATTTTTACGCAAATTTACAAAGAATATGAAGGATGTTTTTAAAATAATAACGTTTTAACAAAAACGCTGCTCTTTTATTTCTGTATACTTCTTCCCCTAGTTACTTCTTCCCTGTATACTTCTTCCCTAGTTTTTGTTTATATATGAAATAAAACGAAAACAAATTTCATATGTGAATCGTACAACAGCTGAAAACTCGTAAATTTTCACTACGACTTTTATTATGTGAAAGTAATTCCTATGACTGGGTGTGTATATTTCGGGTAAAACTACCCAGGGCGAAAACTACGATCAGCACAATGCATAACATCGGCGATGTTCGGTGCGTTGACAGAAGGTGGAATTAACAAACTTTACAGTATTGTCCTGTTACCCGCTTGATAACAGCGGCCAAGTGTTGGTTGGCGCTAACTTGCCAACGTTCATAACGTTGTCAAAATCGTCAGGAAAACCAAAATATAGGTGGTTCAAAAAGATTAAAAAAAAATATTTTATAAAAAACAATTAAATTAAAAAAAAAATCTAACTTTATACATACAGTGGTGGAAAATATAATAGAAACGATTCAAGTTTTTTTCTAATTTTATTCTAGTTGCCATTATTTTTGAAGATCAAAATAGTGGCTAAATTTGCCTCTAAAGGCGAGGAGATGGTTCAGAAAATTGTACGGAATTTTAACGTAATGTTTGTTTTTTGTTTTGTCACTTATTTTAAGTGGGCGTGGCTTTTAACGAAAAATTAGCCATATCGACATTTTATCAAATAAAATAGTAAAATTTAGAGAGTACAGATCCGTTCTGTACAAACTGTATATTTTTGGAAATCCTATAAAATTTCTATAAGTCTTGCATTATTTTTATCTACAAATAGTCGCCAAATATGGCAGAACCTTAAACATGACCAAATTCTTCTCTGTTTTTAGCGATTTTAAAAGAAAGTTAACAACACTGAAATTTTAACATGAAATGCTTTTTACTATAAAGCACCGTAAGTTGTTTTTCACGTGGAAAAATTTCACTCGAACTTTAAAGGTTTCAAACTGCAATTTAAATTATAAAAATTAACAAATTTTTAATTTTATAACAAACCCAGCAAAATCTCAGTAATGCGTTCTCATTACTAATATCTAAATAATAAGCAGTAGAATTAGGGTCTACTGCTTATATTTCGGTGTCAAAACTCATTATTTTTGTTCGACAAGGTCGTTTTTGTAAGTAGTTGTCCATATTCGCTGCATGAAAAAAACGCACAAAATTTGTGCACCCGCTTACCCGCTGCATTACAAAAGTAAATAAAACGAATAACTACTTACCAAAATAAGTAGTTATTCGTGTGCTTATACGCAGTTAAAAAGTAAGTGGTTACAAGTTGTTAAATAAAACGACTTACTAGTGGTTTAAAAATTAGTAGTTACCAAATTCACATTATCTTTATAAATAAATAAGTAGTTGCGCGTAAGCTAGACTGCTTATAAAAACGGTTTCTCCTAACAATAATAACTAGTACTGACGAATTATAAGTAGTAAAAAATTTTAGTTTCATTATATAACCACTTATTTGGTAATGAAAGATTTTGCTGGGAAGATACAATCCAAATATACACAAAATGTTACTTTTTCACCAGAAAAATAATAGTCTTGTACATTAAATTTGCGTGAAAACAAAATCAACATACATTTCACGTGAAACTGATTATAGTGAAAAATATTTTTTTTATATGGAGTATAACAGTTTTTTCACGTGAAGTCGAAACAACTTACTGTGCTTAACTTAAAAAAAATATTGACTGATTTGTTATATTAGGTGCGTTTCTTTACTTTTTGGGTAAAGTTCGGTAAAATGAGAGTAAGCACAAAATCCTCTCACAAAATTATCCAATAGTACGGGAACACAAAAAACCACTTTTCTAGCCCAAAAACTTATTTCAAAGAATAATATGAAACAGTGATGGAACTTGAAAATGTTTGTTTTGTGCCAAGTGTGTGACTAAAATGTGCCAAATGGGCCTTTATTGTGCCAAAACTCAATTTTCACTCAGAACCCGTGTTATCAACTTTCATTTTGTAAGCATTCTTATGGAATTAATTCTATTTTGAATTCTATTTCAATGAATTTAAATTTTCTTTCAATTAAAAGGTGAATGATAAATTAAATTCATCCGATTCTTATTAAAGATTTGGGAATGCAGCCAATGAATGAATTCTTTAGGAATGGTTGCAGGGAATAGTATACGTATAAACATTTTCTAAAACTGAATTAAATTTTTCATGAATTAAACTTAAATAAATTCTTTCGAAGTGCTGAGATAAATTTGTAGCATTTGAATTTTTAAAATTCTATGGGTAAAGCAGCGTAAGTTGTTCCGTTTTCACTCCATATAAAATGAGTTTCACGTGAAAATTGTGCAAACTTAGTTTTCACGCAAATTTAATGTACAAGACTATTATTTTTCAGGTGAAAAAGTGACATTTTGTGTTTATTGTGATTGTGGCTTTGTTATAAAATTAAAAATTGTTAATTTTTTTAACTTAAATTGCAATTTAAAGCATTTAAAGTTCGAGTGAAATTATTTCACGTGAAAAACAACTTACGGTGCTTTATTCGGTAATATCTTCAATGCCATTTTTTAGTTTTGCTTTATTCGAAAAGGTATTTTAATACCAATAAATGCTTAGAAACTAAAAATTAAAGAATTGTTATTTTTTAAATTCATTTTCTATTAAATTTTGTAGATAACCAAAATGTCCCAAAATAGTATCGGTTGTTCCATTGTACCAATCAATCTTAGATTTTCACTGAAGTGAAAATACGTATAATTTCAGTTTGCAAATTGGCACAAATAGACAAATTTATTCGCATTTAAAAGTTGTTTTTGATTTTATTCAATTAATTCTTACAAAAAACCAAGCTTCATTTGCTTATTTCTTTATTTAATAAAAATTTTTAATTTATTTTCACAATTGTTTTTTGTTTATATTTGCATCAGCTGTTTTACCAAACTTTACCCAAAGAAAAAGAAACACTAATACACTCTCATTAGCGTTCTCATTTACCCAATTCTCGAGTACGGGAACGCGTTTGCGTAAATTTTGGTAAATTTGGGTAAATTTCGGTAACTTTAGGTACGTACGGGAACGCACTGATTGTGGTAAGAAAAGCATAAAACTATTCACTTTAAAATTTCAGTGTTGTTAACTTCCCAGCAAAATCTTTCATTACCAAATAAATGGTTATAAAATGAAACTAAAATTTTTTATTACTTATAATTCGGCGTCAGTACTAGTTATTTTTGTTAGGCGACTATTTGTAGATCAAAATAATGCAAGACTTAGAGAAATTTTATAGGATTTCCAAAAATATACAGATTGTACAGAACCAATCAGTACTCTCTAAATTTTACTATGTAATTTGGTAGAAAGTCGATATTGCTAATTTTTCGTTAAAAGCCACGCCCAATTAAAATAAGTGACAAAGTAAATTTACAAACGTTACGTTAAAATTTAGTACAATTTTCTGAACCATCTATTTTGATCTTTAAAAATAAAGGCAACAAGAATAAAATTAGGAAAAACTTGAATCGTTTCTATTATATTTTCCACTACTGTATATAAAACGAGTAAAAAGGTTAAAGTCGGGCATGCCGACTATATAATACCCTACACCAGTCTGACTTAAAGCCAACTAATGTTTGGATCCGAAATTTGAATGGGTTAAAACGGACTTGTGTCAAAATTTTCTATAAAATCATAAAAGAAAAGAAATACGAAAATATAGCCCATATGGGCGATATGTCCAAATAGGACCGATCCTATCTAGAATCAATAGGCTTTTTCCTTGGGAACATGTAAGTCAGCGTACCAAATTTCATTGGAATATCTTCGTATTTGCGACCTGCAGCGTGTAACTCAGCCAATTTTGGGGGGACCCTTATATGAGACCTAGGTCTAAACATGGACCGATTTTTACAGACAGACAGACAGACGGGCGAGGAGACGGACGGAGAGACGAACGGACATCGTTAAATAGAAATAAAAAAAATTCTGAGCCGATCGGTATACTATAAGGTGGGTCTAGGACCAATATTTTTTGGTGTTACAAACATCAGCACAAACTTATAATACCGTCTCCACGTAGTGGTGTAGGGTATAAAAACTGCATGTTCGTGATCAGAATCGAACTTGAGAATTTATGACTTTAAACCTTATTTTAACAAAGCGTAGTAATTTTTATAAAATCAATGCTCTGCCAGTGTATTATTTTTGGTACAGTTCGCAATTTTTGTCTGGCTAGTTAAGAAATTTACTGATATTAACAAAAAAATTTAACAATGCTTTTACAAATACATAATTTTTTTTTAAACAAAAATAATGGGCTTTCATTTCTGTATAGTTATTTATTAGAAAAAAGTGCACTCTCGATGTACTTAATTATATATTTTTTGTAATTTAACACAAATTTTTAAACTATGTATTTGCGGAACGTGAAAATATATTCGCGTAATTAAACTTAAAAAAATTATATAGAATTTAGTATAGTATGTATTTGTATTTATTTTTTGCTAATCGACCATTTTTACCACTGGAGGCAAATCTGAAAAAATTTTCAAACAACAGTCCACTTTAGATGGAAAGTTAAAGTAAAGAAACAGTTAACCGTTTTTTGCAAAAACCGAATTGTTTTTTGCTTTTAAAGTAAAGCAAGCAAAATTAAAAATTTTTCTATTTATAAGTTGGCAACATTGCATAAAAGATACAAAAAAAATCAGTGTTGCATTCAAGTACATAGTACTAAAAATATATAGTAGTACAAAAATAGTATATACTTTTTTGGAGATTATTCGATAATTTGTAAGTTAAAAATAACAAGTGCACAACGAATGCCAAACTTCCCTTATGAGAATTTGTGTAAAAAAAGTTGTTTACTCGATGTTAGTGTTAGTTTTAACTTATGAATAGCGTTACTAAAATATAATCGCACACATTTTTGCAAGATTATAGCTAAAATCAAGCATAATCTTATTTAAAGAGAATTATGTCTATAATGTAAATTGGGTATAATAGAGAATCGCTGTATTAAACCTCAATCGGAAATAATTAAGAAACGTGGTCTCTATGAAATCTCCAACGGAATTTGATTGGAAACGGATTGGATTCTGTAAACGGGCATATAAAAATTAACGGAAATGGCATTACAATGACGTTATAAGATTTTTTAAATATTTATGTTTCAGAAAAGCTAATGAATATGTGTAACAAATTAATAACACTAAAAATTGGCTATCAAAATTTGTCATTTTACTGGCGAGTTTTTAAGATGTCAGTTAAACTTGGTTTAGTTAAACCGAAAACGAATTTTGTCAGCCATTTCAAAGTTTATTAACAAAAATTTGCCGGAAAAACTTTTTCTCGAGTATAATTTATTTCTTTATTGAAATAAAACAAAATTAACCACATTTTAAAAGCAGTATTCCAGTTAAAAACTGCGTTAAACTAAGTTTAAAGATAATCCACTTCCTAAAAACTGGGCCTAAGAAAACAATTTTAGTCTGATTGGAAATTTCCTCATCAAATCCGTAGAGTCGATTTATAGAATCCAACAATCGGAAATTTCGTAAGAAAAATGTAGAAAATTTCCTCATTCCTTTGCTTGTACGGAAGTTTTTAACGGAAATTCCCGATATTGGATTCCATAAATCCTCTCTACGGATTTGATGAGGAAATTTCCAATTCGATTAGAATTATTTTCATTAAAATAATTAATTTTAATAAAAAAATTTAAATGGTGTATATTTTTTATATGTTTTTATTTAAATTTTTAAAACATAAATATATTTAAAGTTTTATGACATCATTATAATGCCATTTGTGTTAATTTTTATAAGCCCGTTTACAATATCCAATCCGTTTCCAATCCAATTCCGTTGGGGATTTCATAAAGACCACGTTTATTTAAGAATTTTTATAATAATTTAAACGTTAATTACGAATCCACCCATTTATACTTCTTCTTTGAGTATTAAATATTTTAGAAAAAATACGTTTTTTAAATAAATTAAAACCTACAAAATTTATTAAAATACATTTTTCTTCCTGTTTTTTAATATATATTTAAAACTGTTTCTTTTTCATTTAATCACTGAATCCGAATTTAATAACATTAAAATACAAAGTGGTTTTTTTTTTATTAATAAAAATAAAAGAAATTGTTAAATAAAAAGAGAAAAACAAAAATAAAGTTTTTAATATCTAATTCTTGTGTCTGAGCTATTTTTTTTTTCTTAGTTTATTTTGTTTAATTCTTCTTTTTTATTGATATTTTTAAATTTATTATTTCTTTTTTGTTTTGTATTTATTCTAATATTAAAAGTAAAATTATACATACGCGTGTTTTCATTTTTTATGCTTCTTCTTTACATTTTGTTCCTGTGCTCTGCTGCTTTATATGTTATTAGATAAACTATTTGTCTGTTTTGCCTAAATTATATAAAATTCGTGAGAAAAAATGTATGGTTCTCTTGTTAAAAATGAATTGTTGTTTTAGCCGATTAGTTAGTGTGGGTTATTTAAAGTCCATCATAGCGCTTGTAGAAAGAGGACGATGTTGCTGTTGAAAAGGAGGATAATGAAGTACAATACTATAAATGCTGCTGCAGCATATTTATTGTCCATTGTAGACCTTTGTAACTTTGCTATTTGCGACTTCTTCCCAGGCTGAAAAATAGAAATAGAAATTTTTACATTAAATTTTTTTTCTAAATATTCATTTATTTATGGTGGTAATTTAAAGAAGTAAAATATGTTGACTTTTCACAAAAGCATTTAAGTTAAGAAATGGTCCCACATTTCTGCACTTTATACAATAAAAGAAATGAAACCCTTTAAATAAACTAATTTTAAAATGTTGTGTTTTTCCGTTTGACAAAAGAACTTATTTCGTTAGGGGACCTATGTATGTATATGTCCTTGGGCCGATATAAGTCAAAGCACAGAATTTCATTAAAATATCTTCGACCTGTAGCGTGGGAAAAAGCCAATTTTGGGGGATCCTTATAAGGGCACTAGGTCCAACAATGGACCGATTTTAATCAAAATTAGAGTTTGCTAAAAACCGAAAAATCTAAAAACCGAAAAATCTGAAAACCGCGGTTTCGGTTTTTCAAAATTATAGAAACCGCGGTTTCGGTTAATTTTCGGTTTTCTTTTGCTAATAATAGAATTTTTTTTTTTAAATAATTAAATAAGTATAAAAGTAAATAGTTTAAAACGTACAATATACTTATTACTTAAAATTCAATTGAATTTATCACTCAAATATATACAATAACGCCGTTCCGAGGGCTTTGAGGGAGAAAAAAACGCGGAAAACTATTATGAATTAAATTTTTTTTTATTCTAAATCAGTATTTTCAAGAGTATAAATTTACCCCTAAATTCATAAACGCTTTTTAAAATTATAGGAGGTTTATTGAACAAATTTTGTATGAAAATGACGTTTTGTAAACCTGCTATAACTTTACAAAGCATTTATGAATTGAGGGGTTAAATTTTAGCAGTTTATTTACAACAATATAAAGATAAAATTTCATAAATTTCGTGGACTACGAAAAAGGACTTTTTGAAAAATAGAGGGTTAAAATTTGAACTGAATATGTGAAACTAAATATCTCTTAAACCACTTGATTTTTTGGTGCAATTTTTTTCTAAAATTATAAGCCTCAGTTTATGTTATCCGTAATAACAAAAATAAAAAATTCTTTAAAGTAATATTTAATGGAGAAATTAAATACAAAATTTTGTAAAATAGGAGCTGAGCCTATTCAATAATATCCCAGCCGACATTTTACTGAGCGCCCAGAAATTTTTACTCGTAGAAGACTCAAATTTTGGAGTTACAAATAAGCATGTTAGACTGGTATTTATGAGTTCATTAAAAATTTTTCAGAGTCCCCAAATTTTAGATTTATAAATGAAACATATTGGACTCGTATTTATGAGTGCATTCAAATTTTTTCATTATTGAAAAATGAATAGTAAATAACTCATAATTGTTTAGAAAATTATAAACTTTCCAATAATTCTCATTATTTGGAGGCTGCATCAGAAGGTGTTAGAGCTCTTTTATGAATCTTTGCAATTTATTAAATTATTTTAATTTGTTAAAGTATTTAAGAAAAACTTAAAAACCGAAACCGAAAACCGACTTATTTTTGTCGGTTTTCGGTTTCGGTTTTGAGGCTTAAAAAACCGCGGTTTCGGTTTCGAATAAAACCGAACAGCAAACTCTAATCAAAATCAATAACCTTTGTCCTTGCGCCGATATAATTCGGAGTACCAAATTTTATTCATTAAAATATCTTAGTATTTGGAACCTGTAGCGTGCGAACAAGCCAATTTTAGCGGCACTAGGTCCAAACACGATCGATTTTGACCATCAACTTCTTGGGCCGATATACATGGATGTACCAAATTTCATTAAAATATCTTAATATTTTCTACTTGTAGCGAGCGCATAAGAATACATAGACAGATGGGCGAACAGACGGACATCGTTAAATCGAAACAAAAAGTGATTTTAAGTCGATCGGGGTACTAACAGTCAAGGTCCAATATTTTTTGGTGTTTAAAACATCAGCACAAACTTATTATACCCTGTCCAAGTAGTGGTGTATTAAATTAAAACAATAAAAAAGTAACTTAAAAGAAAAACTTTTTTTTTTTGCTAAATGTTTTACTTATTCAATGAACTCGTACTTTGGGGATTTCCCAAAGAAAAAAATCATTGGATTAACGAACAAATTCATTAATAATACGCATAAAATTCTATCAGTATATAAAAAGAAATTAACTGCGTTTTTTTGTGTTTCTCATAAGTGTAGATAGCCCGGTATGCAGGCACGAAATGATTTGACAAATTTTGAAACGTACCAAATACATCGAAAGCAACAAAATTTAAAAAAAAATCCCTGCAAGCATTTGGAAGATATCTTCCAAGAAGATATTAAAGCGATATCTTCTATTTTTCATTTGAATGAAAATAATCAAGTAGTATTTTAAAATTTGGAAAAAAATAATTCAAAAATTGAATTAGGTTAGGTCATAGGTTTTTATGATGATATTGCGGCAATATTACCTTCTTATCATCCGGAAGATAAAGAAAATGTGTATGAAATTCTTTGTCATTTTGGAAAAAATTAAAACAAAATTTGTATAAAAACAATCAACAAACACATAGGAAAGAAATTCGTCGAAAAAAATCAAGATTTAATGCGCGGAAAAAATCGGCTACGATGAAATCAAGATAATTAATGTGTTAGTCAATGGATTATGTATGCAGATGTTCTTTTTCAGGCTTAAATTTAATAATTAAAAAATAAAACCTTTATATTGTACCAGGGAGTTTATTTGGCGATACCACCTTTTTATCTTCCAGATGATAACTTAGCGATATCGCCGATTTATCTTCCTGGGGTATTGCTTTCGTGTTGTCTGAAAGTATTGCTTTCGGGTAACAGTTATTCCCGACGGAAGAAACTTCCGCAATACGAAATTGATATTGCCGGCAATAAATGTTTTCTTCCTGGCAATTTGATCGGGGAATCTTCTTCGTATTGCCATGCTTGCTGGGATGTAATACAAATATTTTTTTTTTTTTAACAAATAGCATATGGCCAAGTTTCTTAAGTTTTCATAAATTAAATAGACCCGAAATCCAATTGCGAAAACTGTTTTCTAAAAAAAATTTTAAGCTATTTATGCCCATAGAAACTGTTTTTGTTTATGGTTTTTTTTTAATCTTGCATAGTTATGTATGCTAGGCATATTAAAGAGGTTAGAAAATAAATAGAATGCAATCCTCGCATTTACTGAGAAAAAATTTATAAAATGTGGCTTAAAATAGAAAACTGAATTTTTTTTCGCACCTTTTAATTATTAAGTGGCTATTTTTTATTGTTACTACTAATAATTTTCATCATATTTATTATAATTTAGACGTAAACTTGATAAATTAGCCTTTGGTTTTCCATAAAAATTAGCAGTTCACTGCTTGCAGGCACAAGCCATACTATAGGTTGATAATTCTACAACCGGTTCTTTGCTTCCGACAATTTCGCTGGGTAGCAGCATCCGCTGAGTGTTAGTCTATCGTAAAAAAAAATGTTGAAATCGGTTTAGAAATTCAGTAAAAATGTGAGGACAACCGGAAAATTCCACACAAAATAAAACATTTTGTACAAACAAACAATCGGAATAAAAATGACTAGAATTTGGCATTATAGTTCACAGTTAATTTCAATATATTTTATTTTTGAACTAGTGTGTTCTTGTAGTTCACTCGTTCATTCGAGAAATTTTTTCAGTTGTTCATACACTAATATAAAATTCTTTAAGAATTTTTTCTAAAAAACAGCTGAATCCAGCAGAATCTGTTTGCGAAACATTAGAAAGATAAAAACAGCAAGAAAAAATCTCTTAAATTTACAAAATTTCCTGGATATTAGTCGATTAAACCATCACAAATAATTTAAAATTTTTGATTTTCGTAATGCGTATAAAAATATATGTACACTAGAGTGTCCCTTAAAAATAGATTTGTCATTACACCCCCAGTTTTATTGGAAGTGGTCCAAAATGGAAGAAATTAATTTTTTTTTTTTTTTTGGAAAACGTTAACCCGTTGCGAAAGTTGTACGAAAATAGCCCATTTTGGAAAAAAGTGTATTACTATAAAATATCCCAAAATTCTAAATCTCGAATAAAAAATATTTTTTATTTCGTTTATTCATTTAATATAGCCGAAATGATTCAGATATGAAATTTTGACCTCATCGAATATCATTAACCCACTTTAGCCTGGAATCCAAAATGACCCACAAATTTGATAAAAATGCAAAAACGTGTTTTTTTTTAAATTAATTTTAAAGATTTTTTAAAATGCCCAATTTGGAGATGTCGATTGCTATTTGTACCACATAATAGTTGATATTAAAGAAAAAAAAATAAATTGGAAAAATGATAATTCCCGTTTGTGTTTAGAGCGACTGCTTTCCAGGACATTTTACAAAAATTACTTATTTTGCCAAAAATTTAAAAATTTTAATGTTTTAATCAAATTTTACATAGTTTTCGGAAAAATATAACTTAAATTTAGTTAGACTATAATTATCTTTACATCTGCTTAAAAAATATTTAATCCTTAGTGACCTGGGGTCAGAAAAGTCCCATGGAACTTAATATTAATTATGACTATGAGATTGTAAAGCCATTAAATTGATTAAAAAAAAATCTCAACTAGATAAAAATAATTATTTTATGTAACGTGATCCATTTTTATTTTATTTAATTATTTGGAAGTTCCATACACAAGACTAAAAGTCTTATTTTGCAGTATGGAACTGAATATTTGCCAAATTTAAAAACATCAAATTATAGAATAATAATGATAAGTAACTTAATAACTAATTACAAAATTATGAAAATTATTATAAAAAAGTATAAGAAAAAGGTATAAAAATTTGTTGTAAAAATGATATCATAAAGAATTAGTCAGAAAATTAAGCACAAGGAATTAAAAAAAAAAAAATAAAAATAAAAAATTAAAAGAAAAATAAATTATTGAAAAAAAGAAAAAAAGGTTTTTTTTAAATTATTTTGTAGCAACCGACTAGAGTGAGAAAAGTTTAATAATGTTTTCCTTAAATGGACGTGCGTTACTTAAAAGTTGCACATTATAAGAAATGGAGTTCCACAGAGATATAGCGAATATATAGAAATGCCATTTAGATATCAAACTCTTGTATCCAAAAGATTTTATTCTTTTGCCCCTGAGATCCGAAAAACAAAGTTTGTTGTAAAGATAGTCAGGCTGCTGGGTATATATTATTTTGTGAAGGAAAATCAAAACTCTTATGTTGAGTAAATTATCAAAAGAAATGCCATATAACTTTTTGAAAACATTGATACTCTTGAACATCTATGCAGACCATATACATAACGTATGATATTATTAAATGCAACATTCAATTTTCCTTTACTTTTTGTATCACATTTGGCAAACTTCTCACATCCGTAAAGTAAAACAGGTATTAAATAAGTTTTGGCAAGTATAATTCTTATTTTGGTGGGTGTGCAATGCTGAGTTTGCCAAAGTGTTCGTATCATTGAAAAAATACGACCAGAAGCATGGTTGATGTGATCTGACCACGTGAGGGTGTTGTTCATGCGCGGTTCCAGCAATTAATATAAGGGGAAAAATCATACGCCTCAGTGGCCAACTCAATGTATTTGTCTACTGTGGCGTATGATTTTTCCCCTTATATTAATTGCTGGAACCGCGCATGGTGTTGTTGAAAACGATACCAAGATTTTTTGCTGATTTTACTATTTCAATGGGCTGATTATCTATGAATATATTCGGTAGAATATTAAATTTATTTAGACGTTTTTGAATGACAATGCATTTGGATTTTTTAGGATTGATCCCAAGACCATTAGCCGATGCCCAGGTGTAAATACGATGGAGTTGCAGATTTAGGGAGATGATGCACTGGTCCATCAAATCATTACTGCAACTAGTGTAAAGTTGAACGTCGTCTGCATACATTCTAACATTACAGTTAGTTACCCTACGGGGAAAGGGAGCGGTCCCAGATGACACGCAGGATAGGTCCCAAGGGGGCGGAGACCGGTCGCTGATCGGTCTTTTTGTTTGAAAGAGACATATCACTTTAACATGGCGTTGTCATTGGAAATGACCAATTGCCACAGTTTAGACACATTGTGGCAGTAAGGTGGTGTGTCTAAAAATAGCTTTTCAAATAAACTAATAAAAAATTAAGAATTAAAAATAATCAACTTGGCGTCGAAGTAGGGCTCGATAACACAACCTTCTGCTTGTAAGGCAAACGCTCTACCGTTTGAGCTAACGTTGCTTATGCGTGATGGCTGGCTGATGGTTAAGTTATGTTTTTCGTTTCTGTTCAAATAAAAAAGAGAATGAAAAACAAACACACACACAGCAAATAAAAAAAACATGGCAAAGAAAAAAATAGAAAAGAACACAACATTAACACACACACAAATATGGTGGAAGTGCCTTGAATATGCCCCCGATTGACCGGTCATGGGATAGGTCCCTTAATGGCAGTTGACTTGTTTTTTTCGTTGGCCAAAATTAAATTAAAAAATCAATTAAAAATTTGAAAATTACCTCAAAACTGATAATATAAATAAAAATTTTAAAAATTCCCCTTAAGTTACAAAGAAAAGTTAAATGAAATACCAATTGTTAAAACTAAAACAGCTTTAACATTAAAAAAACGCTGAAAATACAAAACTTAAAATTTCTTAGCAAAACATTATAGAAATTTAAAATAAGAGCTAAAATAAGTAAATCGTGAAAAAATAAAGTTAAAAATAAATAAAAGAGTAAAATAAATAAAAAATATTTTTAAAAATATGCCGCGAATTTTGTTTTTATTTCGGTATTGGTCAAGTTTTTTTAAAAGCAACAGTGAAAATAACGGATCAGAAAATAATTAGAAAATTAATTCATTTTCTTTTGTTCATATTTGTACTAATTTAGTAATATGCCTTCGGTTGACCGGTCACGGGATAGGTCCTTGGAGGGCAATTGACTCCTCATTCCCCGTAGGGTATTATGCTTGGGAGATCGTTAGAATACATTGAAAACAAGAGTGGCCCAAGTATAGATCCCTGAGGAACCCCTCTTGTTACAGGCAGTGTTTTCGATCTTTTTATCTGGGTTTCAACATACTGATACCTGTTACATAGATATGTCGATATTAATCGAGTAACAGTCGAAGAAAAATTAAACATATTATCAAGTTTGTAACAAAGAATGTTATGATCCACGGTATCAAACGCTTTAGAATGATCCATATGGGGTTAATTTTTATACTTTTGGCGAAAAACGACCCATTAGGAAATTTACGGAATAACACCTTTTATAATTTTCGGAAAAATATCACTTCCAACGGATCAAAAAAATATTTTTCCCACTTGATAAAAATTATTATTTTGTGTAACTTGATCCATATAGGGTTAATCTTCTCACTTTTCACAAAAAAGAGACCCACTAGGAAATTTACAGAATAACATTTATCACGATTTTTATTAAATTGGGATATGCGATAGAGGGTACAAAGCTAACTAACAAGCGTAATTCTCTATAGACCCAATCTTATTTTTAAGGGTTAAAGAGGTGGGATCAAAAGTGTCCGTGTGTTAATAGCAATTTTTGTTTTGTAATCGTAAAGTTTTGTTTATTATGCATTTATTGTTTTCTATTCGGAAAGACGTTATTCTGTAAATTTCCCAGTGAGTATTTTTGGCCCAAAAGTGAAAACATTAACCCTATATGGATCAAGTTACACAAAATAATAATTTTTATCAAGTGGGAAAAAGATTTTTTTGATCCATTGGAAGTGATATTTTTCAGAAAATTATAAAAGGTGTTATTCTGTAAATTTCCTAGTGGGTCGTTTTTGGCCAAAAGTATAAAAATTAACCCCATATGGATCACGTTACATAAAATAATTATTTTTATTCAGTTCAGATTTTTTTTTAATCAATTTGATGGCTTTACAATCTCATAGTCATAATTAATATTAAGTTTCATGGCTCTTTTCTGAGCCCAGGCCACAAATCGCTATTTTAAGGGACAGTCTAATGTACACTGCAGAAAGCTGTCTACTATTTTCTTGCAAATATTTCCGTTTATTGTAGCAGGAGAGACCGTTATTTGTATTCAACTTAATTAAATTTAAAGATAAATTAAGTTTTAAATATATAAAAATATCTTTAAATATAAATTTGCAATTCAATTAAACGAAATTTAACTCAAGTATTACTAATTTCGTATATTTAACAGTTGCATTTTTGCTGTACTTATCTTACTAATATTTAGCAAAAAGGATTTACTAATTCCAAAGGCTTTCTGTGCAGGGCCCCTTTTAACTAATTTCGAGCACCGTTTTTTGTTTGCTATTTTTTTTCGCATTTTTTCTATCAGTATAAGATTATAATAAACTTGTTCGTTTACTTACTACAAGTTACTACATTTACTACAGCTGTAAATTTTTAATACAAAAAGTAAACAAAACTTTCCAATTATAGTAAAAGTAGGAAGAAATTCGAGTAAACGAACACACTGATTATGTGAATAGTTTTGATAATTCCGAACAAAATAACAGAACCGAAAGGAACAGTTGAAATCTAACTTATTCGTGAACGCGAGAGAGCTCCTAATTCTAAAAATGTGCCACATTTTTAGACTTTCGCGCCACAGAGATATTTCAAGAGGACATAAAATAAAAAACTGATCTAACTTTTCAAAATCCTCTGGAATTTTACTTTCATTTCGCGTTGGAAGCAACGGGCTTGAAATTATTGGAATGGCGCACACCATTGGAAATCAAAATAATAATGATGTAATTCAGTTTTAATATTTAAGCTTTCCGATAATCTATAAAATTGTAATAAAACCTTTTAAAACTAATAACGAACAAGAAAACCAGGCAAATAAATTAAAAATTTGTCCAAAAAGCGTTAAAATGTAATTTCACTGTTAAAATCAAGTAACAAAACTTTGGGACACAGTATTTAAATTGTTTAACCCATTTTTTACCAACATATATTTAAAGACGTCTACCTATCCTTCTACCAGGTATTGTCAGAAGATTCGCACGGAATCCATGCTTTGCAGAAAATGGGTAAAACAATATACGGATTGCAGAAAATTTTAAATATCGACAAAAACTTAAAATTTTTGTAAATTTAAATCACCTAGAAATCAAATTATTAGTTATTAGTAGGCCAACCAAAAAGAAGCCAGAGCATATTTTTTATTTGAAAAGATAGAACAATTTAGATTCGATACAAGTTCTGATCTTAAAAATATAAGAATAAAAAAAAAATATAAAATTTATTTGAACCCATATTATAATAAAAAATATATTAACCCTTTCGCTATATTGTTGCCATATGGCATCATAAACTTAGGGTGGATCTGGCAACCTCCATATTAGAGAAACGATTTGGATTTTAATTGGTAATTGTTTTTTAATGTCTTGCAGATCATTTGCAATAAAAATTTCAAAATAATTATCGACACA
Organism: Leucophora obtusa; assembly: GCA_949987735.1. NCBI lineage: Eukaryota > Metazoa > Arthropoda > Insecta > Diptera > Anthomyiidae > Leucophora > Leucophora obtusa. The sequence goes on along the minus strand of OX465297.1, from coordinate 34,121,433 downwards.
TGGTTGCCATATTTCTTTCTGAAAAAAGCATTTTTTTAGGTTTTTTGTTTTTTTTTTGCAATTTTTGATCTTTAGTTATTACAAAATACATGAAATGCCCATTTTCTAAATTTCTTTTTCTGGTTTTATTAGGAGAGCTTTAGGGTTTATAGGAATATTCAGAAATTGTTTGTCCAACAATATATTTTTTCAAAATTTGACCGATCGTTACATGAAGATTGATTGCGTCTATATAAAATGACAAACTTACAGATATTTGTCTGTTTTTTTAATTTTGGTATGAAATTTGACATTTTTGCTCTAAAAATAATTCAATTTACTAAAAATATTTATACCAGGGTTGCCATATAAAAATTTTAAGAAGCGGTCCAAAATTGAGATTTTTTCCAAAAGTTCTTAGAATTCGCGCTTTAAAAGTTTTCGAAAAGTTCTTTTTATTTTGTATAGAGTTTTGTCGTGGAAATAATACAAAATTTAAAATTAGAAAAAATCTTAACCCGTTTGGGAGCAGCAGCGTGTTAAAATTTGAATTTTTAGGCAAAATTTCTCCGCTAGGAGGCGCGATAAAGCTATAAAAAACAAATCAAAAGTATTTCCTAGGCATAGGTTTATATTTCCACAAACTTTGGTCAAAAACTATTTAGCCAATCAAAATCTGTACCGAAAGGGTTAATGTAATAAATTTCAATTTTTCCTTCTTTATTGAAAGAAATCATAATTTTTGCAGTTTTGGAATTTTTGTGATTTTCGGTCATTCACTGTGTCCAGAAACAATAACCAAAGAGGATAAAATAAACACAGAATGAAAATTTGACATTTTTTGTTTACAAAACTCTTAACAGAAGTCCTTCCATGTTTAAAGTAACGGTATTATTCACATTCAAAAAAGAGGCCTTTTCATGTCGTCATATGTCGACGCTAGGATAATTATCCTAAACATAATTATTTAAACATGGAAGGACTTCTGTGAAGAGTTTTGTAAACAAAAAATGTAAAATTTTCATTCTGTGTTTATTTTATCCACTTTGGTTATTGTTTCTGGACATAGTGAATGACCGAAAATCACAAAAATTCCAAAACTGCAAAAATTATGATTTCTTTCAATAAAGAAGGAAAAAATTGAAATTTATTACATTAATATATTTTTTTTGTTTGGTTTTTCTAAAAGCCAACTAAATTTGTTCCATATTGGTAAAACTACAATGTTCTAATCGCAATTTGGAAAAATTATATAATTCAATGAATTTGGGTGTCGTCATATGACGACGCTAGGAGAATATGTGTACAAAATGTACAAAATTTTTATTTATTTTTTTTAATATTGTCATTTTGAGCTGTCTTTGACAAGGTTTGGAGCTTCGTACCTTACCTCAGTATGGAATCTACCAAGATCGACAGGAAAATAGCCTTAAACTTCCCGTAGTAGATACTTTAAGTTATGGTCGAATAGAACACTTCCTAAAAAGAAGCCACAACGATAAACAAAGACAATGTCGGGGCCTTGATATCAAATCGACAGGTCGGACAGAGTGTTCCAAATGCGATGCTGAATCTTCTTTTTATATATGCCACTTACGAGAGTTATAATTTTTATTTTCTCTCGCTATTCAATGAAATAATGTTAGTTTATTTGAATTTATTTTGATACATTTTATTAAGTAGCTTTCATGGCTAGTACCTGATCCTCACGTTATCATTTTTTTTTTATTATTATTTTTTTTTTTTTTTTTTGGAAAATTCCCTTCTCCTTATTGGGAGTAATTTGCTTTTTTGTTTGGCATGATAATGTGCTGATTTCGGTTATAGTTATGCACTACTGTGTTATTTAAATTTTTATAATGGTAGTTTGATTGTTTTATTCAATCATTTGGTAATTTAATATATATATTTTTTTTATTATTATTTATTAATTTTTTTTCTTAATAACATTATTATATATACATATTTTGCCACTTTTATTTGTGTTTGAAATGAATTTAAGACATAATCTTGGAAACGTTGTTAGCGATAATAGTTTTTTACAATCCCAATTACTAAATTTTAAACGAAATCTTAATTTTGGTCACCTGAACTGTACAAGCTTTAATTTGAGGCCAAATGCTACTAAATTTTGTGAAATTAAGAGCCTATTGGAAGGTGGTTTATTGCAAGTAGTTGGTTTCAGTGAAACATGGTTAAAGAATACCATATCTGCTAATGCCACTAATATTTCTGGCTATGTTTGTCACAGGAATGATCGCCCGTTTGCCAATGGTGGTGGTGTAGCACTTTTTATTTCTGAGAATATAAAACAGAAGGTTGTACATATTGGCGTAAATTATAGAGTAGCTGAATGCTTGTTTGTGGAATTGATTCTTAATGATATTCTTAATGATATGATATTTGCCTCATGGTGATTTTGATACCTTTGAGCGAGAGATTTCTGATTTACTTGTTCAGTATTCTAATATTGTAATTATGGGTGACTTTAACAATAATCTTTTAGATCCGTTGAAGGCCTTGAGGATAAGAAACAGTTGTAGTAGATTGAATCTATCGCCTGTTAACAATTCTATGCCCACACATATTGCTGGTAATTCCACCTCCTTGTTGGACTATTTTTTGGTATCATCCTCTGAATTAGTAAATTATTCTAATCAATTTCAATGCTCAGGCATAACTTGTCATTCATTCATTCATATTTATGTCGCTTAAAATTTTACAACCGGTTTTTAGAAAAGTTTATGAGTTTTATGATTATGATGCAGATAATATTTCCTCTTTAGAAACTGCGGTACTGGAATGTAATAATGTGGATGAACAGTTGTTGATTTTAAACAACAACTTGCAGTTTTTGCATACTATGGTTCCTTTGAGGCGCGTGATTCGTAATTTGAATGACGGTTGGTTCAAAGATCCTGTAATACAATTCCATCAGTCACTTAGGGATCTTGCGTACCGCACTTATTTGAATGATAGAAGTGATGAAAACTGGAAAGTTTTTTGTAGGTGCAGAAATCGTACAAAAAATATAATTAGGAAAAAGAAGAGAGAGGCTCACGGATTGATTTTTCAGGACAAGACCAGCAAGGAGATTTGGTCTATTTTAAATAGAAAAGGTGTTGTTGGTAAAGCTGATGACCTTGAAGTAATTGATCCTAATTATTTAAACAACTTATTTTCTTCTAATCAAATTTTAAATAATAACAGCGTTGTGCCTCGAATGAATGATAATGGTTTTTCTTTTCGTGCAGTAGATAGTTATGAAATGAACTTAGCTTTTAACTTTATTAAGTCAAAAGCTATTGGTTATGATGGCTTTGCTCTTAAGTTTCTTAAATTGTTGATTCCCATAATTGGAAATTACATTTCACATCTGGTTAACACTATATTGACCACCTCTGCTTTTCCATTGCTATGGAAAGTTGCTAAAATTTTTCCTATAAGGAAGAATAATGGGGTTAGTAGTACTGATAACTTGAGGCCGATTTCTATTTTACCAATTTTATCGAAAATGGTTGAATACCTTATGAAGGATCAATTGATGTTGCATGTTAATAATAATCGTTTGCTCCATGATTGTCAATCCGGGTTTAGATGTAACCGTAGTACTACATCGTTGCTTATTGGTCTAAAGGATAATATTAGGCGGAAAATTGCTGACAAAGGTTTTTGTGTTTTGTTGTCTTTGGACTTAGCAAAAGCTTTTGATAGGGTTAGCCATCCGCTTTTGATTCAAAAGTTAGACAGATATTTTGGTTTTTCTGGCTCTGCCTGCAAATTAATATCGTCTTATCTTTCGGATAGAAAGCAATATGTGTTCAGTAATGGCTCTTGTTCTGGGACTCTTCCTGTTTTCAGTGGTGTACCCCAGGGGTCTGTACTTGGGCCTTTACTTTTTATTATGTTTATAAATGATCTTTTTGATATTTTGTCAAATAATATGTGTCTTCCATTTGCGTTTGCAGATGATGTTCAGATTTTATTTAAAGGGGATAAGGAATTTCCTGATGTTATGCAGATTATGATAGATTTTACTGTAGGTTTATTAGGTAATTGGATGTGTTCCAATTATCTACATATTAATTCTGATAAATCTAAGGCATTGTTGTTTGGTAATAGTTGTATTAATAACTTTTCTATTAACTTAAATGGTAATGTTGTTGAATTTGTAGATAAAGTTAAATGTCTTGGTGTGGTTCTGGATACCAAGCTTAGTTTGGAGGACCATGTTAATAATGTTGTTTCTAAGGTAAATTTTACTTTGAGGAAATTATACAGCTTATACGTTATGCTTCCATTTAATGTTAAGCTTAAGATTGTCCATGCGTTAATTATGCCAATTTTTTTATATGGCTTGGAAGTCTATTCTGGCGCTTTGGGTTATGTAATGAAGAACATAAAGTTAGCTTTCAATCGTGTTATACGATATTTAAACTCTCTTTGATTGCGTCATCACATTTGGTCTTATGTTTTAAAATTTTTAGGATGTTCATTTGATAACCTTGTTCAAATTAGAAATATTATGCACTTCCCTGTAAAAAAGATCAGATCTGGCCAGATCTCAGTAGATCTTACCAGATCTAATTAGATCTCAAAATTGGGGACAAATTTGAGATCTAATTAGATCCGATCATATCTAGGCATATCTGGCCAGATCTTAGTAGATCTTACCAGATCTAGGCATATCTAACGCAATTGTCCAGATCACTTTATATTTGAACAGATTTGGCACTAGATCTGATCAGATCTTGCCATAAGGTATTATCACATATGCCATATCTGATCATATTTGATGAGATCTGGTACAGGATCTAGTTAGATTCAATCATATCTATTTAGATCCAAAAATATCTGAACAGATCTAAACTTTTTTACACGGCCTTTTATAAAGTGTTTAAATTGCAAATGCCGTTGTTCTTGGTTGATATATTTGAATTTGGTAGATCTAATAGGAATAGACAATTAGTTATTCCAAAACTTACACCGTTGTTAGGCCGATCTTTTTTTGTAAGGTTGCTCGAAAATACAACAAATTGCCACCTGACTTAACGACTTTTAATTTGTCTATTGATACGTTCAGGAAGAAACTTTTTGAAGAATTTTCACTTAATGCTTAATTTTTCAGGCATTGTTTTTTTTTAATTAAAGCTTACATATACTATTTATTTTTTTTTTTACAGAATTTAGGGAATTTAGAAACTATTATCGCAATTTTTTTTAATTTTTTATAACTTTTACTTTAAATTTTTTGCATTCAATAATTTTATTTTTACATTGTTATTTAATTATACATCTAATATTATATTTTATACATTAATTTTTTTTTATTTTAAGCAAATTTTATTGCTTGTTTTGTTACTTTTAGTAGAAATTTATAACAGATTATGGCCTATAGACTAGGTTATTGTAATAAATAAATAAATTAAATTAAAAAATAATGCTAATTTTCTATACCTTTAATGGAAAAATGTAGTTTTTAATAATATTTCTGTTTTTCTTAAAAATGTTTTGGATTTCTTTTTGTAACAATTGTACACATATTCTCCTAGCGTCGTCATATGACGACAGGCAATAACTACGGATCTATATAAGACAAAATAATTTCAACTTCAGTTTTGTGTTTCTAGGGTTCAAACAAGTGGCACACTTATTTCTTCATTCAGGAGAATATGGGTTAACAAAAGAGATTTTTTAATTTAAAATAAAAATTAAAAAAACAAATTTATTTATGGATTTTATGAGAAAAAAAACAAAAATATGCTCTATTTTCGCATAAAAAAGCTAAAATAAGCTTAATTTTTAAAGAAAATAGCAAAAATAAGCCAATATTTACAAAATAAGCAAAATCAGAAAAAATAAGCAAAAACAGCTCTAACAAATATAGCTTATTTGTTAAACAAATTACACAATTGTGAAAAAAAATTTAAATTTTAATTATCGAAAAAATATTTTTTCTTTTATATAAAGTTTTGGGTTAGAAAAGTGATTTTGTGCGTTCCCGTACTTTTGAGCAATTTTGTTATTTAGATAGAGGATTTTGTTCTTACTCTCATTTTACTGAACTTTACACAAAAAGTAATGGAGCACACTTAACTTAAAATAACGGGTTTTTTTTAACGGTTATAAATTTTTTCCTGTGTACATAGTTTTATAAATTCCTAGCTACGTGCCTGCCGGTATGTATTTATTATTTATTTATTTCAGCGTTTTCAATATTCTTTTTGTTAAGTAGGATAGTAGGAGAAGTGCGACACTTGATCCCCAAATTTTTTAAGCCGAATATCTTCTAAACTATTCAAACATTTTTTTGTTTTAAATTTTGTTTGAAAGTTTTCTGAAACACACTAAAAAAAGTCAGTAAAGTCAGCAAAAAATGTTGTGTGTCAGCAAATTTTTAGTCAGGAGCGTGCTTGCAAAAAAGTTGGTAATTTCAGCAAAACTGTTTGCTGAAAATCAGTTAGCTGATTTTAACCAAAAAAAAAAAAAGTAATCTCAGCAAAAGTTTTGCTAACACTTAGTCGATTGAAAATGAAGAAAATCCTTGCTAAAATCACTAAACTTTTTGCTGAATATTAGTAGACTGAAAAAAACTCAAAAAATTTGTAGAGAAATTTTACTTTAGTTAATTTATTTGCTGAAAATTTAAATATGGAAATTGTGTAGAGTTGTTTTTTTAATTATCATTTCCGTTGTCTGTACTACATCCAGATAAGCTGCGACATCTACATCTTGTCTATCTGGTTATCGTCCACGTTATAATTGCGGTTATCAGCACAATTTTTGTAGCAAAATAAATCAGTAAAACATTAGTTTAAAATTAGTTTAGTGGTAAAAAATATAACTAAATCATTTGCTGAAAACGGAATTTCAGCAAAAAAAATTGCTGAAAACTAGTAAACTTGATATACAAGACGTTTTACTAATTTTTCTACTAACTTATTTTTTTGAGTGTAGACATCTTCTGTTCTGAAAAAAATATTCAGGGTTTATAACTTTTTGGGTAATAATTTAAAATATAAATCGCCATAAAAGGATCAAGTGTGTTATACCATTATATGTAACACTAGACTGGTCCAAAAAAATTGGAATTCTCACGCTCCACAACCCTAAAAATATGCCACTATGAAAATAAATATGGGGTCATATGATTAAAACTCAGCAATTACTTCGAAGTAATTACTTTGGGCTTAGGAATGGGTTTTAACTCCAAATTTATTTATTTATTTTTACAATTTCAAACCAAGCCCATAGGGCCAAATGTGGCTCATATACAACTCACTAAAAAATACTACTAAATAAAGTATACATATATAATTAACAACAAGTAAAATTAATTAATTTACAAAAAATAAAAAAACATTTATGCATTTAAAAATAAAAATGATACAAATGTGTATAGAATTCTTTCTCTTTATATTTACTTTTCCCTAATGATTCCCTGTAGATTATTGCGTTCAAATATATAAGATATAAATTATCAAATTCAACAATAAAACGTTAAATAATTATTAAATTAATTTAAAGATTGTTACAGTAGGCATATTCTTTTAGTTTGGCTTTAAATACATTGACGGAAAAGTTAAAACTTCTAAGTAATAAGGGTAAAGAATTCCAAATTCTAGCTACCCTATACTGAAATGATCGCTGAAGAATCGATGTGTTATGAACAGGATAATTTAATTGAGGGTTCCTTAAAGAACCTGAAAGTATAAAATATTCTAGTAAATATTCCGGACATTTGGCTCTGAAAACTTTATAAAAATGTATTAACAACCGAAGATGTATAAAACTTTTAAAATTGCTTCCTAGAAAGTCTACTACATAATCAGAAACGTGGTCACGGTATTTAAGGTTGTAAATAAATCGAATAATTCGATTGAAAAGAAGGTTGTATCTACCCATTACACGACCCTTGACGCCTGTAAACACTTCAGCACAATACAACATATTTGACATTAGCAATGCGTGTGCAATACGCTTTTTAATATAAACAGGTAGATAAAGATTCAATGAATATAATCGGCGTAAAGTAAAGTTAATAGTAGAACATAACCGATTTATATGTTGATCAAAATTAAGCCGTGAATCAATTAAAACTCCCAGACATTTAATACATTCTACAAACTCAATTTTATCACCATTCACCATAATATCTAAATTGACGTCATACCTAGGAGATTTAAAAATCATTGCCTTAGTTTTCGCAGAATTAACACAAAGATTACAACTAGACATCCAATCTGAGATATCAGACATTATAAAATTTATCACACGTTCCAAAACATCTGTAAACTGATGTTCACCAGTAAAAAGAAGCTGAATGTCATCTGCAAAAACAAAAATTTTACAAGAAAACCCTTGCGTAACTGTCATAAGATCATTCATATACAATAAAAACAACATAGGCCCAATCACTGATCCCTGGGGGACACCACTAGTGACAGTGGAACAATCAGAAACAGACTCCTTACAATGGACATATTGATGTCTTTCCGTCAGATAAGAATAAATTAGAGTACAAGCCGATCGAGAAAAATTAAAGAAATTACAAAGTTTACGAACTAAAACTGCATGACTGATGCGGTCAAAAGCCTTGGATAAATCGAGTGATAACAAAACGCCTATCCCATTTTTATCCAAAATTCTTCTAATCGAGTCTGTAAGACCTACTAGTAGGGATGAGGTGTTATAACCCTGGCGAAATCCTGACTGATAAGGACTAATTAAGCAATTTTCATCCAAATATTGTACCATTTGTACCTTCATGACGTGTTCAATAATTTTGGACAATATAGGAACTATAGATATCGGCCGTAATTAATTTACTGATCCATTTTTACCAATAGGAACAACTTGGGCAACTTTCCAATCCGTAGGAAATACAGAGTAAGTCAGAATATTATTAACAAGATGTAAAAACTGTTTTTGAATATAACAAAAAAAGTACCTTTTTCGAAAAAAGTACCTTTTTCCAAAAAAAAGTACCTTTTCCCAAAAAAAGTACCTTTTTCCAAAAAAAGTACCTTTTTCCAAAAAAAGTACCTTTTTCCAAAAAAAAGTACCTTTTTCCAAAAAAAGTACCTTTTTCCAAAAAAAAGTACCCTTTTCCAAAAAAAAGTACCCTTTTCCAAAAAAAAGTACCTTTTCCCGAAAAAAGTACCTTTTTCCAAAAAAAAGTACCTTTTTGCAAAAAAAATTCCTTTTTCCAAAAAAGTACCTTTTTCCAAAAAAAGTATCTTTTTCCAAAAAAAGTACCTTTTTCCAAAAAATGTACCTTTTTCCAAAAAAGTACCTTTTTCCAAAAAATGTACCTTTTTCCAAAAAAGTACCTTTTTCCAAAAAAAAGTACCTTTTTCCAAAAAAAGTACCTTTTTCCAAAAAAAGTACCTTTTTACAAAAAAAAGTACGTTTTTCCAAAAAAAGTACCTTTTTCCAAAAAAAGTACCTTTTTCCAAAAAAAAATCCTTTTTCCAAAAAAAGTACCTTTTTCCAAAAAAAAGTACCTTTTTCAAAAAAAAAGTACCTTTTTCCAAAAAATGTACCTTTTTCTAAAAAATGTACCTTTTCCAAAAAAAAGTACCTTTTCCAAAAAAAGTAACTTTTCCCAAAAAAACATACATTTTTCCAAAAAAATACCTTTTTCAAAAAAAGTACCTTTTCCAAAAAAAGTACCTTTTCCCAAAAAAAGTACCTTTTTCTAAAAAAATGTTCCTTTTCCCAAAAAACATACATTTTTCCCAAAAAAATACCTTTTTCAAAAAAAGTACCTTTTCCAAAAAAAAAAGTACCTTTTCCCAAAAAAAGTACCTTTTTCTAAAAAAATGTTCCTTTTCCAAAAGAAGTACCTTTTCCAAAAAAAAGTACCTTTTTCCAAAAAACATACATTTTTCCAAAAAAATACATTTTTCCAAAAAAAAATACCTTTTTAAAAAAAAATACCTTTTCTAAAAAAAGTACAAATAAAGTACTTTGTAAAAACAAAGTATCTTTTTCCAAAAAATTTCGTTTTTCCAAAAAGTACCATTTCAAATAATATATGTATAATTTCAAAAAAACTACTTTTTTTCCTCCCCCCACGGATATCTCCACTAAAACAAGGTTTCTTGATATTCGGCATAGACGTGCGCTAAGACGGGATTTTTGGAAATTCCTACCGGAACGGGCAAAAAGGGGAAAAGTCTCCCAATAAACAGTCTCACAAATTGGAAAAGTGCCTGCCCAAACCCCTGGAGGTAAGAAGTTGAAATTTGGTATAAAGTTTCCTCCACTGTAGTAGACATCGACTAATTCCCTATAGGATATCCCAAAAGCAAATTCGGAATGTGAGTTCTTCCTTCTGTGTAGGCGTCCGCTTAGACGGAATTTTTGAAATTCCTATCGGGAGGGGAAATAAGGGGAAAAGTCTCCTCCTTGACGGCCTGCCCAATACCTTTTGGCCAACCTAAAATTTTAAATATGTATTCCTTGGAGAAGGACTAACTCCCCGGTAACGTAATTTTTCTATTTTGGAACAGGAACATAGTAAAAATGGTGGTTGAAAGGGAAAAATGTCCCCACTAACGGCCTGCCCAAACCGCTTAGGCAATGCAGTTGTTCCTCATCCATCGCAGATAGCCGTGAAGATGGAATTTTTGTAAATTCCTAAAGGGAGGGGCAAAAACCCCTTCGGCTAGAAACCTGAAACTTAAAATGTGGGTCCCTGGAGTAAGGGCTAACTTATTAGAAAGATACTTTTTTGAATTTTGGACAGGGTCGTTATAAAATGGGGGCTCAAAAAGGGAAAGTGGCCCCTTAACGACCTGTCCAAACTGCTGGAACTAGGAAGCTAAAATTCGGTACTTAGGTTCCTCTTCCAGCCTAATTCCAACCGGGAGGGACAAAAAAACAAAAAGTGTCCCCCTTGACAGCCTGCTCAAACTGCTGAAACTAGGAAGCTGAAATTCCCTGTCGATGGATTTTCGGAAATTCCTACCCAGAGGGGCACAAATAGTAAAAGTTGGCTAGAAACTTGAAATGTAAAACATATGTTACTTGGAGTATGGGCTCACTTACCGGGAAGGTGCTTTTTGGACAGGGACATTGCAAAAATGGGGATTAATGAAGCGAAAAGTGCCGCTTAAAGGCCTGCCCAAACCGCTGGAGGTAGGAAGTTGAAATTTGGTATTAAAGTTCCTCCTCTATTGTAGACATCCGCTAAGATGAGATTTTTGGAAATTTCTACAGGTAGGGTCAAAAACAGGAAAAGTCTCCCCCTTAACGGCCTGGCCAAACTGCTGGAACAAGGGATCTTAAATTCGGTGTTTGGGTTCCTTCTCCAACGTAGACGTCCCCTAAGACGGTATTTTTGGAAATTCATACTGGGAGGAGTAAAAAGGGAAAAAACTTCCCCCTTGATAGCCTGGCCAAACTGCTGGATATAGAGACCTAAAATTATGTATGTAGTAGGTTCCTCCTCCAAAGCAGACGTCCTCTAAGACGGAATTTTTGGAAATTCCTACCGGGAGGGGTAAAAACGGAATAATTCTCCCCCTTGATGGCCTAACCGAACCCTTCGGCTAGAAACCTGTAATATATAATATGTTTTCCTTGAAGTATGGGCTAACTTATCGACAAGGCATCTCTAGGACTTTGGACAGGAACGTGGTAAAAATGGTGGTTCAAATGGGGAAAATTGCCCCACCCCCACTTAACGTCTGCGTCTTTAGCTAGAAACCTAAAACTTAAAGAACAAGTGTATATGGAACACTAAAATTAAGAAACTAAATAGGAAACGAGTGTAATTGAAACACTACACAAGTGGAACGAAATGGATATAAACGTTGAACGAGTGGAATTGAAATTATAGACAATGCAAATGGATTGGAAGAGGGAATTACCTGTTCAAACACTATCCACGGAATATGAAACTTATGTAGCATTGAAACATATTCTCGAAAAAGTTAAACAAATTTTCTAAAAGAGAAAAAACCTTAAAAAAGGAATGGACTTATATATTCTGATATTTAAACTTCATGTAACGAAGCACCGGTGGAAGAAACCGACGCAGTAAATTTTCCAACTGAATTTGTGAATTTACTTGAATTGCCAGGTCTACCTTTACATAAACTGGAATTAAAAAAAAAAAACTAAGGCACGCTAACAACCCTGCTTTACGTTATTTATTTTCATTCAAAACACAAATGAACAAAACTACTTACGGGTCTATCTACCTAAGTTCGCACTTTACCAAATTATCTTAACATACACACGTATATTGCAATTTATTATGGATTCATTACTAACAATCCACTTTCATGAGAAAAAGTGATCAAATATTTATTTATTTTAAACCCATTGTTGTGCAGAATTATTTATTTGTGGTGACTGGGTGAAGGCTTTTACTATATAAAAACTGTACTTTAAATAAAAAGCGAATTTAAAAAAAAATTGTCTGGGGGAGGGGGGGCACAGCCCCCCCTAAAATTTAAGGCACGCTAACAACGTAGCGGGCTGCGCCCGCTAGTGGGGTATATTGTAATAGTTCATTCCTTTACAATTTTTTTCCTCTACAATTTTATTAATTTATTTTTTATTTAAAAGTCTACAAACATTAGCATATTTAAATATTAGACTAATTTATTTTTAGTCAGTTTCATTTTATTTTTTTTTATTTACAAATTAAATTTTTTAACTTGAACAATTATTATCTTTAAATTATACGTACTCTTTGGATTCTCCCTTGTTAATAAAAACACGGGATGGAGGGGATCTAAAGATTCGGCACAACCGAATTTAATCTTTGATTTGTATAAGTCCCCATTCACCTGGGGACCCCGGACAAGCCAGCGGGCTTTAGACCGCGCTTGTTTTTTTCTTTTAATTTAATTTCCTAACTTTAATTTTTCCGTAGTTAGGAAAACAAAATATAAATATAATTTTGAAAAAATCTGCATCCAATGCAGCGGTCAAGCCTTTAGGCTTTGATTGCAGATATCTCCGTTGGAGGGCAGATATCTCTGTAAAAAATGCAGAAGTCTTATTTGGATACAGGTCTTTTGTCACACCAATTTCCGTCGATTTCTTAATTCATTAAAATGTGGGTTAAGAATGAATGAAAAGTAATAAAAGGCACACGACTTACCAGAACCAATAAAATCTACAATAGTATCATTATGTTGCTGCGTACTAAATGCTGTAGGCATTGTTGTGGGCGGTATAAAATGTATATCGAATTCTTTACTGGCAACTGTACCGCCTGCTATGGAAATACGTCTTGGGCGACTAGGACTGCGGCTACGTGTTGTTGTATTAGCAAATGAATCACCGTCGCCGTCTGCGTCATCATCATCTTCATCATAATGAGGTTGTTGTTGTGGATGATGATGACTGATTGATGAATGGTGACTATAGTTTCTATTGCTATGGTGGTATGCTGCGGATGACGATAATGAAAGTGTTGAAGATGAAAAGGAACTTGAATTTGAAGAAGTATTTGAATTTTTATATTGTTGTTGATGTTGCAGTTGTGGCTGCTGATGTTTAGCAGCTTCCCGAGCTGCTGCAATAATAGCAGTCTCAATATCATTGCAAGTCTCCAGTTGTTGCGGCGGTGGTGGATCTAAATTATCCATAGACGTATGAACACTTGTACAACGGGTGTTAGAGAGGAAAGTATTTAATTTATTTTCCTCTTTAGTGGGTGACATGTGTTTTGGTTGTTGGATTGCACTTATGCTACTAGTGGTACTACAACTGGTAGCTTTATCTGTATAAATACCACTATCACTGGATTGATTATTCGTGGTTGGCGCCAACATATGTCCACCTGCACCTCCACTGTTAGCATGACTATTAGTATTGGCAAAAGATGTTTCGGGCGAGGAAGTATCTAAACTGGAATTTAACACTATATCAGATGTTAAGTTATTGACCATATCATTACCACACGAGGCTCCTGAGTCATTGAAATATGTTTCTGTTGCTGATGGTGATTTCATTAATGTATCTCTAGGTTGCCGCAGTTGATCCTGGGATAAATTTTGATTCATGTCTTGATTATCAATTGCATTTTCGTCATTGTTGTCATCGTCAAACAATTTTAATTCTTCTTCATTAAAATCACCAAAAGTAAATTGATTGTCTGCAGCACAGATGCCAGAAATGCGATCATCATTAAGTATAATGACAGCAGGACGATTTGTATTTGCTGATGACATTGTGTGGGTCGAGATGGCCCCTGTTGACGATGATGATGTATTACCAAAGGATAACGAATTTGAAAATTTTAGTTGACTTCTCGACAATTTTTTGTTGGTTATTGTATTGTTGCCACTTATTTTGGTTTGCAAATTATCCATGTATCCATGCTGTTGTTGTCGTTCTTTCTTCGACTTTTTGGAATTAGTGTTTGTAAAGGTGGTACTGCTGGTGGAACTGCTATCCACCGCTGTATTTTGTGGTGCTACCGATGAGCTATTTGCTGTGTGTGTAACAAGTGGCGGTGGTGTTTTTTCTTTGGATTTTTTGTTATTTATATTGGTGGCACTGGTGCTAATGGTGTTGTTGGTGTTGTTTGTGTAGCTAGTAATGTTAGTCATTAATGCCGTTTGTGTTGTATTAGTATTTGAGGTAGTTAAGGCTGAATTTTTATTAGAAATTATATTTTGATGTTGATCAGTGGTAATTGCGGCGATCTGCTGCTTGGCAGCTGCCGCAAAATTAAATGTCGTTTGATTAGAGTTTGATGCTGCCGCCGTTGCTGTATTCAGTGAAACATTGGCAGAACTATGACGTTTAACCGTTTTTTCTAAGGCAGGATATTGCTGATCTAAATTGTTACTATTCAAAGGAGCCATATATGTTAAAGATGAAGAAGACAATGAATTTGTGGAAGTCATGTTATCATTTTCAACACTTTTCGATTTTTGGAAAACTTGTTGTTGATGGTGATGGGGAGGAGAATGATTTGTGTGTTGTTGTTGCAGCGTTTGTGGCTGTTGTATTGGCGATACTTTGGTATTCACTTCACTGGAGGAAGAAGGCGACGTTTCACTGGCAGAACTAAAACCACATGCATTACTTATGGTTGAGGCAATAGCATTTTGTACAGGATTTGTAATAACTGCAATTAAACTTTGAGAATATGTTATAGTCTTGTGATTTGTAGCAGTCATTAGAACTTTCTCTTCTATAACAGCAGAAGAGCCGACTAATTCTGGAAAATCTTGTTTCATTTGCGATTTTTTAACTTTGTGTGGTTTTACAGAAGACACTACAGCTGTTGTTGTACTCACAACATTTACGGGCTTATTATCATCGTTTGACAATTCCGTAGATGTGGGATTATTATTATCAACATTTCTGCATTCCATGGAAATTTCATTATTATTTATTAAAATACCAGAAGCAGAAGAAGCGGCAGCAGCATCAGCAATTTCTTTGTTATTTCTTGCAATCTCGGCATAAGAAATTGGAGCAGGTGAGTTATTTTTAGCACCTTTTGTCTTTTGTTGAGAATTCCCTCCTTTAGTGGTGGTAGTAGTAGCAGTTGTAGTCGTAGCTTTAGACGATTCAATGGGTAATGAATGAACCGAATCGAGATCACTTGAATCAGATTTTTCTGAGGGTGGCACGGATGAAGTAGATTTACGTCTAGATTTGTCAGTATTACCAAAACTTTCGGTTGTATTTTGCTGTTGTTGATTTGTTGAAGAACTTGTGGAGTAATGCTGCTGATGTTGATTGATGTTAGTGGGGGAATTCGTAATTGCAGCGTTGGTCAAAGTTGAATTATTGTTATCATGTTGATAACATTTATAACGAAAAGTCGTTTGTGGTTGCTGATGCTGATAAAATGTTGACGATGACTTTTGCATAGTGAAATTGTGCGTACGATTAAACGTTACCGTTGTTTCTTCCAAATTATTAATGACTTTTTGCTTTTTAGGTTTTTTCTTTTTAGTGACCACATGAAATTCGGCAGTTTCCGGTAGAACTGATTCTATGGCTAAAATATCAACCACAGTAACAGCATTTGGTGGTGTATCTTGTTTTTTACGTTTCTCTGATTTATTATCAGATGATTTTTCACATTTTTCCATTTTGTCTGATTTTTCTGGCTTATCAACTCTATCATTTTGTAAAGTTGGTAAATTATTATTATTATTTGTAATATTATTGGCTAAATTGCGTTCATTACGTTCAGCAGTTTTGTCTTTGCATTCTTTTTCTTCCTTGAATGTTAAGGATAATGATAAACATCCTCCACCACCGGCCGATGCCCCTTTGCTTTTACGTTCTTTAGCTGCATTTGCATTGTTAGCAGTTGCTGCTGCAATAATTGTTGTCTTCTCTTCATTTGTAACAATATTTGAATTTTGTTGATCCTCCAGATACTTAAGATCTTCGTTACCCCATGATCTTCTATCCGTTTTACGAGGATTTGTTGCGGATGTTGTATTTTTAACCTCCAAATTTTTATTAATATCTGCTGTGGAAGAAGAATTATTTTTATTTTGTTTTCCTCCCGATTTCTGACGCATTAGCACAGCGTTACTTTCAGTTGTGGCTGCAGTACGTTTTAGTTCATGTACTTCCATTTTGGCACCACTGCGTAATTCTTCCAGAGAATTGCTTTTCTTAAGTTTTTGATGCTTTTCCTTGTCCTTGTTTTTACGGTCTTTTTTCTTGTCGCCCGTTTTAGAACCAGTACCAGCCGCTTGTTTGTCTTCGCCACTGCTTTCAATGTACTTAACCAAATCTTCGACGGGATCTTTACCACGATAGCCTGCCACAGATTCTACATCCACAGTTTTTGTATTGCGTTCCTGTTGTGATTTTTTCTTTGCTTTCGCCTTCGCCTGCGAAGGTCCCGTGGTTAATGTGGCAGTAATTGTAGCCGATGTTGAGACCGTTGTTGAACTGGTATGTGGTGATATTGTTACCGTAGCCGAAGTTGATACATTGCCACATGAATTTGCATTGGCTGCTGTTGCCGAAACATTATTTATTTGAATAGTTGCACTAGCTGCACTAGAATTCAGATACAGTTCATTTAGCGCATTGCCATTTTCATCTAGTTGACGTTGTGTTAAGGTTGTTGTAATATTATTTGAGGTTCCACCCAAAATAGCAGAACCTGCTGAGGCAGGTGATGAAATTTTTGTATAAATCTGTAATCAACAAAAAGATTTAAAAATTATTACAATATGAAGAAAATTAAGGTTCGTAATAAAATAAAGAACTGATTTAATATAATTTTCAAAAGTTTAAATTCACCACTTCGTAAAACCATTTCCTTAGATTAATTCGAAAACTTAATTTTTAACCTTCTAACGGTTAACCCATTTCTTACCAATGTGACTTTGAAGTCACATCTACTTCTAAGAGTCTATAACTTTTGATGGGAAGGCGATATTACAATGGCGGAGAAAGCATGTGATACATTGAGGACTTGACTACGAGGGCAGTACGAAATGTGCTTAGCGTGACATAATAACCCAGGTGAAAACTATGTGTGGTAACAAAAAAGAAGCACTGGCAAAGCGCAAGTAGACCGCAGTCTTACAAAAAGAAGTACTGGCAAAGCACTAAATTTGGACGCTTTCCCAACGCTTGAAAAGGGTGAATTCCCAGCGCTTGTTTTCTTATAACATTATTTTGTTTTTGAAAAAGAAACTCTAAGAGTGGATATTTAAATAATTTTTGACTCCACAATACAATAACTCCAAGAATCGTCTATTTTTAGAGTAATTTAAAATTGAATGTTCTTTTTTAGTTTGACTCTAGATCATAAATTAATATCACTTTCTGTTTAAATTATTTTCAAATCAAAGAAAGATGATACAATTTTTACAAGTAAATTACAAAGAATAAAAATATATTTGAAAGAATGCGATAAGACCAGCAATACAGAATACGTATTCTCGGCTTTCGCTACAAAGCAAGGTTGGTTACCGTTATCGTTATAATACCGTTATCGCTAAAATACCGTTTCAAATTGAATACCGTTACCGTTATCGATGCCTCTAAAAAAATTTCTAAATACCATTATCGTTACCGATACCGTTATTTTTATGGGTAGTTACCGGTATTTTACCGGTATTTATTATTTTATATAAAAATTACAATTTTTTTATTTTTTATTTTATAATCTTGAGTGTTTTTTTTTACAAAAAATTTATAGATACTAATTTTACTTATTAAAACTACCAGTATTGAATTTATAGCTTAAAATCTGTATTTTCAGTACTTAAAATTAAAAATATGCCATGTTTTTACTTGTTTTTATATGTTTTTAACATAATTTTTAATACCGGTACGTACCGGTAACCGAAACAGTCTTAAATACCGTTACCTTTACCGTTACCTAAACAAACGAAATCTGATACCGTTACCGTTACCCTTACCGTTATTCGTTTCGGTAACCAATCTTGCTACAAAGCCATCATCAGTGTATTTCGTCTTGTGTGGGCTAATATTTTAATGTTTGTCTACTTATGTGACCGCTGAAAGAAAATCGAATTTCGTATCAACAACTCAATTTAGACTAACATCAACGAAATTTAACAATGCTATTTTTATCCTTTGTTATTATTACCCAGTCAGAAATCGCCAGTGGTACAAAAAATCAAGCACTGGCATACCACTGGGTAACCACGGTATTAAAAATAAATGACTGGCAGAACACTCATTTGGGACGCTTTGCCAGCGTTTGCGAAAAGCGTTTTACCACTATTTTTTTTACAAAAATTTCGGTGGTTTATAAAAAAAACCACTGGCAAAGAATTGGCTTAGAGTGATATGCCAAGGTTTGCAACCAGTGGTTATCCAGTGCTACCTAGCCAATGCTACCAGGCGTACAAAAATCAATTCACTGGTAGACCAATGATTTTATAACAATGCTGACGCTTCGTTAAAAAATGTTTGTAGTCAGAAGGTTCCGAGTTCAAATCCGGTTGCAAGCAAAAAATTTTTTGTGGATTTTTTTTAATTTAAAATTTTTTTTGTTTTATAAAATCAATTTTTTTGTTTGTGGGAAAGCTCCTTTAAGACCAACTTTTTTTTTGCCCTCCCAACACTGGCATACTAGTTACTAAAAATTGTTTGCCAGTACTAGCATTTTGGCACAGCCAGTAGTTTTCCAGCTATTATCACTCATTTATATGTTTAGCCATTAAATATTATATGTCTCGTTAGCTCAGTGGGTAGAGCAATCGTCTGCCAATCTGACGGCCTGGGTTCAAATCACGGCAGGACCAAAAAAATACATATGAACTTTTTTTTAATTTTATTTTGGAAAATATATTTCCAGACCACCTATTTATTGGTTTTGCCAGCGTTTTGCCAACGTTTAAAAATTTTGTTCCTCCAGTGCTTTTCCGGCGCTTTTTGAACAGCCGGTCCTTTTGTCTAATCATGTTATCATTTTGGGAATGGGAAAGCACTTTTTGCCAGTACTTGTACCACCTGTTAAAGTGCTTTGCCACCGCTTTCCCGTTTGTATTTTTCTGACTGGGTACTCTATTTTGCTTTGAACCTTAATTCTTAAGATATCTCAGCTGATTCTATTCAACTCTGTGTATGATAACCACAGATTTTTGAATTACAATGAACCGTTAAATTTAAATTTAAATGTATATTATTTAAATTATATTTTTGCACCGTGTCAATGTGTTTTAAGATGAATGGGAATAATTTAAATTTGAATTTAAAATTCTTCAGTGATGAGGGCTCATAATTTGGTGGCAAGGAAAAAAACACTTGATTTTTATGTTTTTTGGTGATATCATTTGGGTGTCAGGAAAGGACTTTAATTTTTTTATTTGAGCGTTGGCAAAGCATTTGATTTTTATGTTTATGGGTGCTTTCCCAGGGCTTGGTAAATCATTGGCACCACCGTGGAACGGTGTTATCATTTGGGCGTTGGGAAAGCGTTGTTAACAAGCACTCATACCACCTATTTCGGTGCTTTGCCAGTGCTGGCCTCTTTGTAATTTTCTACCTGGGAATGCATAAGTGAGATTTTTCACTAATCTTGTATTGATTACGCGTTGGAGCGAAATATTAAATAAGTGAAATATGTAATGCCATAGGCATCTCAAATGATCGAGTACATTTTATTTTGCATCAAGAATTACAGATGAAATAGCTTTCTGAAAGATGGGTGCCGCATTTGTCAACAGTTGACCAAAAACGCATTCGAATGAAAATTTTTCATTTCTCATTTACTAGAAAATTTCTCATTTCTCACTATTTCTCTGATTTAGTTCCCTCTGACTTCCACCTGTTCCCAAATCTAAAAAAATTCCTTGCTGGCAAACGCTGGAAAGCTGGACTAAGTGTTTCAAGAGATTATATTGAAAAATAAAATTTTTTAAAAATCTAGCTCTTGTTAGGCTAATAAGATTTCGAACTGCAATCGTATAAACGGTATTTAAAAATCACAAAAACTTGACTTCCAGGGTTGCATATAATGATTTGAAAAAAAAACTATTTTTAACTTTTTTGAAAGCACTTAATTCTAAAAATATTTAAAAATATAAGGAAGAGCGGCGTAATAAAAGTGATATGTTGATTTCGATAAAGACATGTAAAAAAATATTTAAGGGAAGAAAATTTATACGTATTTGTAAAATTGTAAGTATGTAAAAAATTAATCCGTTTTTATACCCTCCATCCCACTGTGCAGGAGGGTATATATCGATAAATTTTTAAAAAATTGACAAATTTTTGAAAAATCGAAAAAAATGTTAAAAATCGATAAATTTTTTTAAAATTTATAAATTTTTGAAAATTTGATAAATTTTTTAAAAATCGATAAATTTCTTAAAAATCGATACATTTCTTAAAAATCGATAAATTTATGAAAAACGACAAATTTTAGAAAATCCACAAAATTAAAAAAAATCGATAAAATTTTGAAAAATCGATAAATTTTAAAAAATCGATAAATTTTTGAAAAATTTAACAATTTTACAAAAATCGATAATTTTTCACAAAAATCAATAAATTTTATAAAAATTGATAAATTTGTAAAAATAGATATTTATAATAACCCAGCAAAATATTGGTAATGATACATCATTGCTGTCTGCAATACCAATAATGATATATCATTATCTTTATATCAATATAAAATAATGTCTTCCCAAGAACGGCCTATTGTAGTCGTTGCTTTTAAATATAAAATAATGTCTTACTCGCAATAGTTTAAATAAGTACTTTTTACAAACCCAGTTAAAAATCGACATATATGAATACATACAGGTAAATGTATGTTCATGCATGCTCATAAACATGCATTCATGTCCATACATGAATACATAAATCTCCATACATGCATCATATATGTCTACACACGTGCATTAACGAAATTTGAGGTAATCTCTATATATAAAAGAATAACGTGACTGACTGACTGACTCAACATCGCCCAGCCCAAACCGCTGAAGCTAGAAAGTTGAAATTTGGTATGTAGGTTCCTCTTTCGGCGTAGACGTCCGCTAAGACGGGATTTTTGGAAATTCCTACCGGAACGGGCAAAAAGGGGAAAGTCTCCCCCTTGGCGGCCTGCCAAAAACCCTTTGGCTAGAAAGCTGAAATTTAAGATATGT
Source organism: Leucophora obtusa (assembly GCA_949987735.1). Classification (NCBI taxonomy): domain Eukaryota; kingdom Metazoa; phylum Arthropoda; class Insecta; order Diptera; family Anthomyiidae; genus Leucophora; species Leucophora obtusa. The sequence continues at coordinate 34,099,858 of OX465297.1, read as the reverse complement.
GTTCCTTGGAGTATGGGCTAACTTTTCTGGAAAGTACTTTCTGGAATTTTAGACAGGGACGTTGTAAAAATGGGGGTTAAAAAGGAGAAAAAGTCTCCCCCTTGACGGCCTGCTCAAACTACTGGAGCTATGAAGTTGAAATTTGGTATGTAGGTTCCTCGACCGGTGTAGACGTCCGTTGAGACGGCAAAAAGAGGACAAAAAAAGTACCTTTTTCCAAAAAAGTACCTTTTTCCAAAAAAAGTACCCTTTTCCAAAAAAAAGTACCTTTTTCCAAAAAAGTACCTTTTTCCAAAAAAAAGTACCTTTTTCCAAAAAAAGTACCTTTTTCCAAAAGAAGTACCTTTTTCCAAAAAAAAAGTACCTTTTTCCAAAAAAAGTACCTTTTTCCAAAAAAGTACCTTTTTCCAAAAAAAGTACCTTTTTCCAAAAAAAGTACCTTTTTCCAAAAAAAGTACCTTTTCCCGAAAAAAGTACCTTTTTCCAAAAAAAGTACCTTTTTCCAAAAAAAGTACCTTTTTCCAAAAAAAGTTACTTTTTCCAAAAAAAAATTCCTTTTTCCAAAAAAGTACCTTTTTCCAAAAAAAGTACCTTTTTCCAAAAAAAAGTACCTTTTTTAAAAAAGGTACCTTTTTCCAAAAAATGTACCTTTTTCTAAAAAAAAATGTACCTTTCCAAAAAAAAAAGTACCTTTTCCAAAAAAAGTACCTTTTCCCAAAAAACATACATTTTTCCAAAAAAATACCTTTTTCAAAAAAAGTACCTTTTTCAAAAAAAAGTACCTTTTCCAAAAAATAGTACCTTTTTCTAAAAAAATGTTCCTTTTCCCAAAAAACATAAATTTTTTCAAAAAAATACCTTTTTCAAAAAAAGTACCTTTCCAAAAAAGGTACCTTTTCCCAAAAAAAGCACCTTTTTCTAAAAAAATGTTCCTTTTCCAAAAGAAGTACCTTTTCCAAAAAAAAGTACCTTTTTCCAAAAAACATACATTTTTCCAAAAAAAAAAACACCTTTTTAAAAAAAAATACCTTTTCCAAAAAAAGTACAAATAAAGTACTTTGTAAAAACAAAGTATCTTCTTCCAAAAAATTTCGTTTTTCCAAAAAGTACCATTTAAAATAATATATAATTTCAAAAAAAACTACTTTTTTTTCCTCCCTCCACGGATATCTCCACTAAAACAAGGTGTCTTGATATTCGGCATAGACGTGCGCTAAGACGGGATTTTTGGAAATTCCTACCGGAACGGGCAAAAAGGGGAAAAGTCTCCCAATAAACAGTCTCACAAATTGGAAAAGTGCCTGCCCAAACCACTGGAGGTAAGAAGTTGAAATTTGGTAGAAAGGTTCCTCCACTGTAGTAGACATCGACTAAGTTTGTATTTTTGGAATTCCCTACAGGATATCCCAAAAGGAAACTCGGTATGTGAGTTCCTCCTTCTGTGTAGGCGTCCGCTTAGACGGAATTTTTGAAATTCCTATCGGGAGGGGAAATAAGATAAAAGTCTCCTCCTGACGGCTTGCCCAATCCCTTTTGGCCAACCTAAAATTTTAAATATGTATTCCTTGGAGAAGGACTAACTCACGGGTAACGTAATTTTCCTATTTTGGAACAGGAACATAGTAAAAATGGTGGTTGAAAGGGAAAAATGTCGGAATTTTTGGAAATTCCTACCGGGAGGGGTAAAAGCGGAATAATTCTCCCCCTTGATGGCCTAACCGAACCCTTCGGCTAGAAACCTGTAATATATAATGTATTTTCCTTGGAGTATGGGCTAACTTATCGACAAGGCATTTCTAGGACTTCGGACAGGAACGTGGTAAAAATGGTGGTTCAAAAGGGGAAAATTGCCCCCCCCCCCCTTAACGTCTGCGTCTTTAGCTAGAAACCTAAAACTTAAAGAACTAGTGTATATGAAACACTAAAATTAAGAAACTAAATAGGAAACGAGTGGAATTGAAACACTACACAAGTGGAATGAAATGGATATAAACGTTGAACGAGTGGAATTGAAATTATAGACAATGCAAATGGATTGGAAGAGGGAATTACCTGTTCAAACACTATCCACGAAATATGAAACTTATGTAGCATTGAAACATACTCTCCAAAAAGTTAAACAAATTTTCTAAAAGAGAAAAAACCTTAGAAAAGGAATGGAACTTATATATTCCGATATTTAAACTTCATGTAACGAAGCACCGGTGGAAGAAACCGACGCAGTAAATTTTCCAACTGAATTCGTGAATTTACTTGAATTGACAGGTCTACCTTTACATAAACTGGAATTAAAAAAAAAACTTTAAGACACGCTGACAACCTAGCGGGCTTTTCCCGCTATTTTTAATATTATAAAATGCTTTCCAACCCTGCTTTACGTTATTTATTTTCATTCAAAACACAAATGAACAAAACTACTTAAGGGTCTATCTACCTAAGTTCGCACTTTACCAAATTATCTTAACATACACATGTATATTGGAATTTATTATGGATTCATTACTAACAATCCACTTTCATGAGAAAAAGTGATCAAATATTTATTTATTTTAAACCCATTGTTGTGCAGAATTATTTATTTGTGGTGGCTGGGTGAAGGCTTTTATTATAAAAACTGTACTTTAAATAAAAAGCGAATTGAAAAAAAATTGTCGGGGGGAGGGGGGCGCAGCCCCCCCCCCCTAAACTTTAAGGCACGCTAACAACGTAGCGGGCTGTGCCCGCTAGTATCTACATGTGTGTACATGTATGAATACACATGAACACGCATGAAGACGCATGATCATGCATGTAGATATTACCTCAAATTTCGTTAATGCACATGTGTGGACATATATGATGCAAGTATGGAGATTTATGTATCCATGTATGGACATGAATGCATGTTTATGAGCATGCATGAACATATATTTACCCTGTATGTATTTATATTTGTGGATTTTTAGCTGGGAAGTTACATTTTATACATTTATATTTATTACATGTAAATATGTTTTGTGTTAAATTTTTATGACTAGTTCTAAAATTACACACTAGCAAAAACTTTAATTTCTCTGAATGTATTTCCTGAAGCTAATAGTATTTGTGTAACTCCTTATTTTTAATAATCAAGTAAGCAGGCGGATAACCACTTAAAATTCAACTTTTTGTAAGCGTAACCACTTATTATTTAGAATCTCATAACTACTTACTTCTCATTTTTTCGTAAGCGAGCGGGTAAGCGTGACTACTTATAAAAACGACCACGCCAAACAAAAATAATGAGTTTAGACGCCAAAAAAAAAGTTGTGAGGAGCTACGAATTTCTATTATATAACCACTTATTTGGTAATGGAAGATTTTGCTGGGAATGTATAACAAAATACTGCGTATTTTGTCTTATATTTATATGAGAGACCCACTGTCTTTTTCGGTCCCGTGGACGGCGTTTTTTCTCCTGGGCTATAGGCTAAAATTTTGGGAAAATAATCTACACGTAATTCTGACGTAGAGCTGTAAACTTTTTTTCAATGTGTGGAACAATAATATTCAAAAACAGGCTCTTCAATTCAGAAAGTCCTGCACTTTTCATACATTTATATGCAAGGGCCACGGTCTTTTTCGGTCCCATGTACGGCGTTTTTTGTCGTAGGTCGGTATGGGTTAAAATTTTGCAAAAATAATCTAGACGTAATTTTGACTTCGTTGTTCCAAAACTGTTGTCCGTTTTCATTTATCTCATTTAGTTTTCAAGATACGGGCGATAATCCAAATAGAAGTCCTTTTCTCTCTAGGAGGCTTAGTTTTCGAGAAAAACGCGATCTTAAAATCTAGTAAAGTAAGTCAAAATTTTATTACATTTAAAAAACACAATTTTTTTTGCATTCTGTCCATCTTTGGAAATATCTTCCAAATAATATCCAAACAAACAACAACGTAATTAGTTTCAAAAAGGATTTAACAAAACATTTTTCTCATTAACAACACAATGATAATCTTTTAATTAATAATTGTTAATCAAAATTTCTATTCAGTATTGTGAGCTTAGCATGTTTTCTATGTATTTTTTTTTATGTAATTATTTTTAGTTCAATTATTATTATTATTATAATTTTTATTTTAATCAAACGTTATTTTTATTTATTTTTTTTATCTTTTTTTTCCAAACTATCCAGTGTAGAAACGGTAATGACATATCATTATTTTTTGGACTACCAGTAATGACACCCACTTACCTTCTGCATTATTTTAAAAAATATTATAATGAGTTACTGATATTGACTTATTTTGATCATTATTTCAAATAGAAAATTATTTTCTAGATTTTTTTGAAAATTGTTTGAAATCTATTATTAGACTCAATATTTTTTAAACACTGGTAAGGATATATGTAACCACATATTTTTTGATTTTTTGTATGTTGGCAAGTAAGCTTACTTGTGTGCAGCAGTTCAATTATGTTTTTATCTATTAAATATTACATGTCGATATAGACCAGATGGTAGAGCTATTGACTGGCAATCTGTAGACCCAGGTTCGATTCCCGCACCAGCAAATTTTATTTAAAAAAAAAAATACAATAAAAAATATTTTTTTTTATATAATTTATTTTTTTCAAAATCTATTTTTAGACTCATTATTTCTGTCAGTTCTGGTAAGCACATAGGTAACGATATATTTTTTGATTTTTCGTATGCTGGTGTGTAACCATAACTCATTATTTTTCGCGACATCGCCATATAAAAGTAATAAGAAATGTAATAACAAAAGTAACTAGTTACCATTACCAAGTATTTAGTTACATAACCACATATCTGGTAATGATTTTCTACACTGGGTATGTAATTAACCTTTTAAAATTCCCATACTGTAATCATAAGATGTAAATCTTGTTGTATGGGATAGTCAAATAAATCAAATCAAATCGGGGTATCGGCCGCGGGTTTCGACCTCTGGTGCAAACATTTTTCCCCTAGCTCTCTTAGTTTTCGAGTTATGGACCACCAACATTTTTTTAAAGCAAAATTCGCATTTACTTTTCCATGTAAAACTCATTATGACCACCTTATTCCAAAACTGTTGACTATTTTCATTTATCTGATTTAGTTTTCAATATACTGGCGATAATCCAAATAAAAGCCCTTTTCTCTCTAGGAGGCTTAGTTTTCGAGAAAACCGCGATCTTAAAATCTAGCAACGTAAGTCGAAATTTAGTTTCGGTATCGGGGTATTATGGGCGGGTTTTGACGTCTGGTCTAAACATTTTTCCTCTGGCTCTCTTAGTTTTCGAGATATGGACAATCAAAATTTTATTAAAGCAAATTTCGCCTTTATTTTTCCATGTATAACTCATTATGACTTCCTTGTTCCAAAACTGTTGTCCGCTTTCATTTATCTCATTTAGTTTTCAGGATACGAGCGATAATCCAAATAAAAGGCCTTTTCTCTCTAGGAGGCTTACTTTTCGAGAAAAACTCGAACTTAAAATCTAGCAAAGTAAATCCAAATTTGATTACGGTATCGGGGTATTGGCCGCGTCTTTTTACATTTTTGCTGTAGCTCTTTTAGTTTTCGAGATATGGAAAATCAAAATTTTATTTATTTATTTTCGCATTTATTTTTACACACACACAGAGAAAACATTGGTTGGTAATCGGTTACAGTTATAAAAAATCGATGGAGTTAAAAGAATTTTTCTTGTAATTCTAAATAATTAAAAATTGCATTAGATTTTCAATAGTTATTACAATAATAATATAATTGTCAACGAATGGTAGTACCTACAACAGCAAAACTAGTTCCCTATGCCAATTAAGGACTTAAAATAAACTTAATAAAAAATTCAATTACTATTACTAATTTTAATGCAGTCTTATACTCATCTATCCTAAATATTGGTGATTACAATTAACAATTTCGTTGGTTCAGCATATTTTAAACTTAAAATCTGTTTTCAATCACTACTATTAATTATCGGCTGTTAAATATATAAAGAATAGTGTTTGTTATTTCTTTTCGGTCATAATAATAAAAAGAAAAAAAGAAAATATGCTTTTGTATTGTTAACCGAAAGCAAATAGAGTGAATCAAATACTTGATGTATATAAAAAAAAAATATATAGTACGGTTAACCAAACCAATTTTCTGTCATCTTAGAATTAAATATGTGTCAAACGTGAAAAAATATATTAAAAAAAAAGATTTTAATAAGAAATAAAAACAAAGTTTTAATTATACTTTTAAATAATTAAAATTTAAAGAGTGTGTAAACAAAACTCTAACGTTTTATTATTTGAAATCTGGAAAGGAACGAAAAGTAACATTGGGTAAGGAACATTTAACTTCCTTTGTTAGGACCGAAAATCTCGAATTTTCTCGTAAGAAAAATATTTTTTAATTTCAGAAATTAAAAACGTGCAATATTTTATTAAATATGTATGAAATTTAATTTATGAAAAATATTATATGAAATTTAAAGTTTTTGGGAATGAAATTTGAACATTTATTTTTGCTTATTTTTTATTTTCGATATTTTCATATTTTTTTTATTATATTTTTTCTTAATTCTAATATTTTGTTTTTTTAACTTTTATTGTAATTATTAGTTTCTGCTCATTTATTAATTTTTCCTCATTTTTCGGTCGACTGTATGACAACGCCATTATTATCTATCCAATGTCCGGTATGACGTGCGATCTGATATCGATTGATATATTTAAATTTACAACAATTTCGCCTTATGACGTACCGTGTAGCAAAGAAAAACCTCGAAATTTCAATTGATTTTTTAGTATGAAAATAGTGTAATTTTTTATACAAATTGTAATTCTTAAACATTCGCACATCTTACAAATTAAGGGCCAGTTTTATAGTCAGAACTAAGAAATAACTTTTTCTAAAAATGTATTTAAATATAAGAAATAAAATTTCTTACTTGAGTGATATTTAAGACAAAAATCGGTCTTAATTCTGATTGTAAAACTATCTCTAATTTCACGTATTTAAAAATTATAACACATCTTAAAAAATTAGTAACTATTCTATAACATTACTGAAGTAACTCTTTAATTTTGTCCTCCTTCAAAAAATTTTAAAAATTAATAAAAAAGTATATTAAATAATTTTAAACAAATAAAAACTTTTCTACTTATTTTTACTGTTAGGCTAAAATTATTGCAATAACCATTATGTGGTTATAATTTTTAGTAGCACTGATATTTTAAAAGTTCAGTTCTTACAACCAACAATAATGGCAGTTGTTACAACCAAATACATTACTAAATATCAGTATCTTTTAACAAAATTCGGTAGTAAGGACCGAAATTACAGTTAGATTATGTGATAGTACATGGGACCGCATAAATTCGATTGGCAACAAATTCGGTTGGAACAGCGAATCTGTTTTCTGGGTGCATATAACTCATTGTGACTTCCTTGTTCTAAAGCTATTGTCCGTTTTCATCTATCTCATTTACTTTTCAAGATACGCGCGATATTCCCTTTTCTCTCTAGGAGGCTTAGATTTCGAGAAAAATGCGATCTTAAAATCTAGCAATGTAAGCCGAAATTTAGTTTCGGTATCGGGGTGTTATGGCCGGATTTTGACCCCTGGTGTAAATATTTTTCCCCTAGCTCTCTTAGTTTTCGACATATTGCCGATCAAAATTTTAGTTAAGAGATTTTCGCAAATGAAAACTGTTCTGTGTTTTCATTTATTTCACTTACTAGAAATATTCCAAATAAAACTCCTTTTTATTCTAGGAGCCTTAGTTTTCGAGATAATCACAATCTAAAAATCCACAATGTGAAGTACACGAAATCGATTACATTGTGTGGACTTACACGTTTTTCTAAAGGGATACGTATTGTTTCGATTTTTCTTTGTTAATAAAAACACCAGGATGGAGGGTATCTAAAGACTTGACACAGCCGAATTTAATCTTTGGTTTGTATTACCAAGCAAGCGGGCTTTAGCCCGCTTGTTGTTTTTTATATTTAAAATGCTCCATTTTCTCTCAACTGACAAAGAAGCACAGAAATCTGAGCAAATAGTGTTGCCAAATAACAATTTTTGAAAAACGTCTAAAATTACCATTGTAAAAGAAATAATTTAAATTTCTTGCAAATTTTTACAGAAATTTTTATTATCAAAATATAAAAATTTGATTTTTGAAAAAAATTGCCGTTTAAGTACGTATAGAGCGTCAAAGTTTCAATTTGAATTACTTACACAACTACTAGAGGGCGCGACTTAGCCATAAAAATTACAAAATATGCTAACTACGAAACCGGCCTATCCTTCTACCAAGTTATGTGAAAAAATTCCCAAGGAAACCATGCTTGGTATGAAATGGGTTAAGAATGCATCAGGGCACCTTTAATAAAATTTCCCACATATGCGTCAAATGTGTATTTTATAATCAGAAAGCCTGTAAGACACTACCCAGGTAGAAATTGCCGACATTACAACAAAAATTGTACTGGGACAGCACTGTTTTTTACGAAATGCCGGTACTACTTAAAACGTGCTTTGCCAGTACTGTTTTATGAAAATTAACTATACCCGACTAAAAAAGTTTTCATATAATCTTATATGATTTGATATAATTATAAATGTTTATATGTGTGGCTTTATATGACCATATACATTTATATTAACACTTTGGTTTTATAAATATGTTTGATATGACGTTATATATAATCATATGCGATTTGGTCTCCAGGCATATATTAAGAGATCTGCAAATATAGTCTATACATAATTATATATAATGGCGTATAAGCTTCTCTAAACAATCTTATATCAAAACATATAACAAAGTTAATATAAAATTGTAATAATTTTATATATAAATTTATCTGACATGATATCTAATTATACAAAATTTTATAAAGTTTAATTGCACTATAAAAATTAAAAAAAAACTCCGAAATTGTGGATCTGGTTTTGAAGTTTGCACTTTGACATATAACTAAATGTTTATAATTGAATTTAACATATATTTTCCAAATAGTTACCGAAATACTCTTTATTAAACTCAAAATAATTTTAAAGAAATAAAGGATTTTTTTTTTCATTGTGGAATTAAAGGTCGAAATAATTATTTTTACTTTTAAATTTAAAAATTAGACAACCATATGTTGAAATAAATATGGTTTAAGTTCATTTATTTTTCCGTAAAAAAAAATTAATTGTGAAAGTTAATTTTTTATCATGTTGGTTTTTAATTTTTATTTAAAAAAATAAAATTTATTTTTTTTCGACCTCTTTAATTCATTAATTAGAAATTTATTAATTCAGTTCGAGGACTATTTCCTTATTATGAATTAACATAATAAGTACTTTTTTCAAAAACTGTTTTTTTCTCTTCATCAGGATACTCTCCTGACAAATACTTCACAGAGTTTTTGCTTTCAAAAAACATCTACACTTTCAGGAATGAAAAGACGATCGTTTCGGGGATTACGCCACCACTTTCTAAAGAAAACTGATGAAGGGGACCTGGAAAATCCCCGAAACGATCCTCTTTTCATTCCTGAAAGTGTAGAGGTTTTGTGAAAGCAAAAACTCTGTGAAGTATTTGTCAGGAGAGTATCCTGATGAAGAAAAATAGCAGTTTTTGAAAAAAAGTACTTATCATATTAATTCATAATAAGGAAATTGGCCTCGAACTGAATTAATAAATTTCTAATTAGTTAATTCAGTTATTTTATAAAGGCACATCTACACGAGAGATAAAATAGCTAGAGATAGAGCAAAAAACACCTCTAAATAGCTTAAATCATTCACAATAGAGCTAATTAGAGGTGATTTTTGCTCTATCTCTAGAAATTTTATCTCTCGTGTAGATGTGCCTTAAGAAAGATAAAAACTCTAACCTAGAAAAAGTTGTTCCGACAAATTTTTGTAATGTTTTATTTTGCCACCTATTTCCAAGTTTATTAGCAAAAGTTGTTCTAAACATTAAGCGTTAGATTTAATATGAATGAAATAAGTGATCTCAATAATATTTACTAAAATTTTCTTTGAAAATCTTCATCAAATTATGTGTATTTATATATAATTTGATGCAGTTAGATAGACCCATTTTTCGGATCAAATTCTATCAGGTGAGATAACATGCTTATCTCGCTTGATATAATTATATATTCCAATATTCGGATCAAATTAGATATGAACGTATATATTGGTTTATATATGGTGATATATGATTATATAACATCTTTTTTAGTCGGGTAGCTTTTTTTAATTTATTAAAATTAACAATTTTATAATTTTACGGATTTTTACATATACATATTTAGGGTGACCATTTTTTTCTGACTTCAAATCAGTACAACTATTAAAAAAATATCATAAAAAAATATATATATACAGTGATGTGCAATAAAATAGAGCCATTCAAGTTTTTTTCTAATTTTATTCTCGTTGCCTTTATTTTTAAAGATCAAAATAGTGGATAGATTCGCCTAAAAATGCGAGGAAATAGTTCAGAAAATTATGTAGAATTTTAACGTGACGTCTGTTTTTTTTATTTTGTTACTTGTTTTAAGTAGGCGTGGCTTTTAATGACAAGCGATATCGACCTTCTATCAAATTACATAGTAAAATTTTGCGAGTACTGATCAGTTCTGCAAAAACTGTATATTTTTGGAATTCCTATAAAATTTCCTTAAGTCTTGCATTATTTTAAAATCGGTAAAAACAAAGAAAAATTTGGTCATGTTTAAGGCACTGTCCTTTTAAGTCTGGCGACCATTTGTAGAAAAAAATAATGCAAGACTTAAGGAAATTTTATAGGAATTCCAAATATATACATTTTTTTTCCGAATTGATCAGCACTCGCAAAATTTTACTATGTAATTTGATAGAAGGTCGATATCGCTTATTTTTCATTAAAAGTCACGCCTACTTAAAACAAGTAACGAAATAAAAAAAAACAGACGTCACGTTAAAATTCTACATAATTTTCTGAACTATCTCCTCGCAATTTTGGGCGAATCTATCCACTATTTTGATCTTTAAAAATAAAGGCAACGAGAATAAAATTAGAAGAAAACTTGAATGGCTCTTTTTTATTGCACATCACTGTATATGGTATAATGCAGCCAACCTAATTTGTTGTCAACCAAATGGTTTGGTTGAATCAACAAAATTTTTCGGTTAACCATCAAACCATCCTAAAAAACCTTACACATTTCTCCCTATAGAGCATAGATTACATAGATCTCTTACTCTTTGACATTCGCTGTCAGTGCACGTATCTCATGAGAATGTGTTACGACATACGTGGTATACCTATACAAAAAAAATTTCAATGTATGTGTAAAAATTTCTTTGTTGACAAAAGAAGAAGAAGAGTGAGATATCTATGTAATCTATGCTACAGAGACCCAAAGACAAACAATTTTTCACCATGAAAAAATCTAGTTCTCTAAATACAGAAAACGGACCCATTATTTAGAAATTTCAATGATCAGTTGCCATTCCTTTTCTAATTTTTTTTTTTGTAACAGATTGATGAAATATAGCCATGCTACGAATGGAGTCAAATATGACCCCTGGATAGTATGAACGTTAATTCTTCCGAATTTTTATTCAGGCCAACTAATTTTTGTTGTCACGAGCAAATTGCATTGCCTAAACTAATTTTCTGTAGATACAAACTAACCAATTGGCTACTTTTTTTCTACAAAAATACGTAACGTTTTTAAAAATGAAAGTCTTAAAGTTTTGTGTACTTTTTTCTATTAAAAAATCCCACAGATTCGAAAATTTTTCCATGGAAATATCCATATATTTCTTCAGATTTTAATGATTTTTGTACGGAAAAGTCTTCAGCTTTTGATATCGTTTCCTACACTAAGAAAATAGAATCATTCTGACAACCGTTCTGATAACCGGATAATTAAAATATTTTTATTGCAGTCAAATCAACTGATTTTCTATTATCGCAATGGAACTATTTGATAAATTCGGTTGTCACCATGAATCTTCTCTGTGTTTTAAACTACATATTAGATTAAGAAATTTACATGTAGAAAAATCATTTTGAATGCTTTCTGGTAGAGAAAACCTCTCACATTCACAAAAATTTATCTTATAAAAAAAACTACATTGTACTTGCATTTTGGTATTTTTTTACTAAAAACATGTAATCAGTTCGTCGTGAGTCGCCGAAGAAGAAAGTTATCTCGTGGTATTAAATTTTTTAATAGGGAATATCGGTTAATTGTTTTTGTTTTTCGATACTCTAAAGCGTGTCTAAGCATGCCGTTAGACTGTGGAGCAGAGATACAAGCCAGCCGATCTCAGCCGGTTAGCTGCCGCCAGCCGACACCTTTGCCAAGCCGATTCAGCCGCCGACAGCAGACAACAAAATGAAAAAATATTTTTTTTTTAATTTATTTTTTTATTTAATTTTTTATAAATTCGTTCAAATCTAATTACTTGAAAAGTAAAAATTTTTTTTACGATATCATTGCTTTTTAAAATGTTTTTCCATCAAACTGGCGGTAGCACAACTAAGCGGTTTTATTGATACAACAATTCTACGGGTTTAATTACATTAATATTTTTGAGCAAGTTAACGATTAGTAACCAGAGCTTCGAAGAATTAATTTAATTCAATTTGTGAGTTCTGAATAGAGAATTTAATTAATTAGTTCACAAATACTATACATTAAATGGAAAAAATTCAATTTTGGCACCTTTCGATTTATTTTTTAACGAATTAATTCAATTGCTACTATCATTAAATGAAATGAATAAATTCACTTGTAAACGCGTTCAATGCAATGAATCAAATGGATAAAATTAATTAATACCCACTGAATTAACTCACTATCGAATTTATTGAATTTCAATTCCGTTCAATGTACTAAAAATTGTCTTTTTATTCAAAAAATTACGTTCACTGAACTAAAAACCGAAAATTATATTCACTGAATTCAAAAGTGTTTTCTGCCGTTCAGTAGACTTACAAAAATTGCATTACAATGACGTCATTAAAATTTTCTTTAAGTTTTATACTACATTTAAGTTGCATTTACATCTGCACCCAAATCCCGAGTTTTCGATTTAAATTGAGATCTCAATGAAAATCTCATACACTCAGAAAAGTTCTGCAGTTACTACATGACAGTTATTTGTGTAGTTATGCACTCAGAAAAGTTCTGCAGTTACTACATGACAGTTATTTATGTAGTAATGCGGTTGTAGTTATTTTAACTACAATTGTAGTTAATTTACTTAGAACAAAATTTTTCAATGTTTCTGACAGTTATTTTTTTAAACAAACTACAAAAATTACTACATTGTAGTAACATTTATTTTATGCAGTTATTTTGAATTTTATTTACAAATACTTAAATTTTCAAGTGTGTATGCACACACACGAAGCAAACAGAAGTATGTGTATGAATCACTTGTTTAGAAATTTCTAGTGGAAGAATATGAGTATAACATGTTTTCTCTTGTCTTAGTCATAAAACAACGCCAAAGAGTGAGCTCGCGTAATACGGAAAAGGTTATATATTTTATATTAAATTACTAAAATAATAAGGTAAGTTTTATAATATAAATTTATTTACGGGGAATGTTAAAAAAATATTGTATTTATTTTCTTTCAGTTCTTTTATATTCTCATCCCTTTCTACCTGGAGAAAAAAAAAGGAAGCCAAACAACAGCATATTTCATCCCTCACAGACGGACATGTACAACAATATCTTAATAGTGAAAAAAAAGTGACATTAAGTGGAAATTTTGATTTCTCAATTTTAAATTTTTTATAGAATAAAATTAAGTTAATAGTGTTTACATAAATTTGTTTTTTTTATTAAATTAATAATTAAAAAAAATTTTTTATTTATGTTTTTCTAACTACATTTGCAAGTTGTTTGTACAGTTTTACAATAATTTGCATGTATGTTGTTTCAATTGCATTTGTAGTTGTTTTTACTACATTTGTCAGTTGATTTTTAACAGTTAAAAATTACTTCATATTGCAGTTAATTTAAATGCAAATGTAGTCTACACCTTTTTAAGTGCAAATGCAGTTATTTTAACTGTCATTTGCAGTTGATTTTACCTACATAATTCCCTGAGTGTATGATACCACGAGATTCCCCATACAAACAAAATCGCGCAAATTCCCGAGATTTATAAGAAACCTCACGAAAATCTCACAAATTTGGACACTCTTTTAGAACAGAACACTGCGTAGAAAATTAAATAAAAACTTACAAAAAATACGCAATAGTTAAAGATTTCTGTTCAAGTTAATTTAATGAAAAAATTTTATTCGGATTAGAAATTTTCTCACCAACTAGCTAAATACCCTACAGGGAATGTGGGGTCAATTGCCCTCCAGGGACCTATCCCGTGACCGGTCAACCGAAGGCATATTACTAAATTAGTACAAATATGAACAAAATAGAATGAATTAATTTTCTAAGTATTTTCCGATCCGTTATTTTCACTGTTACTTTTAAAAAACTTGACCGATAACGAAATAAAAAACAAAATTCGCGGCATATTTTTAAAAATATTTTTTTTATTTATTTTACCCTTTTATTTATTTTTAACTTTATTTTTTTTCTATAATTTTTTGCAAAGAAATTTTAAGTTTTGTATTTTTAACGTTGTTTTAATGTTAAAGCTGTTTTAGTTTTAACAATTGGTATTTCATTTAACTTTTCTTTTTAACTTTAGGGGAATTTTTTAACTTTTTATTTATATTATCAGAGTTTTTGAGGTAATTTTCTATTTTTTAATTGATTTTTTAATTTAATTATGGCCAACACAAAAAATTAATCAACTGCTATTAAAGGACCTATCCCATGACCGGTCAATCGGGGGCATATTCAAGGCACTTCCACTATATTTGTGTGTGTGTTAATGTTGTTTTCTTTTCTATTTTTTTCTTTTCCATGTTTTTTTATTTGCTGTGTGTGTGTTTTTTTTTTCTTTTTCTTTTTTATTTGAACAGAAACGAAAATTATATAACTTTACCATCAGCCAGTCATCACGCATAAGCAACATTAGCTCAGACGGTAGAGCGTTTGCCTTACAAGCAGGAGGTTGTGTTATCGAGCCCTACTCCGACGCGAGGTAGATTATTTTTCATTCTTAATTTTTTATTAGTTTATTTGAAAATCTATTTTTAGACACACCACCTTTCTGTCACAAGGTGTCTAAACTGTGGCAATTGGTCATTTCCAATGACAAAGCCATGTTAAAGTGATATGTCTCTTTCAAACAAAAAGACCGATCAACGACCGGTCTCCGCCCCCTTGGGACCTATCCTGCGTGTCTTCAGGGACCGGTCCCTTTCCCCGTAGGGTATATATAGATTCTAATTTAGGAAATTTCCGTACAAATAAATAAAAGAATGAGGAAAATTTTTTTAATTTTTCTAACGGAAATTTCCAATAGTTGGATTCTATAAAAACGCTCTACTGATTTGATGATAAAATTTCCGATTGGGCTAAAATTTTTTTAATTAACAAATTTCGATGAGTTACTTATTTGTTAAACGTATTTATTTCATTTTAAATAAACAAAAATTTAGAAAAGTTTTATGACGATATTGTAATGCCATTTCCGTTAAATTTCACAACCCCATTTACAGAATCTAATCCTTTTTCAATGCAATTCCAGTAGCGTTTTCATAAAAACTACGATAGTAGTGAATTATTAATCAAGGTTGGTTACCGAAACGAATAACGGTAAGGTAACGGTATCGAATTTCGATAACGGCATACCGTTATTCGGTATGCCGTTATCAAATCAACAATACCGGTACGTACCGGTATTATAAACTGCCCCAACAACATATAAAAACAAATAAAAAATTTCCATATTTGTCATTTTAAGTGTTAAAAATGCAGAATTCTTTTAATTCAAAACAAATCCGATTCTATTGTTAATGAATTCATTCTAAAACGAATTATTTCTTCAAAGCTCTCTTAGTCCACTTAAAATAAAACGGCAGTAAAAAAAATCTGTGACACGGGATTCAAATCGATTGAAAACAGGGTTGGCAGGTAATACCGCTAAAATACCGTTATCAATTTAAAACTCTTCCAACTGACTACCGTTATTCTTAAATTGCCGTTACCGAAATAACTGAAATACCGTTATCCCTAAAATAGATGTACCGAAATAAATTAAATGGCGTTACCCTTAAAATACCGTTACCGAAATAATCGAAAATTGTGTTACCGCACCGTTTCGGTTACCACTCATAATTGAAAAACACATTTAAACAAAGATTTTAGTTATCTTCATTTAACACATTAATGAAAATCCTCAGTATTTTAAATAATTTTGAGAGTAAATTTTTAAAATATTAAGGTAGTTCACAAGCGGTGTGCTATTTGTTGTATAGTCCTAATAGAAAGCAGAGTTGTTAAAATTTAAATTGAAAAAATACAACATTTGAGAATAGCATGATACAATATATTTACGTATGTTTAGTGTACTATGTTTGAGTGTGCTAACAGATAGAAAACCCAATAGGAAATCGTTGTTAAAGTCAAATAAAAATTTTAACAACTCTGTTTTTTGTTACGACGATACAACAGATAGCACACCCCTTGTGAACAACCTAATTAATTTAATAAACTACTTCACAATTTTTAACTTATACGCTCAAAATAATATGTCTGTCTCTTGGCCCAACAGAAAAATTTATTAGTTTAGCAAAAATTATTGTGTAAAATTTTATTGTAGATTTACGTTGATCTGAAGATTGTTAAAATTGAGTGTAAAATTTAACAAATGTATTTATAATTTTAACAACGATATTGGGAAATTTAAACCCAATTTTTATAAATTCGATATTTTTGCGTGTATGTATTTGTTGAAATTCTTAGAAAATTTGCATTTTAGCCGACGTTAGCCGATTAGCCGCCGCCAGTCGACACTAAATCTCTAAAAATCAATCGCCGCCCACCATTTTAGCTGTTAGCCGCCGCCAGCCGACAGAATGGACCGGCTTGTATCTCTGCTATGGAGTCTAACCATATGCAAACATTTTCTGGCGTATTGGCTAGAGTTGGGCTTAATCGTTCTTTTTGGTGACTCGGTCATATCGTTCAATAAAATTCATTGAACTAGTTCGTTCAAATCGTTCAATCGTTCTTTTTTGTTATCGTTCTTTTTTGTCATGAGCTGTATCTGAACAGTGATTCGTGAACGGTGTCGTTCATTAGACAATTTATTGGCGCACTACATGTTACATGTTTATATTATTTTATTGTGCATAGACTAATAGTGTCAGAAAATTAAAATTTTATTAAAAATTTGAAATTATTAAGAAAAACATTTAATTCTGTAATAAAATTAATAAGAAAGGTATACAAATTTTTTATGACTACAAAAAAGAACGAAATGAACGATGAACTGAACCGTTCAAATGAACTAGTTCGTTCATGAACGACACAACTCTAGTATTGGAGCTTCATCACGCTTAGCCCCCATTGTGAAGGCAATGGTTGTATGTAGTGTTTCCAATTCGGTTAATCGATTAACCGATTCCTCGATTAATCGCCTCTATTTCGGTCAATGTCGAAAAAAATAATTTAAAACTCAAATAATTATTCGACCCGAATAATCGGTTAAAATTGGTCGATTAACCGGTTACATTTTTAATATGGAATTTTTCCTTAATTTTTTTACAAAACTTCACAATTTTCTTAATCTGGGCTACAAAATTACCAGAAAAGCTTAGAAAAAACAAATACTAACTAAAATAGCATCAAATTCTTTAAAAATCGTGTGAAATAGGTCCTTAAATACATTTTTCGAGCAACCGCAAACAAGTCGACATTGTACCATCAGACTCCCAATTTCTAATAAAATTTTGCGCAAATGTTTTAAAAAAAATATGTATCAAAGTCTCTATTTGTAAAAAAGCCTTAAGAACATAGCAAAAGGCCAAAATGAAGGTGTTTTTTAAAACTTCACAAAACACACGAAATACACGACTGGCTGGAGGATGCTTTATGAAATAAAATAGACAAATTCGCATTACTGTTTCAATTCTTTTAAAAATTTAAACTAATATAAATTATATCTCCATGTCCTTTAAGACAAGGGTGCATTTGTTTTAACCCTTGAAATTTTACGAAATTTTATCTTTGGCACTTTCTCGCTTCCAAACCGTGCATTGTATACAAAAAAATTCTTCACAAAAAATTTTACAAATTTTGTTTTCTGTTGAAAAAGCATAATTTCTTATTATAAAATACCCCTTTGGCGCATTTCTGGTCAATTTAATATACACCGCCTGGAGGCGGGCTTGCCGGTTAGAGGGTTAAAACTGTTACACAATTAACATGTTAATTCTGAAAGAACTTTAACTTTTCTTATTTTTCCTAAGAAAGTGTACATATATACATACATACATCGGTTCAAAACCACATCAATTCTAAAACATGGTCCACTAGAGCAACATTGAACCCGAACCCGTTTCAAGGAATATAAATTCGAATTAAAACAAATAACCTAAAGTTAAAAAATTTTAATTTATATAGAATTTGACTTCTGTAATTGCACACTCAGTGATTTGTCTATATGCTATTGATGAATTTATACACTGATTCAATTAAGTTTCGCTGGAATTCGTCTATTGAAACTTTTAATTGAATTGATGCAATTTTTCATAAACTTTTATGAAGAATTTCATATTATTTATTAAAAATGTCATACATCCAAAAAAGTTTTTTTAGAAAGAGATTCATAAAAATTGTGAAGCTTTTTCATAAAATTTAATAATTTTGGCTTTTTGAAGAAAACTTCATTAGCTTATTGAATATTTTGTTTACAGCTCGTCCGATAAAATTCTCTCAGAGTAAGTACGCTCAACTTTAGGTTCTTTTTTTACTGTTAATGGCCTTTAGTAACGAAAAAGATACTGAGAAACAACTGAAATTAATCTCAAAGAGAACTCAAATTTTTTTATCGATGACTTTACTGAAAATTTCGTAGCTGTAGGAAGAATCTTATTAAAATTTAAAAAACTTTAGGTATAGCATTTCTTTAACCCTTTCTCTTAAAATTACAAATATTTTCAATACTAATAGGTTTATTTAGATAAAAAATTTCAGTTATACTTTTAGCTAAATTATATTTCATAAAATATGAATTGACACCAGGAAATTTTAATAGTTTTAGTACCATTTTACCTTAAAGTTATAAAATGAATACATTTTTGCAAGCTAGTTGGGTCTGAAAAAGTTAAATGCAATATTAAATTTTATAGTGTCAGTATTGATTAAAAATCACATTCAAAGCAATTTTGTATCTAAGCTTTTCAGATTTTTAAATTTTTTTATAAATAAAAAAATCTACGTTAAGTAATCGATATGTAACAGTTTTAGGTTTGCTGTTCTTAACTTACTAATATTTTGTTAGTTTCAGCAATTCTTTCTGCCATCTTCAACGAAATTTTAGTAGATTTAGCAACATCTTTACAGACCTTTTTTTTAAAAAAATCTCAGATCCCGAAACTTTTCAACCTTCGAGTATGAAAACTTTTTTATTAAATACATCGTATTCATATATGACGTTAATATTTAATGAAAAGAGTCAGCTTTTTGTGTTTTAATTAATAAAAAGTTAACGAAATACCTTAATTTAGCACTAAACGATTAATCGATTAACCGCCAATTTTCTCGAATAACAGACCCGAATAACCGGTTAATCCATTTTAGTGATTTTTCGAATAATGCATTAACCGGTTAACAGCCTATGTCGAATAATTGGAAACACTAGTTGTATGTGTGTTGCTGTGGTTCCTGTGCGTCTGATTTGTAATTCACGTGGACGGAACTTTCTCGAAATTCCGAAACATTGTTTTCTTATCTATTGCGTATTAAAACGCATTGTGACCCTGACAATATCCGTTTTTATAACGGGGCCAAATAAATGTACAGTTAATTGTACTTAAAGTTCTAAAACAAAATGTAATATTTTTTTTAAATGGCAAAAATCTGTACAATCAGTACAAATTTTGAAAAAATCAGTACAAATCAGTACACGACTTTTTCATCAGTACACGTGACCAAAAGTCAGTACATGTACTGATCAAATCAGTACGAATGGTCACCCTACATATATTACACAGTTATTTATGTAAGAGAGACATATCCATTATTTTCTTGTGAAGTTTCGAAAGAATACATTAAAAATCTGTGATGTACACTAACCCCCGTATTCAAAATGAAAAGTTAGTAGCTTCTTATACATCGCACATGGAATGTTTTTTAGGCCTAGCAACTTCTTAGAATAGAGTTTATTCAAAATTATTTCTTAGCACACCGATTAAGAGCAACCCTTTGTTTGAAAATACAAGGCTTTTTTATTATTGTGAATGGAACTTTTTGTTTTTTGGCGTTTGATAACAGAACATTAGAAGGAATTTAGCAACAAGAATGAGTTTAACAACAGTATTATGAATAAAACTCATGTTAACTATATGCTAAATTTTCAATTTGAATACCGTTGTAAGAGGACAGTAAAGTACTAACAAACTACTAAATTTGTTATTAAATGTACTGGGATAATACCAAAAAAAATAAAATCCCCAGCCTGCGCCAATGTTGGGAAATAACTACGGCCAAGCGTTTATTGGTGTTATCATTTTGACAACATGCCAATACAGTGAAAGTTGAAAATCCAACGCATTGCCAGTGCATGTACTACCGTCTCCAATACCGGGCCGACATTGTCCCGTTTGTATTTTTCTACCTGGGTAGCTTTTTTTCTTCACTTTGTCTTTACTTTTTTTAGGGTTTTTGTTAAAGTTTTTGGTTATTTACGAAAAAGCTAAAAAGAAATAGAAAAAAAAATAAATAAAAACTAAAAAACTGTAGAGAAAAAGTGAAGGAAAATGCTAGTGCCATACGAGCTTAACTGAAGCAATTCCGATAGAAAGCACAATTCCCTATCCCCCGTATTCAAAATGAAAAGTTAGTAGCTTCTTATACATCGCACACAACGAGCTGTTAACTAGAATGTTTTTTAGGCCTAGTAGCTTCTTAGAATAGAGTTTATTTAAAATGGTTTCTTAGCACACCGATTAAGACCAACCCTGTTTTTGAAAGGCGCTATGAAATGAGGTCCCAAGAAATTTGGCCCCAAAATGAGAAATGTAAAATGGCCCCAAAAAAGTAAGGAGAAAATTTGGGGCATATTTTCATCTTTTGTCAGGTTGTAATCCCACGGATTGTGAGATCTGCTTTTAATCGATCGTTTTTAATTAGAATTCCTCACAGTTACCCAAATTACTTATGTATTTTCTCACAATCTAATAATATATTTTGGCCTAGAATGGCAGTCATTGAGACTTGACTTTCTTTTTCCTTAGCATTGATTTTATTACCACTAATTTAGACCGTTTTATTGACATTTTTTTCCAACGTTTTTCTTGCTTTAAAATGAATTGTGGCTGGGGAGCCAATTAGATTTATACCAGTTAGATTTATCTATTTAGAATGTAAATATATTTTTTTAATGTAAATAACTCAGGTTTATTATTACTATCCCAGGAAAATTTTCTGTTCCAAAGAATCGGTTGTAGAATAGCTACTTTTCATTCACAACCCCTTCTACTATAGTGTTATAACACCGATTCTTTTTGTTTGAAATTGTCCCAAAAGCAACCCCTTCTATAGCTCCAAAGTGGAACCGGTTGTTCTAGAATCAGTTCTGGAACTGATTCTACGTCACCCACACCTTCCATATAGGATCCCAGGAACTGGTTCCAGAACCAGATCCATGGAATCGGTTGCAGTGGAACCAGTTGCAGAATGGGTGTGGTTGGCTACTGATTGTAAAAAATGTTCCTGGGTATGTAATATATCTTTTGGCCTTATAGGCTTTATATGTATTACGGAAATAAATTAATAAAATTAAACAAAAAAAAAAGTCGGGCATGCCGACTATACAATACCCTACACCACTCTGGTGTATTGTTTGGATCCGAAATTCGAATGGGTTAAAATGGGGCTTGTGTCAAAATTTTCTATAATGTGAGTCAGCGCACCAAATTTCATTAAAATATCTTAATATTTTCGACCTGCAGTTTGTAACCAAGCCAATTTTGGGGGGACCCTTATATGGGCACTAGTTCTAAACATGGACCGATGTTCACCAAAATCAATAGGCTTCGTCCTTGGGCCAACATAGGTCTATGTACCAAATTTCATCAAAATATCTTAATATTTGCGACCTGCAGCGTATAAACAATATAATTTTGGTGGGACCCTTATATGGGCACTAGGTCTAAACCTGGACCGATGTTCACCAAAATCAATAGGCTGCGTTATTGGGCCAATATAGGTCTGTGTACCAAATTTCATCAAAATATCTTAATATTTGCGACCTGCAGCGTATAAACAATATAATTTTGGTAAGACCCTTATATGGGCACTAGGTCTAAACATGGACCGATGTTCACCAAAATCAATAGGCTGCGTTATTGGGCCAATGTAGGTCTGTGTACCAAACTTCATCAAACTTCAATGTTCAAAAAAATCAAACTTGTTCGTCCTTGGGCCAACATAGGTCTGCGTACCAAATTTCATCAAAATATCTTAATAGCTGCGACCTGTAGAGTGCGCACAAGATTGCATGGACAGACAGACAGACGGACGGACGGACAGACGGACATCGTTAAATCGAAATAAAAAAAAATTCTGAACCGATCGGTATACTATAAGGTGGGTCTACGACCAATATTTTTTGGTGTTACAAACATCAGCACAAACTTATAATACCCTGACCACATAGTGGTGTAGGGTATAATAAAAAATATTACAATTTTCCCATATTCCGTTAATAGCCTTAAGATAATTTTGCTCTGAAAGATATTTAAGGTGTTCATATTTAATACCATCATGACCTGCCGCCGATGGCCTATTTTTGTTTTTAATGACAATAGTGAGTTGACTTTAAGTATGCAAATTTTTGATTTTTTTTTTAATGAAAAAAAAAAACAGTTTTTCTTCAAACGAACTTTTACAAAGTGTAGAAATTTATTTTTTCCGTCATTTTTTAAAACAAAATAGGTGTTTGAAATTTTTATCAATACTTATTATGTGTTCAATTTTAT
Source organism: Leucophora obtusa (assembly GCA_949987735.1). NCBI lineage: Eukaryota > Metazoa > Arthropoda > Insecta > Diptera > Anthomyiidae > Leucophora > Leucophora obtusa. The sequence continues at coordinate 34,076,758 of OX465297.1, read as the reverse complement.
TTGAATGAATTAAATCCGGATATGGGCATGCCTTTGATTATTTTTCACAATTTGTTAAATAAGATTTTGTATTTTAGCGTATTTAATGCAATGAATTTGGCAGACTGAGCAAAATTGCTTAATTTAGCTATAAATTCATGATCAAAAATTATATTTTGTACAAAAACGAAAAATGGCTAAACATTTTCTAAAAATGGCTAATGGCTAAATCCAATTTTTTCTGGCTAAACGTGATCAAAAATGGCTAAATCTAGCCATAAAATGGCTAAATTGGCAACGCTGGTCAAGACCAATGTTTAGCGCGTTGGACTGCTATACTTTAGGTTGCGGGTTCGTTCCCCAACCAAGGCAACATCAATTTATGAAAAATACTAATATGTATGAGATTTTTCTATCCCTCATACATATCGCAGCGTTCTCCTTCGGTGTTCTCATAGCACTTAACCCCACCGAAGTAAAATAATATAACAGGGCCATGCACTCAAAAGCTTCAACAAAGTTCACCAGCTCTTCATCAGATGGCGCGCAACAACTGTTTAACATCTCGCGCAATTACAGTGTTGCCATATTTGAAGCCCTTCATTTTTAACCACCTTTAACTTCTTCTCTATCCCCTTTCCAAAGCAAGCAACACGTTAATTATTAGGAACAATTTTCTGAGTGTTGCTTCTCTTTAAAAAAAAGGTATTTTTCCATTAAATTAAATAAATAATTAATAAAATTAAATCAAATATTAATTCATTCATTGAACCGTACATAAAAAAGATATTCATACAAAATGAGTAAAAAGGTTAAAGTCGGGCATGTCGACTATACAATACCCTACACCAGTCTGGTGTATTGTTTGGATCCGAAATTCGAATGGGTTGAAATGGGGCTTGTGTCAAAATTTTCTATAATGTGAGTCAGCGCACCAAATTTCATTAAAATATCTTAATATTTGCAACCTGCAGTTTGTAACCAAGCCAATTTTGGGGGGACCCTTATATGGGCACTAGTTCTAAACATGGACCGATGTTCACCAAAACCAATAGGCTGCGTTATTGGGCCAATATAGGTCTGTGTACCAAATTTCATCAAAATATCTTAATAATTGCGACCTGCAGCGTATAAACAATATAATTTTGGTGGGACCCTTATATGGGCACTAGGTCTAAACATGGACCGATGTTCACCAAAATCAATAGGCTGCGTTATTGGGCCAACATAGGTCTGTGTACCAAATTTCATCAAAATATCTTAATATTTGCGACCTGCAGCGTATAAACAGTATAATTTTGGTAGGACCCTTATATGGGCACTAGGTCTAAACATGGACCGATGTTCACCAAAATCAATAGGCTGCGTTATTGGGGCAATATAGGTCTGTGTACCAAATTTCATCAAAATATCTTAATATTTACGACCTGCAGCGTATAAACAGTATAATTTTGGTAGGACCCTTATATGGGCACTAGGTCTAAACATGGACCGATGTTCACCAAAATCAATAGGCTGCGTTATTGGGCCAATACAGGTCTGTGTACCAAATTTTATCAAAATATCTTAATATTTACGACCTGCAGCGTATAAACAGTATAATTTTGGTAGGACCCTTATATGGGCACTAGGTCTAAACATGGACCGATATTCACCAATATCAATAGGCTACGTTATTGGGCTAACATAGGTCTGTGTACCGAATTTCGTCAAAATATCTTAATATTTACGACCTGCAACGTATAAACAATATAATTTTGGTAGGACCCTTATATGGGCACTAGGTCTAAACATGGACCGATGTTCATCAAAATCAAACTTGTTCGTCCTTGGGCCAACATAGGTGTGCGTACCAAATTTCATCAAAATATCTTAATATTTGCGACCTGTAGAGTGCGCACAAGATTGCATGGACAGACAGACGGACGGACGGACGGACAGACGGACATCGTTAAATCGAAATAAAAATTTTTGAGCCGATCGGTATACTATAAGGTGGGTCTACGACCAATATTTTTTGGTGTTACAAACATCAGCACAAACTTATAATACCCTGACCACATAGTGGTGTAGGGTATAATGACCACATAGTGGTGTAGGGTATAAATACAAAATCAATTGTGGTAAACTTCAAAGCAATTACGGTCTTTTGTGAAACTAAAAGATTTTTTACAAAAGGAACATAAAGCGTTTGTCCGATTATCTTTTCCATTTTTAGTAAAAACTACACATCGTTTTCGAGGTAAATCATCAATTCTGGTGAGATAATGGCCAGTTACTGGGGCATTAACAGACAATCTTGCACGTTTGTGTCCTTCTATAGATGTTGAATTGTATTCATATGAACGGCAAGTATACGAGTTGATCAACTCAATGGCCAGTTGTGAACGAAATTCAAGGAGCGTTACAGAAAATGGATCAGAATAACTTGTAGATATTTTGTTGCTCATCGATTGATTGGCGTTTGGTTTCACTCATAGCGCTTCCAAATGCCGCATTGAAATGGTTCAAAATTGGTCGAATTTTTTATGCTCGACCATACGATGGATCGTGACTAGGGTTTGGGATTTCCCGGACTTTTTTATTTCCCGGGAAACGGGAATGAAAAAATTTGATTCCCGGGATTCCCGGGAAATATTTTTGAACAAAATTTGGTAATGAAAACCACCTAAATAAGTAATTTTTGTTAAAAAAAAAAACACTATTTCAGTACAAATGCAGTCTGTGTAGTGAGAATTCAAAGTAAAAAATATCAGAATGTTGAACATTTGATTTCACATAAATTACTCGCAGCACTGCCAAATGAATTGCATGATTCCAGCAGAAAGCACCTACTACTGGACTGTCGGAAACAAACCGTTTCATCACACTCGGCCCATTAGATATGGTGTCCACAATGTTATTTTCCAAAGACAAATAAAACTCTTCTAGTCTTATTTCTACAATTCTTCTTATTTCATCAGCATTACATCTTCCTGATATATAAACCAACCCCAGGTTATAAAATGAATTATTTCCGTTTATACATATGTTCAAATATCTCTTTTGTGATATTCTTGTCCATTCATCTAAGATGATAGTAAATCTCCTATCTTTAGAAATATTGCTCGATATTTCTTTTATCATGATATCTTTTACATGATTGTAGTAATTTAATATAATGTTCTTTACATCGCTTTCACATTTTTGCAATGCCAGGTTTTTATTATAAAAACTTTCTCGAATAAACGAAGATCTAGTTATGGTACGGATTGACTGCGGCTAATTTGGATACCATTTCAGGAAATGTTTGCCCTACCATAAAACCTTTAATGCCTATTCAGCTTACACTTTTTTCCTCGGGTACTTTGCTAATTTTAGCTGAAACGTTATTATTGTTGTTGTTTTCTTCAAGAGAAGTTGCATGACCATCAATTTTTTTTTTTTTTTGTGAACCAAATTTAGCTGTCGGAAAACCAAATTTAGATACCACCGTTAACCATTAGTCTGTTCTTTTCACATTTATTAATGAAAACGTTACTTATAAAATTATTGACCCTTAATATAAAGAAGTATTTTAAATTTAAAGTCGACTTTATTTTTAATCAAACGGTTTTGTTCATTTTGTGTATGAAAACCTTACAAAAATATTTATATTTTCAAATATTTTGATTGGTTGAAAATAAATTAACCAATCAGAATGCTCCAAAAATAAACCAAGTCAAAGTATACTGCCACCCAATATTTTAACTAAAGTCGACTTTAACTAAAATATACATTTGAAAAATTTAGATAGTAAGGTCGATTATTTGTAAGAAACAAAGCTTTTTTCATATTTCTTTTAAACATTTTACCAAGTTTTTAGGTTTTACTACTTAAATTTATTAGTTGAAATGCTCCTAATTACTTGGCAAAGATTTTATTTGTGTGTCAAATAAATGTATTCCCTTTTAAAAGGTTTTAACAATGACATTTTTGTTTTGGTATTTAAAATGTTTTTTATGACTAAAATTAAAAAATCCTATTCGAAACAAAAACAATTTAAAAAAATTTAATATTTTTAAAATTCCCGCAAACTTTTCCCGGAATTCCCGCCCGGGAATTCCCGAACCCCAAACCCTAATCGTGACGGTTGGTTGCTTAGCATTGTTTGCGAAATGCAAATTCGAACGAATTTCTTCAAATCGTGCCCGAGTAGAGTTGTTAAAACCAGTTTCCAATTATTCGATAAACCGGTTTTCTTCTTTTTTCAGGATTTTTTTAAACCGGTTTTTGAAAAAGAGCGGTTTTCGAATTATTCGAGAAACCGGTTTTTTCGTGTCGAATAATTCGACATTTTCGAATATTTATAAGGTGAAATTTTCTAATAAATTTTTTTCATTTGTTCAATAATTATGCAAAATATTTAAGTGCCTATGCATAATAATTTGAAAGCCTTATTTGTAATTGTAAGCAAATTTCATTTAATATTTAAATGGATGTAGATGAAGCCACATATCATATATCATGGAAAATGCATTTTGGAATACTGAGAAAATTTCCTTTCATTTGAGTACCCACACTTACATACATATATGTTTAAAGATTTATGTCTAAAAGAATTTATTTAAGTCCATTTGAGTTTATGCTTTTTTATGTTTTAAGACTGTTTTATAATTTAAAAGTAATTTTTTATTTGCTTTTTACATAATATTTTTATAAAATTTATTTTGTATTTCACTAATATTATTTATAAGATGTAAAAATAATATAGTCGAGAGATAAAAAAGTTTTAATTAAAATTCAAATATTATATAAAAGACAAAGAAAAATTACGAATGGCCCTAATTATTAACCAAACCTGGGTAAATACTTTCCTTGGAGAATTTTAAGTAAATATCCAAATTCTTGTATTTAAATATTTCAAGATTAAATATTATATTATTTACTTGAATTAAATTTAAGTAAATAATGAAATAATTGTAAGTACTTGAAAGTTCTAAATAAAAATATTTTTTCAATTAAATACAAAAAATGTTTATACTTAAAGTATTTGTTGGGAAGTTAAAGTATATGAATTTTCAAATAAATTTTATTTGACGGAATTTTTTCCAATATTAATACTATTTTTTCCAATATTTATATTTAACTACAATTAAAATCTCATTTAAATATTTATTTTGTTTTGAGTTTAAAATTAGTTGTTTTTACAAAATGTATTGACAACAGACATACATATAAATAGTACCCAAAGGGTATATATATTTAATCCTTTAATTCCCAGTGGAACATAGGGCCGCACCATGTAGCATGTCCGAATGGTCACTTAGGGAAAATGAAGTGACGTCTCGGGAAGTAGGCATTTTTGCTAAGTTTGCTACTGACTTTCACCAAGCCAGGCTGGTGGCTTAGCTGGCAGCCCCAGCACCAGCCTAGGAGAGCTATAGGCCAATCACTTATTCTCCCCGAAATTGAAATGATTACTGAAACCCAAAGGGTACTTTTATGTAATGGTTGCTTTCAAAAAGGAGTTGATTTTATAGCTGGTTTTACCAAATCAGACAGTTCATATACGAAAGTACAAAATTCTCGTCCCGTTAATTTTTTGTACCTTATGTAATGTCTCGGTTTGAGTAAGAAAGTTATCATTTTCTTATTGCGGACAACTGAAGAGTAGAGTGATGTCTACGAAACAATTGTATTGTCTATCATGAAAATGATCAACCCCTTTTTGAAACAACAAATAAAAATCTAATATGACAATATCATATTAGAATTTGTACTTGAGGTGAAAGAATATTCTAACTAAATATATGAAAATATAGAAAGTCCGAAAAAACAATTTTTGTATTTTTTAATGCAAAAATTAAAATAATTGTTTAAAATTATCAATTCTTTTTAAATTACTTTAAAAAAATTATAAGTATTTTCAAAAAAAAAATATATATTTTGATATAAATTTCTGGTATTTTCGAGTAAAATACGTAAATATTTTTTCAAACATTTTCGTATATAAAAATGTACAATTACTTCAGAATAATTTAAAAGACATTACTGCAAACATGTTCGCTGCAAAAAGATCTTTTTAGCGTTAGTTTTAAAAACCGGAAAATTTAGGCAAAATGTTTTATTAAATAAAAATGAAGTATTTTTTTTATTTGAAAAAAAAGCTGTGTTTTCGACTTAACTTAGAAAAACTCAGTACACGAAAACGTGTTTGAGATGAAAACTAACCCATTACTTTTTGTATGCACGTTAACTTGCAACATGGATAATTATCAACGTTGAAAACTTAACATTTATAGATGTTTGCATTACATATTATAAAGTTTTGCTGGCACACGTTCAATTATACCGCAACTATTATGATCCCAGCAAAAATAAATGGTAGTTATTCTTTGATTATCATTTCTTTCATTGCTTCCCAAGTTTCAATTTGTGTTATTTTACTGGTCTTTCGGAAGTTCTTCTAATGAACTTCCAAAAGTATCTAGGCGTACATCTTCTAAATGTAGTGATTTGGATATTAACTTAATACCTAACTTAAAAATTACTAATTTCTTTGGTTCTGAAGTTTAATTTATTACCTATTCTCTATATATTTAAAAATTATTTAAATCATATACAAAATATAATTTTCTAGTAATTCAAAATATATATCTAAGTTTTCTCAGGCTCATAAATATCAATGAAAAAAAAGTTTCGAACAGCTTTTGTTAATTTTTTTTGTTTTAAATAATCTTTTTTTTGCAGTCTTAAAATTTTATGCACTTTAAAAAGTTTGACAGTTACTGCATGAAAGTTGTTTGTGTAGTAATCAGCAATTGTCACTTTAACTAGTTTTACAGATGTTTTTCCATGGAAAAATAAAAAACAACTGGTATGAATAGAGTTGGCAACCGATTCAAGAGGTTAGTGAAGGAGTTTTAAGTTGTTATTAATATTTTAGGGTTAGTGTTTTAAAAATTCTTTTTGTTATTATTGATATAATCTTAGTTTGCAAATAAAAATCAGAAAATGTTATTTTTTGTTGATTATACCGACAAACATTTTTGAGTGTATAGCTTAAAAGATTATTTTAATGAATTTTTATAAACAAACTTTTCTTCACAATTTAAGTACAACAAAAACATATGAATATTTTACACTGTTAAAGAATACGTAAACATTGCATTTTCATTGCTTCCTTAATATAAAGCATAAGTAGTGGAAAATAGCTATATTTGAATGCTTCCGTCCTATAACAACGCAATGTTAAATTCATCGATGAAACCATCAGAAAAGAAATGAGCCCAGAACTATTTTTCCTGGGAACATTAACTCTTTATAATTTTTTTATACTTTAATCGGTTAAACGTAGATTTCCTTTAAATACTTAACGTTGATAAGTATGAACGAAAATGCAGCTAAACATGTTTTCAAATATTTAAACAAATATTTTTTTTTTTGGAAATATATTATGAAGTATTTTTATTTAAAAAAATTTTACATAATATTTTATTAAAAAAAAAGAAAAAAATTTAACCAAATATTTTCATTTAAAAAAATTCTTGCAAATCTTCACATCAAAACAAAATCCTTTATTTTCATAAATTTTATATTACCCGACTAAAAAAGATATTATATAATCATATATCACCATATATAAGCCCATATATACGTTCATATCTAATTTGATCCGAATATTGGAATATATAATTATATCAAGCGAGATAAGCATGTTATCTAACCTGATAGAATTTGATCCGAAAAATGGGTCTATCTAACTGCATCAAATTATATATTAATACATAAAATTTGATGAAGATTTTCAAAAAAAAATTTTAGTAAATATTGTTGAGATCACTTTTCATTCATATTAAATACTAATGCTTAATGTTTAGAAAAATTTTTGCTAATAAACTTGGAAATACTTGACAAAATAAAATTTTACAAAAATTTGTCAGAACAACTTTTTCTAGGTTAGAGTTTTGGTCTTTCTTATAAAATGTGTGTCTTATAAAATAAAAAAATAACTTTCAGAATTAATTTTTTTCACGGAAAAAATAACTGAACTTAAACCATATTTATTTCAACATATGTTTTTCTAATTTTTATTTTTAAATTTAAAAATTGCAATTAAACTTTATAAAATTTTGTATAATTAGATATCATGTCAGATATAATTATATATAAAATTAATACAATTTTCTATTAACTTTGTTAAGTATATATTTTGATATAAGATTGTTTATAAAACATTGTATGCCATTATATATAATTATGTATGAACTATATTTGCAGATCTCTTAATATATGGCTGGAGACCAAATCGCATATGATTATATATAACGTTATATCAAACATATTTATAAAACCAAAGTGTTAATATAAATGTATAATTGTTATATAAAGCCACGCATATAAACATTTAAATTTATATCAAATCATATAAGATTATATGAAAACTTTTTTAGTCGGGTTTTAAAAGAAATTTAAAATAAAATAGTATAAATATTTTGTTATTTTTTTTAAATATTTGTACTTAAAAATGTACTTATTTTAATATTTTTTCGGCAATTATTCTATTATTTACAACTCCATTTTTAAAAACACATTCGCTTACACCTTACATTCTTTGTAATGTCTTGGTAAGGTGTTCTTTGTCAACTTATTTATAAGGTGTACGTAATGCATTCAATGTTAACTTACATATAAGGTAAAAAAAAACTTTTTACGTACAAAGAAAATAAACAAAAACATCTAACACGTTAAAGTTGACTAACATGTACACGCATTGTTGTCAGTTTAGGGGATTTATCCCCAAATTGGGGATTTTTTTCGTCAATGGGGAAAAAAATTTCCGTTTGGGGATCCGGGGATTTATTGGGGATGACACGAAATTTTAAGGGATTTTTTGGGGATTACATATTATTGCCTTTTTATATTTTGATGTATTTAACCCTGATAATTCTAAATATTTATATATTTCTTTTAAGTATGATGATAATATTGCATGATTTTAGGCTACACAAATTTGTGTCTGGAAAGTTAATGTGCGTCCAAACCTAATTCCTTTTGGTGAAAATTTGAATTCCTTTTGGTTCCAAAATATTTAAGGTTATTCGGATGTAATATGAGTTATAAGAAGCTCTTCTTAAATTAAATATATACTTTACATGTTATTCAATTGTCAAAAATTCAATCCATCTGCTGAAATATTAAAACTTTTTTATACAGTACCATACACTCAGAAAAGTTCTGCAGTTACTACATGACAGTTATTTATGTAGTAATGCGGTTGTAGTTATTTTAACTACAATTGTAGTTAATTTACTTAGAACAAAATTTTTCAATGTTTTTGACAGTTATTTTTTTAAACAAACTACAAAAATTACTACATTGTAGTAACATTTATTTTATGCAGTTATTTTGAATTTTATTTACAAATACTTAAATTTTCAAGTGTGTATGCACACACACGAAGCAAACAGAAGTATGTGTATGAATCACTTGTTTAGAAATTTATAGTGAAAGAATATAAGTATAACATGTTTTCTCTTGTCTTAGTCATAAAACAACGCCAAAGAGTGAGCACGCGTAATACGGAAAAGGTTATATATTTTTTATTAAATTACTAAAATAATAAGGTAAGTTTTATAATATAAATTTATTTACGGGGAATGTTAAAAAAATATTGTATTTATTTTCTTCCAGTTCTTTTATATTCTCATCCCTTTCTACCTGGAGAAAAAAAAGGAAGCCAAACAACAGCATATTTCATCCCTCACAGACGGACATGTACAACAATATCTTAATAGTGAGAAAAAGTGACATTAAGTGTAAATTTTGATTTCTCAATTTTAAATTTATTATAGAATAAAATTAAGTTAATAGTGTTTACATAAATTTGTTTTTTTTTATTAAATTAATAATTAAAAAAAAAAAATTTTATTTATGTTTTTTTAACTACATTTGCAAGTTGTTTGTACAGTTTTACAATAATTTGCATATATGTTGTTTCAATTGCATTTGTAGTTGTTTTTACTACATTTGTCAGTTGATTTTTAACAGTTAAAAATGACTTCATATTGCAGTTAATTTAACTGCAAATGTAGTCTACACCTTTTTAAGTGCAAATGCAGTTATTTTAACTGTCATTTGCAGTTGATTTTACCTACATAATTCCCTGAGTGTACGCAACAAAATGTCTGAAGCTGATGAATCGAAAAATTTTGATTCTGAAATATTTAAAAAGAAAAAATTTGGCTCACATTTTGTCATGCTGTTATTTAAATTTATTTGTTCTTTTTTATAATTTGTTAGAATTACAAAATTTATTGAGTTTGAGTGTAGAAGGTACCGAAAAGAATTAAATAAATATGGTATTTTTACATTAATTTAAAAAGTTAACGAATACGAATTTTTTCCAGAAAATAAAAATTGGGGATTTTTGGGGATAGCAAATGGAAAATTGGGGATTTTTGGGGGTAACAATTTGAAAATTGGGGATAAAGTCTGAAAAAAACTGGCAACACTGTGTACAAGACACAATAGCTCAGTGGTAGAGCGTCCGACTATCATCCTGAGGGTTGCGGGATCGCGGTCGGCTTTCCCGCATTTTTTTTTTTTTTTTACATTTATTTCTTTAATTTCAAATCTATTTTTAGAAACACATTCGCTAAACGTTTCACATTCTTTGTAATGTCTAGGCAAGGCATTGCTTGCCTTCTTTGTAATCTCGGGGCAAGGGCTTGAGACATTGCCAAACAACTTCTTTGTAATGCAGAAGGGAATGCATTACATATTACATTATTTGTAAGCCAAGAGTATATAAGTAAAATTATTTTCTGCTTGATGATGAAATGATGATGAAATGATGATGATGTTGATGAAAACAAGCAGAAAATAATTTTACTTATATACTTTTACCTCTAGTTGCCACATTTTTTAACCGATTTTCATAAGTAATACCTTTCTGGAAAGGTTGTAATGTTATATTGTTTACAGCTTCATTAGTTGTTTCAAAAAGCCACCGCAAGATGGCGCTAATCTAGCATTTATTAGAAAATTGCAAAAAATTTATATTCGGGAACCTCGAAAATGATTTTTATACCCAACACCACCACGTGGATAGGGTATTATAAGTTTGTGCTGATGTTTGTAACACCAAAAAATAATGGTCGTAGACCCACCTTATAGTAAACCGAGCAGCTCAGAATTTTTTTTTATTTCGATTTAACGATGTCCATGCATTCTTGTGCGCACTCTACAGGTCGCAAATATTAAGATATTGTGATGAAATTTGGTACATCGACCTATGTCGGCCCAAGGACGAAGCCGATTTTGGCTAACACCGGTCCATGTTTAGACCTAGTGCCCATATAAGGGTCCCCCAAAATTGGCTTGGTTACACGCTGCAGGTCGCAAATATTAAGATATTTGAACGAAATTTGGTTTGCTGACTCACATGGTCCAGAGAAAAAAGCCGATAGATTCTAGATAGAATCGGTCCATATTTGGACCTATCGCCCATATGGGCTATATTTAAGATTTTCTGTTCTTTTATAATTTTATAGAAAATTTTGACACAAGTCCCATTTTAACCCATTCGAATTTCGGATCCAAACATTAGTTGGCTCTTAATCAGACTGGTGTAGGGTATTGTATAGTCGGCATGCCCGACTTTAACCTTTTTACTCGTTTTGATATGTCGTAGTGGAATTTTTTTTCCTCATGCCAAAAGCTATCGAAAAATCGATGGCACAATATCAAAAAATTTTTGTCCATAAAAATCGCCCCACTCTAATGTAGATGTCGCAGCTTGTCTGGAAACGGAAATGACAAAAAAAGAAAAACAACTCTACACATATTCTATATTTAAATTTTCAGCAAATAAATTAACTAAAGTAAAATTTCGATACAAGTTTTTTGAGATTTTTTCAGTCTACTAATATGCAGCAAAAAGTTTAGTGATTTTAGCAAGGATATTTTTCATTTGCAGTCAACTAAATGTTAGCAAAACTTTTGCTGAAGATTACTATTTTTTTGGTAAAAATCAGCTCGCTGATTTTCAGCAAACCTTTTGCTGAAATTACCAACTTTTTTAAAAGCACGCTCCTGACTAAAAATTTGCTGACACAGCAAAATTTTTTGCTGACTTTACTGACTTTTTTTTGAGTGTAGTTTCTGGCAATCGATGTATACTCATTACCAAAACTATTCCAAAAAATGTCTTCAATTCTTTTTTAGTTATCGTAAAAATAACGCCTTTTTGCTCACAATAAATCTTTATTTGACGAATGATGATCATATTTAGCAAATGATCAAAGTTACAAACAGCACTGAAAATTGCAAATATACTTGGGACTTCATTCTCTTCTTCCACAATTGGGTGTAAAACCTCTCCATATACTCTATACTCTGGTTCATCGTATATTGGTGGATTGTAACTATCCTTTACTTTTCGCCATTTGAATATAACTGATCGTTCCTCAGTAGTGTAGCATTTTGGGTCACCTTCAAGAATTGCAAAATCTTCTTCGTTTAAGTCCAATCGGGTACGTTAAGCAATTCCATAACATCATTATCTGCTAAACAAAAGCGACGTTGATTAATTCTCTTCATCTTACACTTTTATCAGCAAAACCAATTTGAAAAAATGTTAGAACACACGACTTTACGCACAAAACGCGATTGCAAACTACTTGACATAAAAGAAAAAACGAAAAAAGTAGTAATAAAGACTGCGTTCGATGAAACTAGTGCACACATTATTACTTGTAAATTTTTTTCAAATTCAAAATTTATTTTTTTGTTAATCAAGATACCTTTGCTAAATATGTACAAATCCTCATGTCAAGTATTAAAATTATTCGATACTTATTGGCTTTAATATGAGCTGTGAAATAGAAATGCGTGAAGAAATAATTCGATTATTTAATGAAATATAGTATGCAAATCCACCTAACTGCCCAGAGCTCTGACCCATTGAAAGATATTGGGCTCTGGTAAAAAGGATGATGAAGGGTACAAAACAGGTTGCTGAAAACACTAAAACATTTTCAAGAAAATAGTTTAATGGGAGAAATTTCAGAAAAAATTAAATTTTTCATTAAAAACCAATAATGTGTAATATTTTTTTATTAAATGTAAACATGAATAAGATTTCTGTTAATAAAACGTTGTTTTCTTTTGTATATGTCAACTAGTTCAAAAGTTATTTGAATTTAATCGTGCACTAATTTCATCGAAAGCAGTCTTTAGACACTCTGCAATCTATATTTAAAAATTTACAACAACAAAATCAAAAATGCAGTTATTTATGTAAAAAAGAAAAACAAAAACGCTATAAATACTCGCTTTGAGCAGAGTTAGTGGTTCACAAATTTTGAACGTTGACGACCAATGGGATATGTATGTCCCATGGATATTTTTTATGCCACTTTTGTTTAGAAATGTTGGGTCGATAAGCACGAATCCGCAAAAAAAATACAAATTTTCCAGTAGTTTAGGTTCGGTCGTCAAAGGGTTAAGAGTTTTTTTCCACTTCTTCAAGAATGCAATTATATTCTTGCTGCCATGCATTTCATTTCATCTGATATAGTTTTTATTGATACTAGGCAGAAGATTGACATTTTGTATCGAACAATTTTAGCCTTTGCGGACATGTGTAATTCAGTGATTTACCAGAGGTTGGGAGAGTTGGTACATCTTTTAATTATATGCTCGTTGTTGATACAACATCGTTATCCAGCTTTTGTATATACAGCTATGGACATATAATTGGCACAAATTTAAATTGCGCATAAATTTAAGTATTTTCCAACTAAATATATTTTAAAATGCAAGTTTTATCTCTTCTGATTATTGTTGAAAAAAATGTTTGTCTTAATAGTGCTCAAATGTTCCGTTATGTTTTGCTTATTATTTACCGTTATCATTTTTGTGTTAACAATGCTGATTTAAAGTGGACATATAAATGGCACAATTTACTTAAAATAGACAGTAGTCGTGTAGATTTAATTCAAAGCAATAAATATTTTTCGTAGTTCAAAAATAAATATAAAAATTTTTAAAATGGGATCAGGAAAACATACCATGAAGATAGCGGAAATTGCTGAGATAATGCAAATTTCTCGCAAAAAAGTCTACAATGCAATTAATTCTTGTGTTGAGGATCCCGATATATTGACTAAGGGAAAAATTCGGAAGCCAAGGCCACGAAAAACAGATGAGCGTACGGATGCAGCTATAGTACGAATGGTGAAAATTGATCCATTCAAGCCATCAAGGCAGATAGCATCGGATATTAATGAAAATTTTAACATGGAAATATCAAGCAGACTTGTCAGAAGAAGACTAAACGAGGCAAATTTGTTTGGGCGCATTTTCAGAAAAAAGCCCCTGCTCTCAAAAAAAAAAAATATTTCAAAACGACTAACCTTCGCCAGAACTTATAAGGAAAATCCCATTAGTTTTTGGAAAAACGTGTTATGGAGTGACGAAACAAAAATTAACAGGATAGGACCAAATGGCAGAATCTTTGTTCGTCGTCCTAAAGGCCAAAAGTTTAATCCTCGGTTCACTCAGAAGACGGTAAAACATGGAGTTGGCTTATAGGTCCGCTTATAACAATCAATGGAAAAATGGACAAGTTTCAGTATTTAGATATTTTAAAAAACCATATGGAAAAACCACAGGAAGCTTGGTACGCCATCCCCACAACAAAATGCCAAAAACTAGTGGAAAGTATGGGTCGCATGTGCGAAGCTGTCATCAGAAACAAACAGCACTAAATATTAACGGTAAAATATTTGTACATACCACTTACTTCTCTTTTTTTAAGATTGTGCCATTTATGTGTCCAGCTCATTTCAATGGGTTTTTTTTTTTCATAATGATAAGTTTTTATTTACATTAATGAATTTCAATTAAAGTTTATAGCAATATTAAATGTGCATAATAAATATTTGGAAAACAACAAAAACTTGTTGGATGTTAATAGTATTTGCAATATAGTAGCTTAAGAATTCATGGTAAAATGTGCCATTTATATGTCCATAGCTGTATTTATATTTATTTTATAATTTGAAAGCTTTATATTTGTAAATTTTAAAAAAGTATATTGTTATAATAAATCGGCAATAAATTCACTTTGCAAAGGTTTAACTATGAAGTTTATGTTTATGCGTCTGTACTCTTCAACCGCTAAAATTTACCGAGAGTGTGTACAGTTCTGAACAAGAATTTTTCAAGTATACCTACTAATTTTTTTTTTAGTTTTTAAGACAGAATAATTTGGATCACGGGCAAGACATGGTACAAACAGCTATTGAATTTCTTGAATTTTATTATTGTGATCCTCAGTCTTATTAATAGTCTTACGACAGTCACAACTCGTCACAAGTAGAATAATCCAGTCAATGTATCAAAGAGCCTTACGTCTGGCTAATTCAGGCTTTACACTGTGCTATATATTAAAATACCTATTCATAATAATTTGAAAACTTTATAACACGTTTATAGAATGAATTTTGTATGGAAATTTTAGTACTAAAATATAGTAGTACTAACGGGAGAAATAACTTATCTAAGACTGAATAAGTTCAATGAATTTAATAAATAAAACAAAAAACAAATAGCTAAACACGGTTGGAAGTACATACCGCATTTGGTTTTGTTTTGGCGGCTAACATTTCAGATGATTTATCACCATCTCTGCCTAAAACTGATTTGCAGGATTTGTAATTTTCATCTAATGGTAAAAATTTGGCATCCACTGTTGATGATGTTGTTACATTGTTTGTGGGACCACCATTACGTTCCAGTGTATTAAAACGAACAGTTTCATCTACATAACAATGCGAAGTTGTCGGAGCAAAGTAGGTACCTTTTGTTGAGCTAATTATATTAGCTCTAGGTATACGCTTATCAATATTTGCCAAGCGTTCGTAAAAAGCATGTCCCTAAAATTTAAATTAGTTATCGATAACATAAATTAAGAATAGTGGTAAATAATTTGGTCAATTACCTGTGTAGTAGAGTCTTGGCCCTTGCACTGTAAAATCTTTTGCTGTTGTTGTATATCCATCATGGGCTCGCCCATATCAATAATAAAATCACCACCATCACTAGCTGTAAGTGCTGATGGTGATGAAGTATTAGTCGCCATATTATCACTATCTGTAGCTAAATCACCACCGTGATTTGTGGAGTTATTCTCTTTTGTTTCCGTAGTAGCAACTGTAGCTGCCGACGATGCAGCTTTTGAAGCGGCGTTACGTCGTTGCTCTTTCTTACTAGCTTTGCTAGTATTTGTCGCAAATGTTCCTCCTACTCCTGCTTCGTGCTGCGTGAAACCTAGTTCGTTAGCAACACCACTAACACTTAATTGATGTGTTACATTAACATTACTTGGCAAACTGCCACCTTCACGTTGCCGTGACGATACCGATGACGAATATTTCTTTTGTCGTGAATTGTGGTTTTGTCTTCGTGTACGCTGATTGCCAGCAATTCCACTACCAAAGTTTTGATCACAATCTAATTGTGATTCGTGTAATCCAATTTCAAAGAGATCTTGCAGGGATCCGCCCTGCTTATGATGATGATGATGATGTGAACGATTATGATTATGGCTATGCGAGTGATAGTGGGAGTTCTGATAATGATGATAACTGTTGGACGTTATTGAATTGGACAAATTGCGTGGTCCACGTGATGTTATTGCACGAAATGGATATGATTGATCTTCATTTTCAGCTTTTTCGAGTAATTGCTATAAAAAAATATAATATTGAATTAAAATTTGTAATAAAACAAACAAACCAAATAATAAAGTCCAAATTAATATGAACGCAAACGTAACGTGACGTATCTCCTTATGGAAAACCTAATAATTTAAAAGAGTATAGCTGACAGTTTATTTCTTTTTTACTCATTATCTTAGATTGAATCAGCTGATTCGTCACGTCACGTTTACGTGCGAGTAACGAAGCCTTAGTAATAATAATATATAGTGCCTCCAATTTGATTAGTGTATTACTAGGTTAATCGTCTCTTTCGGTTAATATCGAAACAAATAATTTTAAACTCAAATAACACAGTACAACAAAATAAGAAAAATTTTATGCATCGGGATTGCGACACATCATTTCTAATAGACTTTGGGACACAGATCACGAATATGGCCCTATATTTTAAGAAATATTTGCAAAAACCTTTTTGGAGGAAAATTAAATTTTTTAATAAACTTTTTGCAAAAAAAAAATAAAATTGAAAGGTAATGCGATATTTTTTGCAACATTTTAAAATGATGAAATATGCCCTTTAATTTGATATATTGCACGTTTTGACAGCTGCGAAATATTCCCTATATATGCATTTAAAATTGAAATTTCTCTTTTTTTCACGAATTCGTTAATAAATAATCTGCGATGAAAGGAATATCTAATATTTGAATTTGTACCTTTAGTAAACATCTCATGTTACTTTATTTATCAAAAAAAAATTCGCATTTCCTTTATTAATTTTAAGTTAATATTGACTAAACCTGAAAAAGACTGACTTTTTTAATACCTAAAATTTAAGGAGTCTGTGACAAATCTTAAAATATAAAACCCAGATAAAACCATTCAGAAATATAAAACATATATTTTCTAATCACTTTCAACCAAGTTTTAGATAATTGAAGTGCTAATTACGAAAAAATAACGATTTTAAAATATACCCTACGGGGAATGTGGGGTCAATTGCCCTCCAGGGACCTATCCCGTGACCGGTCAACCGAAGGCATATTACTAAATTAGTACAAATATGTACAAAAGGGCATGAATTAATTTTCTAAGTATTTTCCGATCCGTTACTTTCACTGTTGCTTTTAAAAAACGTGACCGATACCGAAATAAAAAATAAAATTCGCGGCATATTTTTTAAAATATTTTTTTTATTTATTTTACTCTTTTATTTATTTTGAACTTTATTTTTTACGATTTGCTTATTTTAGCTCTTATTTTATAATTTTTTGCTAAAAAATTTTAAGTTTTGTATTTTCAACATTTTTTAATGTTAAAGCTGTATTAGTTTTAACAATTGGTAGGTATTTCATTTAATTTTCTTTTTAACTTAAGGGCAATTTTTTAAATTTTTATTTATATTATCAGAGTTTTTGAGGTAATTTTCTAATTTTTAATTGATTTTTTAATTTAATTATGGCCAACGCAAAAAACGAGTCAACTGCCATTAAAGGACCTATCCCGTGAACGGTCAATCGGGGGCATACTGAAGGCACTTCCACTATATTTGTGTGTGTGTTAGTGTTGTTTTCTTTTCTATTTTTTTCTTTTCCATTTTTTTTATTTGCTTGTAGTGTTTTTTTCTTTTTCTTTTTTATTTGAACAGAAACGAAAAATATATAACTTTACCACCAGCCAGCCATCACGCATAAGCAGCATTAGCTCAGACGGTAGAGCGTTTGCCTTACAAGCAGGGGGTTGTGTTATCGAGCCCTACTTCGACTTCAAGTAGATTATTTTTAATTCTTAATTCTTTATTAGTTTATTTGAAAAGCTATTTTTAGACACACCACATTACTGCCACAAGGTGTCTAAAATGTGGCAATTGGTCATTTCCAATGACAACGGCATGTTAAAGTGATATGTCTCTTTCAAAGAAAAAGACCGATCAGCGACCGGTCTCCGCCCCCTTGGGACCTATCCTGCGTGTCATCTGGGACCGGTCCCTTTCCCCGTAGGGTATGTACATGTTCAAAAATGTACTTTATTTCCTTTTGGCATGGTAAATTTATATAAAATTTATTTGAAATAAAAAAGATGTAAAATCAGGGACGTAACAGTTATAACTTTTATTAAAAAAACTGATTGTTTTACAATTATTTCTTGTTTGAATATTTTTAATTTTCTGTTTAATTGCTCTGTTTGATTTTTATTTTTAATTCAAACAAAAACAATCCAAACAAGATTTTTATTTTTTAAAAAATAATAAAAGTTATTTTGTGATTTTTTTTCTTTATCAAAAAATAACCCAAGAAACATTTTTACGGACTCTCCGGCACATACGGAATCATGAATCCGGCTTTTACGACACATTACCGGTCCGTAATACACGTATCCGTCAAAGCTTGTACGTATACGGAACATTAACGGACCGTGTAATCGGATTTTCGAACACAATACGTTTTAACTCCGTTTCCGTACCGTAAAATACGGACTGAGTTGATTTTAATTTGTGTTCAAAATAAAAACAATTAAATTAAAAAACAAATATGAATCTCAACCCTTCAGTCGGTATAAAAGTATTTTTGTGGCGAGAAATTAGTCGCGATGGCGGGAATATATGCAGCACATCATCAACCAAATAACTTCAAGTCGCATAGATACATTAGATGGTAAGATTTATGAAATTTAGTGCATGTTTCACAATGGTTTTCGTAAGATGGTTTGTTTTTGTAACAAAAGCTCTGTTTCACGTACATTAACGCGTCTACCCAATTTTTCCAAAAAGCGTTTCCATTGTCAAAATTATGCGTAATTTTTTTTTTTTTTTTAAAGAGAATCAACACTCAGGAAATTCTTCCTACTAATTAACGTGTTGCTTCCTTTGGAAATGGGATAGAGAAGAAGTGAAATTGTTGTTGTTTCGAGTAAATTGGGAACCCGCGGTAACGACGTGGAACAAGCCTAAAGTGTGCGAATTTGAATCGTATGCAAAATACCATTTTAAATACAATCAGTTAAACCATAGCTAATTTATTTTTCCCTTTGCATGTAGATGATCGATTTTATTATGGGTCCCTATCGCGTATTGATTCGCTGGATAGAGCTAAACTGATGAGCGGGATGTACTAATATATATTGTAAATAATTAATATCGTTATCAATAAATTTATAAAAAAGCATAAAAATTACTACTCAACATTAGTAAACATATGATCAATTTAGGTAGATATATAAGTCCGGAGTTACTCCGTTTATACATGACATAACGGTCCGTAAATGGTCCGCCATTGACGGACTTTCAACGGACCTGTCCGTTTTTTACACGACGTAACGGTCCGTAAACGGTCCGTCATTGACGGACTTTCAACGAACTTGTCCGTTTTTCACACGACACAACGGTCCGTCATTGACGGACTTTCAACGGATTCGAATCAGTTTCGATGATCCTTAAGTTCCGTTTTCTGGTCCGTATACGGATCCAGAAAACGGTACGTAAATGGAGTTGGATTCCGTTTATGAAGGACCGAAAACGGTGCGTAAACGGAACGACTTGTTTGTTGGGTAACAATTAAGAATATAAATAAATCAAAATCCATAGAACCAACGACTTCAACAATTATAATATCCTGATGACAGTGTTAATAAAAGATTGAACAGTGATTTAAAGTGAGTAAATATGTATATTCCAGCAACTTCCGGCATTCAATTTAGGTCAATTTTTAATTTTTATTTTATTATCAAATAAAAAAGTTAGTGCTTAATTTTTTCGAAAAAATCATTCTGTAACTTTTATAAAAAGTTTCAAAATAAAAATCAAAAAACAACAGAAATTTATAGAGTAAAATATAAAAATTGAAAAAATTAAAATCTTTGCCAAATTTTGTGATTTTTTTGTGCAATATGATTTTTAAAATATAGTGCATTATTGAAACATTATATTAAAAAAATTTGGGTGGTGACTTTATAAGAAATATAACAGTTATTTTCGGTCTCTGAGTAAAATGTGAATTTCAGATTGAATTTTGTGCAAATGTTGATGCAAAAGTTGTGATTATTTTGATAAAAAGAATTTAGTGGAATATGAATTTACGTCATATGTATGTAAAGATTTTGCAAATCCGAAACGCCGAAAACGAAAACTGAAACTGAAAAACGTTTTTGTTCGTCACCGTTTCGTTTCTATTTCGTTTCGGTGGGGAGCGTTGCGGCATAAAACAGAAACTGAAACGAAATTAGTGCGTTCTATTACTTTAGTTGTAATTTTGAAGTGGATAAGAACATGAAAACTATGAAAATACAAAGTGTTATTGAAACTCAAGAAACAAAATTATTATAAATTAACTACACTCATAGAAATAAATCTGTAAAATCAGAAAATTTTGCAAAATTTTAGTAAACTAAAAATAGAAAAAATTAACTCATATATCTATAAAAATTTTGTTATTTTTAACCCACATTATCCTAGCGTCGTCATATGACGACATGAAAATGCCTCCTTTTGAATGTACATAATACCGTTACTTTAAACATGGAAGGGGACTTCAGTTAAGAGTTTTGTAAACAAACAATATCAAATTTTTATTCTGTGTTTATTTTTTCCACTTTGGTTTTTGCTTCTGGACACAGTAAATGACCGAAAATCACAAAAATTCCAAAACTGCAAAAATTATGATTTCTTTCAATAAAGAAGGAAAAAATTTAAATTTATTACATTCCCAGCTAAAAATCGACATAATATGAATACATATAGGTTAAATGTATGTTCATGCATGCTCATAAACATGCATTCATGTCCATACATGGATACATAAATCTCCAAACATGCATCATATATGTCCACACATGTGCATTAACGAAATTTGAGGTAATATCTACATGTATGATCATATATGTCGATTTTTAGCTGGGTTAATATATTTTTTTGGTTTGGTTTTTCTAAAAGCAAACTAAATTTGCTCCATATTGGTAAAACTACAATGTTCTAATCGCAATTTGGAAAAATTATATACAGTGGGTGTAAGCCAAACTGGGACAAAGCATAATTGTTTTATTAACTTAAAAAAGCTAATAAAATAAAAAAAAAAAAAAAATACAACTTATATTTTTTGTTTACATTAGGGAATTTTAATACATTTTTATTGATATAAAGAAAAATTAAATCTATTAAGCAGAACTATTGAAAATTTGATAATTAACAATAAAACGATTAAAAACATAAGCAAACCAAACTGGGACAACATATTTTAAGATTAAAGATCACACAATCCAACAAATTTCAATACTTTGTGTTCATTCCTTTGTTTAAAATCACCATCCTTAGACGAGTCTGCATTGATTGTACCAATTTTTTACAATATTCAGGACAGATATTTTGCCATTCTTCGAGCAAAGCCTTTTTAAGATCTCCTTTATTGGAAATGGTGTGATTTTTTAGTCGTCGTCCCAAATATTCCCATAAATTCTCGATTGGATTAATGGCTCTGAGGAGGAGTTTCCATGACATGTAAGCTTTGTGCTTGGGGTCGTTGTCTTGGTAAAAATACCAATCGGTCCCAAGACTAAGTTTTTCAACCGATCTCCCCAAATTTTCTTTTAAAATATTTAGGTAAACTTTCTGATCCATAACTTCATCAATAAAATGGAGAACCCCAGGTCCTGCTGCGGAAAAAGAGCCCCACACCATCACTGAACCTCCTCCATGTTTAATTGTTGGTTTTAGATTTTTCGACAACAGCTCTTCATTGGGCTTTCTCCACACGTAGGGTCTTCCATCCGACCCGAAAAGATTATACTTGCTCTCGTCTGTGAATAAAACCTTTTCCCAGAACGAAAATTCTCGATGCCTGTGGTCTTTAGCGAACTGCAAACGTTTTTTCTTATTAGCCTTACTAATGAAAGGTTTCTTTCTGCATCTTCTTCCTCCCAAATTTTCTTTTCGTAACATATTTCTGATGGTGGAAACACAGGCTCTTTTTCCTAAATCTGTCTCAGCAATTTCCGCCAACTTTGGAGCACTTAGAAAGGGGTTATTTTTGATTTTTCTTACCAAATAGCGTTCATCAGCTTCAGAAAATATTTTATTTGTTGCTTTTTTTTGGCCTATTTTCAACATCTTGAAAGGTTTTGTAGCGTTTAACGATATTATGAACAGTGGAGTGGCTTCTGTTTACCAGTTTTCCAATCTCTCTTATGGTTTTTCCACTTTTATGGTGTCTTATTATAAGCTCACGAATGTCGATTGAAGTTTGTCCCCGTTGTCGACCCATTATAAATATTTAAATTCACGGTTTAATTTAATTTTCAAAATTTTTCAAACTTCTGATTGGCAGTATTATTTTTGACAAATTTTTTTGACAGAAAATACAAACAAAATATGATTTTTTTTTAATTTTAACTTAGTGTCCCAGTTTGGTTTGCGCTTAATTTTTTTTTAACTTTTTTACCTTAATGGTGATTTTTTGTACTTCTACTTAATGAATATATTTTTTGATTATACCAGTAAAAAGCCGACAAAATGCGCTACAGAACACTAGAAAAAAATTGATACAAATAACTTTCAAATTTCTTTTTTCTTTAATTACCCAAGTAAAAAAAATTGATATGGAGCCATATGAAATTATATTTAATTATATATAATCTTTTATGTAATTAGATATAATTATATCCGAAAAATGAGAACGTCTTATTGTATCATATTGTATCGAATTGTATACAATTGTATACAATTTGGTACAATTTGATACAATTTAATGCAATTCGATACAATTGTATCCGAATTTTGTCCTCATCCAATTACATCAAATTATATCTTTTTGTATAAAATTATATAAAATGTTATAAAAGTGGACATAGTTTGATACAATTATATCTAAATATTAACCTTATACTTTACATAGGACCATATCTAACAATATACATACAAAAATAATTTTTTTAAATAAAAAAAAATTTTCAATTGCTTGTAATTGTAATTGTTCTTTTTTGAATTGCAATTACAAATAATCGGTCTGATTACAAGTGTCGAATTTGTAGTCGAAATTTTCGACTCCGTATAAAATGATTTTGTATATAATGGAAATTATAAAGAAATGAAACTCTGATGCTGGATTTTTTTAAATCTGAGTGCTATGGTAAATCCAATTGAAAAATTGTTCAAAAGTTGCGTTTTTAGTGAATTTTCAGCAAATTCGACTTAGTTTCGACTACGACTACGAACCTCGTAATAAGGCCGAATATGTAATTATAGATGAGTTTTTTTTTTCAATTACAATTACATGTAATTGTGTAATTGCATGTGTAATTAATTACAAAATGTAATGATTAACCTCAGGCCTGCTGGAGATCTTATAATTTCGATAAATCTTCCATTACTTTTATCCAGATTTATCAAGACAGTGCAATAAACATGAAAAAAAATTCTTTTAATTTAGTAATTTTAAAATAAAGTTAACAACACTGAAATTTTAAAGTTAATAGGATTATGATATACAACCAAGATATAAGAAATCAGTCAAGTGTACGTTATAGTATAGAGAATTTCGTATTAAAGGCAATTTTTACTCATGCTCAAAAAAAAAACCAAAAAAAAAAAAAACAAATTACTCACGCACGAGCATTTCGTTTTTTACAGTAAAAATTACTAAAAACATATGATGCAAAAAATAAACTCACACACGAATCAATCACGGGTTATTCTTACTCACGCTCACGCACGAATCACTTAAGTATAGTAATTATTACTCACGATCACATGTGAATAACGTGACTCACGAACATTTCGTGTCACGCGCCAATCCCTAGTAATTACTAAATCTAAAACTAGTTCAAAATCATTGATAACATGGAACCAAATATAATACAATACGGTTTTATATGGACCTTATATATTTTTATATAAAATCACTTTGAAAAAATTGCCTATGTGGGATGATATATCATTATAGATGATTTTATAAAGAATGTTATAAGTTATATATGGGTTCATATTCGTCAATATATAATCATAACTAACACAAATTATAAAAGATTTCTTATATGGATCCACATAGTTTTATATTATTATGTATAGTGTCATACTAAATTATATATAAACGTATATGTAATTATATCTTTTATATATTACTTTGTGTACTTATATATAGCACATACACTTATATGTAGGCCAGTATGTAATAATATAAAATCTCATATGTCTCAATATTAAAACCTTTGAGGCAAAAATATTTAATATATGACTATATAAAAGTCTATATGCTTCAATTTAAAAGCATATGTGGCCATATCTAACTATAAGTTACTATATGTAATTACATAAAATAATATATGATTATATCAAAACTTTTTTACTCGGGATATTAAAACCTTTGAGGAAAAAATATCTAACATATGACTATATAAAAGTATATCTGCTTGAATTTAAAAGCATATGTGGCCATATGTAACTATAAGTTACTATATCCAATTACATAAAATAATATATGATTATATCAAAACTTTTTTACTCGGGTATAAATTTACCTACACTCATAGAAATAAATCCGTAAAAATAGCAGAAAAAGTTACTAAAAATTAGTTAAAAATGATGCTGCAGAAAAAACTGCTAAAATTAGCAGATTTTTTTACTAAATACTAGTAAAATGAGAACAGCAAAATTAAAACTGCTAAATTTACAGAATTTTAGTTATATTTAGACTAACTTTTAGTTAATTGAAAATAGCAAATTGTACTGTAAAATCTGCAGAAAATTTTGCTAAATATTTGTAGACTAAAAATAGCAAAAATAAACTGTTAAATCTACAAAATTTTTGCTATTTTTAAGCTAAATTTAGTTGAATGCAAATAGCAGTCTATTCTGCTAAAATCAGCAGAAATATTTGCTAAAAAATTGTAAACTGCTGTATATTTAACAGTTTTAGTTTTGCTGTTCCTATATTACTAATATATAGCAAAAATAATCTGCTAATTTAGCAGTTTTTTTCTGCAGCATCATTTTTAACTAATTTTTAGTAGTTTTTACTAAATTTTCTACGGACTTTTTTCTATTAGTGTATACTTTGTCCCAGTTTGGCTTACACCCACTGTAATTCAATGAATTTGGGTGTCGTCATATGACGACGCTAGGAGAATATGTGTACAAAATGTACAAAATTTTTATGTTTTTTTTTTTAATATAGTCATTTTGGGCTGTCTTTGACATGGTTTGGAGCTTCGTACCTTACCTCAGTATGGAATCTACCAAGATCGACAGCAAAATAGCCTTAAACTACCCCTAGTAGATACTATACGTTATGGTCGAATAGAACACTTCCTAAAAAGAAGCCACAACGATAAACAAAGACAATGTCGGGGCCTCGATATAAAATCGACAGGTCGGGCAGAGTGTTCCAAATGCGATGCTGAATCTTCTTTTTAAATATGCCACTTACGAGTTATTTTTATTATTTTCTCTCACTATTCAATAAAATAATGTTAGTTTATTTAAGAAATTGAGGTATATTTGAATTTATTTTGATAAATAATGCTAATTTTCTATACCTTTTTCTTAAAAAAATTTTGGAATTTTTTGTAACAATTGTACACATATTCTCCTACACTCAAAAAAAAAGTCAGTAAAGTCAGCAAAAAATGTTGCTGTGTCAGCAAATTTTTAGTCAGGAGCGTGCTTGCAAAAAAGTTGGTAATTTCAGCAAAAGGTTTGCTGAAAATCAGAGAGCTGATTTTTACCAAAAAAATAGTAATCTTCAGCATAAGTTTTGCTAACACTTAGTCGACTGCAAATGAAAAAAAGCCTTGCTAAAATCACTACACTTTTTGCTGAATATTAGTAGACTGAAAAAAACTGAAAAAACTTGTAGCGAAATTTTACTTTAGTTAATTTATTTGCTGAAAATTTAAATATAGAATATGCACAGAACCAATTTTGTTCATAACTGGTATGAATTGCTTTTATTGATATTTTTTCATAATATGTATGAAAAAATTCCTACAATTTAGGAATATTTTAATTTTCGTACAAATTTAAAAAATATAAAGAATCAAGTTGCTTTGAAAATAGAAATGTAAAATAAATTTGTCACAGAAGAAATATAAAAACAAACAAATATGCAAGTTAAAATAAAAATGGAAATTAATTATACGGAATATCTGCTTCTTGGATACTAAACAAGATCAATCAAGAAGACGGGTTAAAAATTAAAACAGTGAAGGTAAGTTGACAATCATAAATATAAAAGCCAAACTTAAAATCGTTATTATGTGTTTTTCAGATCGCACCTGTATTCCCGCTATCAGTCATCATAATAATATAACGGAGAATGCCCTATGTCCGTATTTATTTACTTTGTAAAAATATAAATTTTGAAGCAAAATCCCTTCTAGTCCCAAAGAGCACAAATATATTAGCTACCCAAATACTCAACTGAATGCTGCAGATACAAATGATGCACTTATTGTAACAATATTAATTTCAGTGACATGTAAATTTCGATTATTGAATGTAAATTAATGTTCTTGCTTATATTAAAGTCCTATTTTATTATGTTCAACCCCAAAATTAATTTCTTCATTCAAACCGCTAGAAAAAGCTCGTACATTAACTGAAATGCATTTCCTACATTTCAATTTATGAATTTTAAGAAGCATATTTTAAAAAGAAGTCATGTTGAGGTTCATACTATGTATGAACGAATTCATACGATTAATAAAAAAGTTTTGGGAAAAAAAATACATGTTCAATTCATACAGTGTATGAAAAAATTCATTACATATATGAATTATTTTTTTGTGTGTGTGTAGAGTTGTTTTTCTTTTTTTTTTTGTTATTTCCGTTTCCACGTGTCGTCCACGCTATGAATGCGGTTATCAGCACAATTCTTGTAGCAAAATAAATTAGTAAAACATTAGTTCAAAATTAGTTTAGTGCTAAAAAAATATAACTAAAATTTTTGCTGAAAACGGAATTTCAGCAAAAAAAATTGCTGAAAACTAGTACACTTGATATACAAGACGTTTTACTAATTTTTCTACTAACTTATTTTTTTGAGTGTAGCGTCGTCATATGACGACAGGCAATAACTAAAGATCTATATAAGACAAAATAATTTCAACTTCAGTTTTGTGTTCCTAGGGCCCTCATAGCAAATCATGTAAGTTTCAAACAAGTGGCACAATTATTTCTTAATTCAGGAGAATATGGGTTAAGCTAAATTTAGTTGAATGCAAATATAGCGGTCTATCCCGCTCAAGTCCGCAAAAATATTTGCTAAAAAAATTGTAAACTGCTGTTTTCAATAGGCTCGATTTTTATTTGCATTTAAAAATAAAATCGAAAAAAAAATTTCGAAAATTTTTTTTTAATTTTTTCTTGATTTTTTAGGCTACTAAGTATTCAGCAAAAAAAAAATATTTTTGCAAAGAGCTAGCACCGAAAAAAACCTACTTGAAGTTGTTTTCGTTTCGTTGACATTTCGTTAGTTTTTCGTTGCTGATTGGCGCCGTTACGTTCCTAAATTTCGGCGCCGATTTCGGCAACGAACTTTTTTTCGGCGCAAATGTATGGAATTTCGTTTTCGGCGCCGATTACGGTGTATGCGGAAACCCGCCTTAAGCGATTTTATTAGATTTGCAAAATAGAAAAATAAGTGAAGTTTTCACTTCCATTGCAATTATATTCTACACTCATAAAAAAAAGTTAGTACAAAAGTCTGTTAAACGCGTTCTGATTTTATTGAACTAATTTTTCTGTTATTTTGTGTTAAAATTTAGGATTGAACTAATATTTATTGTAAATCTAATTTAGCATTACAACTACTTTCAGCCGTATTTGAACTAATTTTGCATGCTAATTTTTAGTAATTTGTGTTTAACTTTACAAATTTTTCAGCTAATTAATTTAAAACACGATTATTTTCTAATTATTATATTTTTGTGTCTCTGCTATCAATATCACATAGAGATGGCGCTATATTTTAATTTTTTTTTATTATAAGATCGTAAAATAGTTTGTATCTCGGAAACTAAGCGAGATAGAGCAAAATGGACAAAAATTCGTCACTCTGTACCTATAAAGTAACCCTTATTAGACACATATACTCCCAATAATAAATATGAGCCCGTCCAGGGTCAGATCCCGGAAGTCGAAATTTTAAGCGACATTTCAACAGAAATTTGTAGTTAAATCAGGTAAAATTTCTGCTGAATTGAGCTCAAATTTCCTAGCTAATTTAACTGAAATTGTCCGTATATTTAGCAGTATGTAAAATTTAGCTTACCTAAATTTAGCAGACCATGATTTTTAACATCATTGAAAATTCTGCTGGCGCAAATTCAGGTACTATTTCCTGTTATTTTAGCAGAATTTTGAACTATTTGCACGGGCTTTTTTTATGAGTGTACGGTTGACTTTAAATTTAATTATTTCTTAAGCTGTACGCTATTATTTAACAATTTTTTTTTTAAATACAGTCTTAATTAATGTGAAGAAAAGGAATTTGAAATCAAAACTTAAAAAAAATTAAGTGACTTTTAAGTAATTCGCGTTTTTTTTTTAATTATGCAAAAAATATATATTTTAGTTAAAATTTCCAAATTTTCCGAAAAGATGTAAAAATTCAACTTGTTTTTCCTTGTATGCGCAAATTTCTCAAATCTGATCTTTATTTTAATGAAGATTATGAATCAGCGATCGAAATTTAAAAAAAAATTGTGGTTTTTAAATTATTCGCGGTTTTTGCAAATTCAAATGAACTCAAGTTTTTTAAAGTATTTTCCTAATTACTTTAAAATTTACTTTTTGTAATATTTCGCTATTATTTAGCTTGCTATAATTTTATTGCTACCAAAAACCCTATCTCACATAATAGGACATTCATCAGATATATATTAATGCAAAAAAGAAATTTTCATAGTCGTAAATATAAGACTATGATCAAAATTGAATATTTTTTGGTTTAAATTTTCAAATCCTCGACTCCGATTTCAATTTTGATTTCATATTCGTAATGTACACCAACAAATATATTAGAATTGATATGTCGCGATCGTAATAATTATATTTAATTTTTGTCATTTTTTCCGTTATTTTTAATTAATTAAAAATAATAGAACAAGTACAACCTCGAAACTTCAATTGCGATGTGCTAGATCTAAACAAAACTTTTTTGGTAATTTTTTTATCAGACCACATTTTTTCTCAAAGTGGCATATTTTTAGGGTTGTGGAGCGTGAAAATTCCAACTTTTTGTTTTTTTGGACCAGTCTAATGTTCATATATAGTTTATGTATGGCGCTCCAAAAAAAGTTGTAATTCTCACGCTACACAATCCTACCAATATTCCATTATGAAAATAAATATGGTCAGCAAAAATAAATCTCTAAAAAAAAATCGTTTAGAGGTCGCAGATTTGTAACAAATTTGTAACTACCCAGCAAAAAATTTTCAAAATAGGGAATCGAGTTGGGAATCAGGTATTTTTGGTAGAACGCCTTCCCAATTGGATTACCAACTTGTTTCTTTTAACAAGGCGTGAGACTAAATGCAATCGATTCTTTGGAATCGCAATGGTAGCCACTTACTATTTTTCTTACAGAACACCTTTGATTTCTAGTAAAAGAAGGTGTTCTAATAATAAAAAGAATAAGCGAGTTTCTAAAAATAGATATTCTCAAAATAGAATTTACGAATTAAATTTTAAAATAAATAAAAAAAAAACTTACACATGTGTTTCGTTGGGATTTGATCCCTGGCTTTCTGCGTGTCAGGCGGATACTCTTCCACTGAGCCACCGTCTTGGATGATAATTTATAGCTTAAATCAGATTTTATTTTTTTATAATTACTTTATACTTTTTAGCACAAGCTTGTTTTTTTGATAAAAGAGGTAGTTCTTTAGAATTTATATATAAGACCTTACAATACACCTTGCAAATTACAGAAAAGGGAAGCGAATATTAAAATCGCTTTATGGTTATGGTTAAACTAATAGAATTCGACTTATACTAAATTAGACAAATACTAAATAGCATATCAGGTTCAGTGTATATTTATTATATTAGCTGTACTTCCACTCTTACTTATCAACATTAAATAAATAAAATATAATATAATAAAATAAATTAAATTAAATAAATTAAACTAAATAAAATGAAATAAATTAAATAAATAAATTAAATAAATAAATTAAATAAATCAAATAAAATAAATAAATTAAATAAATTTTAATGAATTAAATAAATTAAATAAATCAAATAAATTCAATAAATTAAATAAATTAGATAAATTAAATAAATTAAAAGAAAAAATTAAATTAAATAAAATAAATTAAATAAATTAAATAAATTAAATAAATTAAATAAATTAAATAAATTAAATGAATTATATAAATTAAATAAATTAAATAAATCAAATAAATCAAATAAATTAAATAAATTAAACAAATTAAATAAATTAAATAAATTAAATAAGTTAATAAATTAAATAAATTAAATAATTATTATTAAATAATTTATTAAATAAATTATTAAATAAATTATTAAATAATTTATTAAATAAATTAAATAATTTTTATTAAATAAATTAAATACATTAAATAAATAGATTAAATAAATTAAATAAATAAATGAATAAATAAATAAATAAATAAATAAATAAATAAATAAATAAATAAATAACAACAAAATTTCAATTGTCCTAACAACAATATCTGAATGTTTTTATGTGGAAATTTCGAAAGGAAAAGTTCCCAGAATCAGGGTTTTTCGATAGAAAAGGTTCCCAAAACCTTAAAATTGTATATAAACCATTTTTAATGGAAAAAGTAGTCAGAATGTGAACGTGTTTCTATGGCAGAAATAAATCAGATATTAGCAAAGAGAAAACATATTTGTTCTGACGGCACAATTTGTACACTCACTAAAGTTTGTCGGTAGAATCTACTGAAAATGTCAGTTAAAACAAAGATATATGCAGTTAAAAAGGCGACAAAGGTATTTACATTTAAAATAACTAAAAATTGTGTTATTTTTACCTCCTGAAAAATAACTAACAAATGCATTAAAAATAAATACCAATGTCGTAAAATTAACTGAGAAATTTTTACTACAAAAATTTCAAAACAACTGACGAAATCGGTAAAAACTGCTGTTTTTTATAGTCAAATGTTTTTGTTTATAAAAGTTATATTTTAATAAAAAAAATATTTTTTTTCTTTCGATTACAAAAATATCACAAAAAAATATTACAAAAACTCGAAGTAAAAATTCCAAACCGTTCTCCAGTTTTTATGCTTTTATGCATTGGAGATACAATACAAGTTTCTGATTTTTATTTGCAAACTAGAAATATATCAATATTAACAAATACAAACTAAACAAGAATTTTTAAATAAAAAAAATCAACGACATTTTTTATTTTTTAATTAACTACCAAAAATAACTGTTTGCTGTAAAATTACTGTTTTGGTAGTTGTTTATTATGATATTAAAAATAACTACTTTAAAAAACTGTTACAAAATTACAGTATTTTTCGTTAGTTGTTATCTTAAATAACCGTCATAAAAGTTGTTTTGAATTTTTCTGTAGAAAAACAACTGTAATTTCCGTTAAAAATAACAACTACTGATTACTATACAAACAACTGTCAAACTTTTTTGAGTGTAGCCAATGGATTGGTTCGGTGTACTAGTGGAATATTTCGTTTGTATCTATCAGAAAATTAGTTTTTAGAATGTAATTTCCCTACGGGAAATTTTAACAAACTGTCACCGAACTGGCCCCTTTATATAAAATAGACTGGTCACTTTTACATGGCGTTGTCATAGGACCCCTTGTGACATGTCACAAGACAAATCCTAGGACAGGTTACTGAACTCTCATAAAAAAACAAAGTCACAAGGGGTCAATTTCCCCCTCCTATGACAACGCCATGTAAAAGTG
Source organism: Leucophora obtusa (assembly GCA_949987735.1). Lineage (NCBI taxonomy): Eukaryota > Metazoa > Arthropoda > Insecta > Diptera > Anthomyiidae > Leucophora > Leucophora obtusa. Next base: position 34,044,173 of record OX465297.1, on the reverse strand, counting down.
ACCAGTCTATTTCATATAAAGGGGCCAGTTCGGTGACAGTTTGTTAAAATTTCCAATAGGGTTATTTCCGAGAACGGAAATTCGCTGTCCTAAACAAAAATTCGGTATTATTATCCGAAAAAATTTGTTGCAGCAACTGAACCATTATATTGGCATTATAATTGTTTTTTTTTTTGGTTATATTTTAAAAAATTTGTACTGATTTCAAGTCAGAAAAAAATGGTATGTATCAAATGTAAAATATGGGGTTTTGTTGGCCTTTTTAAACTATTTTGCCAAAAGATTTGTTTTGTACGTTTTACAAAATACAAAGCAATAAATTAAAATTAGTCGATTAACTGACAAAATTGCAAAAGACAATAGATTTTCCTTTTATTTTAATTCTCAATATAATAACTTAAAAGAAATTTTAGTAATTTTTTATATTTTGTTTTGAATAACTGCTAAGAAAAATTAAAAAATATATTTCTTTGTAATGTTACTATTTATTTAATCGAAACCAACTTTTCTGGTTTACTTTTTTAATTACCATTGAACATTTATTTACTCTTCATGCAGTGATTGTGTATATCAAAAATAATATTTGTGATAAAGCGCAAATTTATTGGGAAGAAATGGGAAATAGTCCTTTAAATATTAAAATGCCGTATTAGCACAAAATTTTTAAAATAATTTTTTCACTGTTATGTTTAAAACTAAATAACTTCTCTTTTCAAAATGTGGAACTACTTCTTAATTTGTTGTTTTACTACCAAAATGTAAACAGTTACTTTCTAAGATCACATAATTTAAAAAGTAAATTATTAATTTTTGAAAACTTTTGTTAGTAAATAATTATATTTGAATGACTTTCATGCCTTGTTTGTTTTGATTTTTAGAATTGATTACAATACCTCTTGCTTTTTTACGATCTTGTTAGAATGTGTTTGGTAATGCAGTAAAGAAATTTGGCAATGAGATTTGTAAGCGGTTATATGGCAATGCCTTGTTAAGGTAATGGGTAATTTTTTCCTGGGTAATTGTGTTTTATTGTCTTTGAACATAGCAAAAGCTTTTGATAGGGTTATCCATCCGCTTTTGATTAAAAAGTTAAACAGATATTTTGGTTTTTCTGGCTCTGCCTGCAAATTAATTTCGTCTTATCTTTCAGATAGAAGCAATATGTGTTCAGTAACGACTCTTGTTCTGGGACTCTTCCTGTTTTCAGTGGTGTACACCCCAGGGGTCTGTACTTGGGCCTTTACTTTTTATTATGTTTATAAATGATCTTTTTGATATTTTGTCAAATAATATGTGCCTTCCATTTGCGTTTGCAGATGATGTTCAGATTTTGTTTAAAGGGGATAAGGAATTTCCTGATGTTATGCAGAGTATGATAGATTTTACTGTAGGTTTATTAGGTAATTGGATCTGTTCCAATTATCTACATATTAATTCTGATAAATCTAAGGCAATGTTGTTTGGTGATAGTGGTATTAATAACTTTTTTATTAATTTAGATGGTAATGTAGTTGAATTTGTAGATAAAATTAAATGTCTTGGTGTGATTCTGGATACCAAGCTTGTTTTGAGGATCATGTTAATAATATTTGTTTCTAATGTAAATTTTTCTTTGAGGAAATTATGCAGCTTAGACGTTATGGTTCCATTTAGTGTTAAGCTTAAGATTGTCCATGCGTTAATTATGCAGTTTTCTATATGGCTTGGAAGTCTATTCTGGGGCTTTGGGTTATGTAATGAAGAACATAAAGTTAGCTTTCAATCGTGTTATAAGATATTTATACTCTCTTTGATTGCGTCATCACATTTGGTCTTATGTTTCAAAATTTTTAGGATGTTCATTTGATAACCTTGTTCAAATTAGAAATATTATGCACTTTTATAAAGTGTTTAAATTGCAAATGCCGTTGTTCTTGGTTGATATATTTGAATTTGGTAGATCTAATAGGAATAGACAATTAGTTATTCCAAAGATTACACCGTTGTTAGGCCGATTTTTTTTTTTTTTTGTAAGGGTTGCTCGAAAGTACAACAAATTGACACCTAACTTAAAGACTTTGAATTTGTCTATTAATACGTTCAGTAAGAAATTTTTTGAAGTATTTTCACTTAATACTTAATTTTTCAGGCATTATTTTTTTAATTAAAGTTTACATAATTTTTTTTTTGTATAGAATTTAGGGAATTTTAAAACTATTATCGCTAATTTTTGATAACTTTTATTTTTAATTTTTTGCATTTAATAATTTTATATTTACATTGTTATCTAATTATACATCTAATAAAGGGTTTTTCAACAGGGACGCTACAAAAGTAGAAAGACAGGAACAGCAAACGACGCCATATTTCTTGCCGCTCTTTTGACATTTCTCTTCAGTAAGTTTTGCCATTTCATGATGGAAAGATATACGAGCCAACAACGAGTCGAAATTATTAAAATTTACTACCGAAATTCGAAGTCAGTGGCCTCAACGTTAAGAGCGCTACGTCCAATTTATGGTCGTAATAATCGTCCTAGCATATCTACAATTGAGCGTCTAGTGGAAAAATTTGAATCCACAGTCACAGTACAAAATGCTCCCGTGCCAGTGAGACAAAGAAGTGCCCGTAGTGTCGAGAATATTGCTGCCGCTGAGGCTTCAGTTGAAGAAAGCCCAAATGTGTCTCTCACACGTCGTTCTCAAGCGTTGGGCATCTCTGTGACGTCGTTGTGGCGAATTTTGCGAAAATATCTTGGCCTACATCCTTACAAGATGAAATTGACGCAAGAACTGAAGCCGCTTGACCACCAGAAGCGTCGTATGTTCGTGAATTGGGCTGAGCAACAACTTGAAAATGATTCGGATTTTCATCGGAAAATCATCTTCAGCGATGAGGCTCATTTATGGCTGAATGGCTTCGTCAATAAACAAAATATGCGTTATTGGTCAGACAGCAATCCACACGTACTCCATGAGTCATCATTGCATCCCGAAAAAATTACGGTTTGGTGCGGTTTATGGGCCGGCGGCGTCATTGGGCCGTTATTCTTCCGTGATGATCAAGACCGGCACGTTACTGTGAATGGGAATCGCTACCGTTCAATGATAACCGAATATTTTTGGCCCCAATTATGGACTTGGAGGACATGTGGTTCCAACAGGACGGCGCCACAAGCCACACAGCGAATGTCACAATCAATTTATCGCAAACCAAGTTTGGAGAACGTGTTATCTCACGAAATGGTCCAGTCGATTGGCCACCTCGGTCGTGCGATTTGACGCAGTTGGATTATTTCCTGTGGGGCTACGTCAAATCTATGATCAATGCCAACAAGCCAGCGACGATTGATGAACTTCGTACGAATATCGAACGTGAAATTGCAGCAGTATCGTCCGATTTATGCTTGAAAACCGTCGAAAATTGGGTTCAGCGTCTGGACTTCTGCAAGCGTGCCCGTGGTGGCCATGCAAAAGAGATCGATTTCCATACATAATGGCATCGAACGTACTCTCACAGAAATAAAAAATTTCATTGATATCCAAAACAGTTTTTGTTTTATTTAAAAAAACTTTTGTAGCGCTCTTATTGAAAAACCCGTTATTTTATTTTGTACCTTAATTTTTTTTTTTTTTTTATTTTAAACAAATTTTATTGCTTGTTTTGTCACTTTTACTAGAAATTTGTAACCGATTATGGCCTATAGGCACGGTAATTGTAATAAATAAAGAAATTAAAAATTAAATTAATTTGTAAAAATAATCAAAAAAAATGAGAAAAATGAAATATAACACAGTATAACACTAAAAATGCATCGGACATGCGATATATCAATTCTGAAACATTTTAGGGTGAATATCACGGAATATCAAATTTTAAAATTAGCTCTACTTTTTAAAATATTCGCAAAGTTAACTTTTAGCAAAAAAAAAAAACTTTTTTCTTTAAAATATCTTATTTATTCATATTACTGAAGAAACCACGGATAATGTTTAATATACACCCTTATTCTAAAGACCATTCACTTCAGTGTTGCCACAATTTTGTTATTATTATAAAGTTTAGAATAAGGGTGATAGTTTTAAAGTACAGACTTTGCTCTTTCAGAACCATATTAACCAGGGTTGGCAGGCAATACCGCTAAAATACCGTTATCGATTCAAAACCCTTTCAACTCACTACCGTTACCCCTAAAATACCGTTACCGAAATACCCGGAATACCGTTATCCTTAAAATACCGTTACCGAAATAACTGAAATACCGTTATCCTTAAAATACCGATACCGAAATAAATAAAATATCAATACCCTTAAAATACCGTTACCTAAACAAATGAAATATTGTTATGCATAAAATAGCGTTACCGTTATTATTAATTTTCTGCTTTTGGTAATTTCACGTGGTTATTGAGTATTTTTTGTACATTATGATGAGAAATCGGTTCTGTTTTTAATCTGGTTTGTTTTTTGTAAAAAAAAAAATTATGGGATGCATCGAAATAACTGACTACCGTTACCTTTAAAATACCGTTACCGATATAACTGAAATACCGTTAACCTTAAAATACCGTTATCGAAATAACCCAAATATCGTTACTTTAAAATACCGTTACCGAAATAACTCAAATACCGTTATCTTTAAAATACCGATACCGAAATAAATGAAATAGCGTTACCCTAACGATAACCGCATTCGTTTCGGTTACCATCCATGGATATTAACTTATTTTGATTAAATGAAGGATAGAGGATATCATTGCAATTAAAGCGAAAACTTCACTTATTTTCCTATTTTGTAAATCTGAAAAAATTCCTAAATCGGATTTTAAAAATTTTAACACATAAATAACGTTAATTTATATTCCACTAAATTCATTTTATCAAAAGAATCACAACTTTTGCATTAACATTTTCAGAAAATTAATTTTGAATTACAAATTTTATATCTTTTTTATTTCAAATTAATTTTGTATAAACTTACTATGCCAAAAGGAATTTTAATTTAAATATACTAAAGTATCTTTAGTATGATACTTAGTAAAAAATGTATTTATTGCGATAACTTTTGCAAATGGAAACTGTTTTGTTGAAATTTAGCAAGAACAGTTTTTAGAGGTGACCCCATATTATACTAAAAGTTGGACTTTGGGGACATCTTGGAAAGCTATGCTGCCATATACAATTTTTGAAAAGTCGTTGTTAAAATCCATATAATTTTTAATATCAACTTTTATGCATCAACAGGTCCTGTGCCTACATTTCACCACAAAAAAAATTATATTGATTGCTAGGGCAAGGAATTCCATGCAAATGCATGTTTTTTCTCGATAGTCCAAAACTAATATAGACTAAACATTTATCCGAATCATCAAATTTATAACAAAATGGCATCGATTTGAAGTTGCATATTTTTGCATATTTTGTCATAAATGCATGTTTTTGCATATTTTGACTTTAAATGCATATTTGGTGCCTTTTTAATGCATATTTTGTGCTTTTTAATGCATATTCGTGCATATTGTTCATTTTTAGTAGCATTATTTATTTTGTAAAAAAATATAAAAAATTGATACGTTTTCATATTTTGATTCAATCAAAATAAACATTATTAAAACTTTATTGACCTATGGGAAATCTTCGAGTTCTGTGTGTGTCTGTTTGCAAAATAACTAACTTAAATATATTTTTAAGTTTTAAAGTGCATTATTTTTGCAAAAATAATAGTTTTTAGTGCATATTTCTTATATTTTTAATGCATATTTTTCATTTTTAAACGCATATTTTAGGCGCATATTTTTAAGTGCATGAAATTCCTTGCCCTATTGATTGCATTTGAAAATTTTTGTATATAAAAAACTAATTGGAAAACCTCCAAACTTTAAAGACATATAGCGATAAAATGTACCTTAGATCGAAAAATAAAGTACGCCATTGTAATCAGCATGTCCGAAATACAGTAGTGGACTAAAGTGGTTACATTAATTCAAGTTTTTTCGAAATTTGTTACTATTTTTATTTTATTATAGAAACTTAAATGATTTTTTTAAAGCATAAAACTGAAACATTCTTCTTCAATAAAAACGTAAATACAGTAGACTATATCATTAAGAAGTTAATGAAAAAAATAATTGCAAATTGTGACCGCTTTTATCCAGTATTGTTCATATTTGAAATTTTCGGCAAGTTCTTTCTTTAATATTTTGTCGAAAGCCCTTTGTTCTTTAAAACAGATTTTATGCGAGAAGGAATGCTTTCCACGAGATTTTTAATAGTTTGAGGTGGAATATTAGCCCATTCCGCTGAAACTCCTGACCAAAGATCATCTAAGTTGGTCGGTGCTCGTTCGCATTGGGAGAGTCTTCTTTTGACAATTGCCCACCAATTCTCGATGAGATTCAAATCGGCGCTCTGACCTGGCCACTTCAAAAACTGGAAAAACTACACTTGGATATCACAAATTGAACAAAAGTTATTAATACAGATTTAAAAATATTCAAATATGTATCACTTTAGTCCACTACTGTATATAGAATTGATGGTCACAGCTCTATTAATTTTTTTTAAATATATATATAGTTAAAAAAGTACCTCAAAAAACCTGTTTTATTTTGTTTTTTGAGTTTTTGAGTTTTTAGAAACCGCGAATATTTTATAAGAAAAACAAGTTTTTTTTTAAATTTAAATTTTTTATTTCTTATTTCATACATTAAACATTGAGTGCGTTTACCAGATGCCCAACTGTTACTAATCCACTGCTCAACAATCTGGTGAACGATTTAAGAAAATGTGGTAGCGCTACCTTATTTTGGTAGCGTAAAAATTTTACGCTACTTGGGAGCAGTTAGTGATACATCAGTAGTCGTTTGTTTTTATACCTTACACCACTAGGTGGACAGGGTATTAATAAGTTTGTGCTGATGTTTGTAACACCAAAAAATATTGGACCTAGACCCACCTTTTAGTATACCGATCGACTCAGAATCACTTTTTGTTTCGATTTATCGAAGTCCGTCTGTCTGTCCATGCATTCTTGTGCGCACTCTACAGGTAGCAAATATTAAGATATTTTGATGAAATTTGGTACACCGACCTATGTCGGCCCAAGGACGAAGCCTATTGATTTTGGTTAAAATCGGTCCATTTTTAGACCTAGTGCCCATATAAGGGTCCCTCTTTTTTACACGTTGCAGTTCCCAAATACGACGTTGGTTTGCTGACTCACATGGTCCCAACTACAAAGCCTATTGGTTCTAGATAGGATCGGTCCATATTTGGACCTATCGCCCATATAGGCTATATTTGCGATTTTCTCTTCTTTTATCATTTTATAGAAAATTTTGACACAAGTACATTTTAACCCATTCGAATTTCGGATCCAAACATTATTTGGCTTTTAACCAGACTGGTGTAGGGTATTATATAGTCGGCATGCATAACTTTAATAACTTTTGTACTCGTTTTATATTTTTTTAAAGACATGCGCAAATATAATTATAAAAGAATAAAAATTGTTTAAAAAAAATCAAAGAAACCAGTTTTTAAAAAAGGGCATTTTTCGAGCTATTCGAGAAATTTTCATTTCATTATTTTTTCCGTAATTAAAATAAGTTTTTTTTTCCCTTCTTAGATTTAAAGGCTAGAACACACGTTCAATATTATTGATCAAGCTATCAAAAATCAGCCAATCATTTTATTTTTGAATACTTTGTCAAACTTTCAAAGCGCACATCCGTTTATGGGAAGCTTTTTGACAATTTTATTGGGTTGTTCGATAATTAACGTCGTTTTTTTCATATTTTACAAAGCAAATTTATTTATATTAACAACAAACATTAATCAATGATATATTAAACATTTTGTTGGATGACCTTTTGCCATCTTTCGGTAGGTAAGTTTCCACGTTCGAAGAAGCCTTTGTTTTTAGAAGCGAAAAACTGGTCCAACTCATTTTAAACAGCCTGATCGGAATCGAAAGTTTTACCATTCAAATGGTTGGAAACAAATGTTAATCTGACAGTGCTAAGTCAGGGCTATATGGTGGATGTGGCATCAGTTCCCAATTGAGCTCTGTTAATTTTTGACGGGTTATCAAAGAGGTGTGGGGTCTGGCGTTATCATGATGGAACATCACGTCTTTGCGATTGGCCATTTCAGGGAGTTTTTTCTTGATTTCTTCGTTTAATTTCGATAGTTGACGACAGTAGACATTCGAATCAATAGTTTGGTTTCTTGGAAGCAGGTCAAAGTAGACTATACCCTTGCAACCCCACCACACAGAAAGCATAATCTTCTTTTGGTGAATATTGGCTTTGGATGTCGATTGTGGGGGCAGTTTTTGCTTGATCCATGATCGTTTTCAGACTACGTTGTCGTAAACAATCCATTTTTCATCGCCCGTTATGATTCTTCTTAGAAATGTGACATTTTGGTTACGATTCAGCAAAGAGTCACCTATGTTAATACGTTTGGAGAGGTGGATTTCCTTTAATTCGTGAGGAACCATGGTTGAATTGTGAATTATGTCGAGCTTCTCTGCTATCTCTCGAGTTGTCATACGCCGATTAGTTTCGGCTAACGACTTTATTTTGTCGTCAGCAGTAGTGCACCAGTATGTGGTGCATTTCCATAACGAAAGCGAGCAAACCAGCCCCGACACTGGCGTTCAGTAAGGCAGTCCTCACCATAAACTTCATATAATTTCTTTTGAGCATGCTCGCATTTTTGCCCTTTTGGAAGTAAAACAATAAAATATGCCGATAATGCTCTCTTTGATTGTCCATTTTTAACTTAATTTTTAACCAACTTGTTTTTTACTAATGACGCTCACTTTCTGATTGAAAATAGTCTCATGTTTAAAATACTGTATAATAACACTGTGAGACAAATGGTAGGGGTCAGTGATCGGGAAGGGTTCAAACTACCGGGGAAAGTTATATCGGTAAAAAAGAAGTTATACGTGTCCCGGCGTTTCGCTGGGTCACCCCTAGGAATCGAGATATATCGATTTGACCTTTGGTGGTCTTTTTTTTGACATAACTCGAGAACCACTAGTCCGATTTTGCTCAAACAATTTTAAAAAAATTAAAAATTACAATTCTTTAATCTGTTCATATAACGTTTTTCTATATACTCAACAGTTTTGCCGGTAAAAATAAATGTATGAAGAAAAAAATATTTTTTGCCTAAAATATTAAAAAAAAGTAATAAACAAAAGGTTATTGATTTTTATGGTAGCGGTAACAAACATTTATTTTTACCGGCAAAACTGTTGAGTATATAGAAAAACGTTATATGAACAGATTAAAGGAATTGTAATTTTTAATTTTTTTAAAATTGTTTGAGCAAAATCGGACTAGTGGTTCTCGAGTTATGTCAAAAAAAGATATATCTTGATTCCTAGGGGTGACCCAGCGAAACGCCGGGACACGTATAACTTGTTTTTGACCGATATAACATTTCCCGTTGGTTTCATCCCATCCCGATTTTGACTGTCGCACAGTGTTATCGAACAACCCAATAAATCCGTCGGACAATTTAGAATCGCCCCAGTTATCTCCAAAAAGACGTAAATCATCAAGAAAAAACAACAATAAGAAAAAACGTAATGATACGAGGGTAACTATTTATATTGTGAGCCTTGCCAACTTAACACTTGTTATACGCCAGCTGATATTTCCACTAGAAAGTTTAACATTTTTTACCATAACCTTGCTTAGAACTTTTTGTCATCTGAGCATTATTTGTGTTGCTTACAAAAAAGTGAAAGTTGTGTGTCAGCAAAAAATGGAATTAACACATGAAAATTATCAGGCAATGATTTATTACCATTTTCGATGTGGATGATCTAGACAAGAGTGCATAGAAAAATTAAATTAAACGTTTGGTGATGAAGCTTCATCCTTTGCAACTGTGAAACGCCGGTATAACGAATCTAATCGCGGACGTCCTTTGCTCCAGGACGAATTTTGAGGTCGCACAGTGGGTTCGATAACACCCAAACTGGCGATTAATTCAAGGAAGAAGTTTATTGACGAGATATTATATTTTTGGATTAATTATATGTAGGTTAGTTTAAAAAATAACCTCCCTAGTAAAAATGATTTTTATATATTCATATATGATTTTTATACAATCATTTATGATTTTATACAATTATAACTTGTCGATTATTGTGAAACATATATTTTTATATGATTATATCAAAAGATATTTAATTATATAAAATTATATTAACCAGATCCACCATTTTTCGGATCAAATAATATATTTTTTATATAATTATATTAACCCATACATGATTTGATCCGGAAAATGGTGGATCTGGTTAATATAATTTTATATAATTAAATATCTTTTGATATATGTAATCATATAAAAATATATGTTTCACAATACGCGACAAGTTATAATTGTATAAAATCATAAATGATTATATAAAAATCATATCTGATTATATAAAAATCATTTTTACTAGGGCTTTTTTATTTTTCGTTGGGAACTTTTTTTTATTTTTTGTTTTTTTTTTTAATTTTTTTAAGTATTAACAGAATCCATGAAAAAACCCACAGCAGTTGGATTTATCGATTCCGATTTTAATGAAATTCACAATTAATATTACAAGTTATCAGAGTTCATAAGATCAGAAACTTTCCGACCCGAAATCATTTCGGTTTCTAAAATATGACGTTTTGAAAATTGGACAAACATAAAAAATTTTAAAAGTGTTTTTACAAAGTCACTTATAGCTATTAAACTTTACATCTGAAAACTTTAATTTTGGTTCTATTTGAAAGACGACAATATTACCTTTCAAATAATATGCATATCTTGAAATATGTAGAATGAAACTAAGAAAAATTAGCACAAAAACGACATCTTAGACTCGATCTTTTTTAATTCTTTTAAAACTGTTTTAATGTGTTCTCTTAAATAATTGCTGAGATGGTTTTGTTTGTAATAACTATACATTAGTTATTTAAAATAAAACAACACTAATCTTGTTGATGAAAACTTATTTTTTTTTTATACTTATTTATTTATATTTATTTTTTATTTATGCGTTAGACTGCTTGGTAAACTGTGTATAAATACACAATGTGTAAATGTATAAATATACGTAATATATTTTAAAATTGTTAGCGTATTTGGAATATTGTTCTTCCTGTTCTTCCTAAATTCCTCAGTAATTTCTTTTAAAAAATATATTATTAGTTAATATATTTACCCCTAAATTCATAAACGCTTTGTAAAATTATAGGAGGTTTATTGAACAAATTTTGTATGAAAATTACGTTTTTAAACCTGCTATAACTTTACAAAGCATTTATGAATTGAGGCCCAGGAAATTTTTTTACAATCGGTAGACAACCACACCTATTTCACAACTGGTTCCAATGTAACCGATTCCATGGAACTGGTTTCGGAACCAGTTTCAGGGATCCTATATGGAAGAATCAGTTTTAGAACTAGTTGCAGAATTGAGCAATTTGAAATTTGGACTTTATATTCGAATTTTTTATTTTTTTTAGAGAAGCAACACTCATTAAATTCTTGCTATTAATTAACGTGTTACTTTATTTGGAAAGGAAATAATGAAGATATAGGAGGTGGTAAAAGATGAAAGGCTTCAAATATGGCAACACTATAATTGCGCGAAATGTTGAATTTTAGAACAGTTGTTGCGCGCCATTTGATGGTGAGTTGGCGAACTTTTGTTGAGGCTGTTTATTTCATAGCCCTGTTATATTATTTTACTTCGGTGGGGTTAAGTGCTATGGGAATAGTGAAGGAGGAGACTGTATTAGGGATAGAAAAATCATACACATTTTTTTTCCAAATTGATGTTGCGGTCGCTGGGGATCGAACCCGCAAACTCATGTGTAACAGTTCAACGCACTAAACATTACACCACAGCCCGCACAACGTCATCGTTATTTATTGTTAATTATTAAGTATGTCTATTTGATTTTATTTTTACTTAAAAAGTAGAAAATTTGTTTTAACCTAAGCTTCCTCTGAATAATAATTTTTGCAATTATTTATTTTTTATATAAGCTGCTAATAAGCATTCGCATCGAAGGGGGCTTTTATTTTGAAAATTTTTATATTAATAAAAAACATTTGTATTTTATTTTCATAAAAATATTAAATTCCTATCCAAAATAAATTGCATTTTAAACTTTAAGGTACGCTAACAACGTAGCGGGCTTGCCCGATACGACAAAATTAGTTTTCGGTTTAACTGACATCCCAAAAACTAGGCCTAAGGCACGCCGATATTATATTACTATATTATATTATTATATTACAACAGACTTTTTATACAAAATTTAAAAAAAAAAAAATGGTGCAACAAATGCGCAATTTTTTTTTTTTTTTTTAATATACAACCTCAAATGTTCTACTTTTTGAAAATCTACAAATCAGAACCCAGGACCGCCCAGAAAAATAACCCTGGGCCTTTAAATATGAAAAACAACCCAAAATTGGTCAATTTTTAAAACATAATTAAAAATATTTACACATAATTATTATTAACAAAAAGGTATTAACTATACACTCAAAAAAAAGTCAGTAAAGTCAGCAAAAAATGTTGCTGTGTCAGCAAAATTTTAGTCAGGAGCGTGCTTGCAAAAATGTTGGTAATTTCAACAAAAGGTTTGCTGAAAATCAGAGAGCTGATTTTTACCAAAAAAATAGTAATCTTCAGCAAAAGTTTTGCTAACACTTAGTCGACTGCAAATGAAAAAAAGCCTTGCTAAAATCACTACACTTTTTGCTGAATATTAGTAGACTGAAAAAAAACTCAAAAAACTTGTAGCGAAATTTTACTTTAATTAATTTATTTGCTGAAAATTTAAATATAGAAAATGTGTAGAGTTGTTTTTTTGTCATTTCCGTTTGCAGACAATCTGCGACATCTACATCTTGTCTATCTGGTTGTCGTCCACGCTATGCATGCGGTTATCAGCACAATTTTTGTAGCAAAATAAATTAGTAAAACATTAGTTCAAAATTAGTTTAATGCTAAAAAAATATAACTAAAATTTTTGCTGAAAACGGAATTTCAGCAAAAAAATTGCTGAAAACTAGTACACTTGATATACAAGACGTTTTACTAATTTTTCTACTAACTTATTTTTTTGAGTGTACATTTGAATACCTGAAGTTGAAGGTTCCATCATAAAAAATTAATTTTTAAAAGGTTAAATAGAAAAAATAGACTTAAATCGTATCAATTTTCAATTTTTGACACTGATGCGAAAACACTAATAATTCTCTAACTTTGAGAGCCCACTGCAGAATAAGTAAACAACATAGACGATTGATTGTGACAAATAGTGATGCAGAATTTTATCCACTTTTACCCGATACCAAAAATTACCAAAAATTAAAAAATTGATTCTAAAATTTCAATTAATCGCCACTTTGGTATCATTTGAACCCAATGTGGGTCGTCGAAAATCAGTTGTTTTGCTAGGAAATATTGATGCTCTGCAAAAACTGTTAATAAAATATTGCATCAAAATTTTGCCGTAAAAAAGATTTGTTCTCGTGGAATTCCTCATAACTTAACAACAGCTCAAAAAGATGTTCGGGTCTATTGGTGCAAACAAATGCTCAAGAAATACAACAGTGGTGCTTCAAATGACGTATATAAGATCGTTACAGGAGACGACTCATGCACTCATATTTCGATGAAGACATGTAAAAAATATTTAAGGGAAGAAAAATTCTGAGTTCAGTTCGAACTTTAAAAAATAAATTGACTGATCTTATCAAGGGTTATTCTTATTTGTAAAATTGTAAGTATGTACAAAATTAATCCGTTTTTATTTGTAATAATAAAAATGCGCTACTTTCTCTCAACTGCCAAAGAAGCATACAAATCTGGGCAATTAGTGTTGCCAAATAACAATTTTTAAAAAACGTCTAAAAACACCATTTTTTTAAAAAAAAGTTATTAAAAATATTGCAAAAGAAATAATTTAAGTTTTTTTGCAAATTTTTCACAGAAATTTGTATTATCAAAATAAAAATAGTTAATTTTTGAACAAATATTAACCATTTAAGTGCGTATAGAGCGTCAAGGTTTCAAATTTAATTACTTATACCACCACTAGAGGGCGCGAAAGCCATAAAAATTACAAAAAATACTTACTACGAAACCGGCCTATCCTTCTACCAAGTTTTGTCAAAAAATTCCCACGGAATCCATGCTTGGTACAAAATGGGTTAAAAATGTTGAATAATTAAAGAGTAATTAAAAACCCTTAATATGGTCAAAAAATGGGAGTGTCAAACTAGAAAAAACAATATTCCTAAAAACATAAAAGAGCAAAAATGCGAAGAAATAAAAGAAAACTCCACAAATATTTTTATTTTAAAACAAAAGTAGCATAATAATAATTGTAAATTTATCCAGAGTTGTTTTTCGAGTAACTTTGGTAACTTATAAAAAGAACAGCTGATTGAAAGATACACAGAACGAATTTACAAAATTCTAATTAAATTTTTAAACACCTTTCTCATACCAAATTTGTAAATACAAAAAAAAACTTTTTAAAAAGGCACGAACAAAGCAATTTGTAAATCCAAAAAAAAATTTTTGTTTTATTTTTTGTAACTTTGAATTTTTATTTTTAAACAATTTTTATATGAAAGATAACAATTTACAAACGAGTTACAAATATTTCAAACAAAAAAATTGTTGGGAATAAAATTTCAATTTAAAAGAAAATGTGATTGCTTTTACAAATTCCCATTGTTGGTGCCTACTGTTTTTTCTGTGTACACAAATAACAACTGTGTAAATAAATTCAAAATTTGAATAAAGAAATACGCAAAAGAAACTTATTTTTTGTAACAATTAATTGAATAAAATTTGTGTAATTTTTCAAATTGAAATTATACGCATTTTCACATTATTCCATGAACTAAAAATTTCTACTTGAAGTGTTTTTTTGTGTTCCCCTGCGCTCAAAAAAATAAGTTAGTAGAAAAATTAGTAAAACGTTTTGTATATTAAGAGTACTAGTTTTCAGCAATTTTTTTGCTGAAATTCCGTTGTCGGCAAAAGTTTTAGTTATATTTTTTTAGTACTAAACTAATTTTGAACTAATGTTTTACTAATTTATTTTGCTACAAAAATTGTTCTGATATCCTCATTTATAGCGTGAACGACAACCAGATAGACAAGATGTCGGAGCTTGCTGGATGTAGAAGTACAGGCAACGGAAATGAAAATAAAAAAACTACACAATTTCTACATTTAAATTTTCAGCAAATAAATTAACTAAAGTAAAATTTCTCTACAAATTTTTTGAGTTTTTTTAAGTCTACCAATATTTAACAAAAAGTGATTTTAGCAAGAATTTTTTTCATTTGCAATCGACTGCAATCAGACAAAACCAAATTTTTTTTTTAAATTATTGTTCAACATTTTTTTTTTAAATAAGTATGTAAGATGTTTACTTCAGTCTTTAAATTCAAAAAAGATACGATATTGAATTAAATAAGATTAATAAACGATAAAATGTGTTAACATTGCAACAAATTTTATTAACATATTTCTTTGGTGTACGCGAGCGACTTACACACACTCAGAAAAGTTCTGCAGTTACTACATGACAGTTATTTGTGTAGTAATGCGGTTGTAGTTATTTTAACTACAATTGTAGTTAATTTTCTTAGAGCAAAATATTTCAATGTTTTTGACAGTTATTTTTTCAAACTAACTACAAAAACTACCACATTGTAGTAACATTTATTTTATGCAGTTATTTTGAATTTTTTTTTACAAATACTTATATTTTCAAGTGTGTGTGCACACACACGGAGCAATCAGGAGCATGTGTATGACGCGCTTGTTTAGAAATTTCTAGTGAAAGAATATGAGTAGAACATGTTTTCTCTTGTCTTAGTCATAAAACAACGCCAAAGAGTGAGGACGCGTAATACGGAAAAGTTTATATATTTTTTATTAAGTTATTAAAATAATAAGGTAAGTTTTATAATATAAATTTATTTACGGGATTATTAAAAATTATTGTATTTATTTTCTTTCAGTTCTTTTATATTCTCATCTCTTTCTACCTGGAGAAAAAAAGGAAGCCAAACAACGCCATATTTCATCCCTCACAGACGGACATCTACAACAATATCTTACTAGTGAAAAATAAAAGTGACATTAGTGTAAATTTTTTATTTCTCAATTTTAAATAGAATAAAATTAAGTTAGGAGTGTTTACATAAATTTGTTTTTTAATAAATTAATAATTTTTATTTATGTTTTTAACTACATTTGCAGTTTTTTGTACAGTTTTACAATAATTTGCATGTATGTTGTTTCAATTGCATTTGTAGTTGTTTTTACTACATTTGTCAGTTGATTTTTAACAGTTAAAAATAACTTCATATTGCAGTTAATTTAACTGCAAATGTAGTCTACACCTTTTTAAGTGCAAATGCAGTTATTTTAACTGTCATTTGCAGTTGATTTTACCTACATAATTCCCTGAGTGTAGAGCCTTAACAATACATTTTAATTAAGTTTTATATATTTGCACTTAGTGAAAAGAATTCATATATGGGTCATAGTACAGGAGATTCAATGGGATCCAATTCTTTATTTCCTTCCCTTTTTCAATGGGAACTGTAATTGAAGTATTTTTTAAAATATGTACGAATAATTAAAAAATATGTAAATAATCGTAAATTAATAAAGTACGTGAATAAAATTAACTATATTGGTTTTTAGAGATAAAAAATCCCTACGGGGAATGAGGAGTCAATTGCCCTCCAAGGACCTATCCCGTGACCGGTCAACCGAAGGCATATTACTAAATTAGTACAAATATGAACAAAAGAAAATGAATTAATTTTCTAAGTATTTTCTGATCCGTTATTTTCACTGTTGCTTTTAAAAAAACTTGACCGATACCGAAATAAAAAACAAAATTCGCGGCATATTTTTAAAAATATATTTTATTTATTTTACTCTTTTATTTATTTTTAACTTTGTTTTTTCACGATTTGCTTATTTTAGCTCTTATTTTAAATTTTTATAATGTTTTGCTAAGGAATTTTAAGTTTTGTATTTTCAACGTTTTTTTTAATGTTAAAGCTGTTTTAGTTTTAACAATTGGTATTTCATTTAACTTTTCTTTGTACCTTAAGGGGAATTTTTTAAATTTTTATTTATATTATCAGAGGTTTTGAGGTAATTTTCTAATTTTTAATTGATTTTTTAATTTAATTATGGCCAACTCAAAAAACAAGTCAACTGCCATTAAGGGACCTATCCCATGACCGGTCAATCGGGGGCATATTCAAGGCACTTCCACCATATTTGTGTGTGTGTTAATGTTGTTTTTTTTTTCTATTTTTTTCTTTGCCATGTTTTTTTTATTTGCTGTGTGTGTGTTTGCTTTTTCTTTCTCTTTTTTATTTGAACAGGAACGAAAAACATAACTTAACCATCAGCCAGCCATCACGCATAAGCAACGTTAGCTCAGACGGTAGAGCGTTTGCCTTACAAGCAGAAGGTTGTGTTATCGAGCCCTACTTCAACGCCAAGTAGATTATTTTTAATTCTTAATTTTTTATTAGTTTATTTGAAAAGCTATTTTTAGACACACCACCTTACTGCCACAATGTGTCTAAAATGTGGCAATTATTCATTTCCAATGACAACGCCATGTTAAAGTGATATGTCTGCTTCAAACAAAAAGACCGATCAGCGACCGGTCTCCGCCCCCTTGGGACCTATCCTGCGTGTCATCTGGGACCGGTCCCTTTCCCCGTAGGGATGGAATCTCTAATAAATTCATAATTTACAAACAAATGCATTTACAAAGAAAAAAACAATATTATATATACATTTTTGAAAGTTGTTTTAAATCACATACATTCGAAACTGAAAAAGAGCACTTATCGCTCCATTGTAACCAATTTAAAAGTTGTTTGTTTTGAATGACTTATACATATTTTTGCTGGGTATCTATAAATTTTATTGTTTTAATTTATAATATTGGAAGAATATTGGCTGGCTGAGTGCCATTAAATCTCAAGAAGGTTTTTGCCTTTGGAAGAATTATTTTACTGTAGTGGAGTACTGAGCTGTGTACTAATGATATACAGCTGTTGACAACTAATTAGAAACGCCTTTTATTTTTAAAATAATGCTTAAGTTTTTATATAAAACAAAATTAATATTCATTTATTTCATAATATTTTAATTAAATATATTCAATTGTTTACAAATATACAAAAAGAACTTAAAAAATTATTCAGTCTTAAAAATATTTTATAAATTTATTATATTGTTTGAAATATAACAGCGACACCTAATTAGAAACGATTTTATATTGTTAGAAAAAAAACTAATATTAATTTATTTTTCTTACTTTTAATCAATATTTTGTTGAAAACCCCTTTTGCTTTATCACAGCCTCACATCGGTTGCGCATTGACGTTATTACACGTCGACATCGCTCTACTGGTATCGCCTCCCATGCTTTCTTAACATCCTCAAAAAGAGTCGCCATATTTGTTATATTTTTCAGACTAACGGCTGTTTTTACGTCCCCCCATAGATGTTCTATGGGGTTTAAGTCCGGACTGGATGATTGCCATTCCAAAACGTTGATGAAATTATCGACAAAGAGTTTTTTTGCCAGCCTCGCCGTGTGCTTCGGATCATTATCCTGCTGAAATTGCCATATAATAGGCAAATTCTCCTCAGACCACGGGAGCATGACAGTATTTGGTATATCAACGTATTTCCCCTTATTTAAGATTTCATAAATTTTATAAATTAGGCCAACACCATTCCAGGAGAAACATCCCCTCCACCATGCTTCACTACCCGTGAAACTAAGCGAGGATTAAATTCTTGGTTAATGGGTCACCCAGCAAAACCACACATTACCAAATAATGTGTAAAGTAATGTATTGCCATAGGGGCCGATGCATTACTTTATACCTTATTTCACTGATGAATTTTATAGGCGATGAGCCCCAAAGTAGTGTATGAGGAGGAAGTGATAAAGTAATTGTTTACTTATGTGGTTACAAGGATGCGAAAAGTAATGGGTCTAAAAATAGATTTTCGTAAAAAAAATTTTATTTAAAAAAAAATTATTACAAATATTTTTTTATTAAATATATAAACGTGGTCACGCTGGGATTCGAACCTGGGATCCCTGCATGTTCGCCAAGAACTCTACCACCTGAGCTATCGACACGTATAACATTTGATTGCTTAAAAAGTAAATGAATTGTTGTGATTCGTATTTTCATTTGTAATTTCGAAAAATATATACCTTACACCCATGCTTACAAAAAAACACAAAGTAATGTGTCTAAAAATAGATTTTCAAAAATATTCTAATCATTACTTTCCGTTTATAAATCATGAATTGCGTAATCAGTGATTGGTAAGTTATTACTTTTTGGTCTGAAATAATGCAGAAGGTAACGAGGTAACATTACAAGGTAATGCGTGAGTATATCGAACCGACCAAGGGACCAAGGAGATTAATCTTTGTTTCATCGCTCCAAATCACATATATCCATTGATTTGCTGTCCAATTTCAATGGGACTTCGCAAAATACACACGACGTTTTCTTTGAATCCTACTCAGAAGTGGCTTCTTTCGTGCCGCTCTTCCATGTAGCTCGGCTTCCACCAAACGACATACAATAGTCCGCTTGGATATCTTGACATTTAAATTTTATTGAATATCACGTTGGATGTCAGTAGATGACTTTTTTGGGCCGGATTTGGAGATTCGCGTAATCATTCGGTCGGTATGTGCTGATGTGTTTCTTCTCTCGCGGAACGTTGGCTATGGTCTCATATTTGTTGATATGCTGTAAAACCTTAAAAACCATTTTTTTGGAACACTTTAGCTGCTCTGCTATTTCTGTATAAGACTTTCTAGACTTCTAAAGTTCAAAAATTGGGCTCCGTTCTTCAGGAGTGCAGCTTTTGCCTTTTCCCATGATAAATCTTAAAAATTATAATTTCTTATTTGCTATAAAACATTAATTTGGAAACAAATAACCGTAAAATAGAATTTTTTTTATCAAAATAGCTCTTAGCCAAGAAGACTTAAATAAACAATTACGCGTTTCTAATTAGTTGGTACAAAAAACTAAGTACTCTCAAAGCATTGTCTATACCAAAAATTAAACGTTTTGAGAACGTTTGGAAATATCAATTTTTAACAAATTTTACAACTGTTGATTAAAAGAAAGAAAATCATTTTTATTACTTTTGAAATCCCAGCCAGCAAAATTTGGATATTTTTTGAGGGTTCTTATTCTATGAGTCAAAAATTAGTCAAATAAAACACATTTTTTTTAAATTTTCATCAAAAATTCCTCATATTTTGGACGAAAATATGAGCCTTCTAAAATAGAGCCAAATTATGAAATCCAAAAGATGGTTCAGAAATGACTCAGAAATGTAAACAAATTTTAATATTTTGTGAACCATTCAAAAAATGCTCAAAAAAAGATTAATTTTTGAGACTTCGAATTTTTTTAAATCATTTTTTTGAGTCATTTTTGAATCAAAAAAGAAGGCTCTTTTGGATGAACCACTGTCATACAAAAATTTGAACTTTTAATAATATTTTTTGAGCTTTTTGTTTTTTTATTAATTTTTGGGCTTGTTTGCTGACTGGGATGTTTTGTTACATTTATTTATGTTAAAGAGGAATAGCAATGGATTGTAAGAATGAATTTAGCTTCCACCATATGTATACCTATTTCAGTGTTGTTTTCATCTAAATTTCTTACATTAGGCCCGTTCCTTTACGTTACCGCGCGAACCCGCGGGCTGCCAATCTTACCTATTTTATCAAAAACTAGTCGCTGGTTGGCTGCAGCAAAAGGTCGTCAGAACCCTACACCACCAAAAAATTGAACACATCTACATTTCTCTTAATATCCTATAATTTTTGAACTTACCCAGCCAGCAAACAAGCCAAAAAATTTTATTAAAAATTCATCCAAAAGAGCCTTCTTTTTTGATTAAAAAAATGACTAAAAAAAAGATTTAGAAAAATTCGAAAGGCTCAAAAATTAATCAATTTTTTGAGCCTTTTTTGAATTGTTCACAAAATATTCAAATTTCCCGGTGAAAAATGCTCATATACACTCGAACATGCTCATATATGGTTTATCTATGGACACATATGAACAAATATGGATTTTTTATGAACATATATGGATGTTATATGAACATATATGGAAGTATATGTGATTCCATATATGGAAAAAGATTTCATATACAGACATATATGGAGGCATCTGTTATTTCATATATGGAAAAGGCACTCATATATGGACAAATATTGAAGTACATATATGTTATTCAATTTATGCAAAAGGGACTTGTATATGAACATATTTGGAAGAATACATTTTTCCATATGCCCGGTGAAAAATGTTCATATACGCTCAAACATGTTCATATATGGTTTATGTATGGACACATATGAACCAATATGGATTTTTTATGAACATATATGGATTTTATATGAACATATATGGAAGTATATGTGATTCCAAATATGGAAATGGCACTCATATATGGACAAATATGAAAATATATGTTATTCAATTTATGCAAAAGGGACTTGTATATGAACATATTTCGAAGAATACATTTTTCCATATATGTAAAAGGAACTCATATTTGGATAAATATGGAATTATATTTAATGCCATGAATAAAAAAAGGAACATATGTAGCGCCTAATTTGAATATCATACATAAATTTATATCTATCGTACAACCTTATAATAAAGGACAGCAACGTTCGCATGTATTCGCATATATTTAATAAATGTATTTGTTCATATATGTCCATATATGAACATATACTTAGGTGTTACCTCATTTTTTGAATTTCTTCATATATGTGTAAACCATATATGAACATATACGAACATTTTTCACCGGGTGTGTAAAATGATAAATATGGAATTATATTTAATGCCATAAATAAAAAAAGGAACATATGTAGCGCCTAATTTGAATGTCATACATAAATTTATATCTATAGTACAATCTTATAATAAAGGACAGCAACGTTCGCATGTATTCGCATATATTTAATAAATGTATATGTTCATATATGTCCATATATTAACATATACTTAGGTGTTACCTCATTTTTCGGATCCAAACATATATGGTTGAACCATAAATGTTCATATATGGACATTTTTCACCGGGAAAGGACAGCAACGTTCGCATGTATTCGCATATACATATTTAATATGTTCATATATGAACATATATTACCTCATTTTTCGGATCCATACATACAGTTGTGTGATATGAAATAGAGACACCTACTCATCAAAACTTTATCGTTTTTTAAAATCACTTGCTCAAGGTGTTTTATGTCAATAATTGCTGTACTTTATTGGTATGTTCTATTGTAAATATAATCCCGTTATTTTCAATACAATTTGAGCGTTAATGTTCTTTCGGTTATTGTCATTATATTAATGGTTATGCAAAGAAGTGTGCAGTAAAATAGAGTCAGTTTAAAAAAAAAGGGATTTTAAACGCAAAAAGATAATTCGGTTTTAAATTTTAAACAAAAGGTGAATTTTGTTTCTTTTTATTAATATTCTAAAAAATCCTGAGGAAATAATTATTATTTAGACTCCAGAATGGGCAGAGGTAAGCATTGCAGTCATGAGCGCCGGGAAACAATAAATAAGCTCAATAAAGAAGGTAAAAGCTACAGACAAATTACTCAGATCGTTGGATACTCAAAGAAAATGGTAGAAAATGCTGTAAAACATAAGTTGAAACCAGAAAAGAAGAGGAAAAGAATCGAAAATTACAGAGATTTTGAAACGAAAATTACTGCGCCATGTAAAACAGGACCCTTTTGTTACATCTTCCGACCTTAAGAAAGAATATAAGCTGGATGTCGACACCTCTACAATAAGAAAGATGTTAATTAAAAACAATTTAAAAGCAAAAAGTGCCCGAAAAGTTCCATACCTTTCCAAACGAAACATAAAAAAAAGATTGGAGTTCGCCAGGGAACATGTGAATTGGCCGATAAGCAAGTGGCGAAATATTTTGTGGTCAGATGAAACAAAGGTAAATTTATTTAACTCTGACAGAAGCGGCCTTCCTGTACGCAGACCCCCTAACACCGAATACCGTCCTCAATACACCATAAAAACCGTAAAGCATGGTGGCGGAAATATAATGGTATGGGGCTGTTTTTCGTACTATGGTACAGGGACTTTATTTCGGATAGAGGATACAATGGATGCAATATATTATACAAATATTTTAAATAACATCATGATGCCTTCCCAGCCAGAAATTGACAAACATAAAAGCGTTCTGAAAGCACTTTGTATGGTGGTTGAACCGTTATCAAAGCAACATATTTTTGGTTTTTATAGTGTTCTCAGAACACTAAAATGATAACCATGATTTACGGTCTCATGTTTGTATTTAGAGTATTTTAGAAACGTTGCAAAAGCAAAAAATAAAGTGATTTTAAAGCGTTATAATTTTTGTTTATAGAACGTTTTCAAAACATTAGAAAAACTAAAAATAAAGTGATTTTAAAGTGTATTAATACAAAAGTAGAGTGTCTTCCGAGAATTTTAAAAACGAAAAGTAGAGCAATTTTCCAGTACTCTAAATACAAAAAATAAAGTAATTTCTTAGTACTTAAAAAACATTTATTTTTTTTTTATATATTTTATTAGAACTTAAATTAGTTTTAAATGATTAAGTTAAAAAATTATAGGATATTAAGAGAAATGTAGATTGGGTTGTAAGGAAAATCAAAACTCTTACATAAACCTCTATAGACGAAACATTAATGGTACTGAGATTTGAAGGTTATGCATACATCTCTTCCGAAATGTTTTAAAGCTTTATTAGGAACTTCTACTATGAGCGTCGATTCTAAAGTGATGCTAGGTTTAGACAATACTTTGGGAAATTTTCAATTTTCAAAAGAAAATTAAAATTATAATTCATGTAGATTGAATGGATGTGTTCGAAAAATCGAAAAAGAACTTTTGGTCCATAATGGGAAAGGGGTTTTCAACAGCATACATTACCAAGCCATTTTTGATTGGTCTCTATTATGGAAATTCAAAACTGCATTCGGCTAGAAAATTTCTGGAAGAACTTGTTTTTGAAGCCAAGTTTTTAACTAATGAATGTATATTTTTTTTAGTCTCAAACTTAATTAGGTAATCTAATTTTTATTAACGATTTTAAGAAAATTTGTGGAACTTATGCCACATTTTTATGGCTCAAGCTCGGTGACAATGAATATTCATATTCTAATACATATTTCAAATGACGTAAATAATAGGTCTATTCGATTACTGGATAATTTGTACAAATTTGTACAAATTTTTACTGGATGGCGTTCGTTAACACAAATACTCAGTAAACAGAAAGAAAAAAGAGAGAATAAAGTGACAGTTCTATGTTGAGAGTTTCTAAGTCTTGTTCTTTTTCTTGCAAATTTTTACTGGATAAATTTTTGCCAGTAAGAATTTGCAAGCAGAAAAAAACATATGTTACGAAAACATATGGGCATTTCCACCGAAAGGTCCACCGAGACTAAAATATTAAAAGTTCTTGAAAACACTTTGTTTTATCATATTTTCATAGGGAAACAATCAAATTTAAATAACGTAAAAAGATTTCGCATTTATTCATAACCCATTTCGAGGTATTCGAATGCAAAGTCGCACAAGCGCATCTTTTCCTATTTGGATATTTCTATTGCACATTTTGTTTTGATAAAAGTTTTTAAACAGAGGACGGTATGCATTGACTTTTGCTTTCTAAAATATTTCTAAAGCTACAAAGAGTCATAAAACAATGCATAAGAAACAATGCGATTGAAAATATCTGTAAGTTTTTGATTTGCTTTTTCGCGTATTTCGATGTCCCGTGCGACATTGAAAAACAACATTTGTTATCAGTGCGTCGCAGAAACCTCATCAAATATTGATTACAAACAGAGATTTTTTATACAATTAAAATAAAAAAAACCTAACTGAAAAATAAGAAGAATTGTGATCTTGGTACTTATACACAGTTGGTCACGTGCGACATCGTAAGTGTGAAATTTAAAAATTTTGAATTTTTTTCTTATGTATATGATTTATTTATGTAAATACATACTTTAAAATTTTTTTTAAAATTGGAATGCACCATGGTCAAGAAGTAAAAGCAGCTAGGACTGCCTATTCTAAAAAAAACTGTATTTTATATTTTCATATAAATAAATAATTCCAAGCAAAAGTTTTTTGAACTGGTTGCCTCTGAATCTGTTCTAGAACAGGTATTTTTACCACCGGTTACGTGGAACAGGTTCTAGAACTAATTCCTGGGAATCAAAATGGAAGGTTTCACTGTCGCGGAACCAGTTCTATAACTGGTTCTAGAACCGGTTCCAAAGTAACCTGTTCTAGTTTGGAGGAAAAGAACCTGTTGCTTTTGGGACAAACTCAAACAAAAATCACCGATGATAGAACATAAATTAGAACAGGTTGCATACACGTACAAGTTGTTCTACAATGGGTTCTTTCCATCCGACAATTTTGCTGGATTAATACATACTACATATTTCTTTTAAGTTTGTTTTTGGTTATTATATTCAAATAAATACCTTGAATACTTCTGTCGATTTAAAAACATTTTTATTAAGCTTGTTTATATATAATTTCGTAAAAAGAGCAACAGAAACAACATAAATCTCATGATG
The DNA here is from genome assembly GCA_949987735.1 of Leucophora obtusa. Lineage (NCBI taxonomy): Eukaryota > Metazoa > Arthropoda > Insecta > Diptera > Anthomyiidae > Leucophora > Leucophora obtusa. The sequence goes on along the minus strand of OX465297.1, from coordinate 34,018,401 downwards.
GAAAAAAATGTCCCGTGCGACATGTCACGTGCGACAGTGAATAAAATTAAATTAAAAAAATAATACGAATCGTTTTTGAGTAAAATTACAACCATTTTTAAAAGACATCAATGCACAACAGTGTAAAATTAGTCACATTGAAATATTGCTTCAGGTTTCGCTGAAATCGGCATTTTAATTGTTAGCCGCGAAAACCACTTCTGTTTTTGTCCCGTGCGAATGCCTTGGTTTTTTACAATTATCTTGAAAACGAAAAATTGCTAAAAATCAACCTCAGCACCAATTGTAGGGCTAATAAAAGATATAAGTAAAGCCTATTGTCAAAATAAAAATCCGTTTAATTTTGACTTTTTTTCACTTTAAAGGTGTTCGACGGTCCCGTTCGACATGATGGAAATGCCCATATGATTGTTTATGGTAAATAAAAAAAATTATTTTCCAATTATAATATTTTATGGAAATGCAAAGCAGTAAAACTTTCAAAATAAATTATGGAAAAGATATGAAAACCTTCTAAAAATGTTCTGCTTAAGGTTTAACATAAAAAATTTTCTTCTTTCATAGCGACCAGTTAAAATTTATTTGTATATTTGGTGTTGTAATCAGCTGTGTGTACAAACTTGCAAATTGTTGCAAATTTTCTGTTCGCGTACATGTTTGGGAAAATTTTATTTTGAGAGTAAATCTTGTCTTACTCTCTGAAAGTTTGTACTGAGTAATTCTTACTGGACTTGACTGAGAAAAGTAATCGAATGGACCTTATATGGGGGCGCCTATATCACAATTTTCAGCATTTGCTTTTGAAAATAGCTTAGATTTTGTTAAATCTATTGTAAAATCGCCAACTAATAACATATCCCATATACAAAGGAAATTGCATGTTTTTAATACCAATTCCCCAAATAATACTCCATTACTATATACTCTCAATAAGAGCAGCAACTATTCTCTGTGGGAAACCTTTACACACTTCTGAATCTAGAGTTTTTTCTTTCGTAAACATTTATGGAGTTCGTATTACATCTATGCATCCTGATAATAATGGGAACATTATGATTGTGAAAGAAATTTTTAGTACAAAACATACGAAACACAAATACAGTGATATGCATTTGAAAGGCAACATTTTCAAGGAAACTAAAAAATTTTTTGACTACCCGATCTAATCAAAGGAGATCGGATTATATAATTTAACAAAATTAGATGAAAACAACACTGAAATAGGTATACATATGGTGGAAGCTAAATGCATTCTTACAACATTTTATAACGAATCAATTGCTATTTCTCTTTTACATAAATAATTGCAACAAAACATTACAAAAGTAATAAAAATAATTTTTAGTACTAAAACACATACAATCTTTCTTTTAATCAACAGTTGTAAAATTTGTTAAAAAGCGTTATCAAAGCATTTTAAAGATGGTATTTTCCGAACGTTCTCAAAACGTTTTATTTTTGGTATAAACAATGCTTTGAGAGTACTTAGTTTTTTGTACCATCATCAATTTCTGGCTGGGTTATGCTGAATGGGAAATGCCGCTTCGATGGGTGTTTCAACAAGACAACGACCCGAAACACACATCGAAGCGGGCAAAAGTTTGGTTTGAAAACAATAGAGTCGATGTTTTAAGCTGGCCTGCACAGTCGCCAGACTTAAATCCTATTGAGAACTTGTGGCGAGAAGTTAAAGTGGCTCTGAAAGGAAAGAATCCATCTAATAAGAATGAGCTATGGGCATTGGTTGAAGCTGCTTGGAAGAATATTCCAATAAAAACCTGTCAGAAGCTGGTGGATTCAATGCAAAGACGTTGCTTAGCTGTTATTAAAAATAATGGTTATTCTACTAAGTACTGAGGTAAACTAAGAGATAACTGAAACGTATATTTTCCATATTTATTTTATTTTCATTTTATTTCAGATAACTAAATTTGATGGCTTTATTTTTGTTCACAGGCAAAACAAGGCAATTTGAAGTATTCTCTATTTCATATCACACAATTGTATACGGTTGGACCATAAATGTTCATATATGGACATTTTTCACCGGGTTGTTTACATTTCTCAAATTTTTGTGTCTTTTATGATTCGTTTTAGAAGGCTTATATTTTCGTCCAAAATATGAGCAATTTTCGACAAAAAATTTGAACATTTCAAAAAAATGTGTTTTATTTGAGTAAGTTTTGAATCGTAGAATAAGAACCCTCAAAAAAGTATCCAAACTTTGCTGGCTGGGTAATCATTTAAAACTAATTTAAGTTCTAATTAAATATACATATAAAAAAATAAATAACAAATGTTTTTTAAGTACATACTAAGAAATTACTTTATTTTTTGTATTTATAGTACTGGAAAATTGCTCTACTTTTCGTTTTTAAAATTCGCGAAAGACACTCCACTTTTGTATTAATGCACTATAAAATCACTTTATTTTTAGTTTTTCTAATGTTTTGAAACAGTTCTATAAACAAAAATTCTAACGCTTTAAAATCACTTTATTTTTTGCTTTTGCAACGTTTCTAAAATACTTTAAATACAAACATGAGACCGTAAATCATGGTTATCATTTTAGTGTTCTGAGAACACTATAAAACCCAAAAATATGTTGCTTTGATAACGCTTCAACCACCATATAAAGTGCTTTCAGAACGCTTTTATGTTTGTCAATTTCTGGCTGGGAGCTTTTAAAATAAACAGCAACAAAAATGAGTGTAAATGATAATAAAAAGAGTAATAAATATAATACAATTGTTTTAAACAAAAAACGTAACGGTAAATTTACGAAAATATTAATAATGATCATCAAGCTCTAGTGTAAAAAATGCGTTTCTAATTATGTCTTGTGGTTCCTATTGGGAACAAAGGGCCACTTATGATACTCGGGTATTTTGATGTTAAGCACATAGTTCCTCACAAAAGTTTTGGTCTATTTTGGGATATAAAACCTGGCAATTTGTAGGCTTTAGAGCTACGCCATTAAATTAATCAATCAATCAATCATAATAAAGATGGGGTTAAATTTCCCCAATGGAAATGAACTAATAATTAAGAGAAGTGTTGCATGGTTCTAATTGTTGTTTCCGGCGAAGAATATCTATAAAGAAAGCTTTAGAAAGTTCATGTTTTCCTCCCATCAAGATATTGAAAATTCTTGCTTCTAGTTTGTCGTCCTTAGAAAAAAACAAGTAAACTTACATAATTAGTTTTAGATCTTTACATAAAATAATGTAAATTATACTCCGCCAAAGAATTAAACTGTTTTTAGAAATATTTTTAATTTGAAGTTATTTTTCTATAGTACTTTGTTTATAAAAAAATATGGTTGTCAAATCCAAATCTCGCTAAAGTGCAAATGTAAACGGTCAAGATTTCTGGCGAGATTTTCAGATTTGAAAACAGATGTGAATGCATCATATTGGATTGGGTTCTTTTTTACAATAATTAATGTAGACATTCTAAGGTTTCTTGCACCATAGTTTTATTTCCAATAAATTCACAGGCTCATGAGTTAAAGCGTATTAAATTTTTCGAAATCATGAATCCATTAAAGTTTGCCATTGTATGTTAGTCCATGTACACCTGTATGTTATTCCATATAAGGACAATTATGGAAATAGTCCATATACATATGCAGAGACTCATATATAGGGTATTCAGTCGATTAATCGTTATTCAATATTTCGAATAACGAATAATTCGAATAATTTAATACGATTAATCGATTAATCGAAATTGGTAAAAAAAATGAATAAAATGTTTTAAAAATATATATGTATATTTTATTAAAGTAAATATGGAATTTGATTAAAACTTAATTAACAAATTGTAAAAAACATCTTAAATATCAAAGAAACAACAAAAACATCAACAGTAGTGAGCACTCTGCATTCATAATATCCTTTAGCAAAGCATATTATCCGAAGCCATAGGATTCGAATTAATAAATGGCAAATTAAAAGACAAATAAAAATATCCAGGTATTTTTATTTGAAAAGATACATAATGTTTAATGAGAACTAAATAACCTTTTATATATATGAACTTTTCAGAGCCCAATTCAGCTAACTCTGCTAGAAACAGTGTTTCCAAGTTGGTGGTTTTCCCCCTAGATTTAGGGGATTTTCAACCGCTTAGGGGGATTTTAAGGGGTATAAATTTTGTTAGGGGGAAATTTGGGGGGTAAGAAAATCATTTTAGGGGCAGTTTTGCCTTAAAAACCAATTAAATTTTAGAGTTCGTTGATTGATTTTCCCAAATTGTTGATAGTTTTTCATATAAATTTTTCTTTTCTTTTAGCCTACATATTTTTGAAGTTGAAAAATTTTAGACTGTGACTAGCAAAGCAAAGAAAACCAGCTTAAATATAACGAAGTTTTTTATTTTAAAAACAAAAAATCAATTATTTGCATTTACTTACTAAAATTAATTTGAAATAAAAACTTAGAAAATTGCTGAATTTTGGTAAAATTTATTTTAGGGGGATCTTTTTTAGTGGTAGAGCAAATTTGGGGGGTTTTTTGGACAACTTAATGGGATTTGTATAAAAAGACTTGGCAACACTGGCTAGAAACAAATTTGTCAAAATAATCACAAGGTTTTTTTTTTAATTTCCTGCAAAATAGTTGCTAAAATCAAATAAAGGGATGGAGGGACGTAAACATGGAGAGAAAATCTGGCTAATTTTTATAAAATGCTAAATTTAAAGAAAGGTCTCCGGTGTGGTTCTCCCCGATTTGGATAAAATTTAAATATATTACAGAGAGGACAGAAGTAATACAAATTTTTATAAAATATGATTTCAATTATAAAGGGTTCTTCAAAAGGGACGCTACAAAAGTAGAAAGACAGGGACAGCAAACGACGCCATATTTCTTGCCACTCTTTTGACATTTCTCTTCAGTAAGGTTTGCCATTTCGTGATGGAAAGATATACGAGCCAACGAGTCGAAATTTTTAAAATTTACTACCGAAATTCGGAGTCAGTGGCCTCAACGTTAAGAGCGCTACGTCCAATTTATGGTCGTCATAATGAATGGCTTCGTCGATAAACAAAATACGCGGTCAGACAGCAATCCACACGTACTCCATGAGTCATCATTGCATCCCGAAAAAATTACGGTTTGGTGCGGTTTATGGGCTGTCGGCGTCATTGGGCCGTACTTCTTCCGTGATGATCAAGACCGGCACGTTACTGTGAACGGGAATCGCTACCGTTCAATGATAACCGAATATTTTTGGCCCCAATTGGATGATATGGACTTGGAGGACATGTGGTTCCAACAGGACGGCGCCACAAGCCACACAGCGAATGTCACAATCAATTTATTGCAAACCAAGTTTGGAGAACGTGTTATCTCACGAAATGGTCCAGTCGATTGGCCGCCTCGGTCGTGCGATTTGACGCCGTTGGACTATTTCCTGTGGGGTACGTCAAATCTATGGTCTATGCCAACCAGCCAGCGACGATTGATGAACTTCGTACGAATATCGACCGATTTATGCTTGAAAACCGTCGAAAATTGGTTTCAGCGTCTGGACTTCTGCAAGCGTGCCCGTCAGGGAAACAAGCCGATCAAAATAATCGGCGGCGGCGGCGCAATCAAAAAATCGGCGGCGGCGGCGGCGATTAAGGTTGAGCCGGATAAAACTCGGCGGCGGCGGCGCAACCAAATAATCGGCGGCGGCGGCGGCTTGATCGGCTTGATAGAAAATTATACACGTAATTTAAAGATGTTTTATCCAAAATATAGCAGTAGAAAATTGTACAAAAAATTTGGAATTATTAAATAAAAAATAATTTTAAGTTAAATTAATCGATAAAAATTACAAATTTAGGATTTTTAGTTTTTGAACGGAGCTACAAGGGGAGATATTTGGGCTTTCCAAATATATACATATGTTTATATATTCAACAAAATTGTGTGGAAATATTTTCAATTAAAACTGATTTTCTTATTTTTTTTCTTATTTTGTTTAATTTTGACGGCTTTTAATTGCAATATTTTGTTTAAAAAAAACTAATTTTTATCTAATTTATTCTTAATTCAGGGTAAAATGAAGTTATACTTTAATCGCTTTAAAATTGTCAAAGTTATAAATTTTTTTATAAACATTAAATCTTTGTATTTATAAGAAAATTGAAAATATTAACCTTAATGAGTGTGCAAACAAGAACATCGAGTTGTCTTATAATAGCTGAAATTAAATGTTTAGAAAAATTACGATAACTTTTTCTATTTTCAATTAATTTAAACAAAAGAATCTGATTTTATTAAGAACTAAACCCACTTTCAGAATAAATTACAATAGTAAAGAATTGTTTAATACTGTAAAAAAACCGTCAAAGTATACAAATTAAAAAAAGAATCAATTTTAATATTAAAAAAAACTGTCAACATATTTCAGTTACAAATAAATAATTCTATATATATTTGGAAAGCTAAATTTTTTGTCTTTCCAAAAACGTTACAAGATTCAAAATCGGTTGAAAAATTGCTGAATTTTACCCACAATGACACTATCACCCCTTTTCTGAATTCCGAAACTTTTTAATTAGAGTGATTTTGTCAAATCACACAAAATTCAAAATGTCGGAAATTGACTGTTTCGAAGAAATTTTAGCATACTGACAAATTTTAAAATAAATTTTAACATTAATTTTTGCAACAAAATATTCGTTTTACTTTCACCAAGCTTTTCCAACACGAAATAAAACGAAGAAAATATTTCGGATGTAGATCACAGAATGTTTCACTTTAGAATTTTTTATGTGGATTCGGAACTTTGAAATAAACAAACTCTATTTTCACTCAAAATTAAATGTGTTTTTAGAATACACTAGAAAAAAATATGGTTCGAAAAAAATTATACTCGAAAAGATGTCAAAGTTGAAAAACTTAGAAGAAAAATTAAAAATTCAGATTCTGTTCTTAGTTCCGAAACTTTTTAATTAGAGTTGATTTGTAAAATCACACGGAATTAAAAATTTCGAAAATTTGTTTTCTACCAAATTTTAATATTCATAGACTAATTTTAAAATAAATTATTATATAATAATTGTCGTTAAAAAATATATATTCGTTTCACTATTATCAGGCTTTTTCTACACGAAATAAAACGAAAAAAATAACTCGGATGTGGATCACGGAACAGCAAAAAAATTCGGAATGTTTCACTTTAGAATTTTTTTGTGGATTCGGAACTCAGAACAGCGTCGATTATTGTAAATATCTCCCCAATTTTATAAGTCGACCGAGAAATAACTTACTTAACATTTTTTTCGTCCGCAATGTCTTAAAACAGGGTTGGCAGGCAATACCGCTAAAATACCGTTATCGATTCAAAACCCTTTCAACTGACTACCGTTACCCCTAAAATACCGTTACCGAAATACCCGGAATACCGTTATCCTTAAAATACCGTTACCGAAACAAATGAAATATTGTTATCCCTAAAATACCGTTACCGTTATTTTTAATTCTCTGATTTTGATAATTTCACGTGGTTATTGAGTATTTTTAGTACATTAAGTTGATAAATTGGTTCTGTTTTTAATCTCGTTTGTTTTTTGTAAAAAAAAAATACGAGTTGCATCGAAATAACTGACTACCGCTACCCCTAAAAACCCGTTACCGATATAACTGAAATACCGTTAACCTTAAAATACCGTTACCGAAATAACTCAAATACCGTTATCATTAAAATACCGAAATAGCGTTACCCTTAAAAATACCGTTACCGAAATAACCTAAAATATCGTTACCCTAACGATAACCGCATTCGTTTCGGTTACCATCCATGCTTAAAAATGTGTCTTTTGATAATAATTTCAGGTGTACTGAAATTTGTGAAAAATGTGATGTGATCTACTTAACCAAACCTACGACCATAAATTCGAATGAATTAATTCTTTAATTCACTTTTGGACTTTTAACTAAAATTTACTAATATATCATTCGTTTATACTATTCCTTATGAATTCATTCACTGGCTTCATTCTTTTAATTTTCATGCATAGTGAATGAATTCTTTCATGAATTCATGAATTCTTTCATGAATTCATTCTTTTTATAATGATCTTTCACGTTTTATTCGGTTTTTAAAAGATTAAAACAAATGTTTCATTTTTAGTTATTTTTATGGGTTTTGTATATGATATCAATATTAAATCCCTAAAATAAGCCACATTTTTATTTAATTTGTAATTATAAATATAAATATAAGTGTTGTCAGAATCATTAGTATATTCATACCTTACATCTTTTACTGATTGAATAAAATGACAATTTTGATAAGCCATTTTGTAAAAGATTAGAATTAATGAAAAAATTAATTATTTAAATTGATTGTAATTCTATAAGGAATGTATTCAACATAAGAATACATTCTATTTAATATTAAACTTTGGGAATGAAACCTATGAATTAATTATAAAGGAATGGTTTGATGGAATGATATATATTCAATTTCTAAAGCTGAATTCGGTTTTGTGCGAATTAAGCTAAAATTGGATTAATTCTTTCGAAGCTCTGCCTACAATTTACACTTGGTCATTTGAAAAGTATATATATTTTTTATTTTATTTTGTAACACTGTGTAATTTGTATCCAAAACTATGGGTGCTAAAGACGTGTTCATTTGGATTCTCTTCTCTATTGAATATCCAAATTTCAGCGAAATCTGTCAGAAGTTTTCAAGCAAAACTTCCAACTAAAGAAATATTTATGATAAAAATCCTTCTTAGCTGTGACTATAAAACTGGTTCTTTTATTTCTTTTGAATTAATAAAAAAAAACTCTTGATGGTTCAGAAATTGATGAAGTAGAAAATTTGTTTTAAAAATGACATTTGCTTTTTTATTTTGGAAAATTGATACTTCCAGCCGAAATGAGCCGAAAAAAATCGGCGGCGGCGGCTGAGGCAAAAATGACCGGCGGCGGCGGCTTAAACGGCTTACGGCGGCTGGCTTGTTTCTCTGGTGCCCGTGGTGGCCATGCAAAAGAGATCGATTTCCATACATAATGGCATCGAACGTACTTTCACAGGAATAAAGAATTACATTGATATCCAAAACCGTTTTTGTTTTATTTAAAAAAACTTGTAGCGCTCTTATTGAAAAACCATTTAGTATTTTTGTTTTTATGAATTTTAAAAGAGTTTGCGAAACTCTTTTTGTTCTTTTTTTAAATAAAATTATTAAAAATACAACAAATGTATGTATATTATTTTACATAACATTTTTTCGATTAATCGATTAATTTTAAAATTTTATTCGATTAACCGGTTAAGAAAAAAACCCGAATAATTATTTGAACGATTAGTCGAGTAAATTAAAATGTCGATTATTTGAATACCCTACTCATATATAAGTTGTGTTTTCAACTTAACTATATCCGTTAACTCAGAAAAAACTCAAACTACACAAAAACGAGTTAGAGACGAAAATTACATTACTTTTCGTATGGATGTTAACGTGGATAATTATCAACGTTGCTGGCATACTTTCCATTATACCGCAACTACTAAAAAACATTAATTGTTTCTTTCTTTATACTTTAATAATACTTAACGTTGATAGGTATGAACGAAAATACAGCTAAAGATATATTTGCAAGTACATCTATTGAAACTGAAGGGCGTTTTCGTTCAATTACAAATTTTCCGAGAAACGAAAATCGCTACTTCTTAAGTAAATGCACATAAAAAGTAATATTTGGATTTTTGTTATATATATCTTGTCAAGATTCGAGAGAGATTCACTCTATACCTACACCTTACTTAAAGAAGAGATCATGTATCTCAACATACATTTAATTTTCTTGGATCGTCTTTTAAGAATTTTATTAGCATTAGGATATTACTGTTTTTTTATAAATCCATTATTAATGGTTATCCTGTTTATATAGTTGATCAATTTAATTTCACTCGTTCGATTAGAAATCCCCAGATAATACCACCTATAAGGCATTTAAATATTTTTGTGAAATCATTTCAGATTCGTGTGTCAAGAATATGGAATGCTTTGCCGAGAGAATTGAGAATGTTTAATTATATATTGCTTCAATTCAAGTCCAAATTAGTAGAATTTGCGAAACTGCATTTGTTGGAGGTTTTGTAAAATGTATGTTTTTGAAAGTGCGAAAGGCGAAAGGAAAGAATGTTGAAATAATATGAATGTATTTATCTTTGTGATATTAAGGCTTCTTATGGAAATTGATTCTTGGCATTCACTGTGATTTTATTTTGGTTCTTTTTTTTTAATTTGTAATGCTTTATTTTATGTGATCTCATATACATATGTAATTATGAATTTTTTATATTGCGATTTATTATATGTGACCTTATGAAAAGGTGGCTTATGACTCAAAAAAAATTTTCCACTTTTTTTTTGGTTTCGATAGCTTTTGAGACGCTCTTTCACGTGGTGAAAACTAGAAAGTCCTAACTTGCTTAGAAGTGTACTAAAAATGTAGAGAAAGAAGAGCACAAATGAAAGCAAAACAGAATTTTATAAATGAAATTGAAAAATTTAAAAACAGGATTGAACGCTGCAAAAACGATTTTACCAAAAAAAAAAAGCTGTTTTGCACAAAAAATATTTATTTAGCAGTATTAAGTAGTTTTCTTCGTCGCTATCCTTGTTGAAACCTTTGAAGTTGCTCGTTTTTTCGAATCTCCTTCTGGAGATGAGGCCTTACGTTTTCTTGATTTTTTTATTGCAGTTGAAGTCGCAGGTTTCTTCAGTTCTTTCTTTTTTGGATCTTGATTTGAAGATGAAGCTACAGACTTCTTCGGTTTAGGTTTTGACGATGAAGCCTTTGGTTCCTTCGATGCCACTTTGGTGGCTGGTGAAGCATCCTCAGATTTTTTTGATGGCATTTTTTCGATGGCAATGGAGCCAAAATATCCGCATTCGTGGGCTCTGAAACCAAGCTTCTGAGATTCTGATAAATGTACCACTGACGCTGCAGAGATAAACCGACTGGTTGAATAATTTCGGGCATGGTGTCATCAACTGGGATTAATGACAGTTGAAATGATTCAACATCTTTACTGTCAGCAAATTTTTTGGTTTTCAAAGAGTTTTTGCCCATTATAAAATGGTGGAATTGTGTAATACCTTTAAGTGGCTTGAATAATAGTTTAAAATAACTATCCCATTCATACCAAACGACTTTTTTCGACGAAACAGCTGTATTATGGCCACCTGGTGACGATTGTATGACGCACTGCAGCAACTCTTCATATGTATCAATATTAGTAATAGCATACCTGGCCTTGAAAATACCGAAAAACCGATCTGGGGCAAACTTACTGCCCCGTCAATAGGAAATTTAATAAAATGGTAGTGTTGAGTCCTCGAACCAGCCGCCATTGCAGATATGATATCATAACATTATTATTATTTTGTCCAACACAATTATAGCAGAAAAGTACAATTGTTAGGACATTTTTGCAATACGTTTCCAAATGATAATGTAGGATGCTCACAACGGTGTTTGGACCTTTGCCAATATCATGTTCCTCATCTATCATGTAATTATACTGTCGAAAAAAAAAAATAATCAAGATACTTTCAAAACAAGTGATTTGAATTTGTACGATGAAATCCTAACCTGTATTTTTCCTTTTTCGTCTGTAATTCCAAAGACTGCGCACTTTTTCGTTGCTTTGAAGTAGGCTGTACATGGTTGTTGAGTAGACACTGGATAACGGACCGTTTGCGCAAAATCGAATGATAAGACCTTTACAGTATAATCAGTATTGTCACACCATTCTTGGTAGTATGCACGTTGAGTTCGAGCTTTTTGTAAGTGATCAAGAAAAAGATGAAGTTTTTCTACACGTTCAAGTTCAGGAACGTTTTTAGCTTGCGTAATTGATATTGAGTTTACTGTTGAAGAAAACGACAATTTTAATTACAATAGATACAACTTTGATAAAAGTAAACAATGGCGTACTTACTACGACAGTAATCACAGAGAGCAATCTGCTGGTTTCATAACTGTCACATATGGTATGTATTTGGCCCATATGCGTCGGAAGGAACGAATACTCATTTTAAGTTCATCATTACCGAGTGAAGAAATGTATTTACGATATACTGAAGCCTTTGTCTCATTAGATGGCAGCTTCATGACGCGATAATCTTTGAATTTGGGTAAACGTCCTGGCAGTGGAAGAGCCAATAGATCGGCTGTATACTCAATAAATTTATCAGCTTTTTGGATGTCAGATGGTTGAAACGCTCTCGCATGTATAGATGGTTTATTTGCTAACCCATGTACCCGTGTTATGGCACCATGTGTATGAAAATGTCGAAGTAAATTTTCAAAACGTTTTCTTCCACACGCATGCACAAAAAGGGAAAATGAACGGCAAACATGTAAGTGATAAAAAGTGAACATCAATTTATGCCTTTCAACATCTTTGCCTTTTTGCCTTCCATGTTTCCTCCATTTCGTCATTTCTGTGTAAGTATCTCTAAGTTTGTCCGTGCACATCATTGCTGATTCGATATGGCTCAGTATAACCAAATCAAGTTCATGTTTTGATAATTCTAGATAGTTATTTCTTGCAGTTTCTATCATCTTTCGCGGTATAATTTTTTGGCATTTATTTTTACAGCAATCTTGCGAAATAAATTTATTTACCAATTCCTTTTCTTCGTTATCTGTAATACACAAGTCCACTGTAAAAATATTTTCATCCACTTCCATTTGGTCTTCAGCTTGAAACAATGCTTGTAGTTCGTCCTCGTAATTAATACCAACATCATCGAAAGAATCATCATCATTCTCTTCGTTTTCACAGAAATATGTTTGAAAAACCTCGCTAAATTCTTCTTCGACAGACATTATTCACAAGCGACACACGTCCTACTCGTTCAGCATTGCTTTTAAATCTAAGCACTCACACGATTTTTTTTCGGTTAGAAACTGGTTTGTGCTTTGCATTGAAAAAAACATCGCTCCTTATATACACACACGAACTTATCTCATTTATGCTCATTCATAATACAAAAGGAAAACTACTAAGAAACTGAAGAAATGCATTGTTTATCTTTAACAGCTGTTTGTGTGTCATAAGCCACCTTTTCATAGGCCGGGTCACATATATTTTAATAATTAACTTTAATTTTATATAGAAGTTTGTTATTTAGTTAGTAGCTTTAATTAACCATATAAGGCCCTAAGGGCTCGGTTATGTAATTGAAGAATAAATATAAAAAAAAATACAAATTATAACGGTATTTTTTGCTGTATCGCAATTATATCAATTTGTCTGTGCAAGAAACTTCAAATTAAAAATAAATACGGAATATTGTGAAAAAAAAAATATTTATAAATGAGTAGTGGCATATTAAACAGATAGACCTCAAAAATGAGTCCAAAATATAAGCAGTTGACTCGAGACCAAAAGGTCATCATTTCTACATTGGAGGAAGCAGTACCTTGCCGCGAAATTGCAAGACGGATAGGCTGAAGTAATAAATTTGCTGAAAAAGAGAATCAGGAAGACCGTTTAGAGAGCAGGAGCAGGAATAGAAATATGAAAAAGACATCTGACCGAACAGATACCGTTATACAGCGATTGAGTCTGAGAAATCGTTTTAAGTGCCATCGAAATAAGAAGAGATCTCGAACAGGACAACCAAGTTATCATTAGTGTGGAAACGGTTCGCAGACGACTCCGTGAATTCAGATTTTGTGGCAGTAGACCAATAAAAAAGTCCCTCCTGGCACATAAAATGAGAGCTAAACGGTTGGAGTGGGCCAAAATGCACCGCAATTGGACTCTCGACCAATGGCGAAACGTTATATGGTCTGATGAGAGCAAGTTTAACTTGCACTGTGCCGACAATCTTCAGTACGTGCGACGTTTTCCAGGAGAACGATTTAAGGACACGTGTGTAATTAGAACGGTCAAGCATCCTTAGAGTCAATGGGGATGTTTTCTTATTATGTATGGAGACCTTTGTTGTTTGTAGATGGAATTATGAACGGAGAAAAATATGGCGAAGTCATAACGGGACTTGTCGTGTCTATTGTTGAGGACATCTTATTAGACTTAAGATTATAATATTTTATCTAATATTCAAGTAAACAACCAGCATTTTTTTTATATTGTTTAATATTCAAAATATTTTGAAAACCGGGATAAATATATGAAAATCAAAATTATCCTTTTATGACTTTCATATGGAAAAAAAAGAAAAATACACTTTCGAAATACACTTTTCGAAATTTTGTTAAAAACCGTATGTGGTCCAAACATAAGCTGAGAAATTTAAAAAATACAGCGACAAATAAAGTGGTAAGATGTGTGTGCCCGCAGGTATATTTTTAACCATATCGGCTAAAGTAGGCATCGAAATAAAAATTTGTAGAGCTTTACTCTTTAGGCCGGTTAGAGGGTTTTTCTAACAGAGTTAAACTGTCAAAAAATTCATAACGATGAAGAAAAAAAGTTAATTAACTTTAATCAAACGAATAATAATAAGGTGTAGAAATATGAGGACCACAAAGAAACATGCGAAATCAAAAGTTATATTGACAACAAAAATCTAACTAAGTTTCTTATAATGACTAAAGTAGCTTTGTCAAAAAACAGTATTCAGTGATTTGATTTTATTAAAAATACTTACCAAAAAAGTTTTACTTTTATTTTCTTTATCTCTGGGATTTTTATAGGAATAAGCTTCGTCTAATAATTCTTTCAGTTTACTGTCATCCCAATCTTTAAGGCGGCTTTCTTCCCATGATTCTGATAAAAAGTCCTAAAATAAGGTATAAAAAAATAAATTTGTACATAAAGTAAAAAAAAAATATTTATTATCTATGGTAAGAGCAATTAACTTAGCATATTTATTTTTGTAAAAAGTCCAAAATATAAAATTAAGATCCTGATAGGATAAAAATAGCATATTTAGATTTTGTTGCTGTTAGTCTGAGTAGAGTTGTTAACATATTCGATATGCTTTCAACTGTCACATAAGTAGACGATTATCAATTATTAACCCGTCAAGGCAAACGACACTGATGATGGCTTTGTAGTGAAAGCCAAAAATACGTATTCTGTCTTGCTGGCATTATTGAATTCTTTAAAAAAAATTTTATTCTTTGTAATTTACTTGTGAAAATTGTATCATCTTTCTTTAATTGGGGAAATAATTTAAACAGAAAGTGATGTTAATTTATGATCTAGAGTCAAACTAAAAAAACATTCAGATCCCAAAATATTCAATAAGATTAATTTAGATCCAATTGGATACAAAAGGATAAGATAATTTTTGGCAGATCGAATTAGATATTTTGAGATTAAAATTTGCCCTATCAAATATTTGGAAGTATTTAATTTTTAATAAAAATTAAACAAAAACAATTAAGCAAAAAAATTCTTATTTAAAAAAAAAGGGTCGGTAGGATTCGAACCCAGATTCTTAGAGTTGTAAGCCACTTAGCTTACTCAGCCCCATACTGCTATACAAAATGACTGACTTTATGAGATAACATTGTTCGTATTATTGCATTATATATAATTCTATAAATTTATATATGGGTTATATCAAAAAAAGTGATAAAAAAACAACCATGATTGTAACTACACTGAAAATAATTAATATGTTCGCTGAACAGAAAAATTTGTTACTTTAACAAAATTTATTCCTGTTTTTTGGCTTTAAAAACATTTTTTGTTAAATTTAACAAATCTAAATTTAAATAAGAAATTAGTAAAACTACAGTTTTATTTTCACTTATACTGAGTAGTAAAATTTGTTCAAATTTGTGATCTGGGAACCCTCCCCGGGCCTAGTCCATATCATCTACGGGTATGTAAGGGCACTCCGAAAGAGCAAACATTTTGTCCGTTTTGCTCTATCTCGCTTAGTTATCGAGATATGGGCCATTTTATAAATATAATATTGTCATATTAGATTTTATTTGTTGTTTTATATAACATACCACGGATAGTCCCATGCAAATTTTATATGTACATTAGTGTTATGTATGTGCAAAAGTGTTATTTTTGCAGCTCCCCGCTCATTTTCGGATAGGATGAGAGTAAAAAATAAGATATGTGCAAAAATTGGGTTTCTACGATGTAAACCGGCCAGGCCGTTTACATGTATGTCCTCAAAATTACCCTAAAAAAGTTTCATGGACTTATCCATCTATAACTCTTAAACTAGACGTTTCTGGTGATTAAGTTACATAGCTGTTGTTTACACAATGAAAAGGCAAACATTTTCTTTATACAACCTTTTAACCCTCAATTGACCGTTAGTGGTGTTTTAAGCGGTAAACATAAACATGAATGTCATTGAATGTCTCTCATTTAATTTTGGAGACTTATAAATACGTATACTCTTCATCATATAATAGGAAATTTAGCGTAGATCAAAAGCAAAATAAGCTTTTTTTAATATTTCGTTCACTCCATGACAGAAAGCCTAAAACTGATGAGTTATAGATTTTTACATACATATGTGCACTAGGAAGACATGTGAATCCTCCATTTTGGGTATAGGATGTGTTCAGCGAACTTATATAAAACACTACGAGATACAGTTCTGTGGAACTATTTAACCCTCTAACTCTTCAATTAAAGGGACTTTTTTGGCCCCGTTTTTAAAAGGGACAAAAAGACCCGTAAGCTGAAGAATTAGAGGGTTAAAATGTTCCACATAGTGTTTTACATGAAATAGAATATTCACATGGTTTCCTCCTAAAATTTACGTTTGTGGGCATTTGAGCGGCAATTGTGTATAAGTACGAAATTAACCCTTAAACACATTTTAAGTTTTGATTTATTTCTGGCATTTAACTTAAATTTTCAACCTTGATGTCTTCAGAGACTTATAGTAGAATTTCATGGCAAACATTTCTGTGGAACATTTTAACCCTCTATCTCCTCAACTAAAGGTACTTTTTGACCTTCTTCGAAAGGGCCACAAACGACTCGTAAGTTGAAGAGTTAGAGGGTTAAAATTTTCCGCAAAAATATTTGCCATAAAATTCTACTATAAGTCTCTGAAGACACCAAAGTTTAAAATTGAGGTTCAATGCCAGAAATAAGTCAGAACTTAAAATATGTTTAAGACTTAATTTCGTTCCAATCTGAAGGCGCTCAATAGAGCACCCATATGTGCAAAAGTTATATTTTCTCACCTCCCCACGCGCTTTCTGGTAGATTGGGTGTAAAAGATAATATCCCCGCGAAAAGGTATCCTTTCGGATTAAAACAGGCCAGTCACCCGCGGCTTTTAGCCCTAAAAATGTAATAAAATTACTTCAAAGTTTATTGGCGCATAACTCTTAACCCCTTGTCGATCGACGGTACTTAATAAGTACCATTACAGTTACGAGCTCATAAAATCTTTAAAAAAAAAGTTGTTGTATACTTTGGGCCATAGGTATGTTAGATTACACTATCATTTTTCTAATAAGATCTTTTTTCGACTATTGGCGACCCCGTCTTCTCAGAATAACGGTAATTCTAAATGTATTTCAGCTGTTTGGTTAAGATATGGTGGCACTAATTTCGATTAATGAAAAATACTTATGTTATAATGATAAACAAATTGTTTTTCTTAATACCATGGAATCAATTAACAAATGCTTTAATACTAATTTATTAAAAGTACAAAAAAAAAACCAATGTTTCTTTCTTTTTAATTCATCCTGACCCAACGGTACTTAGGAGTACCAGTCATAACTAATATCCTTGCAGGTCCTTGAGAAATTTTAAACTTTGTATATAACTTTAAGAAGGTATTAAAATTAAGATTTAGTCAAAAAAATACAAAGTTTCCAACGCTTTCGAGTCTTGGTCCACAAGGGGTTAAAGTAAAGGTTTTACAGAAAAATACTACATAAGCATATCTACAGGCAATAATGTGCCTCGCATTTTTCTCATACACATTTTTGACGTATCGATGAAGCATCATGGTGATTTATGAGGTTAACATCAAAGTGATTTATATGCTTAAACCAATTTTGGCTTTAACCACCTAAATCACCATGATAGGCCATCGATACGTCAAAAATGTGTATGAGAAAAATGCTAGGCATATTATTTCCTGTAGATATGCTTATATAGTATTTTTCAGTAAAACCTTTACTTTAAGAGTTATAGCGCAAAGAAGCTTTGAATTAATTTTAGTCCATTTTTAGGGCTAAAAGCCGCGGGAGTTACGTCAGAGACAGCTCCGACTTCACCCAAAGTAAATGTTGACTGGCAGAAAACAATAAGAGGTCAATTGCCCACCTAAAATTGTACAATTGACACACTTATACAAATTCAGCATTTTTCTTTATAAAAGGTAATTCAAAGGTAATTTTAAAAGGTAATTCAATACCTTCTTATTTTTAAGCAATATGAACAGAAACAGAATAATAAAATAGC
The DNA here is from genome assembly GCA_949987735.1 of Leucophora obtusa. Classification (NCBI taxonomy): domain Eukaryota; kingdom Metazoa; phylum Arthropoda; class Insecta; order Diptera; family Anthomyiidae; genus Leucophora; species Leucophora obtusa. The sequence goes on along the minus strand of OX465297.1, from coordinate 33,999,993 downwards.
TTAAGCATTTTTAACTCTACAAAAACAAAATGTAGACTTACCTCTAAATTCATAAACGCTTTGTAAAATTATAGGTTTATTGAACAAATTTTGTATGAAAATGACGTTTTGTAAACCTGCTATAACTTTACAAAGCATTTATGAATTGAGGGATAAGCATTTAATTTTTAGAATCAATTTTATATTAAAAACATTTTTGTAAAATATTAGTTCAGTTCAAAATCAGAAGTCAATAAAGATAGAAAAATAAACGCAAAACAAAAGTTGTGTTTTTTTTTTTAAAACAGTATATGTTATTGTATTTAACTCGGGTGACTGGCCTGTTTTAATACGAGAGGACCAATTTTTGTGGAGATATTATTTTTTACGCCCAATCTACTGGAAAATGCGTGGGAAGGTGAAAAAAATAACACTTTTGCAAATTCCATATATTTCATGGGTGCTCTAATGTACATAAGGTAGGGTACAAGTACATATCAAAGGGTACTTTAATGTAAAATTGTTGCTTTTCAAAAAGTATTGATTTATGACTGGACTTTATCAAATCAGACAGTTCATATACAAAAGCACAAAATTCTCGTCCCGTTGAATTTTGTACCTTATGTAATGTTTCAGTTTGTGTGTTCCAATCATCATTTTGTTATTGCAGAAAACTGGAGAGTGGCCTGATGCCTACGAAACAATTGTATTGTCTACCAACAAACTGGTCAACCTTTTTAAAACAACAAATAAAATCTAACAATATCATATTAGAACTTGTACTTGAGGTAGAACAATATTCTAACTAAATACATATGTGACAGCGCATAGAGAAAGGGACCTAAGGGTAAAAAATCAATTTTTTTTTTTTTTTGTGGACAACATCTGAGCATCGAATGAGACCGATCCCATGCTCTCCTGACCTTAGGTCCCTTTTTATCCTTAGGTCCCTTTCTATTTTGCGCGTCACATATATGGATTATAAAAAACTTTTGCAATGTATCATATTTTTTCGCATCATACATAAAGACTACGTTTAAAAAAATTGTCCATCACATTTTTTGCAATAAACTATTTGAAAAATCACTCAATTTGAAAAAAAGTTTTAGTAGCCTCTGAAATGAATGTAAGAAAATTTCGTATTTTATTTTTTTCGCTAGAAGCTTTTATTCGATTGAAAATGCTAAAAAAAAAAACATTGTGAAAACTTTTCAAAATCACCCTCAGTGGGATATTAAAAAAAAAGAAGTTTAAGGACGACTTGGAGATCACTTGAATGACAGGTCCTGCCAGAACAAAATCAGTGCTATGTTGAAGAAGAATCCCAACAGTCGCGTAAAACGTGGATTGTTCGGAGTTTTTTGTACGCAAGGTCAAAAAGGACGCTGACCCGAAAGCTTTTAAAGTACAAAAAATTCCAGACAGGAATGCTGTAAAGAACACGAGAGCAAAACAGCGTGCCAAAAAATTAAATAAAAAAATTTTTTTCATTTAATTTTTTTCATTTAATTTTTGCATCATGGACGACGAGACGTATATTTTAGCGGATTTCTCACAGCTTCCAGTGAAGTACCTCTTGCACCGACGTAGAAAACCTAGACACTTGAATACTTCTTTGGACACCTGGAAAACATGCTTATTCCAACGGACATCACACTGAATTTTCATGCCAAGAACATCAAGAGTATCCGATTCCTCAATATCGATATCACCCATATGTACAGATAGCAGTGTTGACCCCACAGCCCTATGGGTCAACATACAACATTGGGTCTTCCGTGCTTTAAAGTCGACCTTATTCGGATGACTCCACTCACAGATTGTAGAAAGGTCACAATTTAATGTGTCATTCATTCATATTTTAGGCGCCCTATGCTCCAGTGGGAGTTAGAGGAATATATATATATTCATATCAAAGTGATTGGAGAAGCAAATAGTTTTTTTTTTTTGTTAGACAGCATGAAGTGTCTACTTTCTTTTGGCCCCAACTATACTCTTGCATTACAGCAAGGTGGCCTTGGAGTGGTAAATAAATAATAATGTGCTTAGTGGTACATAAATAAATACGTGCAAATCCACCAAACTTTCCAGAACGCAGGCCAATTGAAAGGTCCTTGACTATGGTCAAGAGAAATTAAGGTAACAAAAAAGTGGTATTTCGAAAGGTATATAATAATACCATAAAAGCGTTGATGGGAGGAGTACCAGAAGAATTAAAAAAATATGTAATAAAGTTTTATAACAATCTTAATAAAAACACGGTTATGAAATACCCAGCAAAATATTGGTAATGACACCTCATTACTATCTGCATTACCAAAAATGATATATCATTACCTTTTGCATTATTTTATAATATAAAATAATGAGTTCCTAATGATGATAATGACTTACTCGTAATAGTTTAAATAAGTATTTTTACACAGTTAAATTTTATACATTTTTATTTATTATATGTATGTAAATATGTTTTATGTTTAAATTTTTATGACGAGTCCTAAAATTACACACTGGAGAAAACTTAAATTTTTCTGAATGTATTTCCTTAAGCTAATAGTATTTGCTTAACTCCTTATTTTTAAGAATCAAGTAAGCAATGGGATAACCACATATAATTCAACTTTTTGTAAACATGTGTGTAACCACTTATTATTCAAAATCTCATAACTACTTATTTCTCATTTTTTCGTAAGCGAGTGTGTAAGCGTGACTACTTATAAAAACGACCACGCCAAACAAAAACAATGAGTTTAGACGCCAAAAAATAAGTTGTGCGGAGCTATGAATTTCTATTATATAACCACTTATTTGGTAATGAAAGATTTTGCTGGGTAGGTTTGATTTTTAAAATTGAATGTCTAGTTCAGCAGATTTTTTAAATTATGTGATGGACAATTTTTTTAAACGCAGTCTTTATCATACTTTAAATTTTTTTTTCATTCAAATCATACTTGGAACTAGTTAACTGAATGGACCAATTAATTGATGATTTCATTGGCATTATAATTGACCAATGCCAATGAAAATTTTTGGCATTACAATTGATCAATGGCAATTGGCATTGTTCAAGCATGTGCAATAGACCGCTTTACGGACACAGGCAAGACAAATTTAAATGATAAAACCGACGCAATGTGGCAAAATGTTGGACACGACAGTACATACGTTGGCAAAACGACTGAATTTCAACGTTTACAGTAGCCTTTCAACGTCGAAATGATAACACCATTAAACGGTTATACGACTCTATTTTTCGAAGTTGGCAAGCCGTCATTAATACAAAAAATACTGTACCATATACATGGAAAATTCATTATTTTGCTGATACTATAAATACGAAAAATTAAAGGTTATTCCAATACCTTTTTCGAAATATTCTGAAATTTTATCTATATCTATATATCTAAATCTTCTAAATAGAAATGTGATGATCAGGACAGGGACTTTCATGCACTAAAAAATCGAAAATATGCGCTTAAATATGCACTATAAAATGGAAAATATGCACTTTAATATGCATTTATAACGAAATATGCGCTAAAAACCAAAAAATATGCAATTAAAAACTAACATAAACGTACACCCAGAAAACAGATTCAGTTCTGATAACCCCATTTGTAGTCAATCGCATGGTTCGGTTGTGGTAGCCGAATTTTTCAGTTGTGGCAACAGAAAACCAATTGAGGCAAGACTAATTTGACTGTGACAACGGAATTTCTGTTGTATCAATAATAATTCGGTAGCCGCAAACGAAAAATTCATTTGATGCAACTGAACCATTCGATTGGCAACAAATGGAGTTGTCAGCACCGAATCTGTTTTCTGGGTGTAAAAATTCAGGTATCGGTTACAATTAGGGAATGCATCCCGGGATTTCCCGTCCCGGGATTCCCGGGAAATTAGGCATTTTTCAATTCCCGCATTCCCGGGAATTTGGACCGGGAATCCCGGGATTTCAAAAAATGCAAGTTAAAATAATAAAGTTAATTATTTCAAATTTTCTTATACAAAATTTTTGAACCTTTTAAAAATAGTAAACATTTTACATTAGGCTTGTTCGTTTACATACTGCAATTTGCTACTTTTACCACTATTGGAAAAATTCAAAAAGTAACCAAAACAACGATTGAGTGAAAGTAGTAAGATTTTCGAGTAAACGAACACACTGATTAGTTTGTGTTCTTGATCGAACTTTTCAAGTTCCTTTTAGCGCCTCTTAAAACCAAATAGTGTTTGTATAAAAGAAATAAAGACAAATTTATCCATTGATTTTTAAAAATTTTCTAGTAAGTTAAAATTTGTTCCCATAATTTTTAAAATTTGTTCCCATAATTTTTAAAAATTTTTTCGAATTTTTTAAAGTATTTTCTATATTAATTTTTTTATTTATTTTTTTTTTTGGCGGACAAGTTTTTTAGTCTAAAAATTAGTTTTAGTTTATTCAATTTTTAAAAATATATAATTAGATTTATATAATTTTTAATATAAAATTAATTCTTTCCCACTTCGAAAATTCCCATAAAAACCACCTGAGCTTTTTCACGATCATGAAAATTTGAGGTCTTTAAGACATTTTATTTATTAAAATTTTTAAATTATTATATAATATTATCAAATTTATTTCTCTCATGAATATGTCTTCAAATACACGTTTGGAAATATATTTTTGTGTGTGGCATTTTACCTGAAAAAAACTTTATTATAATATAGAACTTAAATATGTGTACTAAAAGATCGTACTCACTTTCGTAACTCAGAGAAAAAAGTGGCAGAAATTAGTGCTCGGGGACAAGTTTCCTTAAAATAATTTTTATAAAATTTTTCAACTTTCTGTTTGTGAACAATAACACACGAAAACATTAATTTAAAATTACATCTATAAAAAATGTGTTAGTGGATGACAACATATTGTATACTATGTGTTTCTCTTTCTAGTGTAGTGTTATATTACCAACAGAGCTTCCAAAAAATTAATTCTTTACATTTTGTTTTTTAGTTTTAAAGTATGAATTCTTAAATCGAATTTCATATTGAAAAATATGCAAAAATATGCAATAAAAATCATAAAATATGCATTTAAAAGCAAAATATGCATTTATAACAAAATATGCAAAAATAAATAATTAGTTGCGGCTACTAAATTTCAGTAAATTGCTGTAAACTGTAATTTAAAATCAATCTGCTGAAATTAGCAAAAAATTGTACTAAAAAATAAAAAACTGTAAAATCTAAAAAAAAAATGTTTTTCTTTCGATTGTAACAAGCGTATAATTATTTCATTGTACTTGAAATTTGGAGTCAAAATTGCAAACGATTCTCCACCCAGTAGCAAATGGTCGAACTAGTTCTAAAAAGTACTAGTTTTTTGACTAGTAACTATAAAACTAGTTCTCAAAATAACCATTTGGAACCAGTTGTGAACTAGTTTAATACGATCTATGGTGGGACTGCAAAACAAATTAAAATGCCAGATTTGAAATTCTCATTTTGTTTACATTTGTATAAAACATCAGAGTTTGCAAATAAATAATTAAATTTTTTTTACTGAAAATTGACTTGAGGTGCAAATCAGCTGGTACAGTTCTGGTACCAAAGAGTCACTCCTGAACTAGTTTGGTAAATTTCTCATAAGTTTAAGAGTTTTAAAATTCTAGTTTTGTTTACATGTGCTTTTAATAATATAGTCGTGAGTTTGCGAATAAACACTAATTTTTTTTATTGTGATTAGAAATCATAAACACAAAATATTTTAGATTTCATTTGGTAAATGGACCTAATAATCACCTCATTAAGGAAACTATCGGTCTCATCTACGTTTTATCAAAGAAAACGCCTTCGTTTTTTATCTATATAATTTAGGTCTTTACCAACTGGTACAGAACTATTTCCAAAGAGTCACTTCGGAACTGGTTCCGCGAGTGTCACATTAGTACCAGTTTTTCTCCCTATTTTTTGTCCTTAAATTGTAATTGCCAAACTAGTTCTACAACTAGTACCAAAGTGGGAGTTTGGCGACAATTGTCCCCATCCCTATGACATCTTCATGTTAAATTCTACAGTTGTTTGTATGGAGAGGCGGTAGAACTCGTACTAGTTGCCTGGTTCAAATAAACCAGTACATAACTGGTTCTGAACTAGTATTTTTTGCTACTGGGCAGTTATTGCCGTTTTATGCATTGGAGATGCAATAAAATTTTCTGGTTGTTATTTCTAAACTAAGAATATATCAATAATAACAAATATAAACTAAACAAAATTGTAAAAAATCAAAAAAAAAAAAAATATTTTTAAATTAGTATATTTTTCGGCTAAATTTAGCACTCGGTTTTGAAAAATTAGTAAAATGTTTTGCTGAAATCAGCAGCGAAAATTAGTAAAAAAAATTCGTAATTTGTAATAAGAGAATAGCAAAAATGATTAGAAAAATAGTGCGTTCATTAAACCTATCGTACAAATTTGTAAAAATACATCAAAAAATACCGTTATACATAAAAAAAATCAAATATATTAGTGGTATTCATTTACCCGTACTTTTTTACACAAATGGTAATTTCACCATATTTACACCATAATTGTAATAAACACACTTTGTCAAATTTTTTATACTTTCAATTGTATTTGACACATTTTTGAATTTGTTACCCCCTTCCTCTATTGCGTTTTATGAATGCTATCAATATAAATCACGGATAAATTATGTAAAAAATGGAACCTATCGAAAAATCTGTATGCAAACTTGTAAAAATAAAAAAAGCTGATGCAATTTATGTAAAAACAGTACTGGCAAAGCACTGTTTTAGGTAGTACTGGCAAAACACTGGTTTTACAAAAAAATCCGTGCTCTGCCAGTACTACATTTTTTGAAGCGTCGGCAATTTCTGGCTGGGTAACTTTAGAGCACAGATTATTTATGTAAGACTCGAAAGTCAACCTATCATCAATTTGCACACCAAGACAACGTAAATTACTAACAATCTCAATATTAGCATAACATATGTTCAAATTCAAATTAAATATATCAGACCTATTTGATTTAAAAATCAAAGATTTTGTTTTAGAGGTATTTATATGAAGGCAAATTGATAATCCAAAATAGATAATCAAGGGTGTCAATAAATTGACGATCGCCTGTCCATAATAACTGTATGTCATCAGCAAACGCAAGAGGTTTACAACGACTATAACTAACACAATCAACAAAGGCATTCAAGAACAAACTAAAAAGTAGAGGACCAACAACCGCCCCCTGCTGTACTCCTGACTTAACATCCAGTAGATAAGAACTCGAACCGTTGAAAGATACATACTACTTACGATTAGATAAATAAGACCACATCTTACTAATTTTATTGATGCAAACAATATACTTCCATCGCAACAATTCGGGTTCAGAAGTGAACATAATACGTCTCAACCCCTACTAAAAATCAGAAAATTAGTTAAAAACGAGTAAAAAGGTTAAAGTCGGGCATGCCGACTATACAATACCCTACACCAGTCTGGTTAAAAGCCAACTAATGTTTGGATCCGAAATTCGAATGGGTTAAAATGGGGCTTGTGTCAAAATTTTCTATAATGTGAGTCAGCGCACCAAATTTCATTAAAATATCTTAATATTTACGACCTGCAGTTTGTAACCAAGCCAATTTTAGGGGGGACCCTTATATGGGCACTAGGTCTAAACATGGACCGATGTTCACCAAAATCAATAGGCTTCGTCTTTGGGCCAACATAGGTCTGTGTACCAAATTTCATCAAAATATCTTAATATTTCCGACCTACAGCGTATAAACAATATAATTTTGGTGGGACCCTTATATGGGCACTAGGTCTAAACATGGACCGGTGTTAACCAAAATCAATAGGCTTCATCCTTGAGCTGACATAGGTCGGTATAACAAATTTCATCAAAATATCTTAATATTTGCGACCTGCAGCGTATAAACAGTATAATTTTGGTAGGACCCTTATATGGGCACTAGGTCTAAACATGGACCGATGTTCACCAAAATCAATAGGCTGCGTTATTGGGCCAATATAGGTCTGTGTACCAAAAAAAATATCTTAATATTTGCGAGCTGTAGCGTATAAACAGTATAATTTTGGTAGGACCCTTATATGGGCACTAGGTCTAAACATGGACCGATGTTCACCAAAATCAATAGGCTGCGTTATTGGGCCAATATAGGTCTGTGTACCAAATTTTATCAAAATATCTTAATATTTGCGACCTGCAGCGTATAAACAGTATAATTTTGGTAGGACCCTTATATGGGCACTAGGTCTAAACATGGACCGATGTTCACCAAAATCAATAGGCTGCGTTATTGGGCTAACATAGGTCTGTGTACCAAATTTCATCAAAATATCTTAATATTTACGACCTGCAGCGTATAAACAATATAATTTTGGTAGGACCCTTATATGTGCACTAGGTCTAAACATGGACCGATGTTTACCAAAATCAATAGGCGTCGTCCTTGGGCCGACATAAGTCCGTGTACCAAGTTTCATCAAAATATCTTAATATTTGCGACCTGTAGAGTGCGCACAAGAATGCATGGACAGACAGACAGACGGACGGACAGACGGACATCGTTAAAACGAAATAAAAACAAATTCTAAGCCGATCGGTATACTATAAGGTGGGTCTAGGACCAATATTTTTTGGTGTTACAAACATCAGCACAAACTTATAATACCCTGACCCCATAGTGGTGTAGGGTATAATAAGGTTGGTTACCGTTATCGTAATATTACCGTTATCGCTAAAATAACGTTTCAAATTGAATACCGTTACCGTTACCAATACCTCTAAAATTGTTTTTCAAATACCGTTATTTTTAATGGTAGTTACCGGTATTTTATATAAATTTATATAAAATTTATATAAAAATGCAAGTTTTTTGACTTTTTGTAATAATTTTCAGTTTTTTTTTCTACAAAAAAATTTATCGATAATAATTTTAGTTATTAAAACTACCAGCATTGAATTTAAAGCTTATAAATGTATTTTTAACACGTAAAATTAAATATATTTGACGCGCAAAATAGAAAGGGACCTAAGGATAGAAAGGGACCTCAGGTCAGGAGAACATGGGATCGGTCTCATTCGATGCTCAGATGTTGTCCACAAAAAAAAAAATTGATTTTTTTACCCTTAGGTCCCTTTCCCTATGCGCTGTCACATATGTTAAGTTTTTACTTGTTTTTATATGTTTTCAACATAATTCATAATACCGGTACGTACCTGTATTGCTGTTTTGATAACGGTATACCGTTACCTAAACAGTCTTAAATACCGTTACCTTTACCGTTACCGAAACAAATGAAATTGAATACCGTTACCCTTACCGTTATTCGTTTCGGTAACCAACCTTGGTTAAAAATAATTTTCAAAACGGCAAATCAACTGGAATGATTTTGCTAGACATAAAAGCTGCGTTTGACTCCGTTTGGCATATGGACTTATTTTTAAATTGAAAAAATTCAACTTTGCAATTGATTTCATAAAAATTATTCAAAACTTTCTTCAAAATAGATCGTTCAGCGTTTACTTGGGTAAAACCTGTTCACAACAAGTTAATATCATTGCATGATGTCCACAAGGTTCTTGCCTGTCGCCAGTTCTTTACAACATCTTTACTGCTGACATTCCAACATTTTCTAATTGCATTACGTCTATATTTGCAGATGATACATTAATTCTTAGTTCTGATGTTTATTCAGCTGATATTATTACAAACTTGCAGTCTGCTCTTACTGGGTTGAGTAATTATTTTGATAAATGGAAGATTTTGGTTAACCCTGAAGAAAACTTAAGTCCTGTTTTATACCCCAGAGTTTACCTCGTTTCATGAACCATGATATTCCATGGGAAAACAACGTCAAATACCTGGGCGTAATGCTTGATACAAAGCTTAATTTTAATAATCATATTCCCTATGTAGTGCACAAAATTAACAAAATTATTAGAATAATGTACCCAATTATAAACAGAAAGTCGGAAATGAACATAGACAATAAAAAACTCATCATCAAATCTATATTCCACCCCATAATGTTTTACTGTGCTCCAGTTTGGTACACGTCTGCAAAATGTCATATAAAAAACTCCAAGTAGCACAAAATAAGCTACTTAAAATGATATTTAAACTACCATGACACTATTCCACCCGACGCCTACATAGTCTCGCTGGCTTCGAACTCGTTCTGGATAAAATCGAAAGATTGACTCTAAATTTTAATGGAAGATGCCAACTCTCACAATGGCTCATATGAATAAAAAATAGATATTACTAATAGGGGGAAATACAAGGTTTTTTAAGCAATTACTTCACAAATCTAGTCTACTTGGGAGTAGACTAGAAATTTTAATTTTTAATTTTGGTTTACATTTCATGCCATTCTACCAGCTAATTGGTAAATTTGGAGTTAAAAGCCATTCCTAAGCCCAAAGTAATTACTTCGAAGTAATTGCTTAGTTTTATTCATATGACCCAATATGTACATACCAATGAACTGATCTCATCATAATTTTATCTACTTTATTTTTTTTTCTCATTTTTATCTTATACCTCTGCTTCATAAAGGTTTTTGTAAATTTTTTTCCTTCCGTTTAAAATAATGTACATAAATTTCATAAATTAAAAAAAATATATTTATATATCTAAGTAGAAAAGGAACGAAGTTCCTAAACTCTTTGCTTCTAAGTCAAATGTAAATAATATAAATATTATAAGAAATAAATTGAATTGAATTGAAATAAGACCACATTATTCGACAAGCAGATCTAGAAAAATTTAAGTTGTTATTCGGTTTTTTTATCAGCAAAGAATGCTTTATCTGATCAAATGCCTTAGATATGTCAATAGAAACTAAAATACTCACATTCCCTTCACTCCAACATTTTCTAATCATTTCCGTTAAACCCAATAAGAGCAATTTAGTATTACGGCCATGTCGCAAAACATACTGACAATAGTGCAGTAATTCCTGATCATCTATTAACTTAATAATTTGATCCTTGATAACATGTTCTACTACTTTCGATAGCGAGGATAAATACTAATCGGTCTCATATTGTCGGCAGATAACTCCGCACCATGCTTAGGGATAGGCAAAATCCTTGCCACCTTCCATCCCCTTGGATATACAGACGTTGTAAGAATGTTATTCACAAAATATAATAAATGTACCCTGACATATGGAAAAACTATTTTCAAGAATTTTATTGAAATACCATCACTACCAATAGAGGAAGATTTAATTTTAAGCACGGCTTGATGCAAATTAACAAAAGTTATATTAGAAAAAGAAAAAGCATCAGGCGCAATAGCAAAACTACTAGAATCCAGAACATCATCATAAGAATCCAATTAATCTCTATATATAAAAGAATAACGTGACTGACTGACTGACTGACTGACTCAACATCGCCCAGCCCAAACCGCTGAAGCTAGGAAGTTGAAATTTGGTATGTAGGTTCCTCTTTCGGCGTAGACGTCCACTAAGACGGGATTTTTGCAAATTCCTACCGGAACGGGCAAAAAGGGGAAAAGTCTCCCCCTTGGCGGCCTGCCAAAACCCCTTTGGCTAGAAAGCTGAAATTTAAGATATGTGTTCCTTGGAGTATGGGCTAACTTTTCTGGAAAGTACTTTCTGGAATTTTGGACAGGGACGTTGTAAAAATGGGGGTTAAAAAGGGGAAAAAGGCCCCCCTTGAAGGCCTGCCCAAACCGCTGGAGGTAGGAAGTTGAAATTTGGTATAAAGCTTCCTCCACTATCGTAGACATCCACCAAGACGGGAGTTTTGGAAATTTTTACAGGGACGGGCAAAAAGGGGAAAAAGTCTCCCCCTTGACGGCCTGCTCAAACTGCTGGAGCTATGAAGTTGAAATTTGGTATGTAGGTTCCTCGACCGGTGTAGACGTCCGTTGAGACGGCATTTTTGGAAATTCTTATCGGGAGGGGCAAAAAGGGGACAAAAAAAGTACCTTTTTCCAAAAAAGTACCTTTTCCCAAAAAAAGTACCTTTTCCCAAAAAAAGTACCTTTTCCCAAAAAAAGTACCTTATCCCAAAAAAAGTACCTTTTCCCAAAAAAAGTACATTTTTCCAAAAAAAGTACCTTTTTCCAAAAAAGTACCTTTTTCCAAAAAAAAGTACCTTTTTCCAAAAAAAGTACCTTTTTTCAAAAAAAGTACCTTTTTCCAAGAAAAGTACCTTTTTCCAAAAAAAGTACCTTTTTCCAAAAAAAGTACCTTTTTCAAAAAAAAGTACCTTTTTCAAAAAAAAAGTACCTTTTTCCAAAAAAAATTCCTTTTTCCAAAAAAGTACCTTTTTCCAAAAAAAGTACCTTTTTCCAAAAAAAGTACCTTTTTCCAAAAAATGTACCTTTTTCCAAAAAAAGTACCTTTTTCCAAAAAAAGTACCTTTTTCCAAAAAAAAGTACCCTTTTCCAAAAAAAGTACCTTTTTCCAAAAAAAGTACCTTTTTCCAAAAAAAGTACCTTTTTCCAAAAAAAGTACCTTTTTCCAAAAAAGTACCTTTTTCCAAAAAAAGTACCTTTTCCAAAAAAGTACCTTTTTCCAAAAAAAGTACCTTTTTCCAAAAAAAGTACCTTTTTCCAAAAAAAGTACCTTTTTCCAAAAAAAGTACCTTTTCCCGAAAAAAGTACCTTTTTCCGAAAAAAGTACCTTTTTCCGAAAAAAGTACCTTTTTCCAAAAAAAGTACCTTTTTCCAAAAAAAGTACCTTTTGCCAAAAAAAGTACCTTTTTCCAAAAAAAATTCCTTTTTCCAAAAAAGTACCTTTTTCCAAAAAAAGTACCTTTTTCCAAAAAAAAGTACCTTTTTCCAAAAAATGTACCTTTTTCCAAAAAAAAAAGTACCTTTTTCCAAAAAAAGTACCTTTTTCAAAAAAAAAGTACCTTTTCCAAAAAAAAAAAAGTACCTTTTCCCAAAAAAAGGACCTTTTTCTAAAAAAATGTTCCTTTTCCCAAAAAACATACATTTTTTCAAAAAAATACCTTTTTCAAAAAAAGTACCTTTTCCCAAATTTTATAAAAAAAATGTTCCTTTTCCAAAAGAAGTACCTTTTTCCAAAAAAAAGTACCTTTTTCCAAAAAAAATTCCTTTTTCCAAAAAAGTACCTTTTTCCAAAACAAAAGTTAATTTTTCCAAAAAAAAGTACCTTTTTTAAAAAAAGTAACTTTTTCCAAAAAATGTACCTTTTTCTAAAAAAATGAACCTTTTCCAAAAAAAAAGTACCTTTTCCAAAAAAAGTACCTTTTCCCAAAAAACATACATTTTTCCAAAAAAAATACCTTTTCCAAAAAAAAGTACCTTTTCCAAGAAAAAGTACCTTTTCCCAAAAAAAGTACCTTTTTCTAAAAAAATTTTCCTTTTCCCAAAAAACATACATTTTTTCAAAAAAAATACCTTTTCCAAAAAAAAGTACCTTTTTCTAAAAAAATTTTCCTTTTCCAAAAGAAGTACCTTTTCCACAAAAAGTACCTTTTTCCAAAAAACATACATTTTTACAAAAAAAAACACCTTATTAAAAAAAAATACCTTTTCCAAAAAAAGTACAAATAAAGTACTTTGTAAAAACAAAGTATCTTTTTCCAAAAAATTTCGTTTTTCCAAAAAGTACCATTTAAAATAATATATAATTTCAAAAAAACTACTTTTCTCCCTCCCCCACGGATATCTCCACTAAAACAAGGTTTCTTGAAATTCGGCATAGACGTGCGCTAAGACGGGATTTTTGGAAATTCCTACCGGAACGGGCAAAAAGGGGAAAAGTCTCCACATAAACAGTCTCACAAATTGGAAAAGTGCCTGCCCAAACCACTGGAGGTAAGAAGTTGAAATTTGGTATAAAGGTTCCTCCACTGTAGTAGACATCGACTAAGTTTGTATTTTTGGAATTCCCTACAGGATATCCCAAAAGGAAACTCGGTATGTGAGTTCCTCCTTCTGTGTAGGCGTCCGCTTAGACGGAATTTTTGAAATTCCTATCGGGAGGGGAAATAAGGTAAAAGTCTCCTCCTGACGGCTTGCCCAATCCCTTTTGGCCAACCTAAAATTTTAAATATGTATTCCTTGGAGTAGGACTAACTCACCGGCAACGTAATTTTTCTATTTTGGAACAGCAACATATTAAAAATGGTGGTTGAAAGGGAAAAATGTCCCCAATAACGGCCTGCCCAAACCGCTTAGGCAATGCAGTTGAAATTTGGTATGAATGTTCCTCATCCATCGCAGATAGCCGCGAAGATGGAATTTTTGTAAATTCCTAAAGGGAGGGGCAAAAAGAAGAAAAGCCTCACCTTGGGGGCCGGTAAAAACCCCTTCGGCTAGAAACCTGAAGATTAAAATGTGGGTCCCTGGAGTAAGGGCTAACTTATTAGAAAGATACCTTTTTGAATTTTGGACAGGGTTGTTATAAAATGGGGGCTCAAAAAGGGAAAGTTGCCCCTTAACGACCTGTCCAAACTGCTGCAACTAGGAAGCTGAAATTCGGTACTTAGGTTCCTCTTCCAGCCTAATTCCAACCGGGAGGGACAAAAAAAAAAAGTGTCCCCCTTGACAGCCTGCTCAAACTGCTGGAACTAGGAAGCTGAAATTCCCTGTCGATGGATTTTCGGAAATTCCTACCGAGAGGGGCACAAATAGTAAAAGTTGGCTAGAAACCTGAAACGTAAAACATATGTTACTTGGAGTGTGGCCTTTTTGGACCGGGAAGGTGCTTTTTGGACAGGGACATTGCAAAAATGGGGATTAATGAAGCGAAAAGTGCCACTTAAAGGCCTGCCCAAACCGCTGGAGGTAGGAAGTTGAAATTTGGTATTAAAGTTCCTCCTCTATTGTAGACATCCGCTAAGATGAGATTTTTGGAAATTTCTACAGGTAGGGTCAAAAACAGGAAAAGTCTCCCCCTTAACGGCCTGGCCAAACTGCTGGAACAAGGGAGCTTAAATTCGGTATTTGGGTTCCTTCTCCAACGTTGAGGTCCCCTAAGATGGTATTTTTGGAAATTCATAGCGGGAGGGGTAAAAAGGGAAAAAACTTCCCCCTTGACGGCCTGGCCAAACTGCTGGATATAGAGACCTAAAATTATGTATGTAGTAGGTTCCTCCTCCAACGCAGACGTCCTCTAAGACGGAATTTTTGGAAATTCCTACCGGGAGGGGTAAAAACGGAATAATTCTCCCCCTTGATGGCCTAACCGAACCCTTCGGCTAGAAACCTGTAATATATAATATGTTTTACTTGGAGTATGGGCTAACTTATCGACAAGGCATTTCTAGGACTTTGGACAGGAACGTGGTAAAAATGGTGGTTCAAAAGGGGAAAATTGCCCCCCCCCCCTTAACGTCTGCGTCTTTAGCTAGAAACCTAAAACTTAAAGAACAAGTGTATATGAAACACTAAAATTAAGAAACTAAATAGGAAACGAGTGGAATGAAACACTACACAAGTGTAATGAAATGGATGTAAACGTTGAACGAGTAGAATTGAAATTATAGAGAATGCAAATGGATTGGAAGAGGGAATTACCTGTTCAAACACTATCCACGGAATATGAAACTTATGTAGCATTGAAACTTACTCTCCAAAAAGTTAAACAAATTTTCTAAAAGAGAAAAAACCTTAGAAAAGGAATGGAACTTATATATTCCGATATTTAAACTTCATGTAACGAAGCACAGGTGGAAGAAACCGACGCAGTAAGTTTTCCAACTGAATTTGTGAATTTACTTGAATTGCCAGGTCTACCTTTACATAAACTGGAATTAAAAAAAAACTTTAAGGCACGCTAACAACCCTGCTTTACGTTATTTATTTTCATTCAAAACACAAATGAACAAAACTACTTACGGGTCTATCTACCTAAGTTCGCACTTTACCAAATTATCTTAACATACACACGTATATTGCAATTTATTATGGATTCACTACCAACAATCCACTTTCATAAGAAAAAGTGATCAAATATTTATTTATTTTAAACCCATTGTTGTGCAGAATTATTTATTTGTCGTGGCTGGGTGAAGGCTTTAAATAAAAAAACTGTAAATAAAAAAACGAATTTAATAAAAATTGTGGGGGGCGCAGCCCCCCCCCTTAACCTTTAAGGCACGCTAACAACGTAGCGGGCTGCGCCCGCTAGTTACCAATAAACGTTTCATTGGCTTGATTCACATCAACATGCATTTGATCACACGAGTCACATAAAGCACCTTCATTACGCAAAACCTTCCACGTCTTTCTGGAATCACTTACATCAAAAAGTCGCACATAGTGCCTTTTTCCACTTCCTAATCATAGCCCTAGTCCGATTTCGAAGTTATCGATAAATTCCCCAATTTCTATCATTCCTGCCTTCAAAATAACTTTTCAACGCAATATCTCTTAATGACCGGAGGTAATTAATTTCATTAGAAAATCTTAGTCCACTACCTCTTATATTATGACGTACCTCCTTAAAGGCACATAGTTCAGAAGATGAGTAAAAAGGGAATTAAAAAAATCAAGTTGACTATCAACGTTACCAGTCTGATAAATCTGGGAAAAATCTGTACATTGATTTGAAAAGCTAAGCATATTAACGAGTGATGAGAATTAACTGGAATCTGAAATTGAGCAGATGTAGTAACTAATAAATTTTGACTAATTATAAAATAATCAATAAGGGAAGTGGATTGATAATGCGAGTCATAATGCATGGGTACACGCATTACGTTTAGACCAAAACGCGTGCAAAGTATATTTAAATTATGAGCTTTCGATGGAATAAAAACGTCATTATGGAAATCACTTACTACAACAATATTACTATATCGAACAAACATATCACTCAAAAATCGTTCAATAAAATTCAACTGTCCCCTAGGAAGATAAGTAACACCCACCAATAAAATAACGGACTCCAGGTAAACTTCAATAAATAAGGATAAATAAGATATCACAATAAATCTATGAACAATTTTGAATCGAATATCCTTAGAAATATAAGTAGAAACACCACCACATCTGAGGGAATTTCTAATGCATGATTAGAAATTTCAGGATCAAACCAGGATTCCGTAATACAAAAAATATCCAAAGGTCTATTTCTTATATTCGATATTTCGTCAAGTTTACATTACATCAAGTGAATTAATTCCTTACTGAATTAATTCACTACTGAATTAATTCACTACTGAATTCGTTCAATTTCATTTTCGTTCAGTGAATTCAAAAGCTGTTTTCTGCCGTTCATTACATAGTGGAGTGTTTTCAAAATATTTTGGCAATAATTCAGCCATTTCTTGTTGCTATTTTTTTATATAAAAATAAAAAAAAATTCAAGATAAGATGAAAAAAATTCCACAACTCCCAAAACACTGTAAAAATTTTCTTTATATATATACTTTTACTGTCGCCAAAATGAATTTTATTGCGGGAATAACTCCTTAAATATTTAAACAAAATTTTTTACATATTACACTTTTTCACAAATATAAGGAGCAAAACCAAGATTTTTTTCTCTAACTGTTTAAAAAATCTGCGCTAACCTATAAGAACACTATGTACACAAGCGGCCCCAATGTCAAAAAATTCAGTTTTGTGCATCAAGTGGATTTTTTATTTAAAAAACTGGCTACACTATGCATTTAAGGGTTAACTAAATATCTTTGCGAATCAACAAATTTGCAACAAAATACTCGTGGCATCAATTAGTTAATGCATATTTTTGCATATTTAGCAATAAACTCTTATTCTTGCATATTTTACTTAATACTAAATGCATATTTTTGCATATTTTGCTACAAATGTGTATCTTCAAGGATATATTTCACTAAAATTAAGTTTTTGCACAATTTTTGTTAAAAAAAGTTTTCTTCGTATTTATGAATTATTTTAGATTTCTTTTAACAGAAAAATAAAACGAGTAAAAAGGTTAAAGTCGGGCATGCCGACTATACAATACCCTACACCAGTCTGGTGAATTGTTTGGATCCGAAATTCAAATGGGTTAAAATTGGGCTTGTGTCAAAATTTTTTATAATGTGAGTCAGCGCACCAAATTTCATTAAAATATCTTAATATTTGCGACCTGCAGTTTGTAACCAAGCCAATTTTGGGGGGACCCTTATATGGGCACTAGTTCTAAACATGGACCGGTGTTCACCAAAATCAATAGGCTTCGTCCTTGGGCCAACATAGGTCTATGTACCAAATTTCATCAAAATATCTTAATATTTGCGACCTGCAGCGTATAAACAATATAATTTTGGGGGGACCCTTATATGGGCACTAGTTCTAAACATGGACCGATGTTCACCAAAATCAATAGGCTTCGTCCTTGGGCCAACATAGGTCTATGTACCAAATTTCATCAAAATATCTTAATATTAATACCTGCAGCGTATAAACAGTATAATTTTGGTAGGACCCTTATATGGGCACTAGGTCTAAACATATACCGATGTTCACCAAAATCAATAGGCTGCGTTATTGGGCTAATATAGGTCTGTGTACCAAATTTCATCAAAATATCTTAATATTTACGACCTGCAGCGTATAAACAGTATAATTTTGGTAGGACCCTTATATGGGCACTAGGTCTAAACATGGACCGATGTTCACCAAAATCAATAGGCTGCGTTATTGGGCCAATATAGGTCTGTGTACCAAATTTCATCAAATTATCTTAATATTTACGACCTGCAGCGTATAAACAGTATAATTTTGGTAGGACCCTTATATGGGCACTAGGTCTAAACATGGACCGATGTTCACCAAAATCAATAGGCTGCGTTATTGGGCCAATATAGGTCTGTGTACCAAATTTCATCAAAATATCTTAATATTTACGACCTGCAGCGTATAAACAGTATAATTTTGGTAGGACCCTTATATGGGCACTAGGTCTAAACATGGACCGATATTCACCAAAATCAAACTTGTTCGTCCTTGGGCCAACATAGGTCTGCGTACCAAATTTCATCAAAATATCTTAATATTTGCGACCTGTAGAGTGCGCACAAGATTGCATGGACAGACAGACAGACGGACGGACGGACAGACGGACATCGTTAAATCGAAATAAAAAAAATTCTGAACCGATCAGTATACTATAAGGTGGGTCTACGACCAATATTTTTTGGTGTTACAAACATCAGCACAAACTTATAATACCCTGACCACAGAGTTGTGTAGGGTATAATTACTAGTTCTCCGACGATTATAAACAATCATGTTCGATGTTTAAGCTAGAGATGGGCACTTGAGCAGAATTTTGTATGATTCATGTGAAACACGCGTGACTGTGGGTGAAATCTTAATTGAGTGTGAGTAGAAAAAATAGTTCATGATTGAACGGCGAAATTTTCTTTTCGCCGTTGGATAACCACACTTAAGTCTTTTTATGCGGTAGATGCGTTCCAAAAAAACCGCATAAAAAAATCCGAATAAAAAGAACTCTACTTTCATACAAAAATGGGAGATGCGTTCCGAATATTTCAAAAACCGCATAACTTTAAAATAAGGAAAGAAAATTGGACTAAAATCGAATAAAAAAATATATAGAATAAAAAATTGGAAAAAAAATTGTTCATTTATTTTTACTTTTAACACAAAATAACACTTATATATATGGATTCATACAGGTTTAATGTATGTTCGTGCATGATCATAAACATGAATGCATTTCCATGCATGCCCTACGGGAAATTTTAACAAACTGTCACCGAACCGGCCCCTTTATATGAAATAGACTGGTCACTTTTACATGGCGTTGTCATAGGAGGGGGAAATTGACCCCCTTGTGACATGTCACAAGACAAATCGCAGGACAGGTCCCTGAACTTTGATTTTTCTGAGAGTTCAGTAATCTGTCCTAGGATTTGTCTTGTGACATGTCACAAGGGGTCAATTTCCCCGTCCTATGACAACGCCATGTAAAAGTGACCAGTCTATTTTATATAAAGGGGCTAGTTCGGTGACAGTTTGTTAAAATTTCCCGTATGGTGGATACATAAATCTCCATACATGCATCCACACATGTCCACACATGTGCATTAATGAGAATACGATCTTATTCCCGAGAATTCGATGACAATGATGACCTCAGTTGTGAGCCACAAATAACAGGTTTTCTTATTTGAGAATCATTCATTTTAATTGCGCTTATTGAAGATTCTCAAAGTTTAAAATATTTTTAATTAGCAGCATATCTTTCACCATTTTCTATACGATCTAAAATTACCATTTTTGTTTCTAACGAAATTACCTGTCTTTTTTTTTGGTTTTATCCATTTTTTAAGAAAATCTTTAGAAAATAAGACAAGAAAAGTTTTTATTTTATTTTAAATTAAATAAAAAGTAATATAAAAGTTGTAAAAAACGCAACACAAGTCGATTTTAAAACCGCATAACTTCAAATCCGCATAAAAAGAGACTTAAGTGTATTTCAGTTTACAATTCATAATTTACCTTAATTTTTGCATTTTATTTTCTTCAGTAAATTTTATTTCGTGAATTTTCGTGATTCACGTAAATCACGCGTGATTATGAGTAAAACCACTACGTGCCCATCTATAATTTAAACTACTTTTTCAGACAAAAAAAACTACTAAAATTAAATTGAGAATATTGAAAACACTGAACTAAATCAATAATAAATGCATATTTTTAAAATTGCAAATGCATATTTTTCGATTTTAATACACATTTTATGTATAACAGGATTTTTAGTTCATGAACTTCCTTGCCCTGCACATTACACTGACCTTATAGGGTTAAATTATAGTGTCGAATCAACCAAAAATTCACAATCGGCCAGTAATCGGCTATAATTTGGCCGATTACCCAAATAACAATAATTTTTACACAGTTTTCAGTACAGAAACGCTTTTAGGTTGTTTTGACTTACCAGGATAAATTATTGCATAAAATATGTCTTTTTTCTGTACTTTACTTTGGTAACCCAAAAGCGTTCCCGTACTAAAAATGTGCGTATACTGCTTTTTGGACCTAATAAAAATATTCGGCATCGGCTTAGGCCGATAATTGTAAATTTGGGCGATGTTCGGCACCGACTTCGCCATCGGCCCAAAAAAGTGCCTTCGCTCGCACTCTAGTAAATTTTTAAAAAATCAATAAAAAACTTCATTCAAATTTTTTACTTTTAAAATTATTTGAAAAATGTCTAATTATTCTACACAAAAAAATCGAAAACCTTTTTCTTAACTGATTTATCGATAGTTCGGAAACCGATTTTGATAACTATAAAGAGAAAAAAAGCAAATACAAATGATTTGCCGACGTTTGAAATAGGTTCTTATTTGGTTTTTGAAAAAAAAAAAAAAAAAAAAAAAAAAACACTGGCAAAGCTCCAAGTACAAACGTTAATTTTTTATTTTTATTTAATACGTTTTGCAAAGAATTGGAACCACCGTCGAATGGTGTTATCATTTAGGAGTTGGGATAACACTGTTAGCATTTACTCATACCACCCATTTCGGCGCTTCGCCAGGTGTGGCCCCTTTGTATTTTTTCTTCTTGGGCATTTTTGCCAATTTATTTTTAAGTCAAAAAACGAGTAAAAAGGTTAAAGTCGAGCATGCCGACTATACAATACCCTACACCAGTCTGGTTAAAAGACAACTAAATTTGGATCCGAAATTCGAATGGGTTAAAATGGGACTTGTGTCAAAATTTTCTATAATGTGAGTCAGCGAACCAAATTTCATTAAAAAATCTTAATATTTGCGACCTGCAGTTTGTAACCAAGCCAATTTTGGGGGGACCCTTATATGGACACTAGTTCTAAGCATGGACCGGTGTTAACCAAAATCAATAGGCTTCTTCTTTGGGCTGATATAGGTCGGTGTACCAAATTTCATCAAAATATCTTAATATTTGCGACCTGCAGCGTATAAACAATATAATTTTGGTAGGACCTTTATATGGGCACTAGGTCTAAACATGGACCGATGTTCACCAAAATCAATAGCCTTCGTCCTCGAGCCGACATAGGTCTGTGTACCAAATTTCATCAAAATATCTTAATATTTGCGACCTGTAGCGTATAAACAATATAATTTTGGGAGGACCCTTATATGGGCACTAGGTCTAAACATGGACCGATGTTAACCAAAATCAATAGGCTTCGTCCTTGGGCCGACATAAGTCGGTGTACCAAGTTTCATCAAAATAGCTTAATATTTGCGACCTGTAGAGTGCGCACAAGAATGCATGGACAGACAGACAGACAGACAGACGGACGGACAGACGGACATCGTTAAATCGAAATAAAAAAAAATTCTGAGCCGATCGGTATACTATAAGGTGGGTCTAGGGCCAATATTTTTTGGTGATGCAAACATCAGCACAAACTTATAATACCCTGACTACATAGTGGTGTAGGGTATAATAAATGGTGCCCTTCTCTACTATTATTAATAATTTTTAGTCAATTTGTAGGTGAAAAGTCCAGTCGGCCTGGCCAATTTGTTCGATAGAAGTCCAGTTTCTTTCGCAGATCTTATTTTTTGCCAAATCTATCCAAAAATACGAGGTTTTGAGAGTTCGGGCAATCTGTTGTACTGATCGGATACATTTTCAATTTTCTACTGCGAAGCGCCTGCCTTCGAAAAGTGGCTAGGCCGACAAAAATAAATTTTTATTCACAATAAACATTTTATAGTAATCAGAGTTACGGATTTAAATCAATTATTATTTTTAATATAAAATTGTTATTTTCACACCATAACAAACATATGAACATACTTTTATTATAAATCTCTCCTTGTGCCTTATTTTTATATAGTTATATATTTTATTGTTCCCTTTTATAAAACTGCCGTTACTTTTGGTTCATCACATTAAATACATATTTTGATTTCTAACAATTAAGAATTAAAGGAAGTAATTTACCTAATATAATATAAAATAAAAAATTTATAACTGTTGAGTAATTAAATTAGTGTTTTAACGAACATTGTTAACGAAAATATCACCATTGAAAAATAACACCCAGCTTTAGTTGTCCTTTATTACACGTTGCACAAAAATCCAGTTGTGTTTTTTTAACTCCGATTAATATTTTTTATTTATTTCTATTTATTTTGTTAATAATATTGAAAAATAAAAATGTGCAGTCTTAATATTATAACATTTTGTATTTCAACTGTCTGTTGATTGTATGATCTCAGTAAATTATTTAAAATGAGTAACTAGCTATGAACAAGCAGTATTTTGCTCTAACGGTATGCGATATGCGGTTTTGATGTGGTAATTTTAAATTTAATTTTTACATTTCTTCTTTACGACCAATATTGAAATGTATTTGTGAGAAAAGAGCGTTTATTATTTTATTTCTTTACACGGAGCAGGGATGGAAAATGAGTTTTTCGATTTTGTACCAACCAGACAAGCAAATTGTACTTTTTCGAACCTTATGGTACCAAAATCTCAAACTTGCAGAAGATTATTGCTTTTTACGATGTAAAGCGGAGAATATACGAAGGAACATTCGTGAAAAAATGGCAATTTTTTTACGAAAGTTGATTTGTGTATGTTAATGTTCGTGTTGACATTCGTACAATTCGTGCTTACAAATTTTTTTGATATTTTTTGTTCCCTACTGTATTCCTTCATGTATTCTCCGCTTAAGGACCTTCTCACTTGTATCAAAATAATCAAAATGTGTGGTATATATTTACCTGTGGTTATTTTTAGATAAGTTACGCGCACTTAGAAAACAATGTAACATTTTATTCATTAAAAAAAAGATGCTAAAGAAGTGAGTTCAAACATCTGCAGCCTTACTGCGTAACTCGGTTCGAAAACAAAATTCGAATTCGTAAATTTTATACATTTTGTAAAAAGAAAAACTTTAGCATAAATCTTACGCGAGGAATACACTAAGGAACATTCGTGAAAAAATGGCCATTTTTTTACGAAAGTTGATTTGTGTATGTTAGTAGTGATATTTTTTTGACTGAGTGTTTTTAAGTTTTTTTTAAAAAAGTTTAAAATTTATAATAAAAGAAAAAGCCAAATGCGCCCTTTTTAATTTCATATTGTTACACAATCTTTTATATTCATTGTTCACCCTAATTAAAAATATATAACGAAGAATATTTTTGTTTGGCTTGGTACTATTTTCTTGACCGCAGCTGTATATAGTGTACAAGGTTAGGGATAAAAGTAAATTAAAAACGAGTAAAAAGGTTAAAGTCGGGCATGCTGACTATATAATACCTTACACCAGTCTGACTTAAAGCCAACTAATGTTTGGATCCGAAATTTGAATGGGTTAAAACGGACTTGTGTCAAAATTTGCTATAAAATCATAAAAGAGAAAATCGAAAATAAAGCCCATATGGGCAATAGGTCCAAATGTGGACCGATCCTGTCTAGAATTAATAGGCTTTTTCTTTGGGACTATGTTAGCGAACCAAATTTTATTGAAATATCTTCGTATTTGCGACCTGCTGCGTGTAACCAAGCCAATTTTAGGGGGACGCTTATATGAGCACTAGGTCTAAACATGGACCGATTTTAACCGATGTGTACCAAATTTCATTGAAATATCTTCGTATTTGCGACCTGCAGCGTGTAAAAAATACAATTTTGTAGGG
The DNA here is from genome assembly GCA_949987735.1 of Leucophora obtusa. Classification (NCBI taxonomy): domain Eukaryota; kingdom Metazoa; phylum Arthropoda; class Insecta; order Diptera; family Anthomyiidae; genus Leucophora; species Leucophora obtusa. Next base: position 33,975,374 of record OX465297.1, on the reverse strand, counting down.
ACCCTTATATGGGCACTAGGTCTAAACATGGACTGATTTTAACCAAAATCAATAGGATTCGTCCTTGTACCAAATTTCATCAAAATATCTTAATATTTGCGACCTGTAGAGTGCGCACAAGAATGCATGGACAGACGGACGGACATCGTTAAATCGAAATAAAGTGATTCTGAGTCGATCGGTATACTATAAGGCAGGGCTAGCAAAACTATGACACGCGTGTCAGTAGTGACACGCGAGTGGATTTTAGGTGGCACGCAACGTTTTGTTGGATGTTTTAAAAAAATTTTAACTATTAGAAGACCAGCAAAAAATTCAGTTAAATGTTAAATTTCGATACAAAATTGTGTGAGTTAACTCCATAATGGTGAATCTTTTCATAGAGCTTGTAAATCGTGTATTAAATTGATTAAAACTCTGTATTGCCACCATTTTTGTTTAAAGAAATATGGTTAATACAGAACTCGCAAATTCGATTATCAGAAAATTCTGGGAAAATTTCTAAAATCCTAGATTGAAAGAAGTATAAAAGTTTCGATGATAAAGTGCCTCATAAACGGAGAAATAAAAATTATCAGAAAATTGCACAAAAATGAAAAACAACTTGTAATAAAATTGGATCTAAAAAATTAAGTTTTTTTAAAGGGAAAATAATAATCCTCAATGAAATAAAGGTTGAAACAGTGTTGCCACTTTTTGAATCATTATTCAAAAACGGGACTGTTTACACATTCGTTGGATAATTTTTAAATAATGAAATTTTTGTGTAGTTTTTGTGTAATTTCACTTTTTACAGAAATTTCCGTAAATTTTTAAAAAGTCCCGGAGGTTTTTATTAATTTAATAAAAATTAGTCGATATTTAGACGAAACGAGTTTGTCAGTTAAACATTTACCACGCATCTTCATTTTGTGGTGACTTTTGTAAATTTTTTCAACATTAAACCCTACCCAGTAGCAAATGGTCAAACTAGTTCTAAAACGTAAAGGTTTTTTGACTAGTAATTTTATAACTAGTTCTCAAAATAATCAATTTAAACCAGGTGTGTACTAGTTAAATACGATCTATGTAGAGACTGTTTAAAAAAATTACCTGAATTAAAATATGAGATTTGAAATTACTATTTTTTTGCATTTTTATTTAATAAAAAAATCAGAGTTTGTAATAAACACCTAAATTTTTTTATTGTGAATTGAACTGATGTGTAAATCAACTAGTACAGTACTGGTGCCAAAGAGTCAATCCAGAACTAGTTTAGTAAATTTCTTATAAGTACCAGTACAGCTTCTTGTTTTTCTTTCTAAAACAATAATCTTTAACAATTTGTATACCTAATAGTTTCATTGAAACTGCGCAGAGATTTCAAAATATTGAATTTGAATACGAGTTTTGAAATACCACCTGCGTTTGTAATATGTAATACATTCTGAGTTTGCAAATAAACACTAAAATGTTTTATTGTCATTAGAAATCATAAACACAAAATATTGTAAATTTGATTTGGTAAATGGATATAATAATCTCAGTAAGAGGAAACTATCGGTCTAATCTACGTTTTATCAAAGGAAAAACCTTTGTTTTTTATCTATACAATTGCGATAGCAACCAACTGGTACAGTACTATTTCCAAAGAGTCACTTCGGAACTGGTTCCGCGAGTGTCATATTAGTGCCAGTTTCGCTCCTTATTTTTCCTCCTTTAATTGTAATTTCCAAACTAGTTCTACAACTAGTACCAAAGTGACAGTTTGGCGACAATTGCCCCCGTCCCTATGACATCTCAATGTTAAATTCTACAGTTGTTTGTATGGAGAGGCGGTAGAACTCGTACTAGTTGTCTGGTTTAAATAAACTAGTATATAACTGGTTCTGAACTAGTATTTTTTTCTACTGGGTATTTAGAAGAAATCAAAAATGGTGTTATGTATTTTTTTGTTGTGTTTAAAACACCGCCTTTTGTTTATTTTTTGCGATAATAATTGTCAAGCTTCTTTTAAAAATTCTCTTGGTTTGCAAGAACATTTAAAAATTCAGCAAAAGAGTGGGAAAGTTTGAGTTTGTTATGATTGTGACTTTCTTGTCTGAAAATTTTTTTGCTGCAGTTATCATGATACTGGGCTTTGACCAGACAAACATTTTTCTAACGCAGCAAGGTGGAGCAGAATCAGAATATTTTAGAATTCTGTAAATCCAACATGTTTCAGATTTCAACAGAATCGTATGAAATTTTTGAAAAAAATGTTATATTTTTATTTTTTAAAAGAAAATTTGTTAAGCAGTATGTGGCAAATAAATTTCATTTAAGGTCTGCCTGCCATTAACATAAAAATTAAAGAAAACAGGCAAAATTTTACAAATACGGTATTTTAAAATTTTTTCCTGTCTTGCCGACATCTAAAGCTAGAGTTGAACAGGCCTTATGCCATCACACTTTTTTAAATTCCAGCTTTTTACTCAGAGAAAAATAGGTTTAATTTAAATATAAACAGTTAAATTTTGAGGAGTATGGGAGAGAATAATTAGCAAGTAAGTAAATTTTTTGCATGCAATGCATCTGAAAAAATAAATACTTTGTTCTGAAAGAAACTTTTAATATGGATTAAATACCATTTGTTTAATATTCAAATTTAAAAGCACGCTATTTTAATCCTGAAAAAGATATTGCATTGAAATTCCCTTTTGTTAATGGAATAATTTGTTATAATATTTTCTGAGAAATTGGCCTTGATTTGGTTATAGCAAAAATGCTAAATTTTAGTTTTAAAATGCAAATAACTTTTTCGCTTTGTAGATGATAGAAATGTTACGTCTTTAAAAATCGGTTTGTAAAAAGAAAAATGGCAAAACTTTGGAGTCGAATGGCATAGCTCCCGCAGTTTCGGCCATCCAAAACTTACAGTGTGAAATTTCATATCAGTCGGTAAAAAATGGCGAAATTCTTCCCAAAATATTTGTATTCTTCTCCACTGTGCCCAGGAGAGTTTATTTTGAAATAATATGAAAAATATATTTTTTGTGTAATTTCATACGGCTTTGGATAATTTTTGATCTACGGCTGTTTACTTTTTTATTTTACTGGTGGCAACACTGGGCTGAAAATAAGTTTCATAATGAAATAACCCCTTTTGTTGTAATTTGAAATTGGGTTTTGATCGTGTTTCAAATCCATAAAATTAGCTTTTTATTCATTATTATGATGAAAAATAAAAATTCGCGCGATTTATTTTAACAAAATCAAATTTTTGTCCGAAGCACATTTTTCAACTAGTTTCTTAAGTACTTAAATAACTAATGACGCCCAAAAATGGGGTAACCCCCAAAAAAAATGAAAAGGCAATAATTTTATTTATTAATTTATTTATTTGCATAATGTGCAAACTGTTTTAATTTTATTTCATTGGGAATTTTTTCATAATGAAATAATCTCAATATTTAAAGATTAAATAAACCCCCAAAAATTAAATAACCGTCAAACATTTTTACGTCATTTCTTGGATGTTATTTAATTTTTCTCTTTGGGGGTTATTCCATGGGGGTTATTCGTACGTCTGCGATGATATTTTTAAGAGAAATTTTCAAAATTTTAAAAATTTTTAAAAAAGGACTTTAAAAAGACAACTAAAATTAAGATGGTACGCGAGAAATTTTTACGAAAAAAACCTTGCCACCCCTGCTATAAGGTATACCAATATTTTTTGGTGTTACAAACATCAGCACAAACTTATTCACGTCGTGGTGTAGGGTATAAAAATAATAGGTAAAGTTTGTTTTCAATTGAAGAATCAAGGTTGGCAACCTATACCGTTATCAGTTTCAAAATCCTTTCAAACTAATAACCGATACCTATACCAATACCGAAACTCTTAATTTAAAAAAATACCGGTATTCAAAAACCTTTTCCCTTAACACCGGAATCGTACCGGCATTGAATCGGTTTTTTTCATGCAAAATATACAAAATTTAAAATTAATTGAACTTTATCTGTGTTTTCAATAAAAAATCGTATTGCTAGCAGGCGTATTGCTATTATTTTTTTTAATTTGGTTTAGCAAAATTGTGTTCTTTTACAACAACATATCGATACCATAGATTCAATACTCTATATCTGCAAAAATACAATTGTTCAGGAGAGCAATAAAACTAATTCACTTGCTTATAAGATTTTTTTGAATCAATCTGCCTTCTAGAATATTATTTAAAAATGGCAACTTATTCCTATATATACTTATTTTGAAATTATTTGCGTTATTTACGTCGCTAATTCAGATATAGAGTTCTGAAACAAAATTTTAATATAATTTTATGATAATACTAGCAGATATGTAGTTTTGATAAATATAAAAATATGCATTATTAGGAACAAATGACCATGTAAATCTCTCTATACTTTTTGCGGAAAACAATATTATGTGCCTCCAAACATCAACGAACACAGAATTGTTTATCAGGGATGGAAAAGTCTCGTATAATTGAAATTAATAATCCAACAACTAATATATCCATATCTTATTCCAAAAATTAATGGTTAGTTTGGAAAAAAATATTAGGAAAAAGAATTTTCCAAAAACGAAAAAGTTTGCATTATTATATTCGTTTGCAAAATGTTAATCGCTGATTAAGTTTCTTAATTCATTTTCTGCGGCATAAATCCTTTTTTTCACAATCCGCCATTATTTTGAATTTTTTCAATGCGGTGTATTTTACGAGTAATCCATAATCCAAGACTATTATACTCATATCTTGCCCAAAGTTTGGTGGTTAGTTTGAAAAAAAAAAAAATGCGAAAAATATGTTGCGAAAAGTATAATTTTAAACTCAATATATTCGTTTGCAGAATGTCAATAGTTGATTAGCTCTTCTAAGTCATTTTCTACACTTTTTCGCATTCCGCCGTTATTTAGCAATTTTTTAAGTGCGATTTCTTAAAGTTTATAATCTAGGGATTGCAAAAAAAATCATGAAAAAAATTACAAAAAGGAAATTTTTTGCATTAATATATTTCTTTACAGAATGTAAATCGCTGACTAAGATTTGTTATACAATTTTCGTACCATAGACTTTTTTTCGCGTCCCGCTGTTATTTTGCAAATTTTCTAGTGCGGTTTTTTAAATTTATAATCTAGGGACTATAATACACATTTCATGAAACAAAGTTTGATATTCAGTTTGTAAAAAGAAAAAATTGCGAAAAATAAAATTAGCAAAAAGCAAAATTTTTGCATCAATATATTTGTTTGCAGAATGTAAATCGCTGATTCATTTTTTGTACCATAAAGCCTTTTTCGCCCTTTTCCGCGATTATTTTGCAATTTTTTAAGTGTGGTTTTTTTAAATCTTTAGTCTTGGGAATATAATACCAATTTATACACCAAAGTTTGGTTCTTAGTTTGCAAAAAAGAAATCGCGATAATATTTTGCAAAAAGGAAAATTGCATCATTATATTCGTTTGCAGAATATTAATCGCCGATTGAGCTTTTAAATTATTTTTTTCTACCATAAAAGCTTTTTTAGCGTTCCGATATTATTTTGCAGTTTTTTAAGTGCGGTTTTTTTTTAAATTTATAATCTAGGGACTATAATGCACATCTGCTAGAATAAAGTTTGGTGGTTAGTTGCAAAAATAAAATTTTCCGAAAAAAGATATTCTCAAAAAACTTTTATATATACCTTATAGAATTCAAATAATTTAAATTTATATGCAGATATAGACTTCTGTATTTGAAAATAAATTTGTTTGTAGATATGGGAAAATGTATAATGTTCAAAAAAGCGGCAAAGAATGGGTATTTCGCTTCCAAATTGATATCATAGATGGATATAATATCAACAATGATTTTGCCATCAAAAACTCATTTTGGCCAAAATTGCAGATATAGAGTATTGAATATAGGGTCTCGATATAATTTATTGTAAAAACACAATTCTTTAGTAATACCGGTATACTAATGAAATACCATTACCAATAGATACCAATACCGAAACAAACAAAAACTCGATAACATTACCGTTATTCGTTTCGGATGCCAACCTTGATTAAAATAGTACATAGAAACACACGGCCTTGCTATCAATATTTTCCAAATATATATTTTTGTTAAAGTCGACTTTATTTTAAAGCAAAAGTTTTATTTTTAGAACATTTAAAATGTGAAACATATCCATTTGTTTGCAGATGATATTATAGTATATCATGCTGATAACAAAATTGATAAAATAAATGAAAATTTACAAAATTACTTTAATATTATAGAAAAGTATGCTGTTGATTGGCAAATGAAGATAAATATAAATAAATGCGAAACTATACTATTCCGTCCTCCTGTAGGAAAGTGTAACAATAACATAAGACGAAACTGGAAATCTTTTGGTATAAAATCCAGTAATAATGTTAGTATCCCTAATAAAAAAACCGTTAAGTATTTAGGAATTAATATGGACAAGTTTCTATACTTTAATGAACATATTAATTCACAAGTAATGAAAGCAAGAAAAGCTTTCTTCATGTACAAAAAGCTATTCTTTTCCAATCACATTAAACTTGAGATCAAGCTTCTTCTATATAAATCCTTAATACGTGCTATTTTAACCTATGGTTGCCAAATTTGGTTTAATGTTTCACCTTCATATATGGAGAAACTGCGTATATTCGAAAGAAAATGCCTCAGAGCCTGCACTGCTCTATACAGATCACCAAACAGTAATTTTACGAAATATATAAGTAATCAAAGACTCTACAACGCAACAAAAATTAGCAGAATTGATAATTTTATCATACACATAATTAGAAATCACATAAGAAAAAGTTGTGACTGCTATGAAAACAATTTAATAATGGCTCCATATTATGTCAATGACGATTATATAACTGTAACGTTACAAAATGGCTTTGTACCACCTGAGGCTTTTGTATATCTCGATAAAAAAGGTTTCATACAAAACGAAACGGGCGTCCCTATATTTTTTCATATATATAGAAGGGCCAATATAAAAGCTGTCACTAGCAATCAACTTACAGCTGAAAATAATAGATTCGATACCAGCATTTTCCGTGAGGATAAGAATATCCTTCCAAATATAAATATTAATAAATACTAGTGGCTGAACTAGAAACCGGAAATTCTTCTTTTTTTATAATCCCTGACTATTTCTTTTATCTTGTTTGAAATATAAAAGTAAGGTTTTTTTTCCAAAACTTTTCTTTACATTGAAATTATTATTAATACAGATAACATTGTGTATAAATTTTGTACAAAAACAATAATTAGTTTAAAAAAATGTATATATTGTATATATCCTTATGCTTATATGAAATATACTAGAGATCTCGATTATGGGACAGTGTGTAGTATTAAGTTATAGAAACTCTTGTTTTGTTTATTTCTAGTTTAACTATAAAAAATTTTTGTTGAAATAAACGTTATAAAAAAAAAAAAAAAAAAAAGAAATTAAGAATTGAATTGAAAACATTAAGGCAAAGGTAAATAAAATTATAAATCAATAAAAACAAAATAAATATCAAACAAAAACAAGTGAAAACTTAAAATTTAAAATAAAACTTTAAAGTAGGGGAAGTGCGACACACTTGATCCTTGATCTCAGAAAGTACATAACATAGAAAAAAAAAAATTTCTTCTATCGATTGATCCAAATTTTCACTCGTCACTTTTGATGTTTTTTTAGTTTTCTTTAACTTCTGGGCACCATCACCTGTAGTTTTTCATTTCCGTTATTTTATGATCTTAGCAAATGTTTCCAAGTTCCAATTTTTAATACACCAATATTGGTTATGTAATTTTAAATATTAGCTGTAATTTTGCTCATACCTATCAACGTTAAGTATTATATTTAAAGCAGGGATCGGCAAACATATACAACCTTATTTTGTGCTTGTATGAGTGAGTTGCAGCCTCTCTCTCTCTCAATGCACTAAGAAAGAACGTTTGTATAACAGTGTTGCCATTTCAGTGCTTTTCGGGTATTTTTTGGTGCTTTTTTCCTTCCCATACCCGGTGATTTTTTACAAATACCCGTTTATAAAAAGCGGGTATTTACAGTGCTTTTTCAGATTTCTGGCAGTGCTTTTAGTGCTTTTTATACAGTTTATATTTTTGGTATTTGTTCTCCTTTTTTCAATTTTTCTTGAATTTTCTGTCAAAGTTGAAAAAATAATACGAAATATACAAAAACTACATTTTTTCACAATGTTTGCAGTTCAATTTTAAATAGCAACTTCGTTATATTTAAACTTCAAAATTTTGAAATATTAGTTTGGTGCTTTTTTACCCCTTTTTTGGTTATTTTTTGAACCTATTTTACACGGTTTTACAAAGGTAAAATGTGTTTTTAAAATCTTGACTTAAATTTTTCAAAAAATTATTATCGTGCTTTTTTACCCCATTTTTGGTAAATTTTTACCCTTTTTACTCGTTTTCACAATGCTCACGGTGCTTTCCTGCCTTCAAGAGTTGGCAACACTGTTGTATAATAATTTGAAAATTTTAAATGCTTATAATGGGAATATAAAATAAAAATTTAAAAGCAAAGAACAACTACAAAAACAAATATCAAAAAACAACAACACAAAAAAAAATAAAAACAAAAGAACTTAAAAATAAATTACCAAAAAAATGTATCAATAAACATTATGCAGAGCGATCTGACAACCTACTTCATTGAATGCTTGTTTGCGACTAAGTTATTTTTTTTCTATGTGTGAGCTTAGGTGTGAGAGAGCGCCCATGGGCATAGGTGCTGCCGACGCCTGATTTAAAGCAAATTTACGTTTAACAGCTTAAAGTATAAAATAATATAAAGTGTAGAACATTTGTGTTTATAATATTTGCGGTATAACTTTTTAAGAAGTAACGCGAAGAAATTATGTTAGATGTGAAAATGGATAAACATTGAGTTTTCAACGTTGATAAGCAAGTTAACGTAGAACGCGGAAACTAATGTATTAATTTTTGTCTCAAACACGTTTTTGTGTACTTTGAGTTTTTTCAGAGTTAACCCTTAAATGCATGATCTCTTCGATTTTAACCAAAATGAATTTTATTGCGAGAATACCACTTTAAATATTTAAACAAATATTTTTGAATATTACACTTTTTGTAAAAAAAAAGGCGTTTTAGATTTTTTACAAATATACAGAGCAAAACCAAGGAATCAAGGAAAAGAAATACTTTATTAAATTTGGTAAAGTTTTTAATATTAAACAAAAGCTTCAATTTATTTACATATTTATCTCTTTAACACATTTAAACAAGCGTCTTCAAAAAATTGTCGGTAATTATATGGAGTTGTAACATAACCGATAAACTTTTGCAACTTTTATACTAATTTTATAAATGATAAACATATTTTCTGAATGAATTAAATGAGCGATTGAACTAAAAGAGCTATTAGTTGTGAACTAGGTCTTTGGTTCAAATTAGTGCATAGTTCAATTGAACTAGTTGAACCCAACTGATGATATAACAGCTATTAAAAACAATTTACCCAAATTTACACGAAAAAAAAGTCTGGGCTTTTTCGTGCAAGAAGAACAAGAATATTACTCTCTTTTAACAGCTCTCATTTACCCAATTGTGCAGTAAGAAAACGCTTTTTGGTAAAATTGGGATCCCGCGGGATCCCAATGTTGAGTACCCGAACAGACTAATTATGTCTGTTCCCGTACTTTACCGCAGTTACCAAAACTAACCCAAAGGCGTTCCCGTCAGAGAAACAAGCCGGCCAAAATAATTGGCGGCGGCGGCACAAGCAAAAAATCGGCGGCGGCGGCGGCAGCGATTAAGGTTGAGCCGGATAAAAATCGGCGGCGGCGGCGGCTTGATCGGCTGAAAACAACATTTTGTAATATGATTTGAAAACGTTTAAGTTTTTTTACGAAAGATAGATATTTTACTATCTCTCTAAATGCCTTTACGTTTTTGCCATTACTCTTACCTGACCATCTCTCAAAGATTTGTACGAATAATCTTCAAGGTTTACTATTTTTGTTATTCATTATCGCTCTTATATCTGAAACATTTGGAATAATTATTGGAGGCGGTTTTTCTTCAGAAAACTTTTTGTTAGCATTATCGTTAATATAATTATCATCATCATTATTGGTAGCATTCGGCAGAGAAACCTTAAACTGATACCGGTGACTTGTAGCGCTTTGTGATTACTTACTCTGCTGAACGATGATTTCTTTGTTTTGTTTTAAATACACTTTTTCTATAGTTTGCTTTTATTTTTTTTTAATTTTTATTTTTGAATTATATTTGTATGTTTTTATTTGTCATTCATACAAAACAATTTTTATTGTAAATGAACAACAACAAATGTATCACTTATTGATCAAAAGTAGCAAACATTTTTTACGCTACCAAAATATGACAGCGCTACCTGAGCGCTCAGACTGAGCGGTTAGTGTTCAGATCGTTCAGCAGATAGTTGTACAACTGTTGTAGAGCTGTTGACTATTAAATTGTATCTGCCGAACGCACACATTGTCTACATCAAGTGCAGCAAAAATGTTGTTGCCAGTAGGTACTTGGTATATCATCATTAGGGCAAGGAATTTCATGCACTTAAAAATGAAAAATATGCGCCTAAAATATGCGGTTAAAAAAGAAAAATATGCACTAACAATATAAGAAATTTGCACTAAAAACTATATTTTTTGTAAAAATAATGCACTTTAAAACTTAAAAATATATTTAAGTTAGTTATTTTGCAAACAGACACAGAACTCGAAGATTTCCTATAGGTCAATAAAGTTTAAAAATGTTTATTTTGATTGAATCAAAATATGAAAACGTATAAATTTTTTATATTTTTTTACACAATAAAAAATGCTACTAAAAATGAAAAATATGCCTTAAAAAGCACAAAATATGCATTAAAAAGCCACCAAATATACATTTAAAGTCGAAATATGCAAAAACATGCATTTATGTCATAATATGCAACTACAAATCGATGCCAGTTTGTTCTAAATTTGATCAGTCGGATAAATGTTTAGTCCATATTAGTTTGGGACTATCGAGGAATAACATGCATTTGCATGGAATTTCTTGCCCTAATCATTGCATGCTTAACTAATTCTGGTGATCGATTTTGTCGTCGTTTCGTTGTTTTGTTTTCAGCGACCAGACAATATCGCTTTCTTCAGTAGACTCGCTGCTACTATCCATTCTGCTGTAACAGCAGAGGATTAGTATAGCAGAATATCAATCCCTTTGTTTACTACTTAATAATAAGTAATAATTTGTTGTTGATCTCAATATACAATGTATTAAAAAAAAAGTTTTTTTTTTTTAAACAATAACAAATGTTCTTGCTTTTAATTTTAAATAGAATTATAGAAAAGAGAGATCACAATTAACGTCTGCACTTTATCACAGTCAGAAAATCACTCGCAAAAAAATATAGTATAAAAAATCAATTTATATAAAATTTGTTGTTGGTTCACGTGTAATTTGTTTCATGTTCGCACAGATCCATGGCTAGTCAAGACTATATCTAACAAATGGTCCTAAATATTTAATATAACACAAGTTTTATTTAATAAATTATAAACATACCCTTTTAGTACCAAGTCCTTTTTGTTGAAACATAACTTGCAAAATTTTAATTTTGAGAAGAAGTAACGCTTTTAACAAAAATTAATACATTTTACAAACTTTTTCGTATATCTATGCTAACTCGACTTGAACTCTGTAACGATTTTTCGTCATAATTTTTGATAAAAATGCATACACCAAATAAATACATATATTGAGTTTTAAATGCAAAGTTAAGCAACTATGTTTTTTTATTAATTGATTTTTTACACATCTGCAAAGAGTTGCATTCTGAAGTATTATATTAACCCATTAAGAACTTTTTTTTTTTTAATTTTTTTCACAGTTTAAATTTACATAAGCTTTTATAGCTTAAAAAAATTATATTTATAAAAATTTAATATTTAGGAGATTTTAACTTTTTTCTTTTCATATAAAAAAAATTGTTTTTAGCTCTGGTTGTTCAAGTTTAATGAATTAGTGAATTCTTTTTAAAAAATATATTTATTTTTAAATTTTTTATATTTGAAAATTGATACTTCCAGTCGAAATGAGCCGAAAAAATCGGCGGCGGCGGCTTAAATGGCTCACGGCGGCTGGCTTGTTTCTCTGGTTCCCTTACTCAAACTTGCGTGCAAATTGTTGTTGTTTGGGCTGTTTTGGGTTCCCGCGGGAACCCGCGGTAACGTACAGGAACGCACATTATAGGTTCATTCGATTACCGGATAATTTGTACAAATTTGTACAAATTTTTACTGGATGGCGTTCGTTAACACAAATACTCAGTAAATAGAGAGAATAAAGTGACAGTTCTATGATGAGAATTTCTAAGTCTTCTTCTTTTTCTTGCACATTTTTACTGGATAAATTTTTCTCAGTAAGAATTTGCAAGCAGAAAAAAACATAAGTTTTGAAAACATGTTCGTTTATTGAAAGCAAAAAAAAATATATTTTACAATTATGTTATTTTATGGAAATTCAAAGCAATGAAACTTTCAAAACAAATTATGGGAAGGATAAGAAACCTTGTAAAAAGTTTCTGCTTAAGATTTAACATCAAAAAATATCGTCTTCCATAGCGACCAGATAAAATTTATTTGTATATTTGGTGTTGTAATCAGCTGTGTCTACAAACTTGCAAATTTTCTGTTCACGTACTTGTTTGGGAAAATTTTATTTTGAGAGTAAATCTTGTCTTACTCTCTGTAAGTTTGTACTGAGTAATTCTTACTGGACTTGACTGAGAAAAGTAATCGAATGAACCTTATGATTACTCTTAATAGGTGCATTCGATTACTTTTCTCAATCAAGTCCAGTAAGAATTACTCAGTACAAACTTATAGAGAGTAAGACAAGATTTACTCTGAAAAAAAAAAATTTCCCAAACATGTACGCGAACAGAAAATTTGCAACAATTTAAAGTTTGTATACACACCTGATTACAACTCCAAATATACAAATAAGTTTTAGCTGGTCGCTATGGAAGACTTGTGTTAACGAAAGATATCCAGTAAAAATGTGTACCGAAGTCGAAGCCGAATACTTTTGTGTTTGAATAAAAATACAATTTCATGCAACTTTTTCAAATTCAAAAATGCGGAAACCAATTTCTAAATATTTCTAAATTATAAAAACATAAAAAAGTTGTATTTTTCGCTCTTTAAGTAAAAATTAAGTTAAATATGTGCATATTTATAAGTTACTATACAAAATTAAAGAGCTAAATGTTGCAAAATATTGATTTATAGAAAAGTTCGGTATTCGGCCAAAATTTAGCCGAACACCGAACTTGGCCGAACATCACTTTTTGGCCGAACTCCGAAGCCGAGTACTCGGTCGGACACTACAAATTATCCAGTAATCGAATGGACCTAATACCGAATAATAATAAATAGGCTGGAAGTAGTTGAAACCCTGTTTTTGTTTGGTTTGTTTTGTTTTTTAAGATTTTTTTTGCAAAAAAAAAAAATGCGGTATCCACCGAATAACTGACTACCGTTAGCCTTAAAATATCGTTACCGAAATAACTGAAATATCGTTAGCAGTAAAATACCGTTACTGAAATAACCCTAATACCGTTACCGAAATAAGTGAAATATCGTTATACTTAAAATACCGATAGCGAAATAAATAAAATATCTCTTTTAAAATATCGTTACCGAAATAATCTGAAAAATAGCGATAATGGCATCGTTTCCGCAACCATCCATGGATCAAAAATAGGGGTACAAAAAATTATTGAAATAAAAATTACCTTTGATTTATTTTCATTAGGTGTGACATTAATATCATCCGTTTTGTTTGCAGAAGTGGTAGTATTAACAAATACCGGTTGAGAAGGCGATGAAGATGGCGACCCTACTGTTGTTTCAGCTGTAGATGATGAATCTTTGTTGGTTACTGATCCACTACTTGCGGAAGAAGTTTTTGTCGTAACTGTGGCGATACTAGTTTGTTTGGTATTGTTGTCAGCTGCATCAGCAGAATTAGCAGCCGAGGCGTTCGTTATAGCGCCTTTACAAGATGTATTGGTAACCGACATTGGATTTGAACCCTTGACGGATGCAGATGGTGATGAAAATGACGACGATGAATTAATTACTGAAGCAGAAGATGGGGAGGATCTGTTCTGCAAGTCCTTGTTATTTGAATTCTTAATGATATTGTTCGAATTGTTGCTAATATTATTGTTTGCTGCTGTCTCTTTGTTGTTGTTTTGAGTTGTGGGTATAGGAGTTGGTGTGGTTTTTGTTGACGTTGTGGTTGTTGTAATTTCACTTAATGTCGACCCGGCAATAGACACTATAGGTGTATCGGGAATTATTGCTGCGGCTAATGATGAAACTGCTACTGCGACAACAGCTGCTGCGTTGGGGGGCGTTGTAATAGGTAAGTAACTATTTGCATTGACGGCAGCAGCAATAGCGTTGACAGTAACGTCAAATTGTGAAGATGATGTGTATGACGATAGCGATGGCAGTGACAGACACGAGGATGAGGACGAAAAGTATGTTGTGGTATTGGAGTTGTTATTGTTGTTTGCCGAAGTTTTCGATAATGTTGCACTAACTTTAGACGATTTATTACTTTCATTGTTCATTTTTATGAACAAAAAAAGAAAACGAAGATAGCAGCAACAACGAAGCTGTCAACAGCAGCAGCGGTGACGCAGACAATACGTGTGTTAACACAACAAATGCCATTAAATTGAAATTTCTAACTTTTTGGCTAATTATCAAATAACAATGAAACAAGGTATCGGGAATCCAACCAACTGATAATGCTCTCAATGAAACTCCTCTTGTGTGTGTACAACCGGCAAAAATCAAATATTCATATACATAATAATGCAGCAAACTTCAATGTGTTTTTACATGCGCTTCCAAGAAAAGTCTGCTTCAAACGACCTCGTTGTTTGTTGCAAACACAGTTTTTACTTTTCGATTTTTTTTCTAACTACACCTTAAAAAAAGTTAAATTATATTTAACTTTTTTTATAATTTTTGTTTTTAAGATATTATTGGTAATATAATAATTTTTATACTATCTTAACAAATTTTTAATTAAAAAATGTATTTTCTACAACTTCGTTGTTCAACAATTTTTTCTTTTACTTTTTCAGACGTCTTATTAGTTTTTTCTAGTATTTTGTCTGTACACTTTTTATTTTACATTATTCACATGTAGTTTGCCGATATTATAAGAAACAATTTATCTTATTTTTATAAAACAATTTAATTTTCTTTTAATAAAAGAATATTTTTTCACACTATATTGCAAAGAAAACACAGGACAGTGTTATTTTATAATTTTTGACGACTTGTCAAAAAAATGTTCGCCATTTCAGTTGTATAGATATAATAAAAAACAGCCGCATATGTTATTATTGGATGTTAGAGTGAGACAAATATATATGACACATATGTGTGCAAATATTGTGTGAAAAAACAGTTTTAAAGTTGTTAAGGCAGTGTTGCCGTTTTAATTATTTTTAACCAAAATTGGTTATATTTGTTTTCAATGTGGAGATGTGAACTTTTTTCATTTTGGTAACTTATTTGGGCAATCAAGTATTTCAGTTTTTCTGTTTTTAAGCGGAGAATACACGAGGGAACATTCGTGAAAAAATTCCCATTTTTTTCTGAATGTGTGTTTGGGAGTGTGTGCGTCTTGACATCGTGCAATTCGTGTTTACAAAATTTTTTGATATTTTTGTTCCCTACTCAATGTTCCTTTGTGTATTCTCCGCTTTAGATTTATGTTCTGCCTACGCTTGTAACTTAGCGTCTTGACGAGACATCGATTTGTTCAACCAACGAATAATTTCTTGTTCGCCCATGAATTTGTCTCGTGTGGACCACTCTTGTTCATGTTTTGTTCTTGTTCAGACAACGTTGTCAGCACAATTGTTCTCACAACTATGTGCAACAACAACCACGATGCCAGATCTAATTTTTACTTAGTGACATTACTAAAAAATAAAGAAAATAAAAGAAAATTAATAAAATGTTAAGCAAAAGTAAATAATTTGTATTTTTATTGAATTTAATGCAATTTACTTTTTACTATTGGAAAAAAATTAGTGAAAAACATGAAAATAAATAGTTTTCGTTTGTGACCTACTCCAACAAAAAATAATGAATTGTCTGCCATTACGTATCTCCACCCAAAATAAAGGGACAAATTTTTTCCCGTTATTCTGCTGACGATTAGTTTTTGGGCAAACAAATCAATGTCTCGTCAAGACTCAGAGTAAGAAGGGCCTAAACCACATAAACGCAGTGTCGACCGCAGTGCGCCGTTTTGTCGATAAAGCAGTTTTTGTATCTTCTCTATTTGTCACTGTCAAGAAATTAGAAACGTTTCTATATAAACAAGAGCTGTTTTTAAACAAAACGCAAAAAGAAATTTGTAAAAATATTAAATCGTTTTCGCGAAATTGAAGAACAAAGTTTGACAGCACTGCCACTGTCCACTGGCATTTTCACTATGTGGTTTGGGATAAGCTTCCCGCATAAATTGAAATTCTTTGTAGGAACATTTGTAGCTTTTTTTGCGCATAGTTCCAAAAGTATTCTTGAATTTAAAGATTATTGCAGTGTAGAGCCACATAAAATATTAGGTATTTCTGCTACCCGGTGACTATGTAATGTAATCAATCGTACAACTGAGCAATTTCCTGCTTTACGTTTATATGTTATATCGTTCGACTTTGAAGTAAATGGTAAAAGTTCTCATACAGTAATTTTGACTTAGCTGCACAACCAACTTTTGCAAGAATTTTTGTGCAGGTAAGCCAAAAACGCAGCTAAGTCAAATTGTTTACCTGCCTTAATGTGCACCATACCAATACAGACTGAAAACAAACAAAACAAATGAAGCTAATGATGACAACTTTGTGCTTTGCAACAGATCTTGCGATTTTTATGGTTAAAAAACGACTAAAGTAGGATATTTTTGTCACAAAAAAAGTTGACAACACATTTATTTTATGTGTGTTTTTTTTCCCTAGAATTGAAAAACAAAGCAAAACACAAGAGGCAGCTAACGGTGATCTTTTTTATGAAAATAATGTAAAACTGCCGAAAATATGAGGCAGTTATCTTAAATGCGTAGATACAAAAAGTCCACTTAAAGAAGACAATTGCGTACATAATTTTGTAAAATAGAAACTAAACAAAATTTTGTGCAGTTATGCCAAATGTGCACTTAAGAAAAAGGCAGTTAAATCAAAACTACTGTATATTCTTAATATAATAAATAACTTAAATAAAGAATTTTAATCGGAAAAATGCGTCTTCCATATGTTTAAGGCCAATTAAAATTAAATTTTAAATTAGTTTTGAGCAATTTTACCAAAAGTAATTACGATAAAAGTTTTATTTCATTAAAAACGGTTAATTTATTTAATCAAATTAATTGATGTAATTAATTAAATGTAGGAAATATTTTTATTGGCCGTAAAGCTGAACTATGTTTGAATGAAAGTAACCTGTCCAACTTAAAAAAATATGAAATTAAAAAAAGATACAATCTTTTTATATAGAACTTTTAAAAGAAATCTCAAATGCTATGAACTTTCGAGAAAATATTTAAAATATCTTGCCAAAATAACCCCAAATCTACTTTTAAATAATTTAGAAATAACTTTGTAGCCTTTATTGTCATTTTTCTCAAACTTAACAAGCGGTAATGAAGAAAAAATTTTAACCCAATGGAAATTATTAAAATTGGATATAGTTGAATTTTGGGATGAAGAATCCATACATTTTAAGAAAAACAAAGTTTCGAAGTAACCTTGGTTTTAAAACTATTAATAAAAATCATTCCCAATATGTGTGGTCTGCCAAAGAGATGTTTTAACCTTATAGAATAATTTTTTTATAGCTCAAAGAACAAAGTGATGCATTTTACTTAAAATTAATTTGTTGATCTCTATTTGGAATGAAATTAAATTTAAGTTTTTTAGTTATTAACGGTGGGTCTCATACTGAAGGTTTTAGACTTAACTAATAGTTAATCCAAAAATTTGTTGTTGTTTTTTATACAATTTTTTAACATTTTCTTTTATTTAATATTTTACTTAAAGTTAAACCTACAGTATGAGACCCACCGTAGTAAGTATTGAATATGTTAAAGAATTTAATTTTTGTTTTTTGTTAACTCAAATTTTGTTAAAAATTAAATGTAAATAATAACTGTGTTATTCAAAAACTTTTAAAATAGCATAATTACAGATTTTTAAGCTAATTTGGCTAAAAGAATATTCACAAATGATTAATAATGAAAAATGTATTAAACGCTTAAAGCAGGGTATAGCCTAAAATATATGTTTGATAAAGTTTGGAAAAAGAAAACCACTGTAAAAAACTAATAAACGTGAATTTACCATGATTAAATGAATTGTTTAAGAGTCATCCACCCAAGAATTGATGGAATACAACATTTTGTATCCAACAGAAACAAAAAAATTCCAAGACAACTCTTTTTTCGAAAATTTCCCCAAATTTGCATGAAAATAAAATAAAAATAAATTCAATAAAATAGTTATGCATTTAAAACCATACTCGATATTCGAATACTTTCAATATTAGTAATATAAAAAAATCTTTAACACAGTTTGTTCAAATTATTACTTCTCAGTAATGTTTAAAAATCGTTTTTTAATATGTTTTGATTTGTAATAAAACATTTTAATTTCCAAAATTTACAAAACAATATATTTACCGAGTCAATCGTTTACTAAATTCATGTATCACTAACAATAAAAAAAGAGAATATACAAAGTGTTGCCAGAATTCAAAACAAAATTAATAAACTTTTATTGTATGTTTTTGACTACAATTTTTTAATAAAGGTTTAATAGAGATAATCAATGCTTTAGCAAATTCATTTTTTAAAGCTAAATTAAGAAGTTTTTTTGAATAACATTTATTTAAAAATAAGAGATCAACTAAATATTCCCCCATTCAACAGCGTAAATATTTTAATCTATTTAAATTAGAACTAAAAAACTTTAAATTTTGGTTATTTTGTTCTCATTTGGTAACTTTTTTTAAATATTTTGGTTACAAAAACTTTTTGTTCGTGGTAACACTGTTACCAGGGATGGAATTCTAGTCGTTTCAGTATCAAAATTTTTTTAAACTGAACGAAAAAAAAATCGTCGTGTTCGGGACAAATAATACGGTACTTTTTACCGAATTTTGTAAAAAAAGTATCAGAATCGCATAAAAAGTAGAGAAGAGCGATATTTTCATACCGGTGATTTAATCACAGTTATTGATAAATCACTGGTAACGGCAGTGATCAAATATTTCAAGTCGCAGTTACTCGGAATGGCGTTCTTTAAATATTTTTGTACTATTCTTTCTTGCAAACTTCATTGTGCACAGTAATACATGTTTTTTTCAATAACAGTGACTTGCTTTCACACTCTTCTGAATAAAACTTAGTTTAACGCAGTTTGTAACTGGAATACTGCTTTTAAAATGTGGTTTATTTTGTTTTATTTCAATAAAGAAATAAATTATACTCGAGAAAAAGTTTTTCCGGCAAATTTTTGTTAATAAACTTTGAAATGGCTGACAAAATTTATTTTCGGTTTAACTAAACCAAGTTTAACTAACATCTTAAAAACTCTCCATAAATATTATTTCGTTTATCAGAAAATCGCAGTCTTCCATAGAAAAACCGTGATCACGATCACAGTTTAAAAGAACCGATTTGCAAATCACATTCACTGAGAACAATGTTACTGAAAAATCGCCGGATCGCCCATCTCTATTACAAACCCGTGATCACGGTCACTGTTTAAAAGAACGGTGATTTGAAAATCATGATCACTGGTAGCAGCGTTATTCAAAAATCACCGGATCGCTCATCTCTAATAAAAAGTAATACAATTTCGGATTATTTTGCATGATTTGCTTGCAGAATTGCTTGATTCCAGCTCCGCTAACGTTAAAGCACGCGATCATGCAAATCAAGCAAAAAAAACAGGTAAATTTATTTAAAAGTACCGTTTATAATAAGTACCTCCATTTATTGTGAATTGCTGATTATTAACTAGTAAGGGCCATTAACAATAAACAAATTAACCTAAAGTTTGAGCTAACTTTGAGTTACAGATGTCAAATTCCATACAAATTTTAATTTTTTAACTTTCAGTTTGTGTTATCTTTAGGTTATTGATTTATTGTTAATGGGTGTAAGGGCCATTAACAATAAACAAATTAACCTAAAGTTTGAGCTAACTTAGATTAACAGATGTCAATTTCCATACAAATTTGAAATTTTTAACTTTCAGTTTGTGTTAACTTTAGGTTATTTGTTTATTGTTAATGGGGTAAAGTCAAATAAATTTTACACTATTTTTATAATTTGTTTCTTTTGCAAATAATTATAAGTTTTCAACACATGGTAAGTTTTCATATGTTGATTTCACTGAGTGAAACCGAGCAACAACGTAAACGAAAAATGGATATGGTTTCAATTGAGATACTAAACAAAAAGCATCGAGATACAGATTACTTTAACGTCGATGATTGTCCATTGGGTGAAACGGACCCTGAAGAAGTCCAGGATTTGAGCAAAAAACAAAGTATATGTAACACTCAAAATTAAGTAATGCAAACATATCTTAACCATTTTAAAGCCCGGTCACAAATAATTTTGGAATCAGATCCAATTAGATACTGAAACTACTTCTGTATAATAAGTAGTTGTAATTCTTTTACTATTCACTTTAAATCGAGAAAAATACATTATACACAGAAAAAACAGGGGGAATATTGCCTAAGTGCTACACTCAAAAAAGTTTGACAGTTACTACATGACAGTTGTTTGTGTAGTAATCAGTAGTTGTTTTTAACAGTAATTACTGTTGTTTTTCTATAGAAAAATGCAAAATAACTGTTATGAAAGTTATTTAAGAAAACAACTAATGAAAAGTACCGTAATTTCGTAGCAGTTGTTTAAAACAGTTATTTTTAATGTCATAATAAACAACTACCAAAACAGTAATTTTACAGTAAACAGTTATTTTTGGTAGTTATTTAAAAAATAAAAAATTTCGTTGAATTTTAAAAATTATTAAATAAATTAAATAAAATTATTATTAAAAATTATTTTATTTGTTATTATTGATATATTTCTAGTTTGCAAATAAAAATCAGAAACTTGTATTGTATCTCCAGTGCATAAAAGCATAATAACTGGAGAACGGTTTGGAATTTTTACTTCGAATTTTAAATAGGCTGAAGTAATATTACATATTTTTGTAATCGAAAGAAAAAAAAATATTTTTTTTTATTAAAATATATTTCTATAAACAAAAGGAATTGAATTAAAAATAACAAAAGTTTTAGTTATTTTTTTTTGTCGCCTTTTTAACTGCATATACCAAGGGTGAGCACGGATTTTTCACCGAGGGCCATAGTCTGGTTTTTCATAAATTATAAAGGGCCGCACTATGCATTAAAAAAAGTAAAACTACAAACCTTTACCTTAAGTAAAAGCGGACGGAACTAATGTTTTTTTTATTTTTCATGTAAGAAAAAAATCAGTTCTCAAATCCATTCCAAAACTGGTTCCACAAGAACTCATTGCAAACTCACATTTTTTCAAATTCTGTTTTGATATTTATACCCTACACCACTATGTGGTCAGGGTATTATAAGGTTGTGCTGATGTTTGTAACATCAAAAAATATTGGTCGTAGACCCACCTTATAGTATACCGATCGGTTCAGAATTTTTTTTTATTTCGATTTAACGATGTCCGTCTGTCCGTCCGTCCGCCTGTCTGTCTGTCCATGCAATCTTGTGCGCACTCTACAGGTCGCAAGTATTAAGATATTTTGATGAAATTTGGTACGCAGACCTATGTTGGCCCAAGGACGAACAAGTTTGATTTTGGTGAACATCGGTCCATGTTTAGACCTAGTGCCCATATAAGGGTCCTACCAAAATTATATTGTTTATACGCTGCAGGTCGTAAATATTAAGATATTTTGACGAAATTTGGTACACAGACCTATGTTAGCCCAATAACGCAGCCTATTGATTTTGGGGAACATCGGTCCATGTTTAGACCTAGTGCCCATATAAGGGTCCTACCAAAATTATACTCTTTATACGCTGCAGGTCGTAAATATTAAGATATTTTGATGAAATTTGGTACACCGACCTATGTCAGCCCAAGGATGAAGCCTATTGATTTTGCTTAACACCGGTCCATGTTTAGACCTAGTGCCCATACACGGGTCCCCCCAAAATTATATTGTTTATACGCTGCAGGTCGCAAATATTAAGATATTTTGATGAAATTTGGTACATAGACCTATGTTGGCCCAAGGACGAAGCCTATTGATTTTGGTGAACATCGGTCCATGTTTAGAACTAGTGCCCATATAAGGGTCCTACCAAAATTATACTGTTTATACGCTGCAGGTCGCAAATATTAAGATATTTTGATGAAATTTGGTACACCGACCTATGTCAGCCCAAGGATGAAGCCTATTGATTTTGCTTAACACCGGTCCATGTTTAGACCTAGTGCCCATACACGGGTCCCCCCAAAATTATATTGTTTATACGCTGCAGGTCGCAAATATTAAGATATTTTGATGAAATTTGGTACATAGACCTATGTTGGCCCAAGGACGAAGCCTATTGATTTTGGTGAACATCGGTCCATGTTTAGAACTAGTGCCCATATAAGGGTCCCCCCAAAATTGGCTTGGTTACAAACTGCAGATCGCAAATATTAAGATATTTTAATGAAATTTGGTGCGCTGACTCACATTATAGAAAATTTTGACACAAGCCCCATTTTAACCCATTCGAATTTCGGATCCAAACAATACACCAGACTGGTGTAGGGTATTGTATAGTCGGCATGCCCGACTTTAACCTTTTTACTCGTTTTTAATTACATTTACATTATAAAAACATTTTTGGAGCACTTTTTTCATATTTTTTGCATTAACCTGCGGTGTCGCCTAATCGGCCAACGAAAATTTGAAACTCAACGAGTTATAAAAGAATGAATATTATTCCGACAGCAAAAACATGTATAAAGAATTATATCCTTGATTCGGGTTTTAATTTAATAATTTCGTTGCGCACAACAAAAAAAATCTCGCCCTTTTAAAGGAACACTATGCACTAAGCAGGGCTGGCAAAACTATGACACGCGTGTCAGTAGCGGCACGCGAGTGGATTTTAGGTGGCACGCGACGTTTCAAAAAATTTAAACTATTGGAAGACCAGCAAAAAATTCAGTTAAATGTTAAATTTCTATACAAAAATGTGTGAAATTTTTCATAGAGCTTGTAAATCGTCTTTTAAAATGAATGAAATTCTGTATTGCCACCATATTTTGTTTACAGAAGTATGGTTAATACAGAACTCAAAAATTCGATTATTATAAAATTCTGGCAAAATTTCTAAAATTCTAGATTGAAAGAAGTTTAAATGTTTCGATGGGAAAATGCGTCATAATCGGAGAAATAAAAAATACCAGAAAATTCCACAAAAATTGAAAACAACTTATAATAAAATTGGATCTAAAAAATTTAGTTTTTTCAAAGGGAAAATTTATGCTACGAAAAAACCCTCAATGAGATGAAGGCTGAAAATAAGTTTCATAATGAAATAACACCCTATATTGGAATTTGAAATTGGGTTTTGATCGTGTTTCGCAGAGCCATTTCATCTGAAAAAGAAATTTCTCTGTTCAAATCCATAATATTCGCTTTTTATTTATTATTATGATGATAAAAACCGCGCGAATTATTAAAAAAAAAAAAAAAATTTTTCCCGAAGCACATTTTTCAACTACCCAGGTGGAAAAATACGATCGTGAAAACGTTTTAAAAGCATTTTAAAAGGTGGTACAAACGTTTTCAGAATATATCGATTTACAAGTTTAAAGCGTTTTGACAACACCCCAAATGATAGCCATGATTTACCGTGTGAGGGTGGTATTTTATAACGTTTTCAAAGCGTTGCAGAAAAAAAAACTTTAAAATGCTTTTTCAACCGTCAAACTAGCGTATGTAGAACATTCTGGTTTACAATTTCAGAGCATTATGAAAACGGCCCAAATGATAACCATGATTTATGGTCTCAGGGTGGTATTTTATATCGTTGTCAAACGGTTCCAAAAACAAATTTCAAAGTACTATCTCGACGGTCAATAAACGTTATTGCATCATACCAATTTTAACGCTGTCATATCGTTAGAAAATAAACAAATGAAGTACTTTGCCATCGTTTTAAATACAAATATGGGAATCATTTTTTAAAACATCTTTATATATCGTCACCTAAAATGCAAAAGGGCGTAACAACAAAAAAATTTAAGCCGATTTTCTGATCGATTATGATGCACAAGACTAAATTACATTTCCCTACAAAATTTTAAACTTATATGTAGAAATAAGTCTATAGTCGTGTTTTAAACAAGAGAAGAAAATATAGAATATCTTTAATTCTACGTTTTTTTTGGTTCTCGTAAAAAAATAAAAAGTGTTGTTACGCCCTTTTGCATTTTAGGTGACGATATTAACATTTTTTAATAAATTATATTTTTTTAAATTTATTGTAAAGTTATGAAAAATACACTTAAATTGATAAACTTAAACATAAAAAGTATTTTATTCAGGATTTTGAATTACATATTTAAAATATTACACAGAAAAAAATGCTTGTACTGTTGGGTTATTCTCGACTAAAATTGTATCATATTAACAAACAAATCGGTTGTTTTGAAATCTCAATTTATAAATACAATGAAATTGTATTTATAAGTTGTATTATATTGTAAACTAATATTTATACCAATTGAAATTGCAGAAACTACGTGGAAAATTAAACATTTCAAAATGATATTGAAAAAATTATCAATTAAATTGTTATTTTTTTTTTAATTCACTTCATCTCACCCTGACAACGTGTGCCTACTCAGTAATGGAAATATTCTAGTAATTAAAGATTTTTTAACAGCAAACATTGTAAACACAATTGTGATGATATCTTTTTAAATGGCCAAATTTATAATGAAACAACTGATGTTTTTAAATATCCACTTTCATCAAAAGAAATTGGATTGTATAATGTAAAAAAATTTAATGAAAATTATGCTGATATTAGTATACAATTAGTGCAAGTTAAGTGTATTCTTACAAATTTTCATAATGAGACAATTGCTATAACTATTTTACATAAATAATGATTGCTATTATGATCAAACACTTTAAAAAGGGGACTCTGACATTGGAATGCACTTTTTCGAACATTTTGAAGGCGCTTTAAATCAATGTTTTGACAGTGTTTTTTAAATAATCGGTTATATATTGTTTAAAAGTACTGCTAAAGTACTTTTTGCAAACGTTAGAAAAATGCTTTAAAGCAATGTTTTAACAGTGTTTTTATTTCACAAACGGTTGTAAATTTGGTATGAAAAGCGCTCCTAAAATACTGTTTTTGAACGTTCGAAAAGCAATCCAAAATAATGTTTTTCAACGCTGTGAAAACGCTTTTGTTTGTACCATTGACAACAAACGCTATCACAGCGCTTTGTTTTTTGTACCGTTTTCAATTTCCACCTGGGTAGTTTCTTACGAACTTAAATAATTAATGGCGCCCAATAATTTAACTTTTTTTTAACAAAATAAAATAGACACCAAAAATGGAATAACTTCCCAAAAAAATGAAAAGGCAATAATGTTCGAACTGTTTTAATTTTATTTCATTGGGGATTGTTTCATATTGCAATAATCTCAATATTTAAAGATTAAATAAACCCCCAGAAATTAAATAACCGTCAAACATTTTTACGTCATTTCTTGGATGTTATTTAATTTTTCCCTTTGGGGTTATTTCATGGGGGTTATCCGTAGCGCTCTTAAATATGTACATCTGCGATGATTTTTTTAAGAGAAATTTTCCAAATTTTAAAAATTTTTGAAAAAGGACTTTTAAAAGACAACTAAAATTAAGGTGGCACGTGAGAATTTTTACAAAAAAAATTTGTCCATTTCTGGCACGCAGTGAAAAAAGTCTTGCCACCCCTGCACTAAAGGGTAAATTTAAACGACGATTACAAACTTAAAGATTTAGTCAGTAACTTGAGTGCTTTTTGATGAATAAGAACGCCAACTTTTTCACACAGTTTTAAATTTAAAAATAATGCGGTCCAGTATTATAGTCAGCACAAAGTACGAATTTTAATAACACTTTACTTTGGTAAGAAATTTTCAAACAAAGTTTCTTACTAAAGTAAAATCTGAGTTTAAAATCGTGCTTTGTGCTGACTATAAAACTCGTCTACCCAGCAAAAAAGTCTGAAATGGCTACTGAAAATTTTGATGTTATTACTGGAAATTTAATTATTTTGAGCCGTGCGGTATATTCTGTAATTTTAGCAGCGCAATTTACTGATTTGTACACTCAAAAAAATAAGTTAGTAGAAAAATTAGTAAAACGTCTTGTATATCAAGTGTACTAGTTTTCAGCAATTTTTTTGTTGAAATTCCGTTTTCAGAAAAAATTTTAGTTATATTTTTTTAGCACTAAACTAATTTTGAACTAATGTTTTACTAATTTATTTTGCTACAAAAATTGTGCTGATAACCGCATTCATAGCGTGGACGATAACCAGATAGACAAGATGTAGATGTCGCAGCTTGTCTGGAAACGGAAATGACAAAAAAAGAAAAACAACTCTACACATATTCTATATTTAAATTTTTAGCAAATAAATTAACTAAAATAAAATTTCGCTACAAGTTTTTTGAGTTTTTTTCAGTCTACTAATATTCAGCAAAAAGTTTAGTGATTTTAGCAAGGATTTTTTTCATTTGCAGTCGACTAAGTGTTAGCAAAACTTTTGCTGAAGATTACTATTTTTGTGGTAAAAATCAGCTCGCTGATTTTCAGCAAACCTTTTGCTGAAATTACCAACTTTTTTGCAAGCACGCTCCTGACTAAAAATTTGCTGACACAGCAACATTTTTTGCTGACTTTACTGACTTTTTTTTTTAGTGTAGTATAAAGAAATTACTAGAAAAAATTAGTAAATTTTAGTAAAATTGTTTTAAACTGTAATCTAGAAATTATTGCTGAAATTACAAAAAAATTTTGCTGAATATTAGTATCACTCGAAGAAAACCTCCATCATATTTATAAAAAGCTTCATAAATGTGATGAAAAACAAAAATAAAATTTTAAAAATGCGACATAGTTTTTTTTTTTAATACGAAATTACCTGTTTTTTAAATTTGTGACAAAGTAGTTGTCAATGTCGACAGTAGGGGTACGTTCGTACATGCAGTAGTTATGCATCACTGCGACATAATAAAAGTAAAAGTTCAAAAAAGCAACACTTGACAGCACTGATTTACGTCAAACGTTTTTTTATGTTAAAATCATTTAATACAAAAAGAAAACTAAACGTTGGTGCATAATGGAAGAGTAAGTAGTGCATTATATAAAAATTCTTAATACAAATTTAAATAATGTTTATTTTTTTAGCATTTTTTGGATTTTTAATAATCAGTTGATGTTGCAGAGGAGATTAGGGAGAAACTTGAAGATGGCAAGACTACATTTTTGATACTTTTAGATCATTCAAAAGCATTTGATACAGTGGATCATAACATTCTTTGTTACAAACTTAATCATTTTTTTAATTTCTCTTCGACCGCTACTCAGTTATTGTCAACATACTTACGTAACAGATATCAGTATGTTGAAACTGGAATCTGGAAATCCAAGGCACTGCCTGTGGCAAGAGGAGTACCTCAGGGGTCCACTGTTGGGCCACTATTATTCTCACTGTACTCTAATGACCTCCCAGGCATTTTAACAAATTGTAATGTAAGAATGTACGCGGATGACGTTCAACTTTATACCAGTTGTATTAATGCCTTAATTGACCAGTGTATTATCTCTATTAATCAGCAACTCGATCGTATTTATACGTGGGCAACGGCAAACGGTTTAGGAATAAATCCGAAAAAATCTAAATGCATTGTAATTCAAAAGCGACTTGACAAACTAAATATTATACCCAATATATTTATAAATAATCAACAAATTGAAATAGTAAAATCTGCTAAGAATCTCGGAATTTTTTTTAATGACACTCTTTCGTGGTCGAACCACATTAACTATGCTTGTGGTCGCACATTCTCTATGATTAGAACTCTTTCGCGGACCCAGCATTGTACACCTATGAGAATAAGAATACTACTTGCCAAAACCTATCTGATGCCCGTTTTACTGTATGGTTGTGAGCTATTTGCTAAATGTGATACAACTAGTAAAAGGAAATTGAACGTTGCATTTAACAACATAATCCGATACGTGTATGGACTTAATAGGCGTTCTAGTGTATCATTGTTTTCATCTCAGCTATATGGGCTTTCTTTGGATAATCTACTAAACATAAGAGTTTTAGTTTTCTTACATAAGATAATATACACCCATAAACCTGATCATCTGTACAGCAGACTTTGTATTTCAGATATAAGTAGGGGAAAACGAATTAGATCATTTGGATACAAAAGTTTAATTTCGGTGTGGCATTTCTACATATTCGCAGTAATTCTCTGGAATTCTATACCCCATAGCACGCAACTTTTAACTAACGCACGAAAATTCAAAGAAAATATTTTTAAACTGTTTTCGTCAAAACAATTTGAAAAAATAATTATTTGATATGATATGACTTAATTATTTATATATATATATTTGTTCCTTTTACTCCTGCAAGGGGCATAGGGCCGCAACTTAATTATTTAATTGAAAAAAAAAATCGACTTAATTATTTAAATTGATTTTTTTTTATATTTATTGTTTAATTTTAATTGTTTAATTGTTTTTTGTATTTTGTATTTTATATAAAAATTTAAATTAGTTATTAACTTATTAATTGATTAATGATTTTCATAAATTTACCTATCCTCAGTTCCATACTGCAAAATAAGACTTTTAGTCTTGTGTATGGAGCAATTCTACAAAATAAATAAATAAATAAAAAAGTCGTTTCATCTTTCTTTTAATTCTTTTTTTATTATAACTTAACAAAAAATTGTCATTTTTACCATCAAGATTTTCAACAATATTTGTTTTTTATTTTTTGCAAAACGTTCTAAAAAGCAAACTCTGTGCAGTTGTTGAGCAGTAGCAAAGCATCTGCAACAGCTAATCACGCATCAGCAATAAAACTTGGCATAACTGCCGCAGTGTTGCACAAATTTACTGCATTTACGAACGTACCCTAGCTTAAAGGGTGTTGAATTTATTTTGTAAATAATTAATTGCCAGTTTCATAGTCAGAACTAAAATCGATATTTGTCTTAAATACTTTTTAAGTAATACATTTCTAACTAAACTGGCCCTAAGAGTTATATCAATTGTTCCTTTAAATATCTCTTAAGTAAGAAATTTTCAAATCAAATCAAATCATAGGCCTGACAATAAAACTGGCCCTAATTTTTGATCTAAAAGTTTTCGAAATAAAAAATTTTAAAACATTGCGTAATAACCCTTTAGAAAAACGTGTAAGTCCACACAATGTAATCAATTTCGTGTACTTCACATTGTGTGTACTTACGATATGCGATACTTGTGTATAAAAATTGTATATGAAACTAAAAATATTTGAAATTTTCAAAAATTTTGTCTAACTTACTTGCCACTATACTTGTGTGTACTTACGATGTATATTGGCTTGTGGGTCATTACAATGCGGCCATACCCTGGGTAAAGTAAGCCAGCTTGTGTGTAGGGTTTAAAAGCACTCGGGATTCTAGTAAGTACACACAAGTATCTCCGAGTTGACCACCGTTTGTTTTAACTGTCATTTTCAGTAGATTCTACCGACAAACTTTTGTGAGTGTATGTAATTATACAACTACATAATTTTCAAGCTAGTTTTACAAAGTTTTAGTAAAATATGCACTTTTTTTTGTAAAGTATATACAATCCTTGCAAAATATATACATGTGTAGTGGAAAATATCCGAAAAATTACATATGTATATTTTGCTAGAAAATTGTAAAACTTATTTCGAACTTATGTAGTTGTATAATTACATAGCACTTAGATGAAGTTCCACCTGTTTTTTTCTGCGTGTAACATTTGGATAACAAGTTTGACTTGGAACAGTTTTTAATAAAATTAGTTATTGTATTTTCCTTGTTTTTCTTCTTGAAAAACCACAATAAATTATTGGTCTAATTCATAAACTTTTACAATAGTTTTATTACAGGATTTTAAGCTAATTTGTGAAAAACAGTATTCATATTTGCTTAATAACGAAACAAATAATATAGGTTTATAGTCGATACTCATTAACTTTAAACCTTTTATAAAGTTTGGATTGAGGAAGCCACCATTTAATTGTTAATTATTTCATTTTCAGGCATGAAATGATTTATTAAAGCCATTCCATCCCTAGAATGCTTGGCTTCCAACAACTTGCATCCATCAAACTGAAAAAGCTACAACAATTGCGTAGCCAATGACCTTTTTCGAAATAATTTCCAAAAAAATGTAAAAATAAAATTAGAAAGAAAAACAATACAATAGTGATGTAGAGACTGTCAAAACATTATTCGCAATTCGAATAATATGTTCTAAAAAATTACTTTTTTACACACATTTCCATTGATTTGCTTTATAAATAAAAAAAAATATTTTTAATGGCTTTTAAATTTATCTTAGCACATCACTAGTTCTCTAATTTAAGAAAATAAATTTCCACTTCCGATTACCGAGTCAATCGTTTACTAAATTTGTGCATCACTTACGACTTATTTGGGAGAAGAGAGAAAATAAACAATAGTGTTGCCAGTATCAAATCGAAAAATTAAATTATAGTTAAAATACGATTATGAATCAAGATTTCTAATAACTCTTTATTAAGCGAAATATGAACTTTAACTATAGCAAGCTTCAAATACCAAATAAATTTTTTTTATGAATTTGCACATTAATGTATAAGCCATTTATAAATTTTAAAATTTAATTTATAAATTATTGGTCTAATTCATAAACTTTTACAACAGTCTTATTGCAGGATTTTAAGCTAATTTGTGAAAAACAGTATTCATATTTGCTTAATAATGAAGAAAATAATAAAGGTTTATAGTTGGTACTCACTAACTTTAAACCTTTTGTAAAGTTTGGAGTGAGGAAGCCACCATTTAATTGTTAATTATTTAATTTTCAGGCATGAAATGATTTATTAAAGCCATCCCATCCCTAGAATATATGGCTTCCAACAACTTGCATCTATCAAACTGAATAAAAACTACAACAATTGCGTAGCCAATGACCTTTTTCGAAAAAATTTCAAAAAAAATGTAAAAATAAAATTAAAAAGAAAAACAAAACAATAGTGATGTACAGACTGTCAAAACATTATTCGAAATTCGATTACTTTTGTTTGCTTCGAATAATATGTTCTAAAAAATTACTTTTTTACACACATTTCCATTGATTTGCTTTATAAATAAAAAAAAATATTTTTAATGGCTTTTAAATTTATCTTAGCACATCATTAGTTCTCTAATTTAAGGAAATACATTTTCACTTTCGAATATCGAGTTAATCGTTTACTAAATTTGTAAATCACTTACAACTTATTTGGGAGAAGAGAGAAAATAAACAATAGTGTTGCCAGTATAAAATCGAAAAATTAATTTATAGTTAAAATACGATTATGAATCAAGATTTCTAATAACTCTTTATTAAGCGAAATATGTACTTTAACTATAGCAAGCTTCAAACAGCAAATAAATTTTTTTTATGAATTAGCACATATAAATTTTAACGCTGTTATTCAAAAAAAAAAAAAAACTTCTTAATTTAGCTTTAAAACATGAATTTACTAAAGCATTCATTATCTCTATCAAACCTTTGTTAAAAAATTGTATTCAAAAACGTACAATAAAAGTTTATTAATTTTGTTTTTAAATCTGGCAACACTTTGTATATTCTCTTTTTTATTGTTAGTGATACATGAATTTAGTAAACGATTGACTCGGTAAATATATTGTTTTGTAAATTTTGGAAATTAAAATGTTTTATTACAAATCAAAATATATTAAAAAACGATTTTTAAACATTACTGAGAAGTAATAATTTGAACAAACTGTGTTAAAGATTTTTTTATATTACGAATACTGAAAGTATTCGAATATCGAGTATGGTTTTATTATAAATGCATCACTATTTTACTGAATTTGTTTTTAATTTATTTTCATGCAAATTTGGGAAATTTTCGAAAAAGAGTTTAGTCTTGGAATTTTTTGTTTCGGTTGGATACAAAATGTTGTATTCCATCCATTCTTGGGTGGATGACTTTTAAACAATTCATTTAATCATTGTAAATTCACGTTTTTTAGTTTTTTAGAGTGGTTTTCTTTTTCCAAACTTTATAAAACAGATATTTTAGGCTATACCCTGCTTTAAGAGTTTAATAAAATTTTCTTTATTAATCATTTGTGAATATTCTTTTTGCCAAATTAGCTGAAAAATCTATAATTACGCTATTTTAAAAGTTTTTGAATAACATAGTAAATGATTACTTTAAATCAAATTTTGGTGAGGAACATAATGCTTTCGATACTTCTGTTTTGGACAATGTAGTTACCGCTGGTCAGTTTGCTAGTTTACAGTTATCGGATTCCGATGTAATTTCTGGCATTTCTAATCTGAAGAATACTTTTGGTTGTAATTCAGATGGGTTATGTTCTTATTTTATAAAGAATTGCAGTTCATCAATTTTCTTTCCTTTTAAACTTATTTTTAATAAGTCATTGAGTTTGGGAATTTTTTTTGACAGATGGAAGTTTTCAATGATAACTCCAGTATTTAAATCTGGTAGTAGATGTAATATTAGAAATTATAGACCGATATCTAAGTTATCGACAGTTTCAAAGTTGTTTGAACATTCAGTAATTTCTACACTGATAGAATTTTCGTTCATAGCATTAATGAAACGATTTCATTAAAATGGATTCATTGATTTAATGAAAAAATTCATTAACTGAATGAAAATTCATTGTTGTTATGAATTTTTTCATTAGATTTTTTTTATTATTTTTTCATAATTTCATTAAAAAAATTCATTAAATTAATGAAAATTTCATAAAGAAAAAATTAACTTATAAATTTGATTTCATTTACAATTTTACCTCTTTTTGGTTTTCCCTATACACTCCATTTCATAACTATAGCCGCACTATAAAAGGTTCTAAATAATTTAGACATATAAAAGACCTTATAACTGAAAGTTACATCTAAAAGACATATATTTCCACAAAAAAAATAAATTTTTTAACGTAGATTAATTTAAATCGCCATTTTTATTTTTACTAGTGTTTCACAACTATAGCCGCACTTTCAGAAAAATGAATTTAGAAGTTAAAAGCATTTGAGTAAAAAATTAAATAAAATAATTTAATATTAGGTAAATAAAAACTTTACAGATATAGATAAATTTGGAAAAAAATATAACTATTATTTTTTCAAACTAGTTATATATGTAGTTATATTTTTTTCCAAATTTATCTATATTTGAAAAGTTTTTATTTTTAATAGTAAAAGGCTTTATTTTTGAATCATGTAGGTTGATAAACAGCATCCGGTTTCTAATTTGTTACTAGCACACGCTGTAAAATTGCTTATTTAAAAATTTTATTTGTACATTATTGTTTTCTTCTACTGAACGGCAGAAAACAGGCTTTGAATACAGTGAACTTATTTTATGTTTTTTTAATTCAGTGAACTTATTTTATTTTTTTTCAATTCAGTGAACTTATTATTATTTTTTTTAATTCACTGAATGAAAATGAAATTGAATGAATTCAGTGGTGAATTAATTCAGTAAGGAATTAATTCAGTAAGGAATTAATTCACTTTTTTTCCGTTCGATTTATAAAATTGAACGCGTTCACCGGTGAATTAATTCATTTGATTTAATAAAAAGAACTATTGCAATTGAATTAATTCTTTGAATTTGTTGTTTGATGAACGCATTCAGTTGAATGAATTCAGTGAATTACTTAAGAAAAGGAATTCATTCAATTCTAGAGAAAATTGAATTCGATTGGTAGTGAATTCATTCAAAAAGGAATTAATTCTTCAAAGCTCTGGTACTGCCTAAATTTGACTATGTAATTTGATAAAAGGTTGATATCGCTAATTTTTCGTTAAAAGCCACGCCCACTTAAAACAAGTGACAAGATGAAAAAACAAACATTACGTTAAAATTCTGTATAATTTTCTGAACCATCTCCTTGCCTTTCGTGACGAATTTAGCCACTATTTTGAAATTTAAAAATAAAGGCAACAACAATAAAATTTTAAAAAAACTTGAATTGACTTAATTTCGTGAGCACAAGTGTATATTTCGAATTTGTCCCAATAAGCTTCTTGCAGTATATTTAACAAAAATAGATTCTACGGTTTTAGAAGACGTGCCCCTCTCGGTAGGAATTTCCGAAAATCCATCGACAGGGAATTCCAGCTTCCTAGTTCCAGCAGTTTGAGCAGGCTGAGAGGAACTTAAGTACCGAATTTCAGCTTCCTAGTTCCAGCAGTTTGGACAGGTCGTTAAGGGGCAACTTTCCCTTTTTGAGCCCCCATTTTATAACGACCCTGTCCAAAATTCAAAAAAGTATCTTTCTAATAAGTTAGCCCTAACTCCAGGGACCCACATTTTAAGCTTCAGGTTTCTAGCCGAAGGGGTTTTTACCGGCCCCCAAGGTGAGGCTTTTCTTCTTTTTGCCCCTCCCTTTAGAAATCTACAAAAATTCCATCTTCACGGCTATCTGCGATGGATGAGGAACATTCATACCAAATTTCAACTGCATTGCCTAAGCGGTTTGGGCAGGCCGTTAGTGGGGACATTTTTCCCTTTCAACCACCATTTTTACTATGTTCCTGTTCCAAAATAGAAAAATTACGTTGCCGGTGAGTTAGTCCTACTCCAAGAAATACATATTTAAAATTTTAGGTTGGCCAAAAGGGATTGGCCAAGCCGTCAGGAGGAGACATTTACCTTATTTCCCCTCCCGATAGGAATTTCAAAAATTCCGTCTAAGCGGACGCCTACACAGAAGGAGGAACTCACATACCGAGTTTCCTTTTGGGATATCCTGTAGGGAATTCCAAAAATACAAACTTAGTCGATGTCTACTACAGTGGAGGAACCTTTATACCAAATTTCAACTTCTTACCTCCATTGTTTATGGGGAGACTTTTCCCCTTTTTGCCCGTTCCGGTAGGAATTTCCAAAAATCCCGTCTTAGCGCACGTCTATTCCGAATATCAAGAAACCTTGTTTTAGTGGAGATATCCGTGGGGGGAGGAAAAAAAGTAGTTTTTTTGAAATTATATATTAAATTTTTTGGAAAAAGATACTCTGTTTTTACAAAGTACTTTATTTGTACTTTTTTTGGAAAAGGTATTTTTTTTAAAAAGGTGTTTTTTTTTTGGAAAAATGTATGTTTTTTGGAAAAAGGTACTTTTTTTGGAAAAGGTACTTCTTTTGGAAAAGGAAAATTTTTTTTTTGAAAAAGGTACTTTTTTTTGGGAAAAGGTACTTTTTTTTGGAAAAGGTACTTTTTTTGAAAAAGGTATTTTTCTGAAAAAATGTATGTTTTTTGGGAAAAGGAAAATTTTTTTAGAAAAAGGTACTTTTTTTGGGAAAAGGTACTTTTTTTTGGAAAAGGTACTTTTTTTGAAAAAGTTATTTTTTTGGAAAAATGTATGTTTTTTGGGAAAAGGTACTTTTTTTTTGGAAAAGGTATATTTTTTTAGAAAAAGGTACATTTTTTGGAAAAAGGTACTTTTTTTAAAAAAGGTACTTTTTTTGGAAAAAGGAATTTTTTTTGGAAAAAGGTACTTTTTTTGGAAAAAGGTACTTTTTTTGGAAAAAGGTACTTTTTTTGGAAAAAGGTACTTTTTTCGGGAAAAGGTACTTTTTTGGAAAAAGGTACTTTTTTTGGAAAAAGGTACTTTTTTTGAAAAAAGGTACTTTTTTTGGAAAAAGGTACTTTTTTTGGAAAAAGGTACTTTTTTTGGAAAAAGGTACTTTTTTTGGAAAAGGGTACTTTTTTTGGAAAAAGGTACTTTTTTGGAAAAATGTACATTTTTGGGAAAAAGGTACTTTTTTGGAAAAAGGTACTTTTTTTTGGAAAAATGTACTTTTTTTGGAAAAAGGTACTTTTTTTGGAATAAGGTACTTTTTTTGGAAAAAGGTACTTTTTTTTGGAAAAATGTACTTTTTCGGAAAAAGGTACTTTTTTGGAAAAAGGTACTTTTTTTGGAAAAAGGTACTTTTTTTTGAAAAAGGTACTTTTTTTTGGAAAAAGGTACTTTATTTGGAAAAAGGTACTTTTTTGGGAAAAAGGTACTTTTTTTGGGAAAAGGTACTTTTTTTGGGAAAAGGTACTTTTTTGGAAAAAGGTACTTTTTTTGGGAAAAGGTACTTTTTTTGGGAAAAGGTACTTTTTTGGAAAAAGGTACTTTTGGTACTACATACCAAATTTCAACTTCATAGCTCCAGCAGTTTGAGCAGGCCGTCAAGGGGGAGACTTTTTCCCCTTTTTGCCCGTCCCTGTAAAAATTTCCAAAACTCCCGTCTTGGTGGATGTCTACGATAGTGGAGGAACCTTTATACCAAATTTCAACTTCCTACCTCCAGCGGTTTGGGCAGGCCGTCAAGGGGGGCCTTTATCCCCTTTTTAACCCCCATTTTTACAACGTCCCTATCCAAAATTCTAGAAAGTACTTTCCAGAAAAGTTAGTCCCTACTCCAAGGAACACATATCTTAAATTTCAGCTTTCTAGCCAAAGGGGTTTTGGCAAGCCGCCAAGGGGGAGACTTTTCCCCTTTTTGCCCGTTCCGATAGGAATTTCCAAAAATCCCGTCTTAGCGGACGTCTACCCCGAAAGAGGAACCTACATACCAAATTTCAACTTCCTAGCTTCAGCGGTTTGGGCTGGGCGATGTTGAGTCAGTCAGTCAGTCAGTCACGTTATTCTTTTATATATAGAGAGATAGTAATATGTTTGAGTTTTTTCTATCCCTCATACATATCGCAGCGTCCTCCTTCGGTGTTCCCATAGCACTTAACCCCACCGAAGTAAAATAATATAACAGGGCTGTGAACTAAAATCTTCAACAAAGTTCGCCAACTCACCATCAGATGGCGCGCAACAACTGTTCTAAAATTCAACATCTCGCGCAATTACAGTGTTGCTATATTTGAAGCCCTTCATCTTTAACCACCTTTCACTTCTTCTCTATCCCCTTTCCAAAGGAAGCAACACGTTAATTAATAGGAAGAATTTCCTGTGTGTTGCTTCCCAATAAGCACATAGGTTTTAAAAATTCAAGTGCTTTAAATTTTGCTTGAAGTAAAGTATATTTCAAATTCTAGCATTTGTATATTTAAAAAAAATAGTTCAAACTTGAAATTTTGTTTCCCTTTTGCTGGAGTATGCTATTGAAATAAAATGTAATTAAAGTTTTATTCAAGCCTTGAAACTGGAAAACAGGGCTGGAATTGGACTTGTTTTCAACTTGAATTCCAGTGAAATTGTTTAAAGGGTTCTCTTTAAAAAAAAAAAAAAAAAAAAAAAAAAAAGGATTTACTAATTTCAAAGGCCCCTTTTAACTGATTTTGAGTACCTATTTTGTTTGCTATTTTTACAGGATAAGATTATATTATTGTATGTGAGTACACGCAGAAAAAAACAGGTGTATCTTTTAAAAAGCCTGCTATGTAAAATTTGCATAGTAATGAACTAATACAAAAATACAAGCCCCAAATTCCTGGTAATTAATTGATATGCATTTTTGCTAAATTACGAATGCTTTTTTTGTTAAGTTTGCTAAGTACGTGCTTTGTTAAATTTACATTTGTGAAATTTATTTAAAAACGTACTATGTAAAATTTGCATTGATCAAATATGGAAAATAAAATTAGCAATAAGTACATTTTTCTAATAAGGCAGGTAAATGTCAAAAAGCGCTTAGAGTTTCCTCTAAGCATAGGAATTGAGGACAAAGAAAAATATTAAAATATAAATAAAATTTAGTTAATTAAAATTAAACCAAAATAAAAATACAGAATTTGCAATTTTTCTTTTATTTATTTAAAAAATAAACCATGTTTTTTTTACTAAAAGAAAAAAGTTTATTTTCCTTCGCGTGTTGTTATATTAACAAAGGCTTCGATTTAATTACATATATATCTCTTTGAAAATTTACCTAAGCGTCTTGACAAATTTGTCGTTAATTTTATGTAGTTGTACCACGGAACTTTGTAAACTTTTACTCTAATTTTTGTAAATGTTACACCTTTTTTTCTGCGTGTATAAGATTATATTCCCTCGTAAAAGTGATTTTTATATAATTTTATAGAATTATGTCTCGTCGAGTATTGTGAAATGTATATTTTTATAGAATTATATAAATAAATATTTAATTATATAAAATGCAAATATATTATTTGATCCGAAAAATGGTGGATCTGGTTAATATAACTTTATTTAACTAAATATGTTTTGATGCAATTATATCAAATTATACTTATGTAATATGTAATGTTAATACTCAACGATATATAATTCTATAAAATCATAAATGGTTATATAAAAAATATTTTTAGTAGGGTTATGTCAATGGTTTGTTTGGTAATTCCGAATAAAAGAACCCAAAGGAACAGTTGAAATTTAACTTATTCGTGAACGCGAGAGAGTTCCTAACTCTAAAAATGAGCAACATTTTTGGGGTTTCGCCCGATATGAATATTTCAAAAGGCCACGAAATAAAAAATCGAGCTAACTTTGCAAAGTCCTCTGGAATTTTACTTTTATTTCGCGCTGGAACCATCGGGCTTGAAATTATTTTTGCGCTGTGAAATTAGTCTAAAACCATATTGGAATAGCGCACTCCATTGGAAATCAAAAAAAATGATGTCAATAATTTAGTTTTAATATTAAAGCTTTCCAATAATCTATAAAATTGTAATAAAACCTTTTAAAAATAATAAGAATCAAGGAAACCGGACAAATAAATTAAAAATTTGTCCAAAAATTGTTAAAATCTAATTTCACTTTAAAGTCATGTAACGAAACTTTGAGACACAGTATTTAAATTGTTTAACATATTTTTTACCAACGTATCTTTAAAGACACGTCTACTTTTAAGAGCCTATAATTTTTGATGAGAAGGTGATATAACAACGCATTAAAAACGATGAGATAGTTTGAGGCCTTGATAAAAATGCAACTCACGCTCACGTGATTAATTTTAATTTGAATCACGTTCACAAAGTACTCACGCTCACGAAATACTCACGAAAAATATGAAATTTGTTTTTTATCTTAATTATTCAAGGAAACTTTCTGTATTGAATATAAAGCCCCCCTATACACAATATTTTATGCAATATTTAATTTCAACATAATCTCAAATTGCACACAAACATAAACAGCGAAAAATTAAAATTGCAGTGTTGCCAATAGATTATGCAATATTTCAAGTTGCCCAATAAATATCAAAAATGTTTTAATTCACTACATAATATTGCTCAACCTTCAATTTAATACATACACGGTCAATATGCTTGTACCACTTGGAAAGTTGTACCATAATATTGCAAATGTATGGCCTGCTTAAGTTTTATTTATTTAGAATTAAAATTATAAAAAATCGACTCCAGGAAAAATTTTGTTTTCGAATTTTATTTGGGTGGCTCATACTTTTCTCTATATGCTCCGAAAAATATGTATTAGTCTTAAAATACTCTATGTGGTAAATTTTTGTGTAATACTTTTTGTTTGCATTTTTATTAACTTGTTTTTATCAGAAATCGTATATCTTATAACAGCGCAGAATAAAAAGATAAAAACTACATCAAAAGATGTAATAATTGCACGCAGTTTTCAAAGAAAAGCCAATGATGATTCCTTGATAGATGTTGAAGACACGTCATATGGGGCAGGTGCTGATGGCTTAATATAAGTTATAAAAGTAATCAATATATATAAAAATGGGGAAAAAATACGAAATAAATTAAAAATGTATAAAATTATAGCATTTTTACAAAATAATATGAGTAGCATTATGTATAATAATATATCTACCATCATTTTTAAGAGTATAAGGTTTAATATATCGAATACCCATTAACCGATTCGTCCCAAATTTGGTGGACATGTGTAAGCTAGGAGATATAACTTTTCCTCATTCACAATTTTTTGAAATTTTGCTGTTTCTTGGCTTAAAATTAATGTTCAAAATCGGCTGCCACTGTACAGCCAAGTTGGGTTTACCGATTTCGATCCGGTTTTTTTCTTTCGTAGCCAACAAAAAACTTTAGTCCTTATCGTAGCCCTTTTTCTGAATTTCAGTCAAATAAATTTTATATTCCTAAGTAAAATTGGTTTTTCTTACCTTTTTTGCAATTTTCAAGTTTGTGTGGCAACTTTGTTTAAAAAAAATTTCAAAATTAACATCGGGCCACGATAAGGACTAGAATTTATCTGGTATTAAGAATCACTTTACATTTTTATTTTCCAATAACACTGCATGACAAAATCTTGACTTTTAAAAATTAATAGAGATATGACCATCAATTCTATATATTTCGGATATGCTGATTGCAATGGCGTACTTTATTTTTCGATCAATGGTACAGATTTTTCGCTAATTGTCTTTAAAGTTTGGCGGTTTTCCATTTAGTTTTTTATATACAAAAATTTTGAAATGCAATCAAAATAAATTTTTTGTGGTGAAATGTAGGCACAGGACCTGTATTCATATTTAGGCTTAAAATTTGATGCATAAAACTTGATATTAAAACCACTGTTCGCGTTTTAGATGGATTTTTACGGTTTTTTAAGGTTTTAGCCAATTGAATCGCTGAAAGCAAAATCGGCGTTAATAAATGATATGGCATAGTAAAGAAGCAATTAAAAGGAAAATATTTCAGCAAAAAAAAATGTATTCATCTATAGCGGCCTATACGTTAAAATCGCGATTTTTAAAAAATTTTGTATGGCAGCATAGCTTTCCAAGATGTCCCCAAAGTCCAACTTTTAGTATAATATGGGGTAAATACATTTTTTTACTAAGGTTAGTATCGTACTAAAGACATTTTAGTATCTTAAAATGTCTTTAGTGCGAAATGTATTTATAGCGATAACTTTTGCAAATGGAAACTTTCGCTTGAAATTTTGCAACAACAGTTTTTAGAGGTGACCCCATATTATACTAAAAGTTGGACTTTGGGTCCCCAACTATGCTGCCATACACAATTTTTGAAAAATCGCGATTTTAACGTATAGGCCACTATAGATGAATACATTTTTTTTTATTGAAATATTTTACTTTTAATTGCTTCCTTACTAAGGCATTACATTTGCTGAGGTTGATTGTACTTTCGGCGACTAAAGTCGCTGAAATAGCACAAAACCATAAAAACCTATATAAAACGCTAAGTAGTGGTTTAAATATAACGATTAGCACATTGCATTTATATCGTAAATATGACCACAGGTCCTGTGCTTACATTTTAACACACAAAAATTCATATTAATTGAATTTGAAAAATTTTGTATATAAAAAACTGAATGGACAACCGCCAAACTTTAAAGACATTTAGCGAAAAATCTCTACCATTGATCGAAAAATAAAGTACGCCATTGGAATCAGCATGTCCGAAATATATAGAACTGATGGTCAGATCTCCATTAATTTTTTGAAAGTCAGCCGATTTTGCCTTTTTTAAAAAAGGCTAATAATGAAGTGGCAACGCTGGCGATTTTGGTTGGAGAAATTTAATACTAATATTTTTTGAAACTACTACAATACTACTACAATAACATATATTTTAAGTAAAAAAATAGTATAGTAAAAATATTGTTATTTGAATTTTTAACAACCGTTTAAATATGCCCCTAAAAACTCTGTTGTTACAGTATTTAATCCCCTTAACTATAAAAAATTTTGTTAAAAATTTAACTAATATGCAAGTGCTTGTGCAAATATAAATATTTCTGACACTTTAGAAAACATAATATTTTCTATTGTTGATTATACTTGAATGGATGTTACTACATTGCTAGATCTGTCAAAACAACAGAGTAGTATATTGGAAGATGGCAAAGCAAATTGTGGCATTCTTTTTTTGTTTTTTCTTTGATATTTTAAATGTTTAGAAACGCTCCTAGACGAGAACAAGAAATTCTCATTGGGTAACAAATATTTCTAGAAATCAGCGCTGCCAACTTTGACGATTTGTCTCCATATTGACGATTTTTGAA
This sequence comes from Leucophora obtusa, assembly GCA_949987735.1. Classification (NCBI taxonomy): domain Eukaryota; kingdom Metazoa; phylum Arthropoda; class Insecta; order Diptera; family Anthomyiidae; genus Leucophora; species Leucophora obtusa. The sequence goes on along the minus strand of OX465297.1, from coordinate 33,932,956 downwards.
GTAAAATTTGATGAAATGACGATTGACGATTTTGCAAAATTTTATGTATGAAAAATGACGATTTTTTTTTTAAATAGTTTTTATAGTTTATTGATAAAAAATACAATTTTATTAAAAGTGGGCAAAATTTAAAGGGCTCAAAATTATTTCTTCGGAGAGAACTCCAGAGTTTCATTATTAAACTCATTCATAGTTTTGAATTTTAGCTGTATTTTCGTTCATACCTATCAACGTTAAGTAGTTATAGAAAATCTACGTTAAACTGATTGGAGTATCAAATTTTTTTAAAAAGTGAGTGTTTATGATAGTTCCGGTATAATCGAACGTACGTCAGTAAAACTTTTTAGGTAGTAACGCGAAGAAGTTACGCTAGGTGTGAAAATGTATAAACGTTGAGTTTTCAACGTTGATAATTATCAACGTTGTAAGTTAACGTGCATACGAAAAGTAATATGTCAGTTTTCGTCTAAAAAACGTTTTTATGCAATTTGTGCTTTTTTAAAAGTTAACGGATATAGTTAAGTCGAAAATACAGCTTTTACTAATGTTTTTCTTGAATGAATTGAAATATTTTAGACCGAACGAAATATAAATATGAAATAATTCGTCATGGAATTTGTTTTGTACATATCAAAGTTTTTGGGTCGGTGAAATTACTGTTTTTTCAATTCCGGTTTATTAGTAGAAGAGTATGGTGTAATGTAAGAAGTTATTCTATTACCACAGAGTGTTAAGACTCTCAAAATAAGCTAAACAGATTTTATTGGTATTGAAATAGACACACTCTCAGAACAACTCCGTTGTGGCAAACGAATTTTTTGCCAACCGAATTGATTCGTTGTGGCAACCGTATTCTATTTCAGTTCGGTTATCGGCTGCCACAGCTGAATTCGGTTGGCGCAACAGAATTACGAGGTTGCAGCAACCGAATCAATTCGATTGGAAATAACTCTGTTGTCACAATGGAAATTTTTATTCGTTTATATACAATTTTATTAATCCATTTTCCGGATGAAATTTTATATAATTTAGTATGATGAAAAATAAAAAAAGATATGCTACCGAATAAATTTTTTTTCACGGGTACATAAGAATTCTGGCAGAAGTAGAAAACACCCGTTCGCTACTACCTGAACTGACTGGATTACACTTTATTTGAAGGAGGGGAAGATCTCTGGAATTTCATCTCAAAATTGTAAAGTATCCCAATCTGGTTTAATATAATCACGCAAACTCACGCACAAAAATTTAATCACGCACGACTCACTCACGAACATTTTTTTTAACTCACGCTCACGGACGACTCAGGTGAGTCCTATCATTTTAACTCACGATCACGCGTGATTCACGCGTGACACGAAAATTTCGTGTCACGAAATTAAAAATAAGTATCTATCTATGCATTATTTGTGTTTAAGAAATATGAAAATAAAGTATTTCTGTGCACAAAACGTCAAATTTTAAACTCATAATTTTTTAACCCACATTCCCACCAGCTTCAGCCGGTTAGCCGTTAGCAGCCGATAATGACCGGCGGCGGCGCGGCAAATCGACTGACCGGCGAAAATTGTATGGCTTACATCACTGGTCTAGTGGCAACTAGGGATACCGATCCCGAAAATCCCGGGATTTCCGATTTCATTATTTGGCATATTTTATCTCTTTTTGTATTTGTTTTTATTGTTATATTCGACCTAAATCACATAAATCTAATATCTTATTAAATGTTATTAAAGAACAAATTTTTCCCATTCATAAATAATAGATTAAAATAGATTACACATTAAATAAATCTGAATAAAAACCTTAATAATTTAAAAACTTTTATTCAGTTGCGAAACTTTTGAAGATCGTAATTCAGCTTTATTTAATCTTTTAACGGACATGTTTTTATTTATTTTATTGATGATTTGCTAAAATCATAAATTCATGCAAATTTTTGTTAAATTAGAAAAATCTAACAATCTGCCTTTCTGAAATAAGCTGAGGTATGTGCTTAATATTTTATGTTGTTGATTTAAAAAAACTAATAGTCACTAAATATTTCTGATGATTTCAGCAGAGTAGTTTGTACGATATTTGCATCATGGTTGGCAAGCACTACCTTTTCAATATAACGGTAGTTGCCTACCATGTCCACATCAATACCGATATTAAAATTTTAGGACTGCGAGTACAATAGTGGCATATGTCTCCTAATATCACAGGTTTTATTTCATAATATTACCTGTTACATTTTGTTGTATCTGCAAAATACCGTTATAAATCTGTGTTTCGGTATTTTAGCGGTAATTTAACGGTAGTTCAAGTTATTACATAATTAGATCGGTAAAAGGGCGAAATAAAACCGGTGATACAAAAAGACATATGCCTTTAATGGAATGGATTTTTTATAATTTCCATATGGGTCTTGAAGTAGCTGATATAGCCAACTACCGTTATTATGAAACGGTATTCAATGCCAACAGTGATTTGCATTCAATTAATTTTAGCCAAATATAACTAAAAATTTGTAGTTTCTTCAGAGGTAAATTGTAATTTGCAATTTGCTTAAATTTAACGCATAAATATACTTTTTATATTTCGAAAATTTAACAATTATTTAGCAAACAAGTTCTGCTGATTTCAGTAGTTTTAATCGCTGAACCTTTTTTGCTAATTTTTAGTAGCTTTTTCTGCTATATTTACATACTTATTTCTATGAGTGTAGTTCCTGTTTGAAGCGAGATTCACAATGCTGTAGTACTCCACTCTGAGTGGATTTTGTTCCTTTCTTTTTTGCACTTACATATGTTTTGTATTATGCTACCTCTATTTTACACACTCCACTCTGCAGCGTGGAGTACTCCAGCATTGTGCATCCGGCTTAATTTGTTTATTTCTTGATACTACAAGAAATAATAAGTAGATTTATAATAAATTATTTTAATTTGTAGGGTTTATTTCAGCTATTTATTTTTAAAATTAAAAATAAAATGAAACAAAATAATCCCGAAACCCCGAAAAATCCCGAAATCCTGAATAATCCCGGGATCCCGATAAATCCCGGGATCCCGGGATTTAAATTTTCGAAATCCCGATTCCCGGGATTTGTAAAAACCAGTCCCGTTCGGCATCCCTAATCCTGACTTTTAAAAATTAATAGAGCTCTCACCATTAATTCTATAGAAACACTGCTCAAAATTATAGCGCACTTACTAACAGTAAATTAGTTCTTGAATACCTCGCCAACGGTCCAATAGAAAATTATAAAATTTTGAGTTTCCCGGGTAAAAATCTTAATATGGTGTCATATATAATTATATCTTATTTGATAAGTCCCCATATACAACGACATACAACTTGATCCGAAAAATGGATCATCTACTTGTGTCTAATTGTATCAAATTAGATATAATTTGATACAGTTTGATCCAAAATTTTCCATATCCAGGACATCAAATTACATCTAATTCGATATAAAAATATCTGATTTTATATAACATTGTCTAATAGTAAGTATACTTTTTATGCATACCGGCTATTAAATTGATATTGAAATTTCTACAGCTTGAACAATTTTAAAGGCCCAAATTTTATAACATAAAATAAAAATTTTAATGCTTTTGTCGTCTAAATCGTACGCATCATTTTTTAATATAATTTTATATGCAAAAAAATCACGTCAAAATTATTTAGCTGTGGAGAAAGTAACTCTTAATTTATATTAATTTAATGAGATCATATAGAAAGTTATAGAAAATTACAGGAATATATTTTTAGTATGACGATTAGGGTTTGGGGTTCGGGAATTCCCGGGCGGGAATTCCCGGGAAATCCCGGGAAAAGTTTGCCGGGAATTCCCGGGAAAATAATATATTTTTCCCGGGAAAACGGGAAAGTTTAAAAATATTAAATTTTTTAAATTGTTTTTGTTTGGAATAGGATTTTTTAATTTTTGTCGTAAAAATTTTGTAAATACCAAAAAAAAAAACATGTCATTGTTAAAATCTTTTAAAAGGGAATCAATTTATTTGACTCACAAAAAAAAGTCTTTGCCAAGTAATTAGGTGCATTTCAACTAATAAAGATTTTTCGCATAACTTACTCAAAATTTAAGTATTAAAACCTAAACACTTGGTAAAATGCTTAAAAGAAATATGAAAAAAAGTTTTGTTTCTTACAAATAATCGCCCTTACCTACTATCTAAATTTTTCAAATGTATATTTTAGTTAAAGTCGACTTTAGTTAAAATATTAGGTGGCAGTATACCTTGACTTGGTTTATTTTTGGAGCATTCTGATTGGTTAATTTATTTTCAACCAATCAAAATGTTTGAAAATATAATTATTTTTGTAAGGTTTTCATACAAAAAATGAACAAAACCGTATGATTAAAAATAAAGTCGACTTTAAATTTAAAATATTCCTTTATATTAAGGGCCAATAATTTTATAAGTAACGTTTTCATTAATATATGTGATATTTTCAAGTAAGTTTTTCTTTATTTTAATACACCTGCTTCAAACTAATATATTCTTTTATATTAAAGAATAAAATGTCAGAAGTATGGAAATACTTCACAGAAAACGACAATGCAGCGCAGTGCAATATTTGCCCTAAAAGACTAATGGTTAACGGAGGTATCTAAATTTGGTTATCCGACATCTAAATTTGGTTCACAAAGGTCATGCAACTTCTCTTGAAGAAAACAACAACAAGAATAACGTTCCAGCTAAAATTAGCAAAGTACCCGAAGAAAAAAGTGTAAGCTGAATAGGCATTGAACGTTTTATGGTAGGGCAAACATTTCCTGAAATGGTATCCAAATTAGCCGCAGTCGACGGCATGTCAATCCGCACCATAACTAGATCTTCTTTTATTCGAGTAAGTTTTTATAATAAAAATCTGGCATTGCCAAAAAAATGAAACCGATGTAAAGAACATTATATTGAATTACTACAATCATGTAAAAGATATCATGATAAAAGAAATATCGAGCAATATTTCTAACAATAGGAGATTTACTATAATCTTAGATTAATGGAGAAGAATATCACAAAAGAGATATTTGAACATATGTATAAACGGAAATAATTAATTTTATAACCTGGGGTTGGTTTATATATCAGGAAGATGTAATACTGATGAAATAAGAAGAATTGTAGAAATAAGACTAGAAGAGTTTTATTTGTCTTTGGAAAATAACATTGTGGCCACCATATCTAATGGGCCAAGTGTGATGAAACGGTTTGTTTCCGACAGTCCAGTAGTAGGTGCTTTCTGCTGGAATCATGCAATTCATTTGGCAGTGCTGCGAGTAATTTATGTGAAATCAATACTTTGAATTCTCACTACACAGACTGAATTTGTACTGAAATAGTTGTTTTGTTAACAAAAATTACTTATATAGGTGGTTTTTCATTAACAATTTTGTTCAAAAATATTTCCCGGGATTCCCGGGAATTCCCGGGAATGAGATTTTTTTATTCCCGTTTCCCGGGAAATAAAAAAGTCCGGGAAATCCCAAACCCTAATGACGATACATACAGTGTTCTATAACTTAGTATCGAACCATATATAATCATATCGGTCACTACATATATTTTAATTAGTTTTATATGGCTTATGTAGTTATATATGGAGTCAGATGTGGGTATATGTAATAATATCTATTACCGTACAAAAAATTCATTGAAAAAATAATATCAGATGTAGTTGTATACATATAATGATATGTGTCTTAATGTGACTCCATTCACCGTCAGATATAACTAGGGTTTATGTCCCGGGAAATCCCGTAATCCCGGGAATTTTGTGTGGGATTTCCCGGGATTTTTTTATTCTTTTACAGAAGTTTTAGCTATTACATATTGCAATTTTGGAAGCCAAATAAATTTAAATTTAAAGCATTAATTTGAAATTAATGTAAATAAGAAATATTTGAAATTAAAAAATGCGATTTAAAATTTAATAAACTGAATTAGTATAGAAAAAATATTATTTAGGCCAAATTGTTTTTGGATGTCAGTTGAATTTGGGTAAGTTAAACCGAAAATAAATACTCGAACTTCAGAAATTTTTTTTCTTTTAAATGGTGATCTTTGTTCAAATAAAGCAATATATACAACACTTCAACATCCGTATCCCAGTTCCAAATACCTCCTAAAAAACTAGGCATTAAAAAATTAGCAATATTTTCGTATTTTCAATTAAGTATTTTCACTTCAAATAATTTTATTTAAATTTCAACTGCTATTCCTTTATTTCAATTGTATTTTTTAAATATTATGCAGATGCTTTTTCAAATTATTTTGGATTTATTTATATGTAAATTAAAATGCAACTATGCAAATTAAAAAAGTTCTTATCTATCTAGGTAAGTGTTTGTAACCGTCGCATAGGACAATCGTAATTAATATTAGAATTAATTACTAAAGAATTTTTTTTTAGGGTTGATTTTATAGGAAGAAGAAATAGTTTTAAATAGTTTTGGCATAAAAATTTATATTTAAAAGATACCAATTAAAGTTAAAAAACTATGTAATGAATATTTTTCGTTCAATTTGAGATCAAATATTATCACACTTTCCTTTAAATTATTTTCAAATTAAAAGAGAGATGATAACATTTTTACAAGTAAATTACATAGAATAACAATTTAAACAATTCTATAAGGCCAGCAGGATAGAATACGTATTTTCGGGTCCTGCTACAAACCCATCCTCAATATTCTATGCCTTTATGAGTGAATGATTGACGATGATCTATTTATATTGAATTGAAACAAATAAGCGAATTGAAACAACTCAATTAGACTAACATCAACGAAATTTTAACAATGTTATTTTTATCCAGCTGCTTCCTATGGAATCCAAATCTGATCGACAACTTATGATCAACAGATTTATGAACGACAAGGAACCCGTTAATTTTAAATGCATATTCTAGTTATTTTTTAACCTACAACATAAATTTCTGTTGACAGTAAACAATTAGGCATACGTATTAAATTATATTTTTCACTATATCTAGTGTGTTAAGATGAATAAAATATTACTTAATAATATTCTAGCGTCAATTTTTATAAAAATCTTTAAGAGAATTTGCCTAATAATTTGTATGAAGAATACTCACGTTTAAACTTTTTTTTATAAAATAATCCTATACGAATACTTCTGAAAATCTGCATAGAAAAAATATTTAGAAATACAAATTTTTTGATTCCATATTTAAGAAATACTTAAGCAAAAAATCTATCTTAGTTCTGACTATAAAACTGGTCCGACACAAGTTTGCACCCATTAACAATTCCAATATATCCTGAAGGAAGGGAAGAAATTAAAATACCTGTGTCTTTCACTTTTTCTATATCAATTCGTTTAACATTTCCAACCGCGAATTAATATTTAAATATATTTCATTTTAAAATTAAGACGGCCTTCCATATAAATTTAGTACCTAAATAGTAATTCGCGATTTAAACTGTTAAACGAATTGATCTAGAAAAAGTGGAAGTCATGCATATTTAATATTTAGCCCTCCTTCCAGAATATATTAAATAGATTTTATCACGGGTACAACCAAAAGATGAACTTTGTCGGACGGTGTTTTAATATAACTCGAGTTTTTCAAGTACAACATATGTCGGATTTATTTATTTTCTAACGAGCGGGAATTCCCGGGATCCCGTGAAATTCAGAAAAAAATCCCGCTGTCCCGGGAAATGAAAAAGTCCGGGAAAAGAAAAACCCTAGATATAACCCAATCACATTATATATAACAATATATAAGTATTTTTACGCGGGATTATAAATACAATTGAAAATTAGGAATACAGACACTTCCTTTTTTATCTAACCTTGAAGAAAAAACATTGGCAGTAAGGTTATGTAAGCTCCAAACGAGTGGTTCAAAATTATAGCGCACTTACAGAGAATATTAAAAAAAGGCTTTATATATTGCGAAATATTTTAGTATTTTGATTTAAATTAATTACTAAGCTTGTTTTTAAGACATTAGCTACTTTTTACTGAAAATTTCACAAATTTGAGTTTCAATTTTGGTAAAATACCAAACTGTTCGCAATTTTCAAATAGAAAAATATGCTTTTTGCTAAACTGATTTAGATTTATTTTTAAATTTCAGAAAAATATCGTGTTGTATCGGGCTTAAAATATGGGATTTCATATTTTAGAAGTTATGGATTCGGAATACTATCGCCATATTTAATTCAGAATCTTCATCTAAAATAGCACAAAAAATATTGGGAATTTGGTTCAAATTAATCTCTGCTATTAAAACTTTATAAAAAACACAAATACAATTGTAACATCATCTGAAATTCATATTCAATCCCTATGTTCAGCAGCTCTATTCTACAATGCCTTTACCTCCCATGTCCTATATCCTTGTAACAATTTTAAAAACACTTCACTTCTCTTTTATGCGAAAAATACTTTTATAGGTGATTTTTTGTCAAAAAAAGTAAAACTAGTAATTTTTCACTAAAATATTTACTTGTTCAAATTTATTTGCTTTATTTTTTAATTGTTTCTTAAGGCACTTTCGTCCCATACCTTAATTGTATATGATGAGAATTTTTTTTGGTATTGTTTCAAAAGGCTATAAATCTTATTCCCAGAGATCGGTAATGATATTGTTTTTGAAAAGTGGTTCCGAGTACCAGAGATTAATTTAAACTCATTTCTCAATACTATTGTAATAGTTTTGATGATGATTTTCAATAAAATATGACGATAGTATTTCGGAGCCTTTGGCTCATATGAATAAAAAAAATATATATTACTAATAGAGGGAAATACAGGATTTTTTAAGCAATTACTTCACAAATCTAGTCTGCTTGAGACTAGACTAGAAATTTAATTTTTTAATTTTCGTTTACATTTCATACTATTCTACCAGCCAATTGGTAAATTTGGAGTTAAAAGCCATTCCTAAGCCCAAAGTAATTACTTCGAAGTAATTGCTAAGTTTTATTCATATGACCCATTATATCGAAACCGTGTAATCCCATATTTTACGCCAGATACATCACGATATTAAAAAATAGACTTAAATAAAAAAAAAATAAATAAAAAATTAAATAAAAAACAAATTGGTGGCCCCGACGAGATTCTGGCCAGACCACGCCATTCCGGCCAGAACTCGCTACAAATTGGTAACCCCGACGTACACGCTACAAATTGGTGATTGGAACACGCTACAAATCTTTAGCTTTTTCTCCTTGAGCCTCATATTTAATGGCATGTAAAAAATACCCACCACCATGTTCTTACAAACGTAAAGCCCCAGCATAATTTTTATTGCGATCCTCTTCTGTGGCTTATTTATTTATTTATTTCAGTCTATGGAAACAAAAATCCTTACAGACTATGATATGTAATAATTACAAATATATATTAGAGAAAAAAAAATTTTTTTTTATTAACATAAAATTTAGCTTAATGCAGCGAAAAGTAATAGCTTAAAATTATCTTTTGTTGTGCAAAACTCAATAAATGATTTTGATTTTTTTTGAAGACCCGAGTAAAAAAGTTCTGATATAATCATATATTATTTTATCTAATTGCATATATTAACTTATAGTTACATATGGCCACATATGCTTTTAAACTCAAGCATATATACTTTTATATAGTCATATATTATATATTTTTTCCTCAAAGGTTTTAATATGGAGACATATGTTATTTTATATTATTACATACTGGCCTACATATAATTGTATGTGCTATATATAAGTACATAAATTAACATATAAAAGATATAATTACATATGCGTTTATATATAATTTAGTATGGCGCTATACATAATAATATAAAACTATATGTGGAGCCATATAAGAAATATTTTATAATTTGTGTTAGTTATGATTATATATTGACGAAAATGAACCCATATATAACTTATATGGTTCCATACATACAATATTTCATGATTTCTTTAATATATAACAATATAACGTTCTTTATAAAATCATATAAAATCGATTAGAATGCATTTTGAGGGTCAAACTTAAGGAAAATTCCGAAGTTTAGCAACAAATTCACTGTTCGGCCACCGAAAGTTCGGCCAAATTGATAAAAGTTCGGCGGCCGAACAGTTAGCTTTACAGCTAAACTACGGAGTTTTCCTTAAATTTGACACTGAAAATCGAATTAAATCCGCTCAACAAACGATTTAGCAGTATGAAAATTTCTCCACAATGCTTTCAAATAACAGAAAATCGACTAAATGTCACTTTTTGGCCGAACTGTTCGATCGGATACTACTAGTTTTAGATTTAATAATTACTAGGGATTGGCGCGTGACTAGAAATGTTCGTGAGTCACGTTATTCACACGTGATCGTGAGTAATAATTACTATACTCAAGTGGTTCGTGCTTGAGAGTGAGAATATATAATTCGTACGTAATTCGTGCGTGAGCGTGAGTAAGAATATATAACCTGTGCATGATCCGTGTGTGAGTTTATTTTTTGCATCATATGTTTTTAGTAATTTTTACTATTTTGCGTGAGAATTTTCGGATAATGAGTAAATTTTTAATATACTCATGTGTATTACAAATTACTTGTAATTTGTAATTGAAAATTTTCAATTACAGTTACATGAAATGTAATTGATTTTTTTTTAATTTCAATTACATTTATTTGTAATTGAAAATTTTCAATTACAAATTACAATAATTGTAATTGAAATCCCTCAGGTCTGATCTCCAGATATTGTATATATTTTTTTATTTAAAAAAATAATTTTTTATATTGCTAGATATGGTCATATATAATATGATAAAAAATATAAGGTCAATATTTAGATATAATTGTATCAAACTATGTCCACTTTTATAACATTTTATATAATTTTATACAAAAAGATATAAATTTGATGTAATTGGATGAGGACAAAATTCGGATACAATTGTATCGAATTGCATAAAATTGTATCAAATTGTACGAAATTATATACAATTGTATACAATTCGATACAATATGATACAATAAGACGTTCTCATTTTTCGGATATAATTATATCTAGTTACATAAAATATTATATATAATTAAATATAACTTCATATGGCTCCATATCATTTTTTTTACTTGGGGATTTAAATTTATATCATTAATAGTAATAAAACTGCGAGTTAACGCACCATTTAGAGCATAATTTGTACGATGAACTGGGATATTAAAAGTATCAATAAACCTTAGACTTCTCGGTGGTATATAAAACGGAATTAAGCATAATAAGTCAGAGCAGTCAATATTCCCATTGATTATATCAAAAACGATCAACGCCGATTGGAAAGTTCGACGAAATTCTAAAGTTCGTAAACCAATGAATAGGCATTTAGAATTATACGGAACAGACTCCAGATAATCAAGTGATCTAACAGCAAATTTCACAAATATACGTTGAACTCTCTCAATACGAGAGATATGTGTAGAGGTATGAGGACTCCAAACAACAGAAGCATATTCTAACTTCGATCTGACAAAGGAAGTATAAATATACTTAAGTGTGTAAGGATCAGAAAATTTAAAACAATTCCTTTTTAAAAAAGCAAGCATTTTATAAGCTTTTGGAACAATGTACTCGATGTGAGGTACAAACGACATTGCGGTATCAAAAACCACACCCAAATCAAGTTTAGATTTGACACTTTCCAAGCAGTGGCTATTTTAATATTAAAAACAAATGTAATAGGATGCAGTGACTTATAAAATGATACATGCAAACACTTGTTAAGATTTAAATGCAGATTATTTAACCTACACCATTCATCAAGATTATCTAAATCGTTCTGTAAATCAAAAATATCCCCAAATGAGTCCACTTGCAGAAATACTTTCAAATCATCTGCATATAAAAGAAATCTACATTTTTTAAAACAAAAAGAAATATCATTGATAAATAAATTAAATAACAACGGGCCCAATACTCTGCCCTGAGGTACACCCGAAGTTTGCATATAGGGTTTGGATTCATACCCTTCAATTATAACTTTACATACCCTATTAGATAAATACGATTTTAACCAGCTTAAAAATTTTGAGTGAAAGCCGAATTGCTCTAATTTTGAAAACAGAACGAAATGTGACAATTTGCCAAAAGCCTTTGAAAAATCAGTATAAATTACTTCTGCTTGGCTACCATGTTCAAGAGCAGTTAAACAATATTCACTAAATACTGTTAAGTTCGTAACAGTGGATCTACCAGAAAAAAATCCATGTTGGTTTGGAGATATCCACGATTTGGTAAAGAAAAACAACTTTTCATATATGGCGTGTTCAAATATTTTAGAAACGCAAGATAACTTAGAAATTGGTCTGTAGCACGTTACATCATCCCTCTTTCTATTCTTAAAAACTGGTGTAATGTTGCCGATTTCCACCGGTCAATAAAAATGCCTTCTTTTAATGATAAATTAAAAGCATAAGTGAGTGCAAATGTTAAAGAAGAAGAACATTTTTTTAAAAGATAAGCACAAACGCCATCAACATCTGCTTTAAAGCTGTTCTTAATTTTGGAAATTGCATTAGATACATCATCCTCGGAAAGAACCAAAAAACCAATATCCAGTTTGGTGTATGGTGTTGAAAATGGAAAATTATCAACCATTAGAGGCTCAAAATTAGATTTAAAAAAAGATACAAACATATTGAAAGCATCATCACAGGATCGTGAAATACTATTTTCACATTTAACCGTTGCCGGAATATCTGATGATTGTTTTCTAGCTTTGGTTACTAAATCAATGGCTTTTTGAAGGGTAGTACCTGAAGCCATTGCAAATACAAAGTTTCTATTTATTTGTTACTGCAAAATTATTAAGTTGCCACTAGGGATGCCAATCGGGATTGATATTTGAAAATCCTGATGGCGGGATTTTCGGGACTACGGGATATTTCGGGATTCCGGGATTTAAATTTTCATTTATTTATAAAAATATTTATGTTATATAACTAATTTTTTTATAGAGTAAAGCGTTCTATAATTATTTAATAGTTAATTAATAATGTGGTACATTTTATGAATATTGAAACATCCTAGTCAGAAATTGCCAGTGGTACAAAAAATCAAGTAACTGCATACCACTGGCTAACCGCGGTGTTAAAAATAAATGACTGGCAGAACACTCATACGGGACGCTTTGCCAGCGTTTGCAAAAAGCGTAGTGAGAAGGTTCCGAGTTCAAATACGGTAAGAAAAAAAAACTTTATAATTTGAACTTTTTTTGTTTGTTTATGGAAAAGCTCCTTTTAGACCAACTTTTTTTACAGCCAGTAGTTGTCCAGCTGTTACATTCATTTACGTTTTTAGCCACCAAGTATTATATGTCTACCCGAGTAAAAAAGTTTATATAAAATTATATGGGAATGGATATATTTGCAATATGTAACTGGATATAATTTCATCCGAAAAATGGTTGTATTAAATTGTATCAAATCGGATATAATTGTATTTACAAGGATACAAAGTTATATCAAATGATAAACTTATATCCGAATTTTGTCCCGATCAAATCTCTATATATAAAAGAATAACGTGACTGACTGACTGACTGACTCAACATCGCCCAGCCCAAACCGCTGAAGCTAGGAAGTTGAAATTTGGTATGTAGGTTCCTCTTTCGGCGTAGACGTCCGCTAAGACGGGATTTTTGGAAATTCCTACCGGAACGGGCAAAAAGTGGGAAGTCTCCCCCTTGACGGCCTGCTAAAACCCCTTTGGCTAGAAAGCTGAAATTTAAGATGTGTTCCTTGGAGTAGGGGCTAACTTTTCTGGAAAGTACTTTCTAGAATTTTGGACAGGGACGTTGTAAAAATGGGGGGTTAAAAAGGGGAAAAGAGCCCCCCTTGACGGCCTGCCCAAACCGCTGGGGGTAGGAAGTTGAAATTTGGTATAAAGGTTCCTCCACTATCGTAGACATCCACCAAGACGGGATTTTCTGTAAATTTTTACAGGGAGGGGCAAAAAGGGGAAAAAGTTTCCCCCTTGACGACCTGCTCAAACTGCTGGAGCTATGAAGTTGAAATTTGGTATGTAGGTTCCTCGACGTAGACGGTGTAGACGTCCGTTGAGACGGAGTTTTTGGAAACTCATACCGGGAGGGGTAAAAAGTGAAAAAACTTCTCCCTTGCCGAGTTGGGCAAACTGCTGGATATAAAGACCTAAAATTATGTATGTAATAGGTTCCTCTTCCAACGCAGACGTTCTCGGAATTTTTGGAAATTCCTACCGGGAGGGGTAAAAACGGAATAATTCTCCCCCTTGATGGTCTAACCGAACCCTTCGGCTAGAAACCCGTAATCTATAATGTTTTCCTTGGAGTATGGGCTAACTTATCGACAAGGCATTTTTAGGACTTTGGACAGGAACGTGGTAAAAATGGTGGCTTAAAAGGGGAAAATTGCCCCCCCCTACTGAACATCTGCGTCTTTAGCTAAACACCTAAAATTTAAAGAACGAGTGTATATGGAACACAAAAATTAAGAAACTAGGAAACGAGTGGAATTGAAACACTACACAAGTGGAACGAAATGGATATAAACGTTGAACGAGTGGATTTGAAATTATAGACAATGGAAATGGATTGGAAGAGGGAATGAAAAGGAATGGACTATAGAACGAAATGGAATAAGGAGCGAGATGGCATAGAATGGGGAACGAGTGGAATTGAAACACTGGAGTTAAAAGAGGAATGGAACGGAGCAAGTGCAAAGAAATGGAATTGAAAGAGAAGCGACTGATATCAATCTCGATACACAAGACAGTAGGAACGAAATGGAATGAAACGGGGAACGAGTGGAATTGGAATAACAGATAATGGGAACGAAATGCAATGGAATGGTGAACGAAATGGAATCTTGGAAGGAGTTGCATTGGAACACTGAAATTGTTAAACAAAATCGAATGGAATTTGAATGACTCAAACTGCCGGAGTTTGGTACTTGAAATTTCGAATGCGATTGAGGCAGATTATATATATTTGGGATTTTTACTGGGAGGAAGAAAAAGGGGTGAAGAACCCCTTTTAATTACCTATCCAAACACTATCCACGGAATATGAAACTTATGTAGCATTGAAACATATTCTCCAAAAAGTTAAACAAATTTTCTAAAAGAGAAAAAAAAACCTTAGAAAAAGAATGGAACTTATATATTCTGATATTTAAACTGCAGGTAACGAAGTACCGTTGGACAAACCGACGCAGTAAATTTTCCAACTGAATTTGTGAATTTACTTGAATTGCCAGGTCTACCTTTTCATAAACTGGAATTAAAAAAAACTTCAATGCACGCTAACAACGTAGATATGTAGCTTTGCCCGCTAACTTTAATATTATAAATCGCTTGCCAACCCTGCTTTACGTTATTTATTTTCATTCAAAACACAAATAAATAAAACTACTTACGGGTCTATCTACCTAAGTTCGCACTTTACCAAATTATCTTGACATACACACGTATATTGCAATTTGTAATGGATTCATTAATAACAATCCACTTTCATGAGAAAAAGTGATCAAATATTTATTTATTTTAAACCCATTGTTGTGTCAGAATTATTTATTTGTGGTGGCTGGGTGAAGGCTTTTATTATAAAAACTGTACTTTAAATAAACAAAGCGAATTTACCCACCCAACCACGAATACGACCTATCTACGCCGATGGCTTGAACAACAGACAATTAGTTGTTACATGCTCACGTGATGGTATACTAAATGATTTATTTATATAAAAATGAAGAGGCAAAAAATAGTGTTTGTACTTAAACATTACAATAAATTTACCTTAACAATTATTTTATCTTAATAAAAAATATTGTGTTTTATTTTATCTAAAAGAAATTTAATTCTAAACTTTAAGGCACGCTAACAACGTAGCGGGCTTCGCCCGCTATCTTTAATATTATAAATCGCTTACCAACCCTGCTTTAAATGTTTTTTTATTTTCATTCAAAATACAAATTAACAAAACTATTTACGGGTCCATCAACCTATGTGCGCCCTTTACCAAATTATCTTGACATACACACGTATATTGTCAAGAATTATTGTTGAGTCAGAATTATTTATTTGTGGTGGCTGGGTGAGTGAAGGTTTTTATTATAAAAAACTGTATTTAAAAAAAGTAAATTTTAAGAAAATACGACTTATCTATAATAAATTTACCTTAACAATTATTTTACCTTAGCAACAAATATTTTGTTTTATTTTATATAAAAGAAATTTAATTCTAACCTTTAAGGCACGTTAACAGCGTAGCGGGCTGCGCCCTCTAGTTGGATATAAATTAATACAACTTTTTTATATAGGAACTCTTTTTTATATAGGAAAGCAATTAATTTTTTTACTATCTAAGGAGAGATGAAAAGTAACTTCTTGGGAATGCATTCAAATATATATTTAAGAAGTGATATTTATGACTTTTGAATGCATTCCCAAGAAGTTACTTTTCATCTCTCCTTAGATAGTAAAAAAAAATGAATTACTTTCCTATATAAAAAACAACATCCAAGCACTCATTTTTATGACGTGCAAAGCAGACTTAAAGTAGCATAAACACTTTCTCTCCTATGACAAGCCAATGTTAAAAAAATGCCTTTTTCACCTCAATTTGAACGCATTCGTGCCGAACAATATAGGTGATTTTACGGATCTTGGTCAGGTATTTTTTTTCGGGGAAGTAAAACAATTTTTTAATTAATGGCATTTTGGATGTCATTTAAAATACGTTTATTGGAAGTAAGAATACAGCATATAGCAGTGAAAAATGCATTCTTGTAGAATGCATTCGGTTTTTTTTTTGCTGGGATACGATATGATTAAATTTAAATGATAAAAAAACTTTGTATTGGAGGGCAGCAGGATTTTGGGTCCTACACACTCTGGGGTGTGATGAAAATCGAAAACGAAAAGTTTTTCAATCTAGAATAATTAGTTTCGCGAAAATCAAATTGGCTTCAAATTATTATTTGTCGTTTTATTTGACTCCGGACATCTAAATTAGGAAATAAAAAAGAATTGGTATTGTACAGATCGTAAAATATTAACCATTGAAAATCAGATCGTTGTCGATATTCATAACATGCCTGACTATTAGCCGAGGGCTACTGTCGATAATAAGTAACTATTAAAGACGTTAATGTATAAATCCGTTATTCTTTAAAAACTAGATAATTTTTTATCAAATATGGGAATTTTCTTTGGACTTAGAATTTTTTTTTAAATATGTTAAGCTTTTTTTTATTTTAAATAAAATTTTAATGGTTAGCCCGGCAATGCACTTCTTTTTTGATAGAGGCTCATAGTTCCCGATTTATGTAGATGAAGATTATCTACAATATTCAATGGCTTATTTCTCCACTCAAAACTTATGGTAACAGAACAAAATATACATATCGTTGGAAAGGCACTTGAAATACTTTTCCAATGATATGCAACATGCCAAGACTTATTAACCCATTACGAGCCGGGCCATGGTTTTAAATGTTAGTTTTTTCAAATTAGATTTTTTAAATTAAAAAAAAACTTTTAGAAGTAAAAGCTTAGAAAATATTAATTTAATGAAAAAATTGAGTAAAACATATAAAAAAATTGTTTTTGATCAAATAATATATTAATCTCGAATATATTAGTTAATCTCGAACTTGGGTTTGATATTAACTAGTATATCGTCGGTTGGGATGAAAACCGGGAGAATATCTTGCAAGCTTTAAGAAATAAGAAATAAATATTACAGTCAACTGTTGATAAGCAAAATGCAAACAAACAGAATTTATAAAAATTTGGACCCAATGATAGATCAAACGTAATTATCTGAAGTCAGCAGTCGAGATGATATAATGTGGATTTTTAAGATGAGGTGTGATCTAATAAAACTAAATACCACCAGATATCAGAATAATCAGGATGATATATCGATTTTATGCTCAATTTGCAATATGTTCGAAGAAGAGAGTTTAGTACATTTTTTGGGCCGTTGCACAGTGGGAAAAATCACCAATCTAGCTTATAAAAATCGTATCTCTTAAACTATTGATCTGAGAAGTTAGAAATGTATGGAGCGATTGTAGCGAATAGAGTCTTCTTTAAATATATTGTATTTGTAGACACCCTGTTTAATTACAGGGTGCACCAAAATGAAGGTTTTAGTGGAAATTACACTGAAATTTAGTATCTCTTTAAAATTGGTATGAAAATTTTCCGAAAGTATTGCCCTATGTTGCATTTATGTAATTTGATAGATTTAATCATTCACCGATAGGGGTTGCTGTTAATATATTTAGTAACATTTCAAATACGATGTAGCTCCGAAGGGCAATGTATTTAGTTATACAAAATAAATTAAAATTTTTTGTTAAACAAAACACAATTAAAAACCTTTTTATATGTACATTAAATCACAGAATATTTTGCAATATATATTTATATCAAAAATTACTGTCATCAAATATGGATATGAGTTAAACTTTAAAAAATAAACTTTTCGTATTTTTAATAAATAAATATATACAATTTTATTTATTCGTAACAAAAAAAGGATCAAACCTTCTTTTTTTAAAATTAGAGAAAACAACATTTAAGTTGACATTATAAATGAAACTAATATACTAAGTTTTAATTCATTCATTATTATTTTTATTTATTTAAAGATCAACAAAAAAATTTGCTAATATTATCAAAATATATATAATACAAATTAAGAAAAAAAAAATATTGCATAAAACCAAATTCAAACTTATATTTATTTAATTTTTATTTTTTAAACTAAATAAATTACATTCAATAATAATAATTGTTCCATGAAAGAAAAATATTGCATATTATTCGCTTTCAGAGCCTGAGTCCTGGGCTTCTTCGCATTGATCGGGAATCATTGGGTCACAAAGCAGCTCACGAACTTCGCTGGAAAGAGGCTCCAAGGCTCGATAGTTGATGGATGACTTTTTTGATATTGATGAAATATAAGGATCCTATGAATAAAGCAGTGTATTGAGTAAATCTTGCATAGTTTTCTCACGCGTCATTTTTCGAGTGTGGAATTCCCGGTAATTACGGAAATCTTTATTTCTGCATTCCATTGCTTCTTCCGAAAGCATTCCAATTGGCAAACACGCGTATTTGATAACATCAGCCCCATGCATTAAAATTTTATGTACGCTGGATGGCATGTTATACATACCAGGGGTATAAATCCACGTACAATTTGGATGTACTTTCAGTCATTTTTTTTAAAGGAATCTGTATTTATTGCGTAACCACATGCCATTGTTTTTAATATAACACCCAAATTACTTATTAATTTTTCGTCGACTCCTGTAATTGATGATGCCAAGCCAGGGTTTTTGAAGAACATCCTAGCCGTATTGCCGTCATTGTACTTTGTACAATATACTTTGATTATAAACATCATAATATATATATGTATATATATATACTAAGAATATAAGAATATTTCTTCCACAAAAACAAAAAATCAAACGAAGAACAAAAAAAAACAACAAAAAAAAATATTGCCGTCATTGGTTGTTCCAAACCCTGGCTTTGGTATATCTACAAGTAGGTTCATATATTTTTTTAAATCATCAATAATTTTTTTTTTCTTTGTGCAACGGCTAATTTATCGTCATCGCCTCTTATTTGCCATTTTTTTGTGTCAAGCCTATAGGCTATGTGCAAAATACACTCAAAACACCTTATCCATGCATGCAGTGTGGAAAGTCCATAGGCATACAAGGATTCATTTGGCTTTAAATCTTTAATCTTATTTAAATCATTCATGATTTTTGGAGTAGCTCCGCATATTCCACATGATTGTGTTGATGTTTCTGCGATTGCACTAAGTGCCTTACCATCAATCATGGTAATACAGAATTTATGATCCGCGTTCAGATCTAAGTCTGTAACTTTTGTTTCTATTATACTTTAAATTTGATGTTTTATTTTATTTACTTCATTTTTTATAAGGTCAATTGTTTCTTTTTCAAATGTTAATTTAATCGGCCGACAGAATCGGGTTGATGACGGTCGAGGATTTTGCCACAAAATATTATCTTTATATTTAAGTTGCAATGGGACTAAGCAAATTGCGAATAAATTCTCATCAGACTTATCTTCTGGACATTTTTGCTTATATGTGGAGTGTCCACTACTTCCATCACAACCCCATTTGTATATCATTGTAATATTTTTTGACGATGACATATTTCTCGATTTCATAATTACGTCTTTTTGGTATTCTACGATTCTGCTAGCTGTGTGGTCCACTAGAGCTTGAAGACTGACTTCTGCAGAAAAGTTTGTAACATATATTGAGGAGTCTTTGGGATAACATTTTTTTTTTGCCTCACGAATTACAAGTATGCAAGTTTTATCAGGAATGGAGAGGGCTCTTTTAATTTTGGATGTCCTTCCTGGAGATTTTTGTATATCTTTTATTAAACCTGCAGCATCCCGTTTACCAGATCTGTAAAGACTTACACTGGTAGCGAAAATCAATTCCTTTTTACTTGTAGTTTTTACAAGATCAGCCACCTTCAGTTTTTTAGATACGTCGCTTGATTCTGTGAAGGCTTTAGATGGACGTCCTCGGTATTGTGAAGGACCCGGTATATCGTCATTTTCAAGACAAGACAAATCAATGTTTGTGTTTAACCATTCCTTGTGATTTCGTTCAAAAACTTGTGTTGTTCGTTTGCATTCGCTCCATTTTTTGGTGAATCTGCTACACAACAATTTTAAGGTTTTTTCAAGTTTTTTACACTTTTCACTTCCTTTATCATTGACTAGTCCAAGCTTCGAAAAAACGTGACTAATCACAAAAATCATCTTTTGTGAACTTGAATTGGCATTTCGCCAAACTTCAAAACATACTTTATAAGTAATTTGCATTTTCAAAAAAAACTGTAGCTTTAAGCTTAGTGAAACGCAACTTATAAAGAAATATTAATTAAATTTCCGATATTTCCTTTGCCGTGTATTGCAATTGTATAAAAAGGAAAAATGCATTTATGTGAAAGCACTTGAATATCGCCTACAAGTAATATTTATTTAAACAAGCCCTTAAAACTCTACTTTGTGGCACCCAAATTTTTCTCCAGGCTTACCTCATTAGGTCTAGTTTCAAATTCAAAAATTAGTTTGGCGGTACTTAGCGGTCCTTTTTTCTAATCTCTTTACACATTAAGGAATTTTGACAAAAATATACTTTTATGTACTTACTCGCAAGGGGTATTACTAAAATCATTTTCTATACAATACATCGTGTCCACGTACTCTTTAGGACTTGTTTTATCAAAAAAAAAATATAGGTTCAATAGCGCAATAAAACTTTTCATAATACATTGGGGGAAACGTGAAACCAAAATCACTCATGAACGTGCTACTTATCCATTGCATACATTTACAGCTCTGTATTTTCATAACTAACATATAAATCGAAAAATGTTGAATGCAGTTTTAAGTATCAACTATCATTGAATTATTATATGATATAGGTTTATAAATTTATAAAAAAAAAAAAATATTTTTTATAAGCTAGATTGGTCATTTTTCCCACAGTGAGTTGTTCAGCTTTTAGGGAATTTAGAATGTTTTATTTCGGAAAAGTTTTACTTGAAGAAGAAGAAGTTTTGAAAACACTTGATGGTAAAATAATAGAATGGAAGGCGTTAGCTAATTTTATAAAACACTGTATAAATTATAGAAATATGCTTATACATGAATTTAATTATTAAAAATTTTTAATATTTTTGCACAGCACGTAATTTATTTAAGATTTGCCGACCGACGACATCAAGTCATGGTCAAATGTTTGAATACCAATTATTGATTTCTGTAATATATTGCTACATTATGAAAATAAAGAATACTACTACTACTATATCGTCGGTTTGCCTGCAAGTAGTGCTATGTTTTTGGTTTTAACAGGTTTTCAGGAGAGCGAAGAAACTGATTTATATTATCCTTTTAAGATATTTTATTGATATCATATGCCCTAATGATTCACGACCTTATTTATTCATTATTAAGGCATATGATGTCAATCAAATATATTAAAAGGCTAATATAAATCAGTTTTTTCGCCCTATTTAATAAACCTGTTACAGAACACATAACACTACTTGCATGTAAGCCGATGATATTGTTATACAGTGATGTGCAATAAAATAGAGCCATTCAAGTTTTTTTCTAATTTTATTCTCGTTGCCTTTATTTTTAAAGATCAAAATAGTGGATAGATTCGCCCAAAAATGCAAGGAGATAGTTCAGAAAATTATGTAGAATTTTAACGTGACGTCTGTGTTTTTATTTTGTCACTTGTTCTAAGTAGGCGTGGCTTTTAATGAAAAATAAGCGATATCGACCTTCTATCAGGCCTTTTTTACGTTATAGTATAAAACATTCCCTGTTTAAATTTCAGTGTTGTTAACTTTATTTTAAAATCGGTAAAAACAAAGAAAAATTTGGTCATGTTTAAGGCAATGTCATTTTAAGTCTGGCGACCATTTGTAGAAAAAAATAATGCAAGACTTAAGGAGATTTTATAGGAATTCAAAAAATATACAGTTTTTTTCAGAATTGATCAGTAGGGTAGAGGGCGGATCCTTCGCCACTTTTTTTTAAAGCACTGTGATTTCTTAACCCGTAATTATTTATCAAAAATTACTTTCAAATTGAAGATCTACATATATTGGCTTTAATTTCTATGATTTTTATTCTAATTATTTGCATATTTTCTATTACTTTTTTTATGATTTGCAAAGTAACCCAAATCGGCGTAACTGCCCCAAAACTGGGGGATATTCGCCAAAAGAGCTAGATACAATCTCAACAAAAAAATATTGTTAATTCGGCAAAGTCACACAATTTAAATAAACTAAAAAATGCAAAAACAGAATTTTAAAAATGAAATTCAAAGAAAAAAATTAATAATAATAATTTCGTCATTATCATCCGCTGTGTTGAATTTATGTTTTTGATGTCAAATTTTACAGCATGCTTGACCGTGTATTCCTAAAACTATTTTTTGTTTGTCAAACAAACTGCACATCATGCTTGATCATATATAGGCCGCTATAGTTCTAAAACTGTTGTAGAACCTTGCAAGCAAAGAAAACGGTCGTGTATTTTTGAAAGCTCTTTTAAAAACGGATTTTTTTTTACATAATTGTTACCGCCGTCCAAAACGGATTAATAAATTAATAAAAATATTGTACCCTGTATTATATTTTCCGTTATTCAAATACTCTCTTTTTTATTAATTTTCATTCTTCTTTTATTTTTATACCTACATGGTAACAAACAATATTAATATTAGTTGAGTTGATCTTGTAGCATCAAACGACGCGGTTGAAAACATTAAATTTTAAAGCCCTTTCTTTTATATTAGTTAAAACTAACATTAAATTTATTACTTGAATTTAAAATAAATTTATAATTCGTTGAACTTCAAAAGAGTGTTTTAAAAAGTGTTTTATTTTTACGTTGCTAAAACAACAATAATATTTATCAAAATTAATTTAGAATTTTTAAAAAAAATTCATATATTTTGCTATTTTTCTAATACCGATAAGGTTCATGGAGAATCATGGATCTGGCCTGTGGAAAATGCAATTCTAGTTGCCGAGAAGCAAATAATATACAGTGTAGCGGATTCTGTGAAAAATATTTCCATTTAAAATGTTTTAATTTTTCCAAATATGAATACGACACACTATTTAAATATCAAAACAACAATTTTATATGTGATGAATGCTTAAATTTTATAAAAATAACTAATGAAAATTATAAAAATTTATTAAATATTGTCAAAGAAAATGAAGAAAAAATGGCTAAAAAATTAAATAAAACAAATAAATTAGTTGAAGAGCGCGTGGAGGAAGCAAAAAATGAAATTGTAAAAGAAATTAAAAAAAATCAAGTAAATGTCGAAAAAGAAACGTATGCCAGTAAGCCAAAAAAATCAACAAATAATATGTCTGTTCCCGTCCTTTACCGAAGTTACACAAACTAACCCAAAGGCGTTCCCGTACTCAAAATTGCGTGTCAATTGTTGTTGTTTGGGCTGTATTGGGTTCCCGCGGGTACCCGTGGTAACATACGGGAACGCACATAATATGCCCGTTATTCTTAACCCTCGAAGTGGCACATGGTTCTGGCCAGACATATTTCATTTTCATGCTTCAATTTAGCATACTTCTATTTTAGGTACATGGCTGTAATTTCAGGTAATCTCCCAAAATATTGTTGGCTTTCGATGTATAAATTAATAATTGGAAAAAAGTCCTTGGAACAGGACAAAAAAGCCAAATAAAAAATCTTCACCTTACTTTTGGTACATGGTGTCTGGCCAGACCCCTATGCATTTTGTATGAACGCATAGGCAAAGCACATGGCACGAGTTGGAAATTTGTATTTACTTTATTCTTTTATGCTTCTTTCTTTCTTCTGATTTTGTTTGTGAGTTAGTTATTCATTGAACGTTGAACAGTGAAGAAGTAATCTAGTTTTTGTGCGGTAATTTTGAACTTGTGAATAATTTTACGCAGGTAGATTTGTTGCGTTGTTAGTATATTATGGCTGATGAACTGGAATTTATTTATAATACACGCTTGCGTAGCGCGAATTTGCAACCCCAATTTTCAGAGGCATTAGTGCGTGATTTTCAAAGTCAGGTAGAAGCTGATGAAAATGATGATGTTTTTGAAAACGATGGTGACGACACTGCTGATTATGTGCCAGAAGATGATGCATCAGACATAGAAAATGATTTGGAAATTGAACCTAACGAACTTTATGATAGTGATGAAGACGTAGATGAAGAAGAAGAAAGTGGAAATGATGCTGAAGCAGCAAATGAAGTCGACTCAGGCTGTTTTTATGGTAAAGACGGTACTAAATGGAAAGAAACTGAACCCCCTGCATCTCGTTTGCGCCAGCATAATATCATGCGTTTTCAATCTGGAACAAAAACAAGGCTCACCAATCCAGTTGAGGTATTCAAGCTATTTTTCTCAACCAATATTACGTTCGTCATCATTAGCGAAACAAATCGGCATGGGCGAGAATCAATTAGAAAATGGAATGAAGAACATCCAGAGTCTACCCAAAGAAAATGGATTGATTTGACATGCTCTGAGCTAGATGCATTCATTGGGATTTTGTTGGCTTCTGGTCTCAGCCGTAATAATATGCAAGACTCCAGTATATTGTGGCGTTCTGATTCGCTGCCCATATTCCGTGCGGCTATGTCGCACAAACGATTTATTACTCTGTCCAGATATATTCGTTTCGATAATAGTCGTACGCGGGCATTCCAACAGCAAACAGATAAAGCAGCTCCTATCCGGGACCTTTGGAATTTTCTCAATGAAAATCTGCAAAATTATTATGAACCTTATGAAAATATCACCATCGATGAGCAGTTGTTTCCGTATCGTGGGCGCACAAAGTTCACCCAATATATCCCATCAAAACCTGCAAGGTATGGGATCAAAGTTTGGTGGGCATGCGATGCTAAGACTAAATTTCCATTGAAAGGAAAACTATACACTGGAAAGGAAGGAGACAATCGGGAGATAAATCAAGGTGAAAACGTTCTAATGTATTTCGCAAATTGTTACGCAAACAGCGGCAGAACAATTATTTCTGATAATTTTTTCACCTCATTGAACGGCGCTAAACGACTTGCTGCTATGGGACTGGCATTTGTTGGCACCATTCGAGCAAACAAAAGATGTCTTCCTAAGGAAGTTATGAAGAGCACCAGACGACCAATTCTTTCAAGTGTGTTTGGTTTTCATGAAAATCTTGTTGCACTATGCAGCTACGTGCCCAAAAAAAATAAGGCAGTCAATTTAATTTCAACCGTGCATTACACGAAACATGTTGAAGGCGTAGCCATGAAACCGGAAGCAATTTTATTTTATAATTCAACTAAAGCCGGAGTCGATACGATGGATCAAATGCTAACTCATTACACAACAAAACGGTCAACCAGACGCTGGACATACGCGTTTTTCTGCAACATGATTGATGTGATGGCATTGGCAAGTTACATTATATGTAAGCTAAATGATGAAAATACAAGAAAAGAAAGAAGACGCATATTTTTATATAAACTTGCAAAGCAATTGGTACTGGCCAACGTTGAAAATCGCATCAATAATCCGCACATTGTGGCTCAACCAACAACTCGTATAGCATTTGAAGCGTTCTTTGGGAGACCTCTCAATATAGCAAACCTTAATGTGGTTTCACGCAGTGGTCCAGACACATTAGCTGCCAAAAAAGATTGCAGAATTTGCCTGCAGCAAGGTGACAAAATACGCCGTAAGACACGCTTTTTTTGCTGCAAATGCAACAATCCTGTTTGTCAGCAACATTCAAAAGTAGATTATTTATGTTTTTGTTGTCTTCCGCAAAATTCTGAATAAAAAAATCAATGTATTCTTCATAATAATTTTCTATTTTGTCATAAACATTTATTACTTTACCCATAATAAAGAGAAATATATATAGAACAAAAAAATTGTTGCCCTTTTCATTCCAAAGATTTTTTCAGGTCTATTTTTTCTTCCTCAGGTAGCTAATAACATAGTAAAAAGAAATAGAAACACAAAATATAACAAATATTTTCCTATCTTAGTAAAAAATTTAACGGCAAACAGCCCTTATTTCCATACAAATTCATGTAAATGTACAGGGGTCTGGCCAGACACCATGTGCCAGAACTAAGGGCTCAAAATATGTGCCACTTCGAGGGTTAAACCCAAAAACAAACAAGATAGTGTATCAACAGAAAAAGAAAAAAAAGAGAAAATTAAGCCTTCATCTCTTAATGTGCATGTTAAAGGAGTTACAAAGAGAAATGATGGGGCAGTAGCCATTAGATGCCAAAATGATAATGATCGTAATGTATTATCTGATGAAATTAAAGAGAAAATGGGTAATGAATATGAAGTGCAGATTCCAAAAATGAGGAGACCAAGAATATTGTTAACTGGTATGAATGAGGAATTAGAGAAAAATCGAATTGTTGAGGCATTAAAAAACAAAATGATATTGAATGCAACTACTTAGAGTGTGTTAAAGCAACGAGGATATAGGCTAAAGAGTTCCCATAAGAAAAAAGTGTACTCTTTGGTTCCCTTAAAATTTATATGGATTGGGTGCCTGTTAATTCCCGTGAAAAATAAGAGAAACAAAAGGAAAACCGAAAAAGTTAACAGGGCACTGTTTTTATTGTTTCTAATGATTGATTAAAGCGGTAACAAAAATAACTTTAAGAGTGAAATAAATAATAAATAATCAATTTTAATTATTTTTTTATTGTTTTTAATGGTGTTTTTTGCTTGTAAACCCATTTTTATTAAATTTATTGTTATCGCGACGTCCTTCATTTTCTCTCGTTCGCTGTTAAATTTCTTCAAATTCTTTGTGTTTTTCTTCTCATTCGTGTGTGAATTCTTTAAGAAATCTTAAAACACCTTAATGGATACCCCTGGTTAAAGTGTATAGGTCGTTTAAGAATCCAAGAGTGTGTAATGCAATAATAGAAACGGATGGAAATGGTTTTGAAATTATTATGAGAAAGAAGAAAATAAACATTGAATGGGATAGATGCCCTGTCTATGAAAGTTGTAATGTTTCAAGGTATTTTAAATGTTGGGGATTTAGCCATTCAGCAAAGAAATGTAATAGTGAAAATCAGATCTGTGTTAAATGCAGTGAAACCGGTCATTCTTACAAGGAGTGTAAAAATAATTTTTCAAAATGTATAAATTGTGTTTAAGCCAAAGAACGTTTAAATTTACGAGATATTGATACAAATCATGATCCTAGAAGTGGTGATTGCGGTATTTTACAGCGGAAAAATAAGCTGGAAACAGAACCAATCTCTAATACAGGAATGTATCTTAATGGTGGAGGATTGTGTGCCAATTTTAATCAACTAGAAATTATATGTTTTGAAGAAAAAGTCGATTTCTTATGTATAGCAGAAACGCATTTAACTAATGATATTGATGACGGTGAAATTTTTTTGGAAAACTATAACATTGTAAGGTGTAATAGTATATCAAGACATACAGATGGTGTGTGTTTCTACGTAAAGAATGATTGGAAAATTAGAATAATAGATTGCACGTCTACAGATAAAATGTTTTGGTGGTTGAAAATTGAAGTTGAAAATAATAATTATAAATATTACTTGGTGGGTGTTTATAGATCACCTAATAAACAGAAATCGCCGGAAGGCATTTTTACTGATTTTTTTGAAACAGAAATGGAGAAAATAGATGCACGTGAAAATTATCTTATTATGGGTGATTTTAACATTGATTGGTTCGATAATAATAATCATAAAATCAGATTAGAAGAAGTAATAAATGACAACTTTTTCAAACAAATTGTAAGTCAACCTACAAGGATAACAAGTACAACATCAACTTTAATTGATTATGTGTTAACAAACATAGAAAACATTGATGCCAAAACTAATCTTAAAATGAAAATAAGCGATCATGAATCCTTAGAAATAAATATTACTGTACAAAAAGAAATTGCAATTTCAAACGTAAAAAAGATAAAAACATTAGTTTTTGATAATATAAGCTTTCGTAACAACCTGCTTTGCAGTGAAATTAATCGTGGCTCCACAACTTCTGATTATAATAAAATGTCTGATATCTTGATTGAAAGTGTAAATGCTGCTTTTGCCCCAATGATTACAACTAAAAGAATAAAAACTTTTTCAACAAATCATTCGTTTATTAATCGTTTAAAACGTATGAAGGACATAAAAATACAACTATACCAAACTGCAGTGTGGTTTAATGGAGATTTTCATTGGAACAATTACAGAAAATACAGAAATAAGTACAAATCAGAAATTTCAATTGCTAAAAACAATTATGTCAACAACAAAATTAATAACTGTGTAGATCAAAAAAATATGTGGAAAACAATAAAACCACTTGTACTTAGAAAAGATAATTCTAAAATACAGGAAATACACGTAAATGGTAAAAATATATCTAATGAACAAGAAATCGCTAATGAATTGAACTCATTTTTTATTACAAGTGTGCAACAAATTATAGATAGTATACCATTTATAAAATATGAGAACATTATCGAAGAAAATCCACATTTAAATTTTAAATTTGATGCTATTGATATAGAGATGTTAAAAAATACTATGAAATCTATGAATAATAAAAAAGATCAAAATTTCCTTACAGTAAAAATGCTACTAAATAATTATGATATTGTTGGTACACACTTACAGAGTCTTATTGAATCGTCCTTACAGACGGGGACATTTCCTTATTGCCTAAAGGAATCGTGTATAGTGCCGATTCAAAAAATAAAAAATACTAAAGATCCTCATTAAATTCGTCCAGTTAATATGTTGATGACCATAAGCAAAATATTGGAAAAAATAGTTCAATATCAATTGAATAAATTCTTTGAAAAAAATAACTTGTTGAATGAAACACAATCTGGTTTTAGACACCAACACAGTTGTGAATCACTTCTTAATCTGGTAATAACTCAATGGAAAACTGAAATACACAATAAAAATTGTATTATTGCGATTTTCTTGGACTTGAAACGTGCTTTTGAAACAATAGAGAAATTTTATTGAACAAATTAAATAAGTATGGCGTAAAAGGAGTTGAACTGAAATGGTTTAATAGTTATTTGAAAAACAGAACCCAAACAACAAAATGTGGTGAATTTACATATGTCTACTGTAAAAACGGTCAATATTGGAGTGCCTCAGGGGGCAGTTTTGGGAACTCTACTGTTTTTAATTTACATTAATGACTAGAAAAAGTATTAAAGAAGGCAAAAGTATGTATGTTTGCGGATGATGCGCTCATTTATATAAGCGGTAAAAACGTAGAGGATTGTGTTCGTATTCTAAATAGTGAGTTGGAAGTAGAAAAATATCTGAAAATGAACAAATTAAAACTAAATACACAGAAAACAAAAGCTATGGTGATAAATGGCACTACGGATGAAAATATAATTATCGAAGGTGTACCTATAGAAAAGGTAGAAGAAATTAAATACCTTGGGGTCGTTATAGACAAGAAACTGAAAAAAATTTCAAAAAAAAATCGCTTTCCTTAGAAGAATTCGTAGAAAAATTTCTACAATTACATCTATAAGAATATATAATACCATGATAAAACCTCATTTTGAATACTGCTCAACGTTACTATTTCTTGGAAGTCAACTAATGAAGAAGAGACTTCAAAAACTGTAGAATAAAGGCATGAGAAGCATATTGCGTTGTCACAGATTATCTCACATACGGGACATGTTGAATAAGTTGCAGTGGCTGTCGGTTAATCAAAGGCTGGTGATGAACGTTTTAATATTCGTATTTAAAATGAAAAATGGAATGCTGCCGAATTATATGCAGAAGCAGTTGGTTTATGTAGCGGACGTACAACCGTATAATTTACGCAACATTTCTCATTTTAGATTAAATTTTAGTACAACAAATTTTCATCAGAACCTTTTATTTTATAACGGTCTTAAATTATTTTTAATGAAATTCCATTAGAATTAAAAAACGAAACTAATTTTTTTGTATTCAAACGTAGAATTGTACTATATGTAAAACAATTTTTTTAATGCAAAAAAAATCCATAAATTTATAATTAAAATTTATTGAATTGTATAATCAATAGCACTTATGCTAAATAAATATATATTAAAAAAAAAAGAACTGTTGACTATTTTAATTGTATCTGCCGAACGCACCCATTGTCTTCCAGCTAACAACAAACATGTATGTATTTAAACTTCCGAGCCCTAATTATAACAAATGACAAATTTTTATCATTTTACAACATTGCAAACCAAACACAGTAAATAGATTTTTAACAGAATATTATGAGTAAAAACAATTTAAAAGATTTAGTTGAATCGTTGCTTGAATCTGTTGCCTGTTGCAAAATATTGGAAAAAATAGTTCAATATCAATTGAATAAATTCTTTGAAAAAAATAACTTGTTGAATGAAACACAATCTGGTTTTAGACACCAACACAGTTGTGAATCACTTCTTAATCTGGTAATAACTCAATGGAAAACTGAAATACACAATAAAAATTGTATTATTGCGATTTTCTTGGACTTGAAACGTGCTTTTGAAACAATAGAGAAATTTTATTGAACAAATTAAATAAGTATGGCGTAAAAGGAGTTGAACTGAAATGGTTTAATAGTTATTTGAAAAACAGAACCCAAAGAACAAAATGTGGTGAATTTACATATGTCTACTGTAAAAACGGTCAATATTGGAGTGCCTCAGGGGGCAGTTTTGGGAACTCTACTGTTTTTAATTTACATTAATGACTAGAAAAAGTATTAAAGAAGGCAAAAGTATGTATGTTTGCGGATGATGCGCTCATTTATATAAGCGGTAAAAACGTAGAGGATTGTGTTCGTATTCTAAATAGTGAGTTGGAAGTAGAAAAATATCTGAAAATGAACAAATTAAAACTAAATACACAGAAAACAAAAGCTATGGTGATAAATGGCACTACGGATGAAAATATAATTATCGAAGGTGTACCTATAGAAAAGGTAGAAGAAATTAAATACCTTGGGGTCGTTATAGACAAGAAACTGAAAAAAATTTCAAAAAAAAATCGCTTTCCTTAGAAGAATTCGTAGAAAAATTTCTACAATTACATCTATAAGAATATATAATACCATGATAAAACCTCATTTTGAATACTGCTCAACGTTACTATTTCTTGGAAGTCAACTAATGAAGAAGAGACTTCAAAAACTGTAGAATAAAGGCATGAGAAGCATATTGCGTTGTCACAGATTATCTCACATACGGGACATGTTGAATAAGTTGCAGTGGCTGTCGGTTAATCAAAGGCTGGTGATGAACGTTTTAATATTCGTATTTAAAATGAAAAATGGAATGCTGCCGAATTATATGCAGAAGCAGTTGGTTTATGTAGCGGACGTACAACCGTATAATTTACGCAACATTTCTCATTTTAGATTAAATTTTAGTACAACAAATTTTCATCAGAACCTTTTATTTTATAACGGTCTTAAATTATTTTTAATGAAATTCCATTAGAATTAAAAAACGAAACTAATTTTTTTGTATTCAAACGTAGAATTGTACTATATGTAAAACAATTTTTTTAATGCAAAAAAAATCCATAAATTTATAATTAAAATTTATTGAATTGTATAATCAATAGCACTTATGCTAAATAAATATATATTAAAAAAAAAAGAACTGTTGACTATTTTAATTGTATCTGCCGAACGCACCCATTGTCTTCCAGCTAACAACAAACATGTATGTATTTAAACTTCCGAGCCCTAATTATAACAAATGACAAATTTTTATCATTTTACAACATTGCAAACCAAACA
This sequence comes from Leucophora obtusa, assembly GCA_949987735.1. Taxonomy (NCBI): domain Eukaryota; kingdom Metazoa; phylum Arthropoda; class Insecta; order Diptera; family Anthomyiidae; genus Leucophora; species Leucophora obtusa. The sequence goes on along the minus strand of OX465297.1, from coordinate 33,900,513 downwards.
CAGTAAATAGATTTTTAACAGAATATTATGAGTAAAAACAATTTAAAAGATTTAGTTGAATCGTTGCTTGAATCTGTTGCCTGTTGCTGGGATTTTAAATAAGGGTGTCGACTACGTTTTTCTATTCCTTTGTAAAAAAGGTATCATGTTACGAAAAAATCAATGCAATTCTTTTGAAATGCAAACACCGAAAAATTAAAAAAAATGTTTCTTTAAAAAATTTATAAATTTAACAAAAAATCGTTAAGTTTAAGAAAATAAATATTTTTAAACCTTCTTTAACAATAGAAATTAAGTAATTATTTTAAAATTTGGATATTTATTCTAAATATGTATATTTCTTCGAAGTAGGGGTCACAACACCATCACAACACAACGTACTGTAGTTGTCACACTCTAACAGCCAAAATACATCATTATTAATTTTACACATATTTCGGTCTTATTGAGAGGGGCTTTAACTTTGTATAAACAGAAAAATTAAAGAAAATTACTATAATTGCAATGTTCATTTAAAAAAGGGACTATATATATATTATATACATATATATATCCCATTACTTATTAAATTTTAATTTCTTTACGTTTTGAAGGTGATTGCAGATGTGTGCTATTTTTATAAACGTTTTCCAGTTGACATTTTTTAATAAAAGTTTTGAAAAGTTTACTAACACTAACACCACACTTTGATCATATTATATTCTTTTTTGTACATTGCTTAATTTTGCCTTTTCATCTTTTATCTGCTCACATAAAAATTCTCACTTTCATTTCACCACTTTTACACAATTTTATTTACAAAATATTGCCTTATTTTCTTAAACATTAGCCAATGTTTTATGGTTTTCATAAAATTTATAGTCTATATTTCAGTTTGATGGTGTTCTTATTTAGTTTTTCAATATTTAAATGCTTTTAAATTAATGCACAAAATTCACCAGGTATAACAAACGACTATAGGAAAAAAATCTTTCTAACTATATTCAAGTTTCTGTTTTGGTATGACATTTACATATTATTAACCTAGTGTCTTGACATGCAATAAAATGATAGCAAGCAATCGTCAAAATGCTCTCATCTCAAGTGAAGACACTCAATTTCAATTTTATTGCAATATCATGATATCGCTGACATGCCATCGGATCTTGCAATGATGCCAGAGATCAAATGTCACTTTTAGTTATCATTTTAATTTTGTAATAGAAAAACAACAAAAAATTTGGTAAAAAGGAATGGAAAAGTGTTTAGTTTTTTATTATTTGTCGGTAAACATTAATGTTTCATAAAATTTGGTGTTTTTCGAAGAAAAATCTATGATATTTCTTATCCATGAAATGGTCAAGTGTTCTCCACCACTCTGCAATTGATATCATTTTGACGTTTCGCTGCCATGGTTTTGACATTTCATATCATATAATTTATTGCATTTGAAGAAATAAAACATTCACAATAATTTTGGCAATAAGAAAAAACAACAATAATGGATTATTTCCCAAGAAACATTTTTACGGACTCTCCGGCACGTACGGAATCATGAATCCTGCTTTTACGGCACATTTACGGTCCGTTATACACGTATCCGTCAAAGCTTGTACGTATACGGAATATTAACGGACCGTTTAATCGGATTTTCGAACACAATACGTTTTAACTCTGTCTCCGTACCGTAAAATACGGACTTTATTGATTTTAATTTGTGTTCAAAATAAAAACAGTTAAATTATTTAAAAAACTGAAGGTCAACCCTTTAATTTGGAAAAAATATTTTTCTGGCGATAAAAGAATTGGACCTGCTAACTTATCTTAAAATAACGTAAGTTTAGTGGTTTACTATAGTTAAGAATGGCAAATTTATATGAAAATATTTGTGGTATTGTTAAACTCGGGTTAGTTTTTAGATAAGTAACCCGCCCTTAAAGTTTTTTTTATTTTTTTGTCTTTTTATTCTTAAAGTAACTAATACCCTTATTCTAGGAAAATGTGACAATTTGTTTTGTTATTAAAATTGTCATGTTTCTTGTTATAGGAATTTTTCAAAAATTTGTTATGGTATTCTAGTTTTTTTATGACAATCAAAAGTTGTTAAAATTTCACCATACAATGGTGAAAGCTTTTTTTGCCAAAAATAAAATAAAATGATCAAAAAATTGTAGTTTGTGAAAAATTATGATTTTTTCTATAATTTTTTGAAATCTTAAATGAAATAAAAACTTAAAAAAATGTCCAGGAACCGCAGAACACGAGAGAACTAGTTCTAACCACTTGGAGTTTCCTTTAGTAGTTCTTGTTGGTAAGTTGCACGGAAATATTTTGGAATCGTCATATCCTTGCCTTTAATTCGACATATTATAATTTTTGGTACATCTACCGGAGGCAGAATCTGCTCCAAAGCATTTCTGGTGCCATATTCTAAAATTTTTTAAAAATTGCAATTTTTTTAAAAATTGCAATTTTTTGTAAAAAGTAGTCCTTGTTCGTAACTTGCACGGATATATTTTGGAATCCTCATATCCTTGCCTTTAATTTGACATATTGTAATTTTTGGTACATCTCCTACCGGAGGCAGAATCTGCTCCAAAGCATTTCTGGTGCCATATTCTAAAATTTTTTAAAAATTGTAATTTTTTAAAAATTGCAATTTTTTGTAAAAAGTAGTCCTTGTTCGTAACTTGCACGGATATATTTTGGAATCCTCATATCCTTGCCTTTAATTTGACATATTGTAATTTTTGGTACATCTCCTACCGGAGGCAGAATCTGCTCCAAAGCATTTCTGGTGCCATATTCTAAAATTTTTTAAAAATTGCAATTTTTTTGTAAAAAGTAGTCCTTGTTCGTAACTTGCACGGATATATTTTGGAATCCTCATATCCATGCCTTTAATTCGGCATATTGTAATTTTTGGTACATCTCCTACCAGAGGCGCAATCTGCTCCAAAGCATTTCTGGTGCCACAGCCTAAAGTTTTTTAAAAATTGCAATTTTTTATAAAAACTAGTCCTTGCTCGTAACTTGCACGGATATATTTTGGAATCCTCATATCCTTGCCTTTAATTCGACATATTGTAGTTTTTGGTACATCTCCTACCGGAGGCACAATCTGATCCAAAGCATTTTTGGTGCCATATTATAAAATTTTTAAAAATTGAAATTTTTTGTAAAAAGTAGTCCTTGTTCGTAACTTGCACGTAACTTGTTCGTAACTACCGGAGGCAGAATCTGCTCCAAAGCATTTTTGCTGCCATAACCTAAAATTTTGTAAAAAATGCAATTTTTTGTAAAAAGTAGTCCTTGTTCGTAACTTGCACGGATATGTTTTGGAATCCTCATATCCGTGCCTTTAATTCGACATATTTTAATTTTTGGTACATCTCCTACCGGAGGCACAATCTGCTCCAAAGCATTTCTGGTGCCATAACCTAAATTTTTTTAAAAATTGCAATTTTTTGTAAAAAGTAGTCCTTGTTTGTAACTTGCACGGAATTATTTTGGAATCCTCATATCCTTGCCTTTAATTCGACATATTGTAATTTTTGGTACATCTCCTACCGGAGGCACAATCTGCTCCAGCGCATTTCTGGTGCCACAGCATTAAATTTTTTAAAAATTGCAAGTTTTTGTAAAAAGTAGTCCTTGTTGGTAAGTTGCGCGGAAATATTTTGGAATCGTCATATCCTTGCCTTTAATTCCACTTATTATAATTTTTGGTACATCTCCTGCCGGAGGCAGAATCTGCTCCAAAGCATTTTTGGGGCCACAGCCTAGAATTTTTTAAAAATTGCAATTTTTTGTAAAAAATAGTCCTTGTTCGTAACTTGCACGGATATATTTTGGAATCCTCATATCCTTGCCTTTAATTCGATATATTGTAATTTTTGGCACAATCTGCTCCAAAACATTTCTGGTGCCATATTCTAAAATTTTTTAAAAGTTGAAATTTTTTGTAAAAAGTAGTCCTTGTTCGTAACTTGCACGGATATATTTTGGAATCCTCATATCCTTGCCTTTAATTTGACATATTGTAAATTTTTGTACATCTCCTACCGGAGGCACAATCTGCTCCAGCGCATTTCTGGTGCCAAAGCGTAAATTTTCTTAAAAATTGCAAGTTTTTGTAAAAAGTAGTCCTTGTTGGTAAGTTGCACGGAATATTTTGGAATCGTCATATCCTTGCCTTTAATTCCACATATAATTTTTGGTACATCTCCTACCGGTGGCAGAATCTGCTCCAAAGCATTTTTGGTGCCATATTCTAAAATTTTTTAAAAATTGCAATTTTTTGTAAAAAGTTGTCCTTGTTGGTAACTTGCACGGATATATTTTGGAATCCTCATATCCTTGCCTTTAATTCGACATATTGTAAATTTTGGTATATCTCCTACCGGAGGCACAATCTGCTCCAAAACATTTCTGGTGCCATAACCTAAAATTTTTTAAAAATTGCAATTTTTTGTAAAAAGTAGTCCTTGTTCGTAACTTGCACGGATATATTTTGGAATCCTCATATCCTTGCCTTTAATTTAACATATTGTAGTTTTTGGTGCATCTCCTACCGGAAGCACAATCTGCTCCAAAACATTTCTGGTGCCATAACCTAAAATTTTTTAAAAATTGCAATTTTTTGTAAAAAGTAGTCCTTGTTCGTAACTTGCACGGATATTTTTTGGAATCCTCATATCCTTGCCTTTAATTTGATATATTGTAGTTTTTGGTGCATCTCCTACCGGAGGCACAATCTGCTCCAAAACATTTCTGGTGCCATAACCTAAAATTTTTTAAAAATTGCAATTTTTTGTAAAAAGTAGTCCTTGTTCGTAACTTGCACGGATATATTTTGGAATCCTCATATCCTTGCCTTTAATTTGACATATTGTAATTTTTGGTACATCTCCTACCGGAGGCACAATCTGCTCCAAAACATTTCTGGTGCCATAACCTAAAATTTTTTAAAAATTGCAATTTTTTGTAAAAAGTAGTCCTTGTTTGTAACTTGCACGGAAGTATTTTGGAATCCTCATATCCTTGCCTTTAATTCAACATATTGTAATTTTTGGTACGTCTCCTAACCGAGGCATAATCTGCTCCAAAGCATTTCTGGTGCCATAACCTAAAATTTTTTAAAAATTGCAGTTTTTTGTAAAAAGTAGTCCTTGTTCGTAACTTGCACGGATATATTTTGGAATCCTCATATCCTCGCCTTTAATTTGACATATTGTAATTTTTTGTACATCTCTTACCAGAGGTAGAATCTGCTCCAAAGCATTTCTGGTGCCACAACCTAAAATTTTTTAAAAATTGCAATTTTTTGTAAAAAGTAGTCCTTGTTCGTAACTTTCGCGGATATATTTTGGAATCCTCATATCCTTGCCTTTAATTGGACGTAATGTAATTTTTGGTACATCTCCTACCGGAGGCAAAATCTCTTCCAGAACATTTTTGGTAAAATTTTCTGTTTCAACAAATTAGTACCAAATTCGTTTCGCGTTGCCAACTTAGAAAATTTCGTTGCTAACGGCACGCATGTAAATACATTTAATTTGCACTTACATATAAATTGGTTACACAAAAATGTTAAATTTCTTAAAACAAACACGTAAATTTGTCAATGCTAAGGTAATTATTTAAAATATTAAAAAAGTTACTCACTGTTTACTATTTTCACAGGAACCCATTTGCCTAGTCTTGGGCAATGAATCTTGTGATTTAGATTCGGCGGTATCAGCTGTGACTTTAGCATACTTTTATCAAAATAATAGAAATCCAAAAAATGAATCATCGAAATCGTGCAATTTTCTTCCAATACTCAATATACCCAAAAGAGATTATCCTTTAAAGACCGAAGTACAGTATTTATTCCAAAAACATGACATCACCGATGAGTTGTTAACATTCAAGGATGAATTAACCGATGAATTTTTAAATAACAATCAATTTGTTCTGGTCGATCATCATTATAGTCCATGGACTGCACGATGTGTAGCAATTTATGATCATAGGCCCAAAGATGATGCAGCAATATTTCCAGAAAACTGTCAAGTTTATTTAAATTTAGTTGGTTCATGTGCGACATTAATTGCAGAATTATTTATCAAGGCTAAAATGATAAGTGAGCATGAACAAATTATTTTAGATTTGTTACGTAGTACGATAATATTAGACACTGTTAATTTTTCCGAATCGGCTGCAAGGGCTACATCCAAAGATGTAGAAGTTTGTTCATCTCTTGAGGAAGAGTTGCAAAAGTTTGATGATGGTAAATTTCAAAACAGAAATGAATTATTCGAATCTTTAGTTAAAGCTAGAGCAGATGTTAGTTCATTAACGTCATCTCAGCTACTTCGAAAAGATCTTAAAATACTTAACTCCTCTAAGGATAAAAATATTAAAATAGCTTTACCCGGTTTCCCATTACCCGTACAACAATTCATACAGAAATCTGATGCCGAGGAAGCAGTTAAAGAGTTTGCCAAGGAATTCAGTTGCAGTGTCATTTTACTTATGGGCATGTATGTCAACCCCGAGGATAAATGTGTACAGCGTGATTTTGGTTTAATTAATATAAATAATATTTCACTGACTGCAACGATAAAAGATAAACTTGTTAAACTGGAGGAACCAAAGTTATCTTTGGAATTTTACTTTAGTGATTTTATGAAGGGATCGTTTTACAAACAATACAATATAAGGGTCACAAGAAAACACATATTACCAATTATTAAACAAATTTTAGATCAATAAATTAGAATCAATATACAACCAAATGAAATACGAACCATATATGGAAATGATAAAATACGTGGAAATAAAATACTCATCAAGGCCAGATTAACATCAAGTCCAATTTGTTTAGTAAAAATCAAGATTGGTTATCGTTATAATAGCGTTATTACTAAAATATCGTTTCTAAATACATAACGGTATTCATTTACCGGTATTTTATTTAAATACAAAATGTCAGTTCTTTAATTTTGTTATGAGAACCTTTTTTCAAATATTTATAATTCAACAATTGGAACAGATAAAGTTTAGCGGCGTAAGTAGAGTTGTTAACTCTTCGACCTAATTGAGAAACCGGTTTTAGAATACTTCTAAAACCCACCTTTTTGAAAATCCGGTTTCCGGATTTTTTAATTCAAAACCGGTTCGAATAACCGGGTTTTGGAAATAACCATTTTGTGTTGCTGTATATTGAAATTTTTTTTATAAAAAAAAAAAAAAAAAATTCCTATAAATCTTGAAGTATTTTGTTAGAAAATTTGCGAAAAAGCAACTAACCTCCATAAAAACAAAAATGATTTTTTACTTGCTCTGGAATGTTGCAAAATTGTGGTAGAAGTTTTTCGCATAAATTTAATAGACAGGGCAATTTAAAAATGTAGAAAAAAAATTATTTGGATCCATGAAGATTGTAGCTTCCGAATGAAAGTAAAAACTCTGTGACTTAAAAGTTTTATTATAATTTTAGGGTTCCAAATCGCAAAAAAGTAAAAAATAAGAGAGAACTCCTTTTATTTATTGAGGAATGTGGAAAATGGAAATTATATGCATTTAAGGACAACAGCTTTAGATCTTTCCTACTAAACTTGTAGTCAAAAAAAGACGACTTTTTTAAGATAGAGAGAATGTGGAATTCTGCAAAACAGTCTCTTCAACGAATTTTAAAATTTTTGTTTAGAAAAAATAAATTATTTCGTCAATAGTCCACTAACGTACGTTACTGCACGACACTCAAAAAATTAATGGAGATCTGACCATCAATCAGTTCTATATATTACAATGGCGTACTTTATTTTTCCATCAATGGTACAGATTTTTCGCAAATGTCTTTAAAGTTCGGCGGTTGTCCATTCAGTTTTTTATATAAAAAATTTTTCAAAATCAATTAATATGAATTTTTTGTGTTAAAATGTAAGCACAAGAACTGTGGCCATTAGGGTGACCGCAAAAAATCGATGTTGGAATTTTGTTCGTCTGGACCCCATAAAACGATTCCCCTTTCCAGATATTGAGATAGCCGAAATTTGAGCTCGATTGGAGTATGTTAACCCGTGCCGCTGAGGGCTCAAAGTTTGAAATACGATTTACAAGGCGAAAAAATCACTTTGGCTTTTTTTGAAAATACAGGCTATTAAATAACTGTATTTTTGGAAAATGTAAATAGAATCATAATCTAAACTGAATTCCCTTTCTGGTAATGTATAAAAATCCAAAATCGGTTGGAAAATATTTCGGTAATTGCAATTTCATCAGACCATTGTAGTCTTAAAATGAGATAAATTATGAAAATCGAAAAAAATAAAATATTTCTTTCAAAAATTTACAAGGTTATACTCTAGTTTCATTTTTAAGATCCACAAATATTCAGATAAAATTTTTTGTCTCTCTTGGGTTATGATAACCTAGTCCCAGGTATGGCCAAAGATGGGATTTGTTTTTTTATATATTTGCAAAACTCTATTTTTGAGTTTTTTAAAATTTTGTTCAACAAAATATAAAAAAAAGTGGTCAACGCATAGGGGTTTATTAAATACACCTTAGAGAATAATTCTGCTGAAAATTACACAAATCCCTCTTTTAACTTAACTGTGACGGAGTTTTAAATTTGAAAATTTTAGAGAAAAGTGTGATTTTGGCCAATAAAGTTGATAGTATTAATTTTTGTGTTTTTAGCTAGCTGGAACAAAATCACTTCCGATTTCATTTAATTCTGGTACGAGAGGTTGTTTTCCGAAAATTTTGTAAAACTCACAAGTTTCTAAATACATTTTTAAGCAAACCAGCGTAATTTACCATAAAAAATGGGTCATTTTGACACCATGCTCTCAAACTGGTTAATTTTGATTTTTTTCTAGAAAATGCTTTGTTAAAGGTTTTTAAATCGATTTTAATGTCAAATGACACTTTTTTATATTTCAAAAATTTGGGGTCATTTTGAGCCCATGTGCCTATAAGGGTTAATTTCTAATTTTTTATTACTATGTATAAAATTTGGTGTTAACGGAGTTATTTGGACAACTTTCACCAAATTCCGCAAGAAACAACACATTGTTTTGGTATACTTCCAGGAAAAATCGAAAAATTTGAAAATTTTCACTTTTGACCTTGGTAAAGAAAGAGTTAACGTTGTCGGAGTTTTACAGAATTTTCGGAAAATAATCTCCTGTATCAGGATTAAATGAAATCGGAAGTGATTTTGTTCTAGCTAACTAAAAACACAAAAATTAATAACATCATCTTAATTATTGGCCAAAATCACACTTTTCTCTAAAATTTTCAAATTTAAAACTCCGTCACAGTTAAGTTAAAAGAGGGATTTGTGTAATTTTCAGCAGAATTATTCTCTAAGGCGTATTTAATAAACCCTATGCGTTGACCACTTTTTTTATATTTTGTTGAACAAAATTTTAAAAAACTCAAAAATAGAGTTGCAAATTTATAAAAAAAACAAATCCCATATTTGGCCATACCTGGGACTAGGTTATCATAACCCAAGAGAGACAAAAAATTTTATATGAATATTTGTGGAACTTAAAAATTAAACTAGAGTATAACCTTGTAAATTTTTGAAAGAAATATTTTATTTTTTTCGATTTTCATAATTTATCTCATTTTAACCCTACAATGTTCTGAGGAAATTGCAATTACCGAAATATTTTCCAACCGATTTTGGATTTTTATACATTACCAGAAAGGGAATTCAGTTTAGAATATGATTCTATATACATTTTCAAAAAATACAGTTATTTTTTTTTTTTTTTTATTAATTCTTCAATTACATAACCGAGCCCTTAGGGCCTTATATGGTTAATTAAAGCTACTAATTAAATAACAAACTTCTATATAAAATTAAAGTTAATTATTAAAATATATAATAAATCGCAATATAAAAAATTCCTAATTACATATGTATATGAGATCACATAAAATAAAGCATTACAAATTAAAAAAAAGAACCAAAATAAAATCACAGTGAATGCCAAGAATCAATTTCCATAAGAAACCTTAATATCACAAAGATAAATACATATTATTACAACATTCTTTCCTTTCGCCTTTCGCACTTTCAAAAACCTACATTTTTCAAAACCACCAACAAATGCAGTTTCGCAAATTTTACTAATTTGGACTTGAATTGAAGCAATGTATAATTAAACATTCTCAATTCTCTCGGCAAAGCATTCCATATTCTTGACACACGAATCTGAAATGATTTCACAAAAATATTTAAATGCCTTATAGGTGGTATTATCTGGGGATTTCTAATCGAACGAGTGAAATTAAATTGATCAACTATATAAACAGGATAACCATTAATAATGCATTTATAAAAAAACAGTAATATCCTAATGCTAATAAAATTCTTAAAAGACGATCCAAGAAAATTAAATGTATGTTGAGATACATGATCTCTTCTTTTCAAATTAAAAACATAACGGATAATCCTGTTAAAGGTAAGGTGATATTTAATCAAGGCGTAATTCCCAGTACCCGAAAAGATCTCCATGCAGTACAATATATGTGGCATCAAGATAGAAGTGGCAACCCGCCTTTTAACTGAACGAGGTAAATAAATATTCAAAGAATACAACCTTTTCAAAAGAAATGATACCCGTGAGGATAAATAATTAATATGTGGAGAAAAATTTAATTGATTATCCAAGACAAGACCTAAGCATTTCATTTTATCGACAAACTCAACAGAAATGCCACCAATTCTAACATCTATGTCATCAGTATCAAACCCAAACCTCATCAATTTTGTCTTTGCCGGATTGACACTAAGCCCATTATCAGACGCCCAAGATACAACTTCCCGAATTATATAATTGACACCCTCTTGTAACACATCTAAAAATTCAGCATTCGAATAACAAACGAACTGAACATCATCAGCGTATACAAAAGGCACGCAAGAAACGACATTAACCACTTGTAAAAGGTCATTTAAATAAATCATAAATAAAAGTGGTCCGATAACGGATCCCTGTGGGACACCACTAGTGATCCGTCGAGTTCGTGAGATAGCGGTACCAACAGATACATATTGGTACCTATCATAAAGGTAGGATTTTATTAGTTCACAAGCCAGATAAGAAAACTTGAACTGACTAAACAATTTAAACAGTAATCTAGTATGTATCACTCTATCAAAGGCCTTAGACAAATCTAGCGAAAGTAGCACTACATTCTTACGGCCATCTAGAAATTGTCTAATTGAGTCAGTCAAAGCCAGCAGAAGACAGGTCGTGCTATACCCCAGTCGGAACCCTGATTGCGATGGATGAACAAGTGACCTGAGATCAAGGTACTCAATCATTTGGTCTTTCAAAATATGCTCGACAACTTTAGAAAGGACTGGAAGTACCGAAATAGGACGCAGATTATCAAATTCAGTAGACTGGCCCTCCTTCTTTATAGGGACAACTCTAGCTATTTTCCAATTACTAGGGAAACTAGACGATGCGATTATAGTGTTCACGAGGTGAAGCAAATGTGAGGAAATAAAAGGGAAAACGATTTTCAAAAATTTCAGTGACAGAGAATCGTGACCAACAGCATTAGACTTGATACTGAGCAATGCTCGATATAACGTGTCAGTATCAACACATGCGAAGGAGAAACCTCCTGCAATAGAATGATCCATATTACAGCAATAGTCACCTCGATCAGGCATCTGACAAGCAACAAAATAATCGTTTATCTGATCTGGATCGGCGAAATTTAAATGCTCCTCTGACTCAAGACAACCATTATTTCTCAAAAAATTCCACATCTGTTTCGAACTAAAATTCTGGAAAACCGCTGTGTGAGCACGCATCCTTAACTTTCTTATAACTCTTTTCACCCTATTCCTGTTCGCACAGTAAATAGCCCAGTTGCGTGGGGTCTTATGTCGGAGGTAATGATTATACGATAAATCCCTCAAAGAAACGTGATACGAAATTTCTCTGTCATTAAACCAATCATTACTATCCAAACCAACCCTACGACGAACTATTGGTACCAAGGAATGTAAGGTCTCAATATTCGACATGAGAATTTCAAGTTGTAGATTTACATCATCAGTCAAGTACATTCACACAGAAAACAGTCTCAGTTGTTGCCACCGAATTTGTTGCCAATCGAATTCGTGCGGTTGCGACAACTATCTTTATATTAAATTATATTTTTCGTCGTGAAAGCCAATATTCGGTTGTCTTATTCAATATTATGTACCACATAAATATTATTATGTTCTACAAAATTTTATTAAAATTAAAAAACTTTTTTTGAATTTTCTGGTATTGAACCCGGCCATTCAGGTTAATAGTTCACAGTCTTACCCACTGCACCACAACTACTTTTAATTTTCTTAGCCATATTTACTGTTTATACATATGAATATTTTATTTTAATTTAAAAAAAAAAAACATAAATTTTTGTCTTGTCCGCGATTTGAACTCGGAAATCCGGCGTACTAGGCCAACTCTCTACCGACTACACCACAAACACTTATTAATTTTGAAGTCTGATTTTGAATTTATATGTTTTGCTTGGAAAACAAATATAGTAAAAAATTCGTTTACCAATACCAATCAATAGTTGTGTGTATTATCAATACAATCCACAATTCGGTTGGTTCTACAGAAACTCGACTTTAAGGTCATATTTGATTAGGATACCCGTATTTGTAGTTACCACTTTCGAATATTGAAATTTGTTTAATAAAGGTTATCGGTAACACCAACTTTCTTGTATATACACTAAATAAATGGCTGCTTCTACTGCATACAATTACTAATCTGATACTAATTTTAAAATTGATTGGAGATACCAATAATTTGTTAAAAGGATTGTTTTTTAATTCATTTCCCCTATTTTTAATACCTAGTAAAATATTTCTGGTGTAGTATTCACTTATAGGCAACTGCAAATAAAATAACGTCCTGGTAAATTCATTTTAATGGTTTTGATCGAATTCCAACCAATCTTTATCCTGGGTGTTGTACTGAAATCACAATCAAGGACAGCTGCTTGTAAATCCTCCATTATCAATGATTTATAATCCGGATACGATATAAAACGCTCTACAGACGGATTCTGTCAACAGCTATAAAAATGAGGGAATGCCGAGACACACCAGGACATTGCATTTGACCAGATGTGCCCAAGGAAAATGTGTTACTTATAAGAAAATAATCAATTAGAGATGTTCTATCCCAACATACATGGTAATGCGTCGGTATACAATTATGATGGTAAGCTAAATCCAATCGCTGACACACAGAACGTACTAAAACGGAATCAATTGGACAAAATATATTGGCATTAAAATCGCCCATAATAACAACATTAGAATACCTAACAATTAAATCCCCTACAGCTTCCTCAAAAGCACTTAAGTCCCCATCAGGCAAATAGCAAACGCCAACCAACAACTTGATATCTCGTACAGCAATCTCTACGAGCAAAGCTTTGCAAGCATCATTGACATCAGACATAAATACTGTTCTGTACTTTATACTGTCTGATAAAAATAACGCCACACCTCCACCTCTTCTCTCTCCAGGCCTATCATTCCTACATATATTGTAGCCAGGCATTTTAATTACCTGAGATAATACACAAGGCTTAAGCCAAGTTTCGCTAAATCCAACAATATCTAAATGATTGCCTTCCAAGATATGTCTTATCTCATCAATTTTAACATCAGTCGTAGACGCACAAAAACTTGTTATATTCCAATGTCCGATTTTCAGAAAATGTTGAAAGTTGTTTAAACTGTTGCTTAAGACAGAGTTATCACTGCAAATAGGACCTAAATTAATAGCATTCATTATGATTTTCTTCAGATCAAAGAAATAAAGAAAAAAAAAGTAAGAATTAAATTTTAAGAAATTGTAAACAATTCCAAAAATTTAAGCTTAAACTTAAAAGCAAAATTGACACTCAGCAAAAAAATCATAGATTTAGTTTCTCATAAAGTTATTAAGAAAATTTAAAGGAATGTTTAAAATAAATAATAACTCCTTAAGTAAAGTAATAAATTACCAAATTGAAATCATAATTAAACTCAAATTTCTCAAACAAAGAAAATAAATACTATATAAACCGGCAAATAAGTGGCATAAACAAAGCAAATTAAATGTAAGATTTCTCATACAAAATTAATGAATAAAAAATACTACATTTCCAACAAATCAGATAATTTGTAAACAGATGCAATTTTCTGATTTATATTTAACATCAAAAAACTACATAGGAACCGTACACTCAAAAAAGTTTGTTGGCAGAATCTATAAAAAATTAAAGTCCAAATAAAGGTATATGCAGTTAAAAAGGCAACAAATGTATTTGCTTTAAAATAACTAAAAACGTTTTTATTTTTAACTGCTTAAGAACAACCAACAAAGGCACTAAAAATAACCAACAATCTCGTAACGTCAACTGACGAATTCTTACTACAAAAAAAAGAAAAAAAAAATTTCAAAACAACTGACAAAATGAATAAAAACTACTGCTTTTTACAGTTAATTTTCCTTTTGGTATCAGTAAAAATAACTGTTCACTATAAAAGAGCTATTCTGATAGTTGTTCATTATTAAAAATAACTGCTGTAAACAACTGTTACGAAATTATAGTACCCTTCGTTAGTTCTCTTATTAAATAACTATCATTACAGTTTTAAAAACTGTAATTGCAGTTAAAAGCAACAACTACTGATTACTACATAAACAACTGTCATGTGGCAACTGTCAAACATTTTTGAGTGTATGTTCAAGCTGTGATTTACATAATTACATATCTACTCTCTTATCCAAAGTAAAACCTTAAATTTAGAGAATACCAATCTTTAATTACCAATTTTAATTAGCATTCATTTCAATAAAAACAATTTCCACAATGCCCAGGCTTAACTACTACTACACTAAAGTTGCAATAAAGAACAAAACTAAAAGAGCATTGTGAAGTTCAATGTAATTTAATAATTAAAAAAAAATATATATATATATATATTAGGGCGGGTCGATTTAATAATCGCCCATGGCTCAGTGAAAATCGTATTCTAGGGATCAAAATAAGAAACTTTGCCGAAGGAACCATACCTCTAAAACGAATACTACCCCCCAACTGTTGACTTTTGTCCCGTAGGGTCAAGTTTTGAAAAATCACACTTTGACCCATTTAGAGTGCCCCAATCGAGTCCAAATGTATGACCGACCCCCACTAACTTTGGAGGGCCGATCCACCCACGCCAGTGGCACACCCCCTGGAACTCCCCTGGGGGGTTCCCCATACAAACATTTTAAAAAATCACCATTTTTGGCACTTTATTTTATTATTTTTTATTTATTTTATTTATTTTTATTATTTTATTTATTTTTTCTCCTTAGAAATTTATTTAGTCAGAACATATGTAAATGAAAAAATTAATTTAACTTAGTAATAGAAAAGAAAAAATAAAAAATTACTGTTTGAAGTCTTTTTTGCTTTCAAGTCTGGGCAATTTCGCACGGCTCTCTAATGTCGTCGCCATAACAGCCTCTACATTTTCCGGTATAACTCGTTTGGAAACGCTAGCTAGAAATTGAACGTGTCGTTCTGTTTCTTGTATGTGTGATGGAATTTTTGGATCATTAAACGGTGGATCATCTTGATTTAAATATTCTTCTTCTATTTGAATGGTGGTTCAAATACGTCATTTATGTCATTCATATTGATCATTTCCGTGTACCTTGTGCAATAAAAGTTTATATCTGGTTTTTTATAAGCTCTAAGTCCCGTTGGGTCGTCAACATCGGTTCGATAGCGTAGAATTATCTTGATAGCACAGTCGCGCTTTTCTTTGCTATCATCAAACAACATTGATAACAAGATACTTTCCGAATGCGCATAATATGAATTATCTGTAATTACTTTATTGACAATTTTGCGTAAACGAGGTTCTAGAAATCTTGACCAATTAATGAATTTGAAAAATAATTACTACCGTACACGACAGAGCTGTAATACTTGATATTGAAGTACATTGGCACATAACATGTAATTATAAATTCAACCAGTATTCTTAAATTTGCATCTGGATTTTCCGTTGTCACATATAATCGTAATAGTCTAGCGGCCTTGGTGAGCCACCGAGAATGTACAATTTTCCCTGGTTTGATGTTTGCCAGATCCACTGAAACCACGCCGCTAGAAATTGCATGGGCCATGTCGTATAAGTACTTTGGAATCGGTGGAAAATTCAATTTTTTCTGGAGCAGGGGGCATATTTTTCAACTCAATTTTCTGAAAGCCGTCCACCACCTGAAAATATATAAAAATAAAACAATTAAAAACGGTTGACAATTATAATAAGTGTGATAGCAATAACTTACCGGAAGAGTTTCACAAGTTTCGATTTGACGGCTCAATTTTCCGGTTGCCGATCTTGGTCCAGTGCTGGTTGATTTATCCAAAGCTTCAAACAAATGCCGAAACGGAAGTTCGTTGAAGTGTAGAAGGCAAACGAACCAATGCATAATTCCACCGTTTGGGCCAGTGTTTGTTGGCTCACCGTCAGTGCATATGCCAATTAATGCATCCAGTGATATATTTTTATCGTTGAAAAAATCATTTAATTTGGTTGTTTTGTATTCAGCGGTTTCATGTTCCAGTCTTACGTAACCAATCAATTCAGAATTCGGTTCTCTCAAAATAACAAGATGAGGTTCTTTTACCATTCTAGTATGATACTTCTCATCAATTGTATCTCTCGTTAAAGTATCATCTTTTCTGCCATCGAATGAAAATGCTAACAAATTGGTATCATCTAACCGTTTGCGAAGCACTTCTTGTCTGCATTTCTCTTTTTCTCGGCGAACTTTCGATTTATCCATGATGAGAGGTTTGCCATGGATATCTTTCATTTTAAAATCTTGGAAAAGAGCTGTTCCCATTGCTGATGCTACTCTATCAGGCACGCCAAATCTGTCACATACCAAGGCAAAGTTAAAACAATCGTATCTCTGTGTGTATTGTGAACTTGTGCTTATATCCAAATCTTCTTGAACCGGTGGCGGTGCGTATGTTGAATCATCGGGATCTTGGTATGTTGGCATTGATGACATGACGTTGCTCCTTGCTCTTCAATTTCCATCGCAAATCCATCCATTGTTAGACTTCTCTGATTATGTTGATCGTGCATAAACTCTTTGAGGCGTTCGGGAACCAAACCGCATGCACATGGAGCTGCCTTCAAATCGCATTTACATGTTCCAATGAAAAAAATTGTTTCCAAAGATTTTACATACTCTGTAAATTGTTGGGGTTTGTTTCTTCTCTTGATTTGCTCTTGATATTTGTCAAGCAATCTATTCAATTTATTACATACACTTTTTTTCAGCATTATTTCCATACCAAGTTTTTCCCAAATTCCAATCAACTTATCTTGTACTTGAATAGTGAATGCTTTATAGGACAACTTTTTTTGTTCGCTCAAGTAAAAATAATATCTCAAGGTATCCAGATAGGTTGGTAAATTAAGATCAGTCAAATCAGTAGACACACCAAAAACAGTAACATCATGCCTGGGTATATGACTCATTGGGTTTTCGATAGTTGTTGATGTTGTTATTGCTTCATCTTGCGGTGTAGAGGATGGTGGATTCATTGTAAACTTCTTGATTTGGAATGATTTTTTTTTTAATATTTTTTTATCTCAAATTAGCACTTCACACTTCGAGTTCTTCACAACGACTTAATGCATTCACAAAAACTGTTGCGTTATATATGGTCTAGGAGACGAGGTAATAAGAATGAAATGGTAATTTCAATTCTACCTGTAACCGATTTTGTTGTCAAAACTGCCCATAAAGTACTTACATGTAAATTAAACGTTAATCTGACTACAAATTCTGTTAAGCAAGTGCGCCTTTTATTACTTCTGGAAAATCCTTTATGATAATTTAATGCTCAATTCTACCTGTAACCGATTTTGTTGTCAAAACTGCCCATAAAGTACTTACATGTAAATTAAACGTTAATCTGACCACAAATTCTGTTAAGCAAGTGCGCCTTTTATTACTTCTGGAAAATCCTTTATGATAATTTTATGCTCAATTCTACCTGTAACCGATTTAGCTTAAGTAAGTTTACGACATGCAGCTGTGTCTTGTGGTGGCTTAAAAAACCCACACAACCTATTTTACGACCTGCAACAGAACGACACGTTCAATTGCTAGCTAGCGTTTCCAAACGAGTTATACCGGAAAATGTAGAGGCTGTTATGGTGACGACATTAGAGAGCCGTGCGAAATTGCCCAGACTTGAAAGCAAAAAAGACTTCAAACAGTAATTTTTTTTATTTTCTTTTCTATTACTAAGTTAAATTAATTTTTTCATTTACATATGTTCTGACTAAATAAATTTCTAAGGAGAAAAAATAAATAAAATAATAAAAATAAATAAAATAAATAAAAAATAATAAAATAAAGTGCCAAAAATGGTGATTTTTTAAAATGTTTGTATGGGGAACCCCCCAGGGGAGTTCCAGGGGTGTGCCACTGGCATGGGTGGATCGGCCCTCCAAAGTTAGTGGGGGTCGGTCATACATTTGGACTCGATTGGGGCACTCTAAATGGGTCAAAGTGGGATTTTTCAAAACTTGACCCTACGGGAAAGTTTCTTATTTTGATCCCTAGAATACGATTTTCCCTGAGCCATGGGCGATTTTTTTGCCTCCCCACAAATCGACCCGGCCTAATACATATATATATATTATATATTTGAAAAAATTATATTGTATAAATATAATTTCAGTTTGGCAATCAAAAATAAGTTTGAAAATAGGCTAAACTAATTTTTAAAATTCAATACTAATTGTTTAACTGGGTAGAAAAGATCTCCTCAGCTGGCATTCAGAAGATTTGATGAAGAAGCTGCATCACTCGTTTCGTTCAGAATACTAACGCACTGATCGTAATTTAATATCTTTTCAGAGTCATCAACCATTACAATCCTTACTTTAGGGACATCGTAATTCAAATGTGTATACTTTTTATTTTACTTTGAGTTGTTTACACAAATCAACAAGTTTCTTTGACGCCGGAGTCAAGTGATCATTTAAAAATATATTTGACTCAGTGTTGCCTCCTATTATATCCTTCAGAATTATGGTTATTTTCTTATGATAATTAACCATAATTTGGTCCCGAACTTGAACAGAATTAAGTCTTACTAAAACGGCTTTTTCCCTCTAAAATACGTGCAATGTTGAATGTCCGGATTTGAAATATTAACATTGCACTTAGATGCAATTCTAATGACGGTTTCCCGTAAATTCGCAATTGATTGGGGTAAACCTCTTATAATTATATTTGTCTTTGTTGAATATTAGATTGTAGTTCCAGATTATGTATTTTGCCCCCAGTTACAACATCAACATGCTTAATCACATTACAGCAGTTATTGATTAATAGCCTGTATTTTTAAAAAAGCCAAAAAAAGTGATTTTTTCGCCTTGTAAATCGTATTTCAAACTTTGAGCCCTCAGCGGCACGGGTTAACATACTCCAATCGAGCTCAAATTTCGGCTATCTCAATATCTTGAAAGAGGAATCATTTTGTGGGGTCCAGACGAACAAGATTTCGACATTTTTTTCCCTCTCTATGAGATCCGGTCACCCTAGTGGCCATATTTACGATATAAATGCGATGTGCTAATCTTGATATTTAAACCACTACTTAGCGTTTTATATAGATTTTTATGGTTTTTTGCTATTTCAGCGACTTTAGTCGCCGAATGTACAATCGACCTCAAAAATGTAATGCCTTAGTAAGCAGGGTTTAAAAAAACTGCTTACAGCATCCAAAAATATCCAATATTTCATAATTTTCATGAAAGATATCTAAAAATAGTAAACACGTTGTGATATTTAACAACATGCTAGCTAAAAGTAACAGAAACAAATATCTAGCATATGGGTCATATCAAAAGATGTGATAAAAACCGTGTAACCAGCTAATTTTTTAATGCATGGATTACATTTGAGTTATATATCAGCGCATTGTCACCTGTTTTACAAAATTTATAACAATCTGACCAATTTTTGGTTAATACATAAAATTTGTGACCAATTTTATAGGCCAAATGTAAACTCCGTAACCAGTAACTCATTAGGTTTTTTAACTTTAATAATTTATATTTTATTAACCAATGAAGCTAAACAGTAACTGTAAGAATTTTAATGTAGAGGAAAAGTAACGTTTTTAACAAAAATTAATACATTTTACAAACTTTTTCGTATATCTTAGCTACCACGACTTCAACTCTGTAACGATTTTTTGTCATAATTTTTGATAAAAATGCATACACCAGAATTTTGGAGTTATCTATTATTTATATTGCGAAAATTATAATATTATTTATACTCAAATGATCGTTGGACTGTAAGTAATCATCTAGTATAACAGACTTGAAGCTTTTCTGCAGCATGTAACATTTTCGAGATGAAATGATGTCTTTAATAAGATTTGAAAAAATGTTGTAAACTCTGTTCCTAATTTTTACACCAAACTATTTAACGAGTAAGAAAAACAATGTCATATTTGGATTCACCTTGTAGACATCATACGATTTTGTTTCGGAAAGAGAATTCTAACAAAGCGTTTCTGAAAGAGAATGAAAAAAGTATCCAAATGTAAACTCCGTAACTGTAAACTCCGTAACCTAAATTGTTTGCATCAGATTGCATTCAAAAAAATGTAGGTAAATGTTTAAAATATTTTAAAATAACCATAAACAGAGGTGATTCAACTAATATTTATGCGTCAAAAGATGATTCAACTAATAATTTTGCGTCAAATCAAAAAAAATATTAGTTTTTTACCCTAAACTGCTGGAGCGAAAAACGATTGATTTTGCATTTCATTGGTTTGAAATCGATATTTCGAGCCATTACTGACATTAGTTTGACAAATTAAATTTGTTTCACACAATTTAAGAATTTTTTGATCGCGAAATGTTATGTTTATACCCTACACCACTATGTGGTCAGGGTATTATAAGTTTGTGCTGATGTTTGTAACACAAAAAAATATTGGTCGTAGACCCACCTTATAGTATACCGATCGGTTCAGAATTTTTTTTTATTTCGATTTAACGATGTCCGTCCGTCCGTCTGTCTGTCTGTCCATGCAATCTTGTGCGCACTCTACAGGTCGCAAATATTAAGATATTTTGATGAAATTTGGTACGCAGGCCTATGTTAGCCCAAGGACGAACAAGTTTGATTTTGGTGAACATCGGTCCATGTTTAGACCTAGTGCCCATATAAGGGTCCTACCAAAATTATACTGTTTATATGCTGCAGGTCGCAAATATTAAGATATTTTGATGAAATTTGGTACATAGACCTATGTTGGCCCAAGGACGAAGCCTATTGATTTTGGTTAACATCGGTCCATGTTTAGAACTAGTGCCCATATAAGGGTCCTACCAAAATTATACTCTTTATACGCTGCAGGTCGTAAATATTAAGATATTTTGATGAAATTTGGTACACAGACCTATATTCGCCCAATAACGCAGCCTATTGATTTTGGTGAACATCGGTCCATGTTTAGACCTAGTGCCCATATAAGGGTCCTACCAAAATTATACTCTTTATACGCTGCAGGTCGTAAATATTAAGATATTTTGATGAAATTTGGTACACAGACCTATATTCGCCCAATAACGCAGCCTATTGATTTTGGTGAACATCGGTCCATGTTTAGACCTAGTGCCCATATAAGGGTCCTACCAAAATTATACTCTTTATACGCTGCAGGTCGTAAATATTAAGATATTTTGATGAAATTTGGTACACAGACCTATATTGGCCCAATAACGCAGTCTATTGATTTTGGTGAACATCGGTCCATGTTTAGACCTAGTGCCCATATAAGGGTCCTACCAAAATTATACTGTTTATATGCTGCAGGTCGCAAATATTAAGATATTTTGATGAAATTTGATACACAGACCTATGTTGGCCCAAGGACGAAGCCTATTGATTTTGGTTAACATCGGTCCATGTTTAGAACTAGTGCCCATATAAGGGTCCCCCCAAAATTGGCTTGGTTACAAACTGCAGGTCGCAAATATTAAGATATTTTAATGAAATTTGGTGCGCTGACTCACATTATATAAAATTTTGACACAAGCCCCATTTTAACCCATTCGAATTTCGGATCCAAACAATACACCAGACTGGTGTAGGGTATTGTATAGTCGGCATGCCCGACTTTAACCTTTTTACTCGTTTTAATATATTATTTTGTAACTCCGCAACCGCTGATTGGTTTTTAAAAAATTTTATATATTTGAAAAGCATTTAAAAGGACCAAAAATACAAAATTAAAAAAAATAAAAAAAAATTTTCGCGGAATGAATTGTATTTTTATTCGCGAAACCGCCAATTTGATAAACACAAATTATATATCATTGGAAAGCATGTTGAAAACCCAAATACGAAAAACTAATAAATTGAAGAAAATTCGTACGCAATTTTTTTTGTTATATCTTTTGCTTGCAGAAATGTAAACTCCGTTACCACAAAAAAAATTAAAATTGTGCAAAAAAAGTTATTGCGACAACTTGTAGAAGAGATTTTTTGCAATTGGGTTTATAACGACTAAACTTACTGATTCCATTAAGAAAAAACTGAAATATTAACACTTTTTGCTTCTCACAAATTTGGCCCAAAAACTTATCACATTTTTTGATTTCACCCATATATAATTTTTTTGATTTATAGCGGCTATCGAAAAACATCCAACGATTGGATATTAAACAATAGCTCTGTTCCACGTACGTTACCGCGGGTGCCCGCGGGAACCCAATCTTACCAAAAAGCGTTTCTATTTTTAAAACTTGGGTAAATGAGAGCGTTGATGAGAGAATAATTTGTTTCTCATTTTACCAGAAGTTACCCGCACTTTTTTTCGGGTAAAATGGTAGAAAATGTTGTTTATAAATCAGTTGTTTTAAATTTGTAAAAATAATTAAAATATTAATAAAAGTTGTAAATATTAATTAATATCGTTAACAAATACTACGTTTTAACACTTTCTCTTTATTCCCTTCGATATTTTAGGTGTGTTTCTTTACTTTTTGGGTAAAGTTCGGTAAAATGAGAGTAAGCACAAAATCCTCTCACAAAATGACAAAATTACCCAATAGTACAGGAACGCAAAAAACCACTTTTCTAGCCCAAAAACTTATTTCAAAGAATAATTTTAAACAGTGATGGGACTTTATATGAATAACTTTGACGTTTATTTTTGGGCTTGAAATGTGGTTTTGTGCGTTCCCGGTATTGTGAGCAATTTTACCATTTTTTGAGATAATTATTTGTTTACTCTCATTTTACCAGACTTTACCCAGAATTACGTGGAACAAACCTAATATGCTAGATAAAAATAGCTGTCTGTATACGATATATACGAAAATAATATGTGTGTACAACAAACGATATTTATTTTATATAAATACCTAAAAATATATTGTTGATTTTGCTGCTATTAGCAGCGAAAATATTCTTGCATATCTAACTGGTGTGGGCACATTAATGGCTTAAAGTGCCAAATTTGAGATTTCGCAAACTTACGGAGGGCCGTACCATATTACACTACTCAACAAAAATTACTTTTTTGGCACAGCCTTCTTGGTTTCTTAAGTCCGAATCTAAAGTCAAAAATATACCATTGAAAAGCCTTCGAGTTGTGGGTCTTTCTTTTTATATCCCCTCATCAACGGAAAATATTTTATGGGTCAATTTTGTGAAGAAGTAAATCAAAATCTTTTATATTTTTTTGCATGTGAATGCCACTTAGAATAGCACATCCTTTGAGAATCATCATGTCCGTCAAATGTTCTGGATAAAACATATAAATATAAAACTGCGAATACTCAATAGATTGATTGGTTGATGCAAATATCTACATTAAAAAAAATAGGCATAGAGCCATAATAAACGTTTTTAAAGTATTATGCCCTCCTGAATAGAATCTAAAGTCCAAATATTTATTCGAATTAATCTTCCAAAATACAGAGTTTTCGTTATTTCAAAAAATTGGGTTAAAATTTTTACCAATTTTTCAAATATTTTAGGTGTACTTAATGATTTTTGATCCATAGTTTTATTTCTCGCAATGTGTAACATGAAAAACCTGACGAACTGGCTTTTGATACAAAACGCGAATAAATATAATTTTTAGAGAAAAATCTTAATGTAAATGAAATTAAATGAATCTGTTAGTTAAAATAGTTTGAAAAATATTATAAGACTGGACCGTACTAAGGAAATTTGCTCCAAATAACAATAATATTTAAGTTTGTTATTTTAAGTAAAAAAAGTAATTTTTTTTATTTATTTATGGTATATGCGAATTTTTAATATGATCGAAGACTTCTTAAGTTTTTGGTTTTTTGATTGTACTAAATTAATTTTTTAATCAATCTAGACTGAATTACCTTTCCAACAAGGTATAAAATCCTAAAACGGTTGGAAAATCTTTAAGTAATTGCAATTCCCCCAGACCATTGTGGGGTTAAATATTTTTTTTAAAAAAACTTGCAATGTTATACTCTAGTTTCATTTCTAAGATCAAGAAATGTTCAGGTATAAATGTTTGTCTCTCTTAGATTATACTAACCTAGTCCTAGGTATGGCCAAAAATAGGAACTTTTTTTCGTAAATTTTGCAAAACTCGCAATTTTGAGTTTTTTTTTTAATTTTGTTCAACAAACTTTAAAACGTATAGAGTTTTTTCAGCTACACCTCAGAGAATAATTTTGCTGAAAATTACACATATCCCTCTTTTAACTTAGTAATTTTAAATTCGAAAATGTTAGAGAAAAAGTGTGATTTTGGCCAATAATTTAGATAATAGTCTTATTTTTTGTTTTTTTTAGCTCCGACAAACAAACCCTTTCTTTAAAAAGGTCAAAAGTGAAATTTTTGAAAATTTTCGATTTTTCCTGAAAGTATATCAAAATATTGTGATGTTTCTTGCGGAATTTGGTGAAAGTTGTCCAAATAACTTTAAAATGTATAAAGTTGCCATTTGATATGAAAAACTTTAATTAAACATTTTCTACAAAGAAAAATCAAAGAAGCAAGTGTCGAAATGACCCAAATGTTAAATAACGCTGGTTGGTTCAAAAAGTTTATGTAGAAACCATAAATTATTGTTAAAAAAAGGAAATCAAAATTAACCCCTACCGACAGATCTTAGTGAGCTTGAATATGTTGTAGAGGAGAAAAATTTAAAGGACACGTATTTTTTTAAGAAAAGGCCCAATTTTTGTTTTTCTATTTATTTCATATTTATTCCAAGTAACTATAGAGAAATTTGTTGTCAAACGAAAGGTATTTAAGAAGCCTTTTAATCGGTGTATAAAACATGCTTAAGCATGCTTATTTGTTTATGCCATAACACGAAACATTAAAATTTTAGGTGGTTTTGTATCCACTCAATTAAAAAAGTCTGTAAGTTACAGAAAAAACTGTAATAATACAGAAAATGAACTAATATTAGGCCAGCAGACAGATAAAAATAGTTTGTAACTACAATTAAAGTTTTTGTAAATACAATTAAACTTTTAATTGAAATTGCGCCTACAATTGAATTTGTGCCTGAAGTTCACTTATGGGGCATCCTTCAAAAAAAAAAAAATATGAGCCCCTCTGG
The DNA here is from genome assembly GCA_949987735.1 of Leucophora obtusa. Lineage (NCBI taxonomy): Eukaryota > Metazoa > Arthropoda > Insecta > Diptera > Anthomyiidae > Leucophora > Leucophora obtusa. The sequence continues at coordinate 33,874,815 of OX465297.1, read as the reverse complement.
AATTAAAAAAGAAATTTTTTCAATATGGTGTTAAGGGGGGCCCGGTCCCTGGGACCCGCTAGGCCCAAAAAACCGAAACACACCCAAAATGCTAAGTGCGACAGCTCAAATTAAAGGAAATTTTCCTTTTATGATCCATAGTGTGGCTCCCACGAGATCCATTTAAGACCCCCTCGGGAGCCATTTAATGTACAAATTATAAAGCCACTTAATACTTTATAATTAGTACTTAATGTACTATGGGTATTCAAATAAATTAATTAAAGTATGGGTATTCAATGTAAGTATGGGTTTTCAAATAAACGGAAATTTTCTTAAGAATTCAAACATGACCACAACGTGCTTGCGGCGCTATGTCCCACAATACACAAAAAACCGCCAAACATTCATTAAATTTTAATTTTTTCCAAAATAAAGCTTATGTACGCTATGTACCAAAAAATTAAAATTTTTTTGAAAAAATCGCGCGATTTTTTTAGAACATTTTTCGCCTGCGACGCTGTGTCCCGTAATATGAAAAAAACCCCCTAAAATTCGTAAAATTGTCACTTTTTCCTAAAAAAATCCCACACTTTTATCACCAGAAAGTTTATGTACATTTTTCAAAATAGTATTTTTTAACACCTAAAATGACAAAAATGCACCTAGCCCGAATTCTATTTTCCGGATCTTAAAACAAAATGCATATTTGGAATCGTGAGGAAATTTTCTTTAATTTGAGTCGTCACACGTGCCATTTTGGGCGTGTTTTGGTTTTTCGGACCTAGCGAGACCCGGGGCCCCGGCCCCCTTAACGCCATATAGAAAAAATATCTTCTTTTTTAATTCCAGAGGGGGTCATATTTTTTTTGAGGGGTGCTCCATAAAGTGAACTTTTGCCCATTTGTTGAAATTCAAAGCAAATTTTGACAAACGATGTTGCCATATCAAAAAACGCGTTTGTTGAAATTTAAAAATCGAATTTGTTGATTTTAATTTATTTTTTAATTAAAAAAAAACAGGCCTTGAATAAAAAACACATATTTGTTTTACAATCATATTTGTATATGTTTTGAATATTTTACAGTTAGGGGTCAATAAAGTGTTTTGAAATTAAAGTTTTATAAAATTCTGAGAGTGGAGTTAATCGATTTGGCAAGTGAAACATGCAATTAATTGTGCTTAGATTGGCGAATTATTTTTTATTCAATTGGCGCAGAATTTTTATTTGAATTTTAATTATCAATTAAAAACTATATACTCGTACATATTTTGTAAAGGTCATTGGCAGACTTAGGCTGGTTGACTGCTTTTTGCCCACCCCAGAATTTAAAAAAAAAATCTACCTATAATTCTTGTATCTATGATTTTGATAACAAAAAGTATTACAATATTATTTTTTGTTTTTTTTTGGTTAGGAAAATGTCTGCTGGTTTCCTAGGAAGGAATCTAAGGGTCACTTTTATAGTCAGAACTAAGATCGATTCTTGTCTTACATAATTCTTAAATAAGAAATGTTTGAAAAATTCTTACTTAAGAAATATTTAAGAAACAAATCGAACTTCTGATTATAAAACTGGCTTTAAGTAAGAAAATTGATTAGAATCACAAAGTTATTCAATAAGCATCTGAAGGCATTTGATACGACAATGGAAAAGTAATTTTAATAGGAAAAAATCGCAGAATTTTTTTGATGAGATAAATAACTTGGGTTTAATAGTTTCCTAAACGAATAATTAGTTAATATATAACAAAAAAGTTACTTCAAACGAAACACTACTATTTTGATAAAATTTCAATATGTTGTAGAAACAAAAATTCTTAGATGAATATCTCACAGTTTTTGATCACCTCGGTAATTAAAGTGGCCAAAACATGGGGTTAGAATGGGTTAGTCCGAGGTCACCGAAAAAATAAGAGAGGTTGATCTTAGATTGTAAGCATAATGTCGAAAGTGATTTTTTTTTAATTAAGAGTCTGAGAATTGGCATAAATGGGTCTGAGAATTGGCATAAATGGGTCCCTTGCAGAGATACAAGTCAGCCGACTTCAGCCGGTTAGCCGCCGCCATCCGACACCTTTGCCAAGCCGATTCAGCCGCCGACAATAATCGGCTAAGCCAATTTTCGGCTAAAGCCGGTTTAATTTTTATAAAACTTATATATTTTTTTTTATTATTTTTTCTTATAGTTTTTCTTTTCATTGTTATTGTAAAATTTTTATCATTAATTTGAGGGCAATAGTCCAAAATAAAAATTTATAAAGTTTTAAATTTTCGATGAATTCTTTCGGCTGAACATTAAGTAAGATAATGTCAGGCTAATTCCTATGAGTGTGTGTTAATGCAAGTATATGTAGAGTGACCAGTGTTTGTGGGGTAATCCTTTAAAGGTTTGGATGGATTACCAAGGTAGGGTGGGCAGCTAGGGGGATAATATGAGACCTTTTTATCCCCATAGAAATCTTTGTCATAGTTGTTAGGTTCTTTTGTTTTTTTTGTCTGTCCGTGTGTATAATAAAAAAGCCAAAAATATTTAGTATTGTATTAAAAGTTTTTTATTATGAGTTTTTTTTTTATAATTGTTAGTGTAGATTGTTAGGTTGATAGTTTCAAGTAATAGTATTTTTGTTAGTGATAGTGTGAATTTGATTTTGTAAATTTGTGCTTACAAAATTTATTGTTCGGCCCTCTGCCGGAAGTGACGGGTCTTACCCCCCTTGACATCGATGAGCTGGATGGGTTTTGGTGGTTACTTCCGGTATGCTACGCCTAGGGTTTTGCAACAATTCCCATTATAATATTTGCACCGACTTTACAAAAATTTTTTATTTTGTACACAAACCGATGAAATCCGTATTTAAAGGTACGAAAACGGATACACCAATACGGAGTTAAAACGTATTGTGTTCGAAAATCCATTTATACGGTCCGTTAATGTTCCGTATACGTACAAGCATTGACGGATACGTACCTTACGGACAGTTAACGTGCCGTAAAAGCCGGATTCATGAATCCGTACGTGCCGGAGAGTCCGTTAAAATGTTTCTTGGGTATTTTTTGCCTCTTCATTTTTATATAAATAAATCATTTAGTGTACCAACACGTGAGCATGTAACAACTAATTGTCTGTTGTTCAAGCCATCGGCGTAGATAGGTCGTATTCGTGGTTGGGTGGGTAAATTCGCTTTGTATTTATAATAAAAGCCTTCACCCAGCCACCACAAATAAATAATTCTGACACAACAATGGGTTTAAAATAAGTAAATATTTGATCACTTTTTCTCATGAAAGTGGATTTTTATTAATGAATCCATTACAAATTGCAATATACGTGTGTATGTCAAGATAATTTGGTAAAGTGCGAACTTAGGTAGATAGACCCGTAAGTAGTTTTATTCATTTGTGTTTTGAATGAAAATAAATAACGTAAAGCAGGGTTGGCAAGCGATTTATAATATTAAAAATAGCGGGCAAAGCTACGTATCTACGTTGTTAGCGTGCATTGAAGTTTTTTTTTTAATTCCGGTTTATGTAAAGGTAGACCTGGCAATTCAAGTAAATTCACAAATTCAGTTGGAAAATTTACTGCGTCGGTTTCTTCCACCGGTGCTTCGTTACCTGCAGTTTAAATATCAGAATATATAAGTTCCATTCTTTTTCTAAGGTTTTTTCTCTTTTAGAAAATTTGTTTAACTTTTTGGAGAGTATGTTTCAATGCTACATAAGTTTCATATTCCGTGGATAGTGTTTGAATAGGTAATTAAAAGGGGTTCTTCACCCCTTTTTGTTCCTCCCAGTAAAAATCCCAAATATTCTCGCCTCAATCGCATACGAAATTCCAAGTACCAAACTCCGACAATTTGAGTCATTCAAATTCCATTCCATTTTGTTTAACAATTTTAGTGTTCCAAAGCAACTCCTTCCAAGATTCCATTTCGTTCACCATTCCATTGCATTTCGTTCCCATTATCTGTTATTCCACTTCCACTCGTTCCCCGTTTCATTGCATTTCGTTCCTACTGTCTTGTGTATCGATATTGACATCAGTCGCTTCTCTTTCCATTCCATTTCTTTGCACTTGCTCCGTTCCATTCCTCTTTTAACTGCAGTGTTTCAATTTCACTCGTTCCCCATTCTATGCTATCTCGCTCCTCATTCCATTTCGTTCTATAGTCCATTCCATTTCGTTCCCTCTTCCAATCCATTTCCATTGTCTATAATTTCAATTCCACTCGTTCAACGTTTATATCCATTTCGTTCCACTTGTGTAGTGTTTCAATTCCACTCGTTTCCTATTTAGTTTCTTAATTTTTGTGTTCCAAAAATTCTTTAAATTTTAGGTGTCTAGCTTGTAATAGCGCTTGCCTTCCTTGTTATTGATTTTGTTGAATATTTATCCCTAAATTCGTGAACGCTTTGTAGGGTTGTAGGAGGTTTATTGAACAAATTTTGTATGAAAATGACGTTTTGTAAACCTACTATAGCTTTGCAGGGCGTTTATGAATTGAGGGGTTCGTATATATATATTTTATAATTTCTAATTAATGTATATTTTTTTTGTAATATTTTTTTTTATATTTTTATATTTTTTTTTATACATTTGTATATATTTTTTTTCTTGGATGGTACCGCTTTGGAATACTGTGGTATAAGACGATTTTGTATTATGAAAATTGATAACGTTTTGCTTATGAATAAATTTTGAAAATTAAAGGTCGTTATGTTGTATAAGATTCTTTTCTTTGTATACATGTTGGTAGGTTACAACGCCATCTAATTGTCAAAATTGCCTTTACTAGTTATCAACGTTTGGATTTTACACTCTTGTTTGTTTACGAGCTAGTTTTTGGCGCGGTGCATGTTTTCGAACTAAATTTATTATGTAAAGGAAAAAAAATGTTAGGTATCCTAATTTCCAGGATATCAGAAACGAAACTGAGCTTTCCTTTTGGATTTTTCTGTGGTTCTCTGCCATTTTTCTCGCAGTTGCGCTAGTGTCTACAAGTGTTGTTAAAGAAAAAGTTAAAACTTATATTTTTTTTTTTTTGCCCTAAAAAGGAAAAAATATTGTGTGTTTTAAAGTGAGATTTCACCTAATCATTCCTGCAATTCGTTTGGATTATTGGTGTTTCTATTAATTGGAACAAGAAGAGAAAATATCGTAAGTAGATTTTAATTAGTTAATTAAAATTGAAATTTCTGTTAGTTAATTTGATTTTTTTTATTAGTGGTTGTCATCTGTTGGTATTTTTTTTTCGAAGAAAATCCCTTTTTGTTAAAACGGAAAATTAATCCGAATTTCACAACATCTGTAAACTCCGAGGAAATTACTTATTAAAACTCCTGTAGGGATTTTGTATTTGTTTTTCATTTTTCTTAATTGGTGCCAATGTTAAAAAGGTAATTTTGATATAAAAAAAAGGAATACTCAATTAGATGAGAGAATCTCATAAAAGTTAATTTTGTTTTTTTTTGTATATGCAGGTTGGTACCTATTTGGTGTATAATTAGCAACAACAACAAGGCTTCAGAGTACCAACAAAAGCTTTTTGTTTTTGATTTTTGCCTATTGTCGAAATTGATAGAAGTCATCCTGGTTAGTGTTTTACATATTATTCAAGTGCGGTGATCGTGGAGTGGTAGGCGCAACGTGAATTATTATCGGTGAGAAGGCGTCAGCGGGGGGGGGGGGGGGGGGGGGGTAAGTGTTCAAAGTGGTACAAAATTTTGTGTTATTTTTAATAAATAAGTTTTTTATTTTAAGTTAATTTACATGAAAGTGAAAAAAAGTAGAATTTTGCATAGTTCCACATTCCATATTTTTTTGGGCTAAACTCTAGTTTACGGGCATATCTCGGATTTGTTTCAAACTTTAAGGGACGATAGAACTTTCAATGCCGAGTTCAACGATGCATGTTTTTTTTATCGGTGACCCCTGGTTCCCGAGTTATGGACCCCCAAAGTTTAAATTTGAAATCTTTGTATCTTCGCCATTTATTATCGGAAATTCTTAGATGAATATCTCACAGTTTTTGATCACCTCGGTAATTAAAGTGGCCAAAACATGGGGTTAGAATGGGTTAGTCCGAGGTCACCGAAAAAATAAGAGAGGTTGATCTTAGATTGTAAGCATAATGTCGAAAGCAGGGAAACAAGCCGATCAAAATAATCGGCGGCGGCGGCGCAAGCAAAAAATCGGCGGCGGCGGCGGCGATTAAGGTTGAGCCGGATAAAAATCGGCGGCGGCGGCGCAACCAAATAATCGGCGGCGGCGGCGGCTTGATCGGCTTGATAGAACATTATACACGTGTTTAAAAGATGTTTAAGGTTTTTTCCAAAATATAGCAGTAGAAAATTGTGCAAAAAAAATTTGGAATTATCAAATAAAAAATAATTTTAAGTTACATTCATCGATAAAAATTACAAATTTAGGATTTTTAGTTTTTGAACGGAGCTAGAAGGAGATAGTTGGGCTTTCCAAATATATACATATGTTTATATATTCAACAAAATTGTGTGGAAATATTTTCAAATAAAACTGATTTTCTTAATTTTTTCTTATTTTGTTTAATTTTGACGGCTTTTAATTGCAATATTTTGTTTAAAAAAAAACTAATTTTTATCTAATTTATTCTTTATTCAGGGCAAAATGAAGTTCTATTTTAATCGCTTTAAAATTGTCAAAGTTATACATTTTTTTATAAACATGGAATCTCTGCATTTATAAGAAAATTGAAAATATTAAACTTAATGATTGTGCAAACAAGAACCTCGAGTTGCTGAAATTAAATGTTTAGAAAAATTACGATAACTTTTTCAATTTTCAATTAATTTAAACAAAAGATTTTACTAAGAACTAAACCCATGAATTACAATAGTAAAGAATTGTTTAATACTGTAAAAAAGCCGTCAAAGTATACAAATTAAAAAAAAATTAATTTTAATATTAAAAAAAAAAAACTGTCAACATATTTCAGTTACAAATAAATAATTCTATATATATTTGGAAAGCTAAATTTTTTGTCTTTCCAAAAACGTTACAATATTCAAAATCGGTTGAAAAATTGCTGAATTTCAAACTGTTAAGTGCTTGAAGTTGCTCATAAACAGAGTTTTGACACTATCACCCCTGTTCTGAATTCCGAAACTTTTTAATTAGAGTGGTTTTGTAAAATCACACAAAATTCAAAATGTCGGAAATTTCGAAAGTTTCAACAAATTTTAAAATAAATTTTAACATATTAATTTTTGCAACAAAATATTCCTTTTACTTTCACCAAGCTTTTCCAACACGAAATAAAACGAAGAAAATAATTCGGATGTGGATCACAGAACAGCAAAAAAATTCGGAATGTTTCACTTTAGAATTTTTTATGTGGATTCGGAACTTAGAAATAAACAAACTCTATTTTCACTCAAAATTAAATGTGTTTTTAGAATAAACTAGAAAAAAATATGGTTCGAAAAAAATTATGGTCGAAAAGATGTCAAAGTTGAAAAACTTAGAAGAAAAGTTAAAAAATTCAGATATTCACCCCTGTTCTTAGTTCCGAAACTTTTTAATTAGAGTTGATTTGTAAAATCACACGGAATTAAAAATTTCGAAAATTTGTTGTTTCTACCAAATTTTAATATTCATAGACTTATTTTAAAATAAATTATTATATAATAATTGTTGTTAAAAAATATGTATTCGTTTCACTACCATCAAGCTACACGAAATAAAACGAAAAAGAATTCGGATGTGGATCACGGAACAACAAAAAAATTCGGAATGTTTCACTTTAGAATTTTTTTGTGGATGCGGAACTCAGAACAGCGTCGATTATTGTAAATATCTTCGTCCGCAATGTCTTAAAAATGTGTCTTTTGATAATAATTTCAGGTGTACTGAAATTTCTGAAAAATGTGATGTTATCTACTTAACCAAACCTACCACCATAAATTCGAATGAATTAATTCTTTAATTCACTTTTGGACATTTAATTAAAATTTACTAATATATCTTACTATTATACCATTCCTTATGAATTCATTCACTGGCTTCATTCTTTTAATTTTCATGCATAATGAATGAATTCTTTCATGAATTCATTCTTTTTATAATGATCTTTCACGTTTCATTCGGTTTGTAAAAGTTTAAAACAAATGTTGCGTTTTTAATTATTTTTATGGGTGGTGAATATGATATCAATATTAAATCCCTAAAATAAGCCACATTTTTATTTAATTTGTAATTATAAACTAAAGTGTTGTCAGAATCATTAGTATATTCATCCCTTAGATCTTTTACTGATTTAATAAAATGACAATTTTGATAAGCCATTTTGTAAAAGATTAGAATTAATGAAAAAATTAATTATTTAAATTGATTGTAATTCTATAAGGAATGTATTCAACATAAGAATGCATTCTATTTAATATTAAAATTTGGGAATGAAACCTATGAATTAATTATAAAGGCATGTTTTGATGGAATGATATATATTCAATTTCTAAAGCTGAATTCGGTTTTGTGCGAATTAATCTAAAATTCAATTAATTCTTTCGAAGCTCTGCCTACAATCTACACTTGGTCATTTGAAAAGTATATATGTATATTGTTCATTTGGATTCTCTCCTCTATTGCATATCCAAATTTCAGCGAAATCTGTCAGAAGTTTTCAAGCAAAACTTCCAACTTAAGAAATATTTATGACAAAAATCTTTCTTAGCTCTGACTATAAAACTGGTTCTTTTATTTTTTTTAACTACAAAAAAATACTCTTGATGGTTCAGGAAATGATGAAGTAGAAAATTTGTTTTAAAAATGACATTTGCTTTTAAATTTTTTATTTTGGAAAATTGATACTTCCAGCCGAAATGAGCCGAAAAAAATCGGCGGCGGCGGCTGAGGCAAAAATGACCGGCGGCGGCGGCTTAAACGGCTTACGGCGGCTGGCTTGTTTCTCTGGTCGAAAGTGATTTTTTTTTAATTAAGAGTCTGAGAATTGGCATAAATGGGTCTGAGAATTGGCATAAATGGGTCCCTTGCAGAGATACAAGTCAGCCGACTTCAGCCGGTTAGCCGCCGCCATCCGACACCTTTGCCAAGCCGATTCAGCCGCCGACAATAATCGGCTAAGCCAATTTTCGGCTAAAGCCGGTTTAATTTTTATAAAACTTATATATTTTTTTTTATTATTTTTTCTTATAGTTTTTCTTTTCATTGTTATTGTAAAATTTTTATCATTAATTTGAGGGCAATAGTCCAAAATAAAAATTTATAAAGTTTTAAATTTTCGATGAATTCTTTCGGCTGAACATTAAGTAAGATAATGTCAGGCTAATTCCTATGAGTGTGTGTTAATGCAAGTATATGTAGAGTGACCAGTGTTTGTGGGGTAATCCTTTAAAGGTTTGGATGGATTACCAAGGTAGGGTGGGCAGCTAGGGGGATAATATGAGACCTTTTTATCCCCATAGAAATCTTTGTCATAGTTGTTAGGTTCTTTTGTTTTTTTTGTCTGTCCGTGTGTATAATAAAAATGCCAAAAATATTTAGTATTGTATTAAAAGTTTTTTATTATGAGTTTTTTTTTTATAATTGTTAGTGTAGATTGTTAGGTTGATAGTTTCAAGTAATAGTATTTTTGTTAGTGATAGTGTGAATTTGATTTTGTAAATTTGTGCTTACAAAATTTATTGTTCGGCCCTCTGCCGGAAGTGACGGGTCTTACCCCCCTTGACATCGATGAGCTGGATGGGTTTTGGTGGTTACTTCCGGTATGCTACGCCTAGGGTTTTGCAACAATTCCCATTATAATATTTGCACCGACTTTACAAAAATTTTTTATTTTGTACACAAACCGATGAAATCCGTATTTAAAGGTACGAAAACGGATACACCAATACGGAGTTAAAACGTATTGTGTTCGAAAATCCATTTATACGGTCCGTTAATGTTCCGTATACGTACAAGCATTGACGGATACGTACCTTACGGACAGTTAACGTGCCGTAAAAGCCGGATTCATGAATCCGTACGTGCCGGAGAGTCCGTTAAAATGTTTCTTGGGTATTTTTTGCCTCTTCATTTTTATATAAATAAATCATTTAGTGTACCAACACGTGAGCATGTAACAACTAATTGTCTGTTGTTCAAGCCATCGGCGTAGATAGGTCGTATTCGTGGTTGGGTGGGTAAATTCGCTTTGTATTTATAATAAAAGCCTTCACCCAGCCACCACAAATAAATAATTCTGACACAACAATGGGTTTAAAATAAGTAAATATTTGATCACTTTTTCTCATGAAAGTGGATTTTTATTAATGAATCCATTACAAATTGCAATATACGTGTGTATGTCAAGATAATTTGGTAAAGTGCGAACTTAGGTAGATAGACCCGTAAGTAGTTTTATTCATTTGTGTTTTGAATGAAAATAAATAACGTAAAGCAGGGTTGGCAAGCGATTTATAATATTAAAAATAGCGGGCAAAGCTACGTATCTACGTTGTTAGCGTGCATTGAAGTTTTTTTTTTAATTCCGGTTTATGTAAAGGTAGACCTGGCAATTCAAGTAAATTCACAAATTCAGTTGGAAAATTTACTGCGTCGGTTTCTTCCACCGGTGCTTCGTTACCTGCAGTTTAAATATCAGAATATATAAGTTCCATTCTTTTTCTAAGGTTTTTTCTCTTTTAGAAAATTTGTTTAACTTTTTGGAGAGTATGTTTCAATGCTACATAAGTTTCATATTCCGTGGATAGTGTTTGAATAGGTAATTAAAAGGGGTTCTTCACCCCTTTTTGTTCCTCCCAGTAAAAATCCCAAATATTCTCGCCTCAATCGCATACGAAATTCCAAGTACCAAACTCCGACAATTTGAGTCATTCAAATTCCATTCCATTTTGTTTAACAATTTTAGTGTTCCAAAGCAACTCCTTCCAAGATTCCATTTCGTTCACCATTCCATTGCATTTCGTTCCCATTATCTGTTATTCCACTTCCACTCGTTCCCCGTTTCATTGCATTTCGTTCCTACTGTCTTGTGTATCGATATTGACATCAGTCGCTTCTCTTTCCATTCCATTTCTTTGCACTTGCTCCGTTCCATTCCTCTTTTAACTGCAGTGTTTCAATTTCACTCGTTCCCCATTCTATGCTATCTCGCTCCTCATTCCATTTCGTTCTATAGTCCATTCCATTTCGTTCCCTCTTCCAATCCATTTCCATTGTCTATAATTTCAATTCCACTCGTTCAACGTTTATATCCATTTCGTTCCACTTGTGTAGTGTTTCAATTCCACTCGTTTCCTATTTAGTTTCTTAATTTTTGTGTTCCAAAAATTCTTTAAATTTTAGGTGTCTAGCTTGTAATAGCGCTTGCCTTCCTTGTTATTGATTTTGTTGAATATTTATCCCTAAATTCGTGAACGCTTTGTAGGGTTGTAGGAGGTTTATTGAACAAATTTTGTATGAAAATGACGTTTTGTAAACCTACTATAGCTTTGCAGGGCGTTTATGAATTGAGGGGTTCGTATATATATATTTTATAATTTCTAATTAATGTATATTTTTTTTGTAATATTTTTTTTTATATTTTTATATTTTTTTTTATACATTTGTATATATTTTTTTTCTTGGATGGTACCGCTTTGGAATACTGTGGTATAAGACGATTTTGTATTATGAAAATTGATAACGTTTTGCTTATGAATAAATTTTGAAAATTAAAGGTCGTTATGTTGTATAAGATTCTTTTCTTTGTATACATGTTGGTAGGTTACAACGCCATCTAATTGTCAAAATTGCCTTTACTAGTTATCAACGTTTGGATTTTACACTCTTGTTTGTTTACGAGCTAGTTTTTGGCGCGGTGCATGTTTTCGAACTAAATTTATTATGTAAAGGAAAAAAAATGTTAGGTATCCTAATTTCCAGGATATCAGAAACGAAACTGAGCTTTCCTTTTGGATTTTTCTGTGGTTCTCTGCCATTTTTCTCGCAGTTGCGCTAGTGTCTACAAGTGTTGTTAAAGAAAAAGTTAAAACTTATATTTTTTTTTTTTTGCCCTAAAAAGGAAAAAATATTGTGTGTTTTAAAGTGAGATTTCACCTAATCATTCCTGCAATTCGTTTGGATTATTGGTGTTTCTATTAATTGGAACAAGAAGAGAAAATATCGTAAGTAGATTTTAATTAGTTAATTAAAATTGAAATTTCTGTTAGTTAATTTGATTTTTTTTATTAGTGGTTGTCATCTGTTGGTATTTTTTTTTCGAAGAAAATCCCTTTTTGTTAAAACGGAAAATTAATCCGAATTTCACAACATCTGTAAACTCCGAGGAAATTACTTATTAAAACTCCTGTAGGGATTTTGTATTTGTTTTTCATTTTTCTTAATTGGTGCCAATGTTAAAAAGGTAATTTTGATATAAAAAAAAGGAATACTCAATTAGATGAGAGAATCTCATAAAAGTTAATTTTGTTTTTTTTTGTATATGCAGGTTGGTACCTATTTGGTGTATAATTAGCAACAACAACAAGGCTTCAGAGTACCAACAAAAGCTTTTTGTTTTTGATTTTTGCCTATTGTCGAAATTGATAGAAGTCATCCTGGTTAGTGTTTTACATATTATTCAAGTGCGGTGATCGTGGAGTGGTAGGCGCAACGTGAATTATTATCGGTGAGAAGGCGTCAGCGGGGGGGGGGGGGGGGGGGGGGGGGGAAGTGTTCAAAGTGGTACAAAATTTTGTGTTATTTTTAATAAATAAGTTTTTTATTTTAAGTTAATTTACATGAAAGTGAAAAAAAGTAGAATTTTGCATAGTTCCACATTCCATATTTTTTTGGGCTAAACTCTAGTTTACGGGCATATCTCGGATGTGTTTCAAACTTTCAGGGACGATAGAACTTTCAATGCCGAGTTCAACGATGCATGTTTTTTTTATCGGTGACCCCTGGTTCCCGAGTTATGGACCCCCAAAGTTTAAATTTGAAATCTTTGTATCTTCGCCATTTATTATCGGAAAAACACAAAATATATATCGTTAAAAAGGCTATTGAAATACCTTTAATTTGAGATATAAAACTCCCGAGTCCATTGACCCATTAAACGTCAAATAGTAAAAGTCTGTTTTTTATACATACTTTTTAGAAAAAACGCCCATTATCTCAATATTTCACCAATATAAAATACAAAATAACTATTATTTAATTGTAGATAAGGCTCTCAGCTTTAATTTAAGATATAATTTACACCTGTAACCCTTATAACACCGTAGATATTAACAGTTAAATATCATATTAATCACAGGGGTCTGTCATTGGTCCTATTTTATTTATGATTTATTTGAATGACTTTATCAATGTAATTGATAACAACTCTTTTGAAACATTTATTTATGCAGATGATGTACAAATTTTATTTTCTGGGGAAAGACAATTTATTGATGTTTTTAAAGTGAATATGGGGTTTTACCTTAATCAGATTGTACAGTGGATGGACACGAATGGTTTAGACATTAATCCAGACAAAACCAAGGCAATGTGTTTTGGTTTTGATCCCCGTGAATTAGATCTATCATTGGGGGGTGTTGAAATTAACTTTGTTTCGGAAATGAAGTGTTTGGGTGTTTTTGTAGATGATCAATTACGTTTTTCTAAGCACATTGATTATATCTGCGCTCGTGTGAATGCAACTTTGAGGCGATTATGGTCTCTTGACTTATGTCTGCCTCTACATGTAAGGAAACGTGTTGCTAGTGCCCTTCTTATGTCGCAGTTACTTTATGCTTTGGAAGTATTTACGGGTACAAACAGTATTTTACTTAGACGTCTTCATCTTACATTTAACCGTATTATAAGATACGTCTACAAATTAAGAATTAGGGATCATGTTTCCCCTTTTGTATTAGATTTTGTTGGGGTTTCTTTTGAGAATTTTGTAAAATTAAGAATTTTGCTATTGTTTTACAAAGTAATAAGGCGGAATTGTCCTGTTTTACAAAGTAATAAGGCGGAATTGTCCTGGTTACATAGTCAAACATTTCAAGTTTACTAGGTCTAGTAGAAACCCTCAGATTGTTTTTCACCGCATAAATTCTTCTATATATGAAAGATCATTTAATGTCAGGTTAACTAGAGTGTGGAATTCGCTACCTAGGCATCTGAAATATTTTACTTTTTCAAATACTACTTTAAAACGCAAACTTAGACAGTATTTCGATGTACAGTCACCTTCTCTGGAAGTTTGATAATTCAAGAATAAGTTTCCAAATTTTTATTATCTATATTTCTCACATCTACATTCTTCCCAATGTTTTTTTTTTTTTATTGCTACACGTCGGACTGTAAAAAAAAAAAAAAAAAAAAAAAAATATATATATATATATATAGATATAATTAAATTTTAGGCATATTTTATAAATTTAGTTTATTATATTATTGTAAAATGTTATATAGTAGTATTCAAACCGTATTTGGCCCACAGGGCTTGGTTTATAAATATTTTTTGAAATAAAATAAAAATAAAAAAATAAAATATTTTTGTGCTTATATACATAAATAAATAAACGTCAAGATCTTAAAAAAATATTAATATTGGGTGCGTTCGGCAGATACAATTTGACAGTCAACAGTTCTACAACAGTTGTGCAACTATCTGCTGAACGACCTGATCACTAACCGCTCAGTCTGAGCGCACAGGTAGCGCTGTCATATTTTGGTAGCGTAAAAAATGTTTCGCTGAGTAAAGTTTTTCCGTGTACTTTTGATCAGATAGTGATACATTTGATGTTTGTTTTGTATGAATGACAAATAAAAACATACAAATATAATTCAAAAACAAAAAATTTAAAAAATCAAAGGAAAATATAGAAAAAATGTATTTAAAAACAAAACAAAGAAAACATCGTTCAGCAGAATAAGTAATCACAAAGAGCTACAAGTCACCGGTATCAGTTTAAGGTTTCTCTGCCGAATGCCACCATTAAAACAAAACAAACGCTACATAGGGGTAGCCCCTAAGCCCGGCCAAAGCGTATTACACAGAAAAGCTTTGCTCAGCGAAGCCACTAAACTGTCTATCACATAGGAAAACCCCTAAGCCCGGCCGAAGGCCGGTTACACGGAAAAACTTTACTCAGCGAAGCCACTAAACTGCCTATCACATAGGAAAAAACCCCTAAGCCCGGCCGAAGGCCTGTTACACAGAAAAACTTTACTCAGCGAAGCCACTAAACTGCCTATCACATAGGAAAAAACCCCTAAGCCCGGCCGAAGGCCGGTTACACGGAAAAACTTTATTCAGCGAAGCCACTAAACTGCATATCACATAGACTTTAAACGTTAATATCTCCGGTTTTATATGGGCCATTGCATAATATGATACCTTAAATTAAACCTTATAGTCTTACATATAATTCAGTGTTATCTTATACCTACCTTTTATACGCAAAATATTGAGATAACAGCCTTTTTCGGCAAAAATTCCATTTCAAAAACAGAAAATCGTGAATTGGCCCGTAATGGGTTAATAGTTTCGAAATTTTTTTATACCGGATTAAAGGTGCTTCAATAATGTTTCTAATGATACCCATTTCGTTCCGTTCAGGTAACGCATTCCGCAGTTAAAAATATATAAATTAAATGATAAATTCAACTTTAAGGGGCCATAACTCGGAAACTATGGGCCGCCGACACTAAATTTTTTTTTTTCTGAACTCACCTATTTTACCCCTAATTTCGGTTTTTTTTTTTTTTTTGAGTTATGCCCGTAAAGTAGATTTGTTCCGTGGAAATATATGCAAAATTCTACATAGAGTGAAAAGGGAAAAAGTGTTAAAAGAAAAATATTTACAAGAAGGGGGGGGGGGGGGGGGGGGGGGAAAGGAAAAGAGGAAAAAAAAGAAACAGATCTCTAGATCTAAATTATTTCCAAATTTAAAAAAAAGGAAAATATAAAAAAAAAGAAATCTTAATTTTGTTGTTTAGTGTAATCAACTAAAGTGGGATAATTTGATTTTTTTAAACAAATTTCTATTTCTTTTCGCGGCTGTAGCGGTTTATTGCAATTGTATTGGAAATACATGTAAATGGTTACAAACAAAAACGAAAAACCTGTTTTACATGTGTTTTGAATATATTGCATTATTGGTTTTGTTTCAAAATATAAAAAAAAAGGTCAAATTATCTTACTTTCGACTTAATAAAGTGCTTCTCCGGTTTTTTAGAGTGAATTTAGCCACATTGAGAGTCTCGTGAGGTGACTCTCTTTAACATCAATATTCACCACACCATCAACAGCTGTACCCAACGAAAGTACTTTCGACGTGGGAGCAACGACCTCGTACTACTGTAAGTGAGATATTTTTTTTTATCTTGTATCTATTATTTTTTCAGCACTTATCGGTTACATTTTTTTTTGGGCATAGTAGATTGTTTTTTTTCGGGATTTTTAAGAATAAATTTTTTTTATTAATTTTTTTGTTGTAAGAAGGAAGAAACACAAACCAGAGAATTCAAAGTGTTAATTCATTTTCCAAGAAAAATCTACACAATTTTAACGTGTAGTTCATTATTGCGAAAAATAACTTTTATGTTTCGGTTCGCACAAGGGAAAAGAATTAGCATCATATATTTGAAGCTCCGGGAAAAATTCGTTTTTAAAGAAATATTTAATTAAATCAGTTAAATATTTAAATTTTTATACCAAGTTTACAATTCGTAGTGTTAGTGCCAATCTCATAACAAACGCTGGATTTTAGTTTCTTTGGTTTGTTGTAAAACTTGACGTATTTAACATCAGAACAATCTGCTATGCTTTAACTTAAGAGGAAGTTTGATTAAAGGCTAACCAGCTCAGAATTTAATTTCGATTCCTTCCTATTTCATATAAAAGGGTAACAGTAATATTGAATATATAAAAAAATAACTGGGTAATAAAAACCGTCAATTACATACAGGCAAGCTGGCTGAAAATTGTTTTTTTGTTTCTTATGATATGGGCTTAACCCGTCAAGCACCCTCTTTGCCTCAGGTTTTGTTTTCTTTTGATTCTTTTTTCCTTTTTCTGTTTTTTTTTCCTAAGATTTTATAATATTTAAGGCTTTTCTGTAGTATTTAATTAATTATTTAGTTTAAATTAGTTAGATATAAATAGTTTTTTCGTTAATTTACCATTTATGCAGATTCAATGAATTTTTCTGATAACGGTATTAAAATTATAATTTATTTTCTTTGCTTAATTGTCAAATGAATTTTAGTGTTGTAAATAAATCAAAATGATTTTTGGCTAAGCTTGAATTAAACTGTTTGATTTTTAGCTAGTGGTAAAAACTTTGCTGTGATAAAATGTGGGACCGCAAATGGTTAATTATGTCGGGAATTTGTTTGTTTTGTGGTCAAGGTTGGGTGGGCATCTGACTGCTATAATAACACCTTAGTTGTAGTCATTGCTTTTTGATTCTTTTGGTTAGTGGATTAATCGGAGGATTTATCTTTTATTTCTATTCTCTCCCATATATGGCACGTAATAAATTAAAGTTTATTCTGTAGCCTTTTGGAAAATATGCATAGCAGCAAATGAACTCCCCATCCGACGAGCGAGTGAGCCGGATATATTGCGTGCCTCTGCTACCATTGCATATTCATGACATCTACCAAACAGAAAGCTAACGTTATATGCTACATAATAAATTTTTGGCGCCCGAACTTTTGGTAATTCAAAATATTTGTTCGGTTCAGATTTTTTTGTTTATTTCTAAACTCTTAACCTATTTTTCTATCCATTTCTTTGCAATAGCTGGGATAATTCGGATTTTGTTTATGATTTCAAGCTTTTATGCTTTCATTTACCACCATTTATTTTAGTTATTCAACCTTATAATTCTTTTTAGTAAATTTTTGAAACTATTTTATTACTCGCAGGAGTACAGATTTTTGGATATTTTAGCTAAAACTGGCCGCTGTTTTAAAATAGTAAATTAATTTACCCTACTGCACTGTAGGCGGATTAGTGGCCTATGCTGAATAGGAATCATTCCCTCGCAGTGACCACTTTTCTAAATCTTTATTTTTCCGCTTTCCTCTATATATTTTCAGTCCAACGATAATTCATTTTCTATATAAAAGATTTTTTTCACAGCAGTTTGATCCATTAGTAATGAAATCAGACAGAATTTGATGATATATACATATATAAATTTTTATTGATTTTTAAATTAGTTTTCTCACGGAAGAGGAAAACTAGTAAATATATATAGCGAATTGTTTCATATTGTTTGAAAACTGAATCAATTTGTTTTATTTTTTTTATATAATCTATATTTAATTGATTTTTGTTTTAGCATAAGTTTTTAAATTCGGTTTTGTTATTTTAATCCATTTTGAATTTAGGTTTTAAGAGATTTAATTTTTTATCTGAGATATTGTTAGAGTCCTAGGCCAAGTGAATGATTTTTCGCTACTGTATGCTATAACTTTTTTTTTTCATTTTTTCTTTTGTCACGAGCGATTTTCTATGTTGATTTCGTGTCACTTAGTGGTTTGGTTTATTTTACCAAGTCAATAATCTCCACATTATTTTTGTTAATTTCGCCAATTTCTACCGGATTTTACGATTTTTTTTATTTTCAATATGAGTAGTAACGATCCTTCTACTTCAGCTACGGGCACGATCCGTAAGCAGCCTAACTGCAATGCGTGTAGTGAGGTTATTGTTTCGAAAACACACCTGGTGCAAACTATCTGTGGTCACATGTTCCATAAGGATTGTTTGGCGAAGTTTTTGTAATTGAGACCCTATTGCCCGATATGAAATGCGCGTGTGATTAATGATCCTCCCGCTACAGGAAATCCCGTGATTAATACACGCTCTCGGTTGGAAACGCAGGAACCGCCACCACCTACGGATGCCCTGAATGCGTCCTTTAGAGCACCCCACAATGCGGGGGATATGAGCAACTCGGCCTCTGGTGGTTCCATCTTGGACACAACTGGTAGGAATAATACAGATCCACCTCAATTGGGAATCCCACAGGAGAACCTGAGGGACATGATCTCCTCCATCATCTCCGCTCAACAGGAACAGTTACTTTCGGCTTTGAACAGTAAAATTTCAAGGTTAGAAGCTAGCATGTCTAGGTTAAACCAAGTTGTCCCAAATGCTGTTCAACCAATCGTGACTCCGATTGCACAACTGGTTCCTCCTTCGAACGGAAGTTCTTCACCGCCAATGCGAACATTGCCCAATGTTGAACAGCAAACGTTTAGGCAGTTATTAGGTATTCAGCCAACAGACTCTGGAGCCAATTCATCTTCTAATAATCGTTCCGATAATGGCACCTATAATAGATCTGGTGTAACTACGACGTCTGATTTAAATTTTCGCCCGGATAGAATTTTACAAATAATTTCGAATTGGAAGCTTAAATTTTCAGGGGGATATAATGGATTAACTGTAGATAATTTCATATACCGTGTAGAAGCTTTAACAGCTCAAACTTTGAATGGAAATTTTGAGATTTTGTGTGCTAATGCCAGTTCATTATTTGAGGGTAAGGCCAGTGATTGGTTCTGGCGTTACCATATGTCCGTATCTAAGGTTCAATGTCCCCAATTGTGTAGTGCTCTTAGGGAACAATATAGGAATTCTGGAACGGATATCGATATACGTGAACTTATTCGGGATCGTAAGCAGAAATCTAGCGAATCGTTCGATGATTTTTATGAGTCAATTGTCCAATTAACTGATCGGTTGAAAGTGCCGCTTCAAGGTGAAGCTCTGGTTGAAACGTTGTGACGAAATCTTTTACCGGAAATACAACACGAATTATTAAACACAACTATATATTCGCTTCAACACCTTCGTGACATGTGCAGGCGTCGGGAATTTTTCTTGGCCGATATGCGGCGTAAGCAAGGTCCCTCATTTTCTAGGGCTCCACCCGTTCAAAAACGTATTTCGGAAATTGAAGATAAGTTTGAAGATAGCACCGGGGATGTGCATATGGTTGAATCAAATGAAATCGACGAAATATCTTTAGTATGCTGGAATTGCCGAAAGACTGGCCACCGATATCAAGATTGTTTGTCGGATCGTACGATTTTTTGCTACGGTTGCGGCTTATCGGATACATACAAGCCAAATTGTAATAAATGTAATACAAAAAACGTGAAATTCAGTGCACAGAAGAGTGCACTGGAATTCTCAAGAAACCGGCAAACAGAGAAGTAGTTACTATTCTAAAGCGTACTGCGGCAATTAACGGGAATCTCACCGATAATAAAGTGATAAGAACCGGCGATGTCGCGAATTTTAACGGACTTGACCCTAACTCTGACAAAATTAACCAAACAAATTCAGATTTTTCAAATAGGCCTCAGATTTTCAAGCCATTTCATGTTCGACTACGGGAGTACGAACAAATAAGGAGTAGAATTTTTAATGATGCTTCTAGTCCTTCTCGTTCCTCCTTGCGCATGCGTGATTTTTGGAGAAAAATTAAAAGATTCAAAAATAAAGTTGTTTGTTCAGTATTCGCTGGATCCTCTGATATAAGGCCTTGTGCGGAGGTTAACCTTTTCAGTAAGAATACATTAGGTCTTTTAGATACGGGGGCTTCGATCAGTTGCATTGGTGGTGCTTCTGCTCGGAACTTTCTCGAATCAGGTGCTCAATTTCAAAAGTGGAAATCTTCGGTCAAAACGGCAGATGGTGGCCGCCCGAAAGTTGTAGGGTTTGTGGAAACCGGCATTATTTTTAGAGGCTTGGAGAAAAGGATAACTATCTTCATAATTCCGGGCCTTGAGAGAGATTTATACCTTGGAATGGATTTTTGGGATTTATACGATTTGCTGCCGCCGGGTTTGATGCGTTTTAATGACTCCCTGTATGCATCTCCTAACATTAGTGGGGTTTGTGGACAAATTCCTTTAACATCCATCCAGAAACAGCGCCTCCAACATGTAATATATCTTTTCCCATCTTTTGCTGAAGAGGGCCTTGGTCGAACCAATGTTTTGTGTCATGTCATCGATACCGGTGACGCAAAGCCAATTAAACAGAGACATTTTCCGGTTTCTCCCGCGGTGGAGAAGCTAATATATGATGAATTGGATCGAATGTTATCTTTAGGGGTAATTGAGGAATCCAACAGCGCTTGGTCCTCCCCGGTAGTTCTTCATCGCAAACCAGGGAAGAATAGGTTATGTTTGGATAGCAGAAAATTGAATACGGTTACTATTGGTGATGCGTACCCTTTGCCTCATATAGACGGAATTCTAAGCAGGCTCCCCAAGGCAAAATTTATCACGAGCTTAGACCTAAAGGATGCTTTTTGGCAGATTCCACTTGATTCAGAATCGAAGGATAAAACGGCATTTACCGTTCCTGGGAGACCGTTGTATCATTACAACGTTATTCCATTCGGGTTATGCAACGCCCCGCAAACAATGTCTCGTTTAATGGATAAAGTGATACCACCGGCTCTTAGGGCGGAAGTGTTCGTTTATTTAGATGATCTGTTGATCATATCGGAATCTTTTGAAAAGCATTTGGAGGTTTTGAGTGTTGTAGCTCGGAGGATAAAAGACTCAAGTTTGACAATTAATGTGGGAAAAAGTCATTTCTGTGTTCCAGAAGTTAAGTATTTAGGTCACCTGGTAGGTAACGGGGTGATTCAAACGGATCCTGAAAAGGTGTCCGCCATTACTGATTTCCCAGTGCCGCGATCCGTTAAACAAGTTAGAAGATTTCTGGGAATGACGGGTTGGTATCGAAAGTTTATACGAAACTATGCTGCTATTACTACCCCTATAACTGATTTGCTGAAAGGTAAACGAAAATTTGTATGGACCGATGAGGCCCAGGAAGCTTTTGAAGTTTTGAAGACCCATTTGAGTTCCGCACCCGTTCTACATAGCCCTGATTTTTCGCAACCGTTCTTTATACATTGCGATGCAAGTAGAACTGGTATAGGAAGTGTCTTGGTGCAAAAAAATGCGGAGGGCGAAGAGGTTCCGATTGCCTTCATGTCAAAGAAGCTCAATCAAGCCCAACGTAACTATAGTGTCACCGAACAAGAATGCTTAGCAGCTTTGTTGAGCATAAAGAAGTTAAGAGCTTACGTTGAAGGACATGAGTTCACGGTCATCACTGACCACGCATCATTAAAGTGGCTCATGTCTCAGACAGACCTCAGTACGCGGTTAGCTCGATGGGCCTTGAAACTGCAGGGATACAAATTCAGCATACAGCATAGGCGTGGTGCACAGAACATAGTTCCGGATACTCTTTCGAGGGCCAATACCGAGGACTTGTCTGAAATAGGTTTCGAAAGTCTGTCCGATTTAGGAAACGATAATGGGGTCTTTGTAGATTTAGAATCTGCACATTTTCAATCAGATGAATACAAACAACTACTTAGTAAAGTGGAAAAAAATTTAAATCAAATGCCCGACTTGAAAATTGTAGACGGATACCTTTACAGACGTACGGAACATGCTACTGGTGAAAAAGTTCAGGATGATTTAGCTTGGAAGCTATGGATCCCGAAGCAAATGGTTCCGGAATTGTTGGTAAGAGCTCATGATAGTCCCATGTCTTCTCATGGGGGAATTAATAAAACTTTAGAAAGAATCCGCAGATTTTATTTTTGGCCAAATCTCGTGACCGATGTTAAAACATACATAGGCAATCGTGAAGTGTGCAAGTCGACCAAGCACCCTAATCAGGTTCTTAGACCACCAATGGGTAAAACATTGGGAACACAGCGCTTCTTTCAGAAGTTGTACGTGGATTTTTTGGGTCCATATCCGAGGTCTAGATCTGGTAACATTGGCATTTTCATTGTTTTAGATCACTACTCGAAGTTTCCGTTTCTTAAAGCTGTCAAGAAATTCACTTCTGACGTTGTTGTTAAATATCTAGAGCAGGAATTGTTTCATACTTTCGGGGTCCCGGAAATAGTCGTATCGGATAACGGTTTGCAATTTAGATCTAACCAGTTCAATGATTTTTTAAAGCAATATGGAGTAAATCACACCTATACTGCTGTACATGCCCCACAGGCCAACGCCTCTGAACGGGTTAATCGATCAGTTTTGTCTGCTATTAAGTCTTATGTTAAACCGGACCAGAAAGGGTGGGATGAGCTGCTCTCTAGCATATGCTGCGCCCTTCGCTCGGCAGTGCATTCTGTCGTTGGAACGTCACCGTATTATCTCGCTTTTGGTCAACATATGATCACTAATGGCGCAACTTACCCTCTCTTACGACAGCTGGATATGCTCGATGATCGCACTGTCCGTTTTAACCGCGATGATTCTTTGCATATAATGGCCAGAAACGCTGCTGACAAAATGCAAAAGCAGTTTGAAAGGAATGAAAAATCTTACAACTTAGGTCTAGGGAAGTATCTTATGAGGTTGGTCAGGAGATTTGCAGACGAAATTTCAGGCAAAGTAACTTTGAACAGGGTTATAATGCTAAGCTAGCCCCTACCTTTGTCAAAGCTCGCGTGCGTAGGAAGCTCGGCAAATGTTATTATGAGCTTGAAGACTTAGGGGGAAACTTTTTGGGGAGTTATCATGCTAAAGATATTAGACAGTGAACACCATCTTTAGGTGTTTAGCTGCAGGAAATGTTGAGTATGAGATGGTTTATATTCGTTTGGGTTTTTCCTTTTCATTTCAGAGTGCGGATGTAATGGATATTTGTTATTTGTGTTCCAATAAGATAACTGAAAGTCAGGCGTGTTTGGTATTATTCCCGTGTTGCCACGAATTTCATTTCGAGTGTTTGTCTGGTTGGTATCTGACAATACCGCAGTGTCTAACTTGTAGGAGTGATTGGGAATTTGTAATGGAATGCATTGGTTCCCATTTCAGAGAATAGAACAGACATTTTAATTTTGCTCTTTGGGAGATAACTGTAGTCAGAATGGGTTCACTTAAGGAGTGAATCTGCATGATTTGTGAACAGCCGATACTGGCGAGCCATGAAATTTTAACCCTGGCTCAATGCAAACACGAGTTTCCCTTAGATTGCATGGATGATTATCATAAAGCCTTTGGGGAATGTCCCCGATGTAATAAGTATACGTGGGCTCGATGGAAGCTGGCATGTCTTCTTACTTATGCGAATCTGTGAATGGTGAATATCATGCGATGGAAGTTTGGATTGTCTTATTTTAAATCCATCACTTGTTTTCTTTATTTTTAGGATGAAGTTTTGTGGGGGATTTGCTGTGCTTTTCGATTTTATTACTCCTCGCTTTCCGGCAAGCGGTATCAGCTTTGGGTTTTTTTTGATTCAAAACCCCAAAGTCTGATTTTGGCGGGGGGGAATTGTAATAGCGCTTGCCTTCCTTGTTATTGATTTTGTTGAATATTTATCCCTAAATTCGTGAACGCTTTGTAGGGTTGTAGGAGGTTTATTGAACAAATTTTGTATGAAAATGACGTTTTGTAAACCTACTATAGCTTTGCAGGGCGTTTATGAATTGAGGGGTTCGTATATATATATTTTATAATTTCTAATTAATGTATATTTTTTTTGTAATATTTTTTTTTATATTTTTATATTTTTTTTATACATTTGTATATATTTTTTTTCTTGGATGGTACCGCTTTGGAATACTGTGGTATAAGACGATTTTGTATTATGAAAATTGATAACGTTTTGCTTATGAATAAATTTTGAAAATTAAAGGTCGTTATGTTGTATAAGATTCTTTTCTTTGTATACATGTTGGTAGGTTACAACGCCATCTAATTGTCAAAATTGCCTTTACTAGTTATCAACGTTTGGATTTTACACTCTTGTTTGTTTACGAGCTAGTTTTTGGCGCGGTGCATGTTTTCGAACTAAATTTATTATGTAAAGGAAAAAAATGTTAGGTATCCTAATTTCCAGGATATCAGAAACGAAACTGAGCTTTCCTTTTGGATTTTTCTGTGGTTCTCTGCCATTTTTCTCGCAGTTGCGCTGGTGTCTACAAGTGTTGTTAAAGAAAAAGTTAAAACTTATATTTTTTTTTTTCCTAAAAAGGAAAAAATATTGTGTGTTTTAAAGTGAGATTTCACCTAATCATTCCTGCAATTCGTTTGTATTATTGGTGTTTCTATTAATTGGAACAAGAAGAGAAAAGATCGTAAGTAGATTTTAATTAGTTAATTAAAATTGAAATTTCTGTTAGTTAATTTGATTTTTTTTGTTAGTGGTTGTCATCTGTTGGTATTTTTTTTTTCGAAGAAAATCCCTTTTTGTTAAAACGGAAAATTAATCCGAATTCCACAACATCTGTAAATTCCGAGGAAATTACTTATTAAAACTCCTGTAGGGATTTTGTATTTGTTTTTCATTTTTCTTAATTGGTGCCAATGTTAAAAAGGTAATTTTGACAGTGTTGCCATTTCAGTGCTTTTCGGGTATTTTTTGGTGCTTTTTTCCTTCCTGTACCCGGTGATTTTTTACAAATACCCGTTTAAAAAAAGCGGGTATTTACGGTGCTTTTTCAGATTTTTGGCAGTGCTTTTAGTGCTTTTTTACAGTTTATATTTTTGGTATTTGCTCTTGTTTTTTTTACATTTTTCTTGAATTTTCTCTCAAAATTTAAAAAATAATACGAACTATACAAGAACTACATTTTTGCACAATATTTGTAGTACAATTTGGAGTGTTCAAGTGGTACAAAATTTTGTGTTATATTTAATAAATAAGTTTTTTATTTTAAGTTAATTTACATGAAAGTGAAAAAAAAGTAGAATTTTGCATAGTTCCACATTCCATATTTTTTTGTGTAGAATAATAAAATAAAACGGGAATTTGCAAATATGGAATAATTATTAAAATGTGGAATATTGGTTTAAAAAGTTAAAAAAAAAGTGAACGAAAAGAATTGTGAAAAATAAAGCGGGAAAAATTTTTGTTTGTTAACTTACAAGTGGAAATATATGCAAAATTCTACATAGAGTGAAAAGGGAAAAAGTGTTAAAAGAAAAATATTTACAAGAAGGGGGGGGGGGGGGGGGGGGGAAGGAAAAGAGGAAAAAAAAAGAAACAGATCTCTAGATCTAAATTATTTCCAAATTTAAAAAAAAGGAAAATATAAAAAAAAAAGAAATCTTTATTTTGGGATTCTGAGAAAAGTGTACGAAATTAAATTTTTTGTTGTGGGAAAAATTTTGTTGTTTAGTGTAATCAACTAAAGTGGGATAATTTGATTTTTTTAAACAAATTTCTATTTCTTTTTGCGGCTGTAGCGGTTTATTGCAATTGTATTGAAAATACATGGTTACAAACAAAAACGAAAAACCTGTTTTACATGTGTTTTGAATATATTGCATTATTGGTTTTGTTTCAAAATATAAAAAAAAGGTCAAATTATCTTACTTTCGATTTAATAAAGTGCTTCTCCGGTTTTTTAGAGTGAATTTAGCCACATTGAAGCCTGGATCAGCCAGACGTAAAGGTAAACGTATCTATGCATAGCTGAATTTATAAGTTAAATAAGAACAGAAGATGTGTTGTGTTTTTTGTTTCATTCTTATTCATTCAATATAGAGCAAACGTAAATACACATCGAAAATCTGTTGTGAATAGATTTTTGTTCTGTATTTACGTTTGATCTATATTGAATGCATAAGAATGAAACAAAAAACACAACACATCTCCTGTTCTTATTTAACTTATTAATTCAGCTATGCAGAGATACGTTTACGTTTGGCTGATCCAGGCTTGAGAGTCTCGTGAGGTGACTCTCTTTAACATCAATATTCACCACACCATCAACAGCTGTACCCAACGAAAGTACTTTCGACGTGGGAGCAACGACCTCGTACTACTGTAAGTGAGATATTTTTTTTATCTTGTATCTATTATTTTTTCAGCACTTATCGGTTACATTTTTTTTTGGGCATAGTAGATTGTTTTTTTCGGGATTTTTAAGAATAAATTTTTTTTATTAATTTTTTTGTTGTAAGAAGGAAGAAACACAAACCAGAGAATTCAAAGTGTTAATTCATTTTCCAAGAAAAATCTACACAATTTTAACGTGTAGTTCATTATTGCGAAAAATAACTTTTATGTTTCGGTTCGCACAAGGGAAAAGAATTAGCATCATATATTTGAAGCTCCGGGAAAAATTCGTTTTTAAAGAAATATTTAATTAAATCAGTTAAATATTTAAATTTTTATACCAAGTTTACAATTCGTAGTGTTAGTGCCAATCTCATAACAAACGCTGGATTTTAGTTTCTTTGGTTTGTTGTAAAACTTGACGTATTTAACATCAGAACAATCTGCTATGCTTTAACTTAAGAGGAAGTTTGATTAAAGGCTAACCAGCTCAGAATTTAATTTCGATTCCTTCCTATTTCATATAAAAGGGTAACAGTAATATTGAATATATAAAAAAATAACTGGGTAATAAAAACCGTCAATTACATACAGGCAAGCTGGCTGAAAATTGTTTTTTTGTTTCTTATGATATGGGATTAACCCGTCAAGCACCCTCTTTGCCTCAGGTTTTGTTTTCTTTTGATTCTTTTTTCCTTTTTCTGTTTTTTTTTTCCTAAGATTTTATAATATTTAAGGCTTTTCTGTAGTATTTAATTAATTATTTAGTTTAAATTAGTTAGATATAAATAGTTTTTTCGTTAATTTACCATTTATGCAGATTCAATGAATTTTTCTGATAACGGTATTAAAATTATAATTTATTTTCTTTGCTTAATTGTCAAATGAATTTTAGTGTTGTAAATAAATCAAAATGATTTTTGGCTAAGCTTGAATTAAACTGTTTGATTTTTAGCTAGTGGTAAAAACTTTGCTGTGATAAAATGTGGGACCGCAAATGGTTAATTTATCGGGAATTTGTTTGTTTTGTGGTCAAGGTTGGGTGGGCATCTGACTGCTACAATAACACCTTAGTTGTAGTCATTGCTTTTTGATTCTTTTGGTTAGTGGATTAATCGGAGGATTTATCTTTTATTTCCATTCTCTCCCTTATATGGCACGTAATAAATTAAAGTTTATTCTGTAGCCTTTTGGAAAATATGCATAGCAGCAAATGAACTCCCCCTCCAACGAGCGAGTGAGCCGGATATATTGCGTGCCTCTGCTACCATTGCATATTCATGACATCTACCAAACAGAAAGCTAACGTTATATGCTACAAGCTAAAGACGCAGATGTTCAGGGGGGGCAATTTTCCCCTTTTGAGCCACCATTTTTACCACGTTCCTGTCCAAAGTCCTAAAAATGCCTTGTCGATAAGTTAGCCCATACTCCAAGGAAAACATATTATAGATTACGGGTTTCTGGCCGAAGGGTTCGGTTAGGCCATCAAGGGGGAGAATTATTCCGTTTTT
Source organism: Leucophora obtusa (assembly GCA_949987735.1). Lineage (NCBI taxonomy): Eukaryota > Metazoa > Arthropoda > Insecta > Diptera > Anthomyiidae > Leucophora > Leucophora obtusa. The sequence goes on along the minus strand of OX465297.1, from coordinate 33,846,475 downwards.
ACTCCCGGTAGGAATTTCCAAAAGTTCCGAGAACGTCTGCATTGGAGGAGGAATCTACTACATACATAATTTTAGGTCTTTATATCCAGCAGTTTGCCCAACTCGGCAAGGGAGAAGTTTTTTCACTTTTTACCCCTCCCGGTATGAGTTTCCGAATATAACGTCTTAGGGGACGTCTACGTTGGAGAAGGAACCCAAATACCGAATTTAAGCTCCCTAGTTCCAGCAGTTTGGCCAGGCCGTTAAGGGGGAGACTTTTCCTGTTTTTGACCCTACCTGTGGAAATTTCCAAAAATCTCATCTTAGCGGGTGTCTACAATAGAGGAGGAACTTTAGTACCAAATTTCAACTTCCTACCTCCAGCAGTTTGGGCAGGCCTTTACGCGGCACTTTTCGCTTCATTAATCCCCATTTTTGCAATGTCCCTGTCCAAAATTTCACAAAGCACCTTCCCGATAAGTGAGCCCATACTCCAAGGAACATATGTTTTACATTTGAGGTTTCTAGCCAAGTTTTACTATTTGTGCCCCTCTGGGTAGGAATTTTCGAAAATCCATCGACAGGGAATTTTAGCTTCCTAGTTCCGGCAGTTTGAGGAGGCTGTCAAGTGGGACACTTTTTGTTTTTTTGTCCCTCCCGGTTGGAATTAGGCTGGAAGAGGAACCTAAGTACAGAATTTCAGCTTCCTAGTTCCAGCAGTTTGGACAGGTCGTTAAGGGGCCACTTTCCCCTTTTGAGCCCCTATTTTATAACGACCCTGTCCAAAATTCAAAATAGTATCTTTCTAATAAGTTAGCCGTTACTCCAGGGACCCACATTTTAAATTTCAGGTTTCTAGCCGAAGGGGTTTTTACAGGCTTTCTTCTTTTTGCCCCTCCCTTTAGGAATTTACAAAAATTCCATCTTCGCGGCTGTCTGCGATGGATGAGGAACATTCATACCAAATTTCAACTTCATTGCCTCAGCGGTTTGGGCAGGCCGTTATTGGGGACATTTTTCCCTTTCAACCCCCATTTTCACTATGTTTCTGTTCCAAAATAGAAAAATTAGCCGGAAAAATTACGTTGCGGGTGAGTTAAAATTTTAGGTTGGCCAGAAGGGATTGGGCAGGCCGTCAAGGAGAATACTTTTCCCCTTATCTCCCTCCAGATAGGAATTTCAAAAATTCCGTCTAAGCGGACGCCTACACAGGAGGAACTCACATACCGAACTTCGGCTACATAGTTTCAGCAGTTTGGGCAGGCCGTCAAGGTGGAAACATCCCCCTTTTGGGATATCCTGTAGGGAATTCCAAAAATACAAACTTAGTCGAACCTTTATACCAAATTTCAACTTCTTACATCCAGTGGCTTCGGCAGGCAGTTAAGGAGGACACTTTTCCAATTTGTGAGACCGTCTATGGGGAGACTTTTCGCCTTTTTGCCCCTTCCGGTAGGACTTTCAAAAAATCCCGTCTATGCCGAATATCAAGAAACCTTTGTTTAGTGGAGATATCCGTGGGGGGAGGAAAAAAAGTACTTTTTGTGAAATTATATTTTTTTAAATGGAATTTTTTGGAAAAGCGAAATTTTTTGGAAAAAGATACTTTATTTTGACAAAGTACTTTATTGGAAGAAGGTACTTTTTTTGAAAAAGTTATTTTTAGGAAAAATGTATTTTTTTTGAAAAATGGTCCTTTTTTAGAAAAGGTACTTTTTTTGAAAAAGGTATTTTTTTGGAAAAATATTTTTTTTTTTTTGGAAAAAGGTACTTTTTTGGAAAAAGGTACTTTTTTTGTCCCCTTTTTGCCCGTCCCGATAAGAATTTCCAAAAATGCCGTCTCAACTGACGTCTACACCGGTCGAGGAACCTACATACCAAATTTCAACTTCATAGCTCCAGCAGTTTGAGCAGGCCGTCAAGGGGGAGACTTTTTCCCCTTTTCGCCCCTCCCTGTAAAAATTTCCAAAAATCCCGTCTTGGTGGATGTCTACGATAGTGGGAGAACTTTTATACCAAATTTCAACTTCCTACCCCAGCGGTTTGGGCAGGCCGTCAAGGGGGGCCTTTTTCCCCTTTTTAACCCCCATTTTTACAAAGTCCCTGTCCAAAATTCCAGAAAGTACTTTCCAGAAAAGTTAGTCCATACTCCAAGGAACACATATCTTAAATTTCAGCTTTCTAGCCAAAGGGGTTTTGGCAGGCTGCCAAGGGGAAGACTTTTCCCCTTTTTGCCCGTTCCGGTAGGAATTTCCAAAAATCCCGTCTTAGCGGACGTCTACACCGGAGGAGGAACCTACATACCAAATTTCAACTTCCTAGCTTCAGCGGTTTGGGCTGAGCCATGTTGAGTCAGTCAGTCAGTAACGTTATTCTTTTATATATAGACTAGCGGGCGCAGCCCGCTACGTTGTTAGCGTGCCTTAAAGGTTAATGTAATATATAATCATATGCGCCCCCCACAATTTTTATTAAATTCGTTTTTTTATTTAAAGTTTTTTTATTTAAAGCCTTCACCCAGCCACCACAAATAAATAATTCTGCACAACAATGGGTTTAAAATAAATAAATATTTGATTACTTTTTCTCATGAAAGTGGATTGTTAGTAATGAATCCATAATAAATTGCAATATACGTGTGTATGTTAAGATAATTTGGTAAAGTGCGAACTTAGGTAGATAGACCCGTAAGTAGTTTTGTTCATTTGTGTTTTGAATGAAAATAAATAACGTAAAGCAGGGTTGGAAAGCATTTTATAATATTAAAAATAGCGGGCAAAGCCCGCTACGTTGTTAGCGTGTCTTAAAGTTTTTTTTTTTAATTCCAGTTTATGTAAAGGTAGACCTGGCAATTCAAGTAAATTCACAAATTAAGTTGGAAAATTTACTGCGTCGGTTTCTTCCACCGGTGCTTCGTTACATGAAGTTTAAATATCGGAATATATAAGTTCCATTCCTTTTCTAAGGTTTTTTCTCTTTTAGAAAATTTGTTTAACTTTTTGGAGAGTAAGTTTCAATGCTACATAAGTTTCATATTCCGTGGATAGTGTTTGAACAGGTAATTCCCTCTTCCAATCCATTTGCATTCTCTATAATTTCAATTCTACTCGTTCAACGTTTATATCCATTTCATTCCACTTGTGTAGTGTTTCATTCCACTCGTTTCCTATTTAGTTTCTTAATTTTAGTGTTTCATATTCTCTAAGTTTTAGGTTTCTAGCTAAAGACGCAGACGTTAAGGGGGGGGGGGGGGGGGGCAATTTTCCCCTTTTGAACCACCATTTTTACCACGTTCCTGTCCAAAGTCCTAGAAATGTCTTGTCGATAAGTTAGCCCATACTCCAAGGAAAACATATTATATATTACAGGTTTCTAGCCGAAGGGTTCGGTTAGGCCATCAAGGGGGAGAATTATTCCGTTTTTACCCCTCCCGGTAGGAATTTCCAAAAATTCCGTCTTAGAGGACGTCTGCATTGGAGGAGGAACCTACTACATACATAATTTTAGGTCTCTATATCCAGCAGTTTGGCCAGGCCGTCAAGGGGGAAGTTTTTTCAATTTTTACCCCTCCCGGTATGAATTTCCAAAAATACCATCTTAGGGGACGTCAACGTTGGAGAAGGAACCCAAATACCGAATTTAAGCTCCCTTGTTCCAGCAGTTTGGCCAGGCCGTTAAGGGGGAGACTTTTCCTGTTTTTGACCCTATCTGTAGAAATTTCCAAAAATCTCATCTTAGCGGATGTCTACAATAGAGGAGGAACTTTAATACCAAATTTCAACTTCCTACCTCCAGCGGTTTGGGCAGGCCTTTAAGCGGCACTTTTCGCTTCATTAATCCCCATTTTTGCAATGTCCCTGTCCAAAAAGCACCTTCCCGGTCCAAAAAGCCCATACTCCAAGTAACATATGTTTTACATTTCAGGTTTCTAGCCAACTTTTACTATTTATGCCCCTCTCTGTAGGAATTTCCGAAAATCCATCGACAGGGAATTTCAGCTTCCTAGTTCCAGCAGTTTGAGCAGGCTGTCAAGGGGGACACTTTTTCTTTTTTTGTCCCTCCCGGTTGGAATTAGGCTGGAAGAGGAACCTAAGTACCGAATTTCAGCTTCCTAGTTGCAGCAGTTTGGACAGGTCGTTAAGGGGCAACTTTCCCTTTTTGAGCCCCCATTTTATAACGACCCTGTCCAAAATTCAAAAAAGTATCTTGCTAATAAGTTAGCCCTTACTCCAGGGACCCACATTTTAATCTTCAGGTTTCTAGCCGAAGGGGTTTTTACCGGCCCCCAAGGTGAGGCTTTTCTTCTTTTTGCCCCTCCCTTTAGGAATTTACAAAAATTCCATCTTCGCGGCTATCTGCGATGGATGAGGAACATTCATACCAAATTTCAACTGCATTGCCTAAGCGGTTTGGGCAGGCCGTTATTGGGGACATTTTTCCCTTTCAACCACCATTTTTACTATGTTGCTGTTCCAAAATAGAAAAATTACGTTGCCGGTGAGTTAGTCCTACTCCAAGGAATACATATTTAAAATTTTAGGTTGACCAAAAGGGATTGGGCAAGCCGTCAGGAGGAGACTTTTACCTTATTTCCCCTCCCGATAGGAATTTCAAAAATTCCGTCTAAGCGGACGCCTACACAGAAGGAGGATTTCACATACCGAGTTTCCTTTTGGGATATCCTGTAGGGAATTCCAAAAATACAAACTTAGTCGATGTCTACTACAGTGGAGGAACCTTTATACCAAATTTCAACTTCTTACCTCCAGTGGTTTGGGCAGGTACTTTTCCAATTTGTGAGACTGTTTATGTGGAGACTTTTCACCTTTTTGCCCGTTCCGGTAGGAATTTCCAAAAATCCCGTCTTAGCGCACTTCTATGCTGAATATCAAGAAACCTTGTTTTAGTGGAGATATCCGTGGGGGAGGGAAAAAAGTAGTTTTTTTGAAATTATAAATTATTTTAAATGGTACTTTTTGGAAAAACGAAATTTTTTGGAAAAAGATACCTTGTTTTTACAAAGTACTTTATTTGTACTTTTTTTGGAAAAGGTATTTTTTTAATAAGGTGTTTTTTTTGGAAAAATTTATGTTTTTTGGAAAAAGGTACTTTTTTTGGAAAAGGTACTTCTTTTGGAAAAGGAAAATTTTTTTAGAAAAAGGTACTTTTTTTTGGGAAAAGGTACTTTTTTTTGGAAAAGGTACTTTTTTTGAAAAAGGTACTTTTTTTGAAAAAGGTATTTTTTTGAAAAAATGTATGTTTTTTGGGAAAAGGAAAATTTTTTTAGATAAAGGTACTTTTTTTGGGAAAAGGTACTTTTTCTTGGAAAAGGTACTTTTTTTTGAAAAAGGTATTTTTTTTGGAAAAATTTATGTTTTTTGGGAAAAGGTACTTTTTTTGGAAAAGCTTCATTTTTTTAGAAAAAGGTACATTTTTTGGAAAAAGGTACTTTTTTTAAAAAAGGTACTTTTTTTGGAAAAAAATACTTTTTTTTGGAAAAAAATACTTTTTTTGGAAAAAGGTACTTTTTTGGAAAAAGGATTTTTTTTTTGGAAAAAGGTACTTTTTTCGGGAAAAGGTACTTTTTTTGGAAAAAGGTACTTTTTTTGGAAAAGATATTTTTTTTTAATAAGGTGTTTTTTTTTTTGGAAAAATGTATGTTTTTTGGAAAAAGGTACTTTTTTTGGAAAAGGTACTTCTTTTGGAAAAGGAACATTTTTTTAGAAAAAGGTACTTTTTTTTGGGAAAAGGTACTTTTTTTTGGAAAAGGTACTTTTTTTGAAAAAGGTATTTTTTTGAAAAAATTTATGTTTTTTGGGAAAAGGAACATTTTTTTAGAAAAAGGGACTTTTTTTGGGAAAAGGTACTTTTTTTGGAAAAGGTACTTTTTTTTGAAAAAGGTCCTTTTTTTGGAAAAAGGTACTTTTTTTTGGAAAAAGGTACTTTTTTTTGGAAAAAGGTACTTTTTTTTGGAAAAATGTACTTTTTTTGGAAAAAGGTACTTTTTTTGGAAAAAGGTACTTTTTTTGGAAAAAGGTACTTTTTTTGGAAAAAGGTACTTTTTTTGGAAAAGGTACTTTTTTGGGAAAAAGGTACTTTTTTGGGAAAAGGTACTTTTTTTGGGAAAAGGTACTTTTTTTGGGAAAAGGTACTTTTTTTGGGAAAAGGTACTTTTTTGGAAAAAGGTACTTTTTTGGAAAAAGGTACTTTTTTTGTCCCCTTTTTGCCCCTCCCGATAAGAATTTCCAAAAATGCCGTCTCAACGGACGTCTACACCGGTCGAGGAACCTACATACCAAATTTCAACTTCATAGCTCCAGCAGTTTGAGCAGACCGTCAAGGGGGAGACTTTTTCCCCTTTTTGCCCGTCCCTGTAAAAATTTCGAAAACTCCCGTCTTGGTGGATGTCTACGATAGTGTAGGAACCTTTATACCAAATTTCAACTTCCTACCTCCAGCGGTTTGGGCAGGCCGTCAAGGGGGGCCTTTTTCCCCTTTTTACAACGTCCCTGTCCAAAATTCCAGAAAGTACTTTCCAGAAAAGTTAGCCCATACTCCAAGGAACACATATCTTAAATTTCAGCTTTCTAGCCAAAGGGGTTTTGGCAGGCCGCCAAGGGGGAGACTTTTCCCCTTTTTGCCCGTTCCGGTAGGAATTTCCAAAAATCCCGTCTTAGCGGACGTCTACGCCGAAAGAGGAACCTACATACCAAATTTCAACTTCCTAGCTTCAGCGGTTTGGGCTGGGCGATGTTGAGTCAGTCAGTCACGTTATTCTTTTATATATAGAGAAGATGAGTTCCCCTTTTTATTTTTTGCGTGAAGCAGGGTTGGCAGGCAATACCGCTAAAATACCGTTATCGATTCAAAACCCTTTCAACTGACTATCGTTACCCCTAAAATACCGTTACCGAAATAACTCAAATATCGTTATCCTTAAAATAACGTTACCGAAATAAATGAAATATCGATACCCTTAAAATACAGTTACCGAAATAAATGAAATACCGTTACCGTTATTTTTAATTTTCTACTTTTGATAATTGCACGTGGTTATTAAGTATTTTTCGTACATTAAGTTGGTAAATGGGTTCTGTTTTTAATCTCGTTTGTTTTTTGTAAAAAAAATTGCGGGATGCACCAAAATAACTGCCCGATCAAAAAAAATTATATATAGTTGTATATAGTAATATCTTGTTTTATGTTATCATATGAGTATATATGTTGTCATGAATAGCTGGTGTTTCCAATTCGGTTAATCGATTAACCGATTCCTCGATTATCCGCCTCTATTTCGGTTAATGTCGAAACAAATAATTTAGAACTCAAATAATTATTCGACCCGAATAATCGGTTAAAATAGGTCGATTAACCGGTTAAATTTTTAATATGTAATTTTTAGCTTTATTTTTGCCCAAAACTTCATAATTGTCTTAACTTTGGATAAAAAATTATAAGAAACGCTTAAAAAATAAATACTAATTAAAATACGATCAAATTGTTTTGAAATCGATTGAAGGAGAAACCTTTAGATACAATTTTTTGAGCAACTCCAAGCAAGTCGACATTGAACCAGCGAGACACGTCGTGGGTTTAAAGATACTCTTAAAACGAATTTGTTTTACATTATCGCAATTAATTTTTAATAAAATTTTTTTGAATTTTTTAAACAAAATAATAAAGTTTCTATTTGTAAAAAAAAACTTTAACGTTGTGCTGGCTGGAGCAGGCTTTAGGAAATGCAATAGACAATTTTTCAATTCTTTTAAAATATAAAATTAATTTTCTAAAGTGAGAGCAGTTTTTCAGCCTCTAGTCGATGAATTTATTTATTTTAACAAAAACAGTGCGTATTTATTTTTAAAATTTTATTATTGCAAACATATAATTTTGAAAAGCTGAAAAACTGCTCCCACTTCCGAAAATCTGTGATAAAGTTCGAACAAACAAATCTGCTTAAGATTTGACATCTGCACACTGAGTGAATTGTCTACATGCTTTTTATGAATTTTTATATTGATTCAATGAAATTTCGCTCAAATTCGTCCATTGAAACAAGGAGATTGGAAGATAAACAAAATTTTAAAAACAGAATATATGTGTTTGTATTGATCACTTCTGAGTAAAAACAATAACCGGAAGCTGAATAGGAAAGAAAACATCGAATTAGTTACATTGCATTCAAGGCCTTACTTGGGTGACGGGTTGTTGAAAAAAATTATCATATAGATACAATCTGAGAATAAAAACATATAAATAATTAATAAAATTTAATGGAAAACCACTGACGACGCCTGTCCATACAAAAAAAAATGCAGAAACTAGATCTAGTCTGATCTGAAAATTATAATGTGTTCATAATTTTTAGAGAAAAAGGTTTATTCTTTTTCTTAACCTCAAATCTATTAATTAAAATTGATAAAATTGCATATTAATTTAGGGTGACCATTCGTACTGATTTGATGAAAAAGTCGTGTACTGATTTGTACTGATTTTTTAAAATTTGTACTGATTGTACTGATTTTTGGCATTTAAAAATATATTCAATTTTTTTTGTAAAAAAAGCCAAAATACAAGTACAATGTAGTTTTTTTTATAGGATAAATTTTTATGAATGTGAACGGTTTTCTCTACTAGTACCGGTGTTCTGTAACTATGTGGGAAGTTACTCACATAAAAATTGCAACTCTACGATGTGTCGTAGTTAATTTTAGTGATTTTTCGAATAATGCATTAATCGGTTAACCGCCTATGTCGAATAATTGGAAACACTATGAATAGCCATATACATATAATTATGTTTCTTCTGTGGTACCTTAAATAACCATATATTTTTATATATATCGTCTTTTATAAAATTATATATCAACCATATATGCTATACATAATGAGATATGACAGATCTGTTGTCATATATAATTATAAATGATCATATATAACATAATATATGATCACATATGGTGACATATAAGCCATATATTTTGAGATATAGTAATATATGCCCTCTTATAAAAATGTTTTGGTTGTGTGATGTAAGATATTTTTATATATGCTTACATATTACATTAAATGCTATAAGATATGATTATATATGATTCCATATATGGTGCAAGATTAACAATATAACTTTAGATATGATTATATATGGTCCCACGTCAGTAATATTTTCTATGTGTTTAATATATATAATTATATATAGTCACATATTATCTGAGAGACCCTACTATCGAATCCCAGCTCGGGCACAGATCTTAAAAAGGTTAAACCATTTTGTGTCAACAGCATCTGCAAATTATGTTTTCAATTAATAGTATTTTAAATATATAATTAGATATCGTAATATATAATAATTTCGTTAAAGTTCTGAATTTGAGTTCTTCCAGAGCGAAATGATTTTTTTTTTTGTAATATTTCTACATTCGATTTTGGTAATATTTTCATTTTTGTACTCCTACAAAACAATTTGTGAAAAAGTGTTATATATGTAAGAGTATTTTTTCCAAAGGATTGCTAAGCTTATATATATGTCATACCTTATTTAAAATACATTTAAATTACCTTTTAAATAACATGTATATTGCTCTTATCCCATTATTAATTTCGCAAATACAGACAGACTTGATATTTAGACATTTGAGCCATATAAATCAGTGCCTTGACCCTTCAACAATCATTTTTTTATCTTATTCACCAAAGAAATTCCGTCAGTGGAAAACATTTAAGATTTTTAATTTTTGTTTTTTTAAAAGAATGTTATTACCCGATTAAAAAAGATGATATGGTGACATATCTAATTTGATGAAATACAATAGCTAATCACATACAATTTAATCCGAAAAATGGTGAATATAATTGTATCTACGTGGATCAAATTGGATTTAATTACTTTAAATTATATACAATTTAATCCGAATTTTGACCAGACATTATTGTATGAAATAATATCTTAATATTTATAAGTTGATTGTATGAAATAATATCTTAATATTTATAAGTTGATTCAATTAGGTCCAGTTGGATAAAAATTTTCGTATTTCTGTTTTTATTAAATATTGTACTGAAAAACAATGGGGGATTCACGTAAGGTTTCGTGTATCGTGTGAACTAAGCAAATCTAGTAAGTTTGCGAGTCTTGATGTGAAACTGCATACATAAAAAGTATCTACACATTAATCAGTACTTATACGAGCTATAGTATAGTTTAGGAATAATCCATAAAAATTCTAAATAAAATGAAATTTCAAATAATTTTCCATAAATCATTACTGAATTTTGCACTAAAGGTGGGATTTTAATTTTGAAAGTGAGATATGTTCAAATGAAGCTTTTATTTTTGGGCTTTCACTTTAAAAAAAATGGGAAAAATGCATTAAAATTGTGATAACAAATTTAACATGAAACAGTTTTTAATACAATTAAACGTCATGAAATAATCGTTTAAAAGTGTTTTAGATTTGTAAATAGTGAATAAAAACCAGATTTCACTAATGGGGGAATTATTTATTAGGTTTTTAAGTTATTTATTACACAATTTTAGTCTTTCTATTTGCATTTATAGTCTGCTTGCGGGTAGACAATTTTTTTGTTTTAATTTTCATTTATATTTTATGGTATCCTTCAAGCCTATGGATAAATTTGGTGGCTAACTTTTATTAATATGACCCAATATTCAATTTAAAAATAAAAGGATCTGTTGTTTCGATGTAAATTTATAACGTTTTAAATGAAAATGAATTTCAATTTACTAAGATATTAAGAGTTCATTTGAAACAAGACTATAACATAAATTATATAGGGAAAATAAATGTTTCTTTTTTAAATCAAGATTTATTTTGTTGCTATACATATGTGGTACGAAATCCCATATAGTCTGACTGCTAATGTTAAGTGTTAACTCTTTTAACATAATATTTTCAATGTCGATAATGTATGGGTAACTGTCAGATAATTTCATTCAGATTTTATACAAAAATATTTTGCCGGTTTTTCGTGTTCATATTATTTTTTAAATCACTTGAATTTTATATTAAAATTTGTTTTTGTAAAAGAATATTTTCCAATTAAAAATGGATTGTAATTGACTTCGATAAAATCTTAAATTAAATTTAAATTAAACATGAAACTGGGCTATTCTTGGTCTTACAATTTCAATTCCATGGGCGAGATCTTACTAAATATGACAACATATGTAAAATGATATATTTGGATATTGGGTCATATAAAATTTGTTCGAAAGACGAAATTTATGTCTTATTATATATAGTGCCATACAAAGCAACATATAACGAGACATAATTGTATTAAATAATATAAAATAATATATAACCCGTTTTACTCGGGTAATTTATTTTTTCTAAGTCATCTATATACATATATAAATTTATATTTTATATAACCCGACTAAAAAAGTTTTCATATAATCTTATATGATTTGATATAAACTTAAATGTTTATATGCGTAGCTTTATATAACCATATACATTTATATTAACACTTTATTTTTATAAATATGTTTGATATAACGTTATATATAATCATATGTGATTTGGTCTCCAGCCATATATTAAGAGATCTGCAAATATAGTTCATACATAATTATATATAATGGCATATAAGCTTTTATAAAGAATAATATAATAATAATATAATAATATAAATATAATATAATAATATATAATAATAATAATAATAATAATAATAATAATAATAATATAATAATAATAAAATAAAAAAAATAAAAAAATAATAACAAAGTTAATAGAAAATTGTATTAATTTTATACATAATTATATCTGACATGATATCTAATTATACAACATTTTATAAAGTTTAATTGCAATTTTTAAATTTAAAAATAAAAATTAGAAAAACATTAAGTTCAGTTATTTTTTCCGTGAAAAAAAATGAATTCTGAAAGTTATTTTTTTTATTTTATAAGACACATATTTTATAAGACAGACCAAAACTCTAACCTAGAAAAAGTTGTTCCGACAAATTTTTGTAATGTTTTATTTTGTCAGCTATTTCCAAGTTTATTAGCAACAATTTTTCTAAACATTAAGCATTAGTATTTAATATGAATGAAAATAAGTGATCTTAACAATATTTACTAAAATTTTATTTGAAAATCTTCATAAAATTATATGTATTAATATATAATTTGATGCAGTCAGATAGACCCATTTTTCGGATCAAATTGTATCAGGTTAGATAACATGCTTATCTCGCTTGATATAATTATATATTCCAATATTCGGATCAAATTAGATATGGACGTATATATGGGTTTATATATGGTGATATATGATAATATATATCTTTTTTAGTCGGGAACTCAGTAACACGAACAATGTTGTCTCATATAGTCAGTCATGTTGTATAGCAGCGTTTGGTTTAGTGAGTTAAGTGGCCGACTACAACGCCGCAACCTGGGTTCAAATGCTGCCGACGGCATTTTTTTGTTTTTTTTTTAATGAAATAAATATTTTTAAATAAACGTTTTTTTTTAATTTTTGTGTTATTTTTTAATTTTTTTTTAAATTTAAATAATTCCAAATACAGTACACTTGCAAATTAGAGCTTTCAGTAATTCGAACGTCCAGAAATTAGAATCAATGTTTGCAATACATTAAACGCTCTGAAATTCGAATTTAAAATTCTAATTTCTGAGCGTTTTTTTTTTTTTTTTGTTTATTTGAATACACAGGAAATCCCCAATTTAATTTTTATTCTGTTTGAATAAAGTAAAACTAAAAAGGGGAATCACCAAATTATATATGTTTTTCCCTATTTGTTTTTTTTTGTCGCATTTATGTACATTTTTGGCTAGTTTATTTGTGAAATTTGATACGCGTGTACATATTATTTGGCAGTCTCTATTAAATAGTGAAAGTGTATCATTTAAAATGTTAAATAAACGTAAAAAAAAACACTATCATTGGAAACGAAACGAAAAATAACGTCCAGAAATTAGAATAATTCAGAAATTAGAATTGCCTCAAAAACAAAGCGGTTCTAATTTGCGAGCGTCTACTGTATTTATATCATAGGATAAATTTTGATCTCAAATTATCCAATTCAATCTGCCAAAATTAGCTTATCCGTTTGCATCTAATTGGATGTAAATTAATCCCATGGGATATTTTGCGATCTATCAGTATCTTAATTTGATATTATTGGATCTCCCAATTTTGAGATCTATTTGGATCTAATTTAATCCTGTAATATATTTGAGGGATCTGATTGGATATTACTGGATACCCCAATTTTGAGATGAACTTGGATAAAATCATATGTCGATCTATATCAAATGAGATATGACTAGATATGCTAGATATTTTTTTGATTTGATGACTACCGTTACCCTTAAAATACCGTTACCGAAATAACTGAAATACCGTTACCGAAATAATCAAAAAATCGTTATCCTTAAAATACCGTTACCGAAATAACTGAAAACCCGTTATCCTTAAAATACCGATACCGAAATAAATGAAATAGCATTACCCTTAAAATACCGTTACCGAAATAACCTAAAAAAGGGTTACCCTTACCCCATCGTTTCGGTACCATCATTGGTTTAAAGCAAAAAAAAAATATATATTGTAAAAAAGCAAGAAAAAAGCAAAGTAAAAAAAAACTTGGAAAGCTTAAAAACCGAAAATCCAAAAAACAAATATGAGAAAATAAGCAATAAAAAGCATAAAAAGTAAAACCAGCAATTTTGTCTTCTCTGTTAATTCATATAACAATATGCAATTCAATAAGATTTGATCCAGTTATGAATATAATAAGGGTATTCACGATGGTACATGTGCATATTTGCAATTTGCTAATTTGCTATGCAAATTGTAACATATCGTGAGCGTCTTTTTTAAGATCAATTGCATATTTGCTTTATGAGCTATTTTGTTCAGTGCTGCTAACTTATTTCCTAAAAATATCGCTAAATCAAACTAAAAAATCATGGAAAATAGCTGAAAATGGTAAAATATCGCTAGATTTGACGAGAAAATAGCTAAATTGGCAACAGTGATTTTGTTTACGTCAAAAGTAAAAATAAATCGTATTTTTGAGAAAATTTGTGAATCATAAAAATAATAATAAAATAATAAATAAAAAAAATTTTATGTTAATAAAAAATCACAAACAATTTTTTTATTTAATATCTTATTTTATAAATCATAATATGGCGGCTGATATGTTAAAAACAGATGTTTTGTTTTATTTGCAACTTAGCTTATATGCAAAGCGATTTTTGCTAAAGGTTTTTTTATTGCAAATGAAGAAAATAAAGCAAATTGCAAATACATACATTTTGTTGTTGTGTTGATGCAATCGTTGTTTTTTTGCAATCATTTGCAACGTTTGCATCGTTTGCAATACCCATCGTGAGTACCCTTAATATATACAAAATATATGGTACAGAATGCATTTTTTAATCGAGTAATTGTGGTATGCTTGAAATATTTATTCTTTCCAACAGTAGATATTCCATATTATAGATAATTTAAGAATTTTAATAACAAGACTTGAATCATTTTAAATTTTAAAAAAAGTCCTCATTTTATTTTAGTAAATAAAACTTTAACACAAAGTTTTCTTTCATCACTTCAGTAGAAAAGAATAAACATTAATTTACTCGGCGTCTTCGTCTTCATCATCATTAGAGCTGATTCTGAAATAACGGAGTTCATAAGAATCTTTTTCGTTGGCGACAACACGGATCCAATCACGCAAACTGTTCTTCTTCAAGTATTTCTTTGTCAAGTACTTCAAGTAGGCCTTGGAGAAGTGAACATCAGAGTTGACGTATAACTTCATTTTCACACGTTCGAAACTGACGTTGTTGCCTAAATTGTTGACTTTGCCGTTTACCTTCATGCGGCCCTTAACGTACTTTTCCTAAAGTAATAATAATGATTTGAAATAACAATAAGTAAATAATTAAGATTTGAAATAAAAATAAACGAAAGTTTAAATTAAACATTATACTTTAAAATTTGTCTTTGAGAGGGGTTAAAAAATTATCTCTTATTTTGTTAAGCTTTCAAATCAGACAACATAATTCAAAAACCAAATATGAAAAAGAGTGGGGCTTTATTATACCACTGAGTACACTGTCGTCAGAGCGAGGATAATCACTCTCTAACAACAAATCAGGCGTGGCGATTGTAAAAGACAAATTTCAAATAGTTTAAAATTAAAAAATGTAGTAAAATGATTATTAATAATTTACCTTTTTTTGTTACGACATTCATTATTGTTGCTTTTTGAGTGCAACATAAAAATTCTCGTTGGATGAGAATTCCAAAATTTATATCTTCAAAAAAATTGTTAGCTTTGCAATTTTACGATTGGATACTTGCAGCGCCCAACTTGGAAATACGCTTTGGCAAGGCGCACTATGCATCTTGGCTTGAGCACTTGCGGTTACAAGTGTACTCAACCCAGGGCCCACCACGCGGAGGTTTACATATCACGACTTGGTGCAGTTCACATACGGTTGCACCACTGGCCAGGCCAGGTTCTGACAGTCAGAGGCTACCCCGTTGTGCTGCACCCAGAGCCCTTCTTTGGCGAATTGGAGATAGGTTAGTTGAAAATAGGGGCGAGTTCGTTAAGAACCATGGACACATTAAACATTGATCAAATGTTCAAAATAAGTTTTGCAAAGCCGAAATAGTAAGCCGTGGAGGCCAATTATATTGTATTTTATCTGCTTTTATTAATAATTTTTGGTGTACTTACGAAATCGGCAACATCCAAAATATTATCTTCAGCAATGTTCGTGCAATCGATGGCATAACGCAAAGAAACCTTCTTTTTCTTAAGGCCCTTGCCGCGCAAAACGGCCTTTTTGCCTACTTTACCGGTAGCGGCCGCGGCAGCAGCGGTAACGCTCTTCTTACTTTTAACAGCAGCTGGCTTGCTTACTACAGCTTTAGCGGTCTTTTCAACTACAGCCTTTTCTGTTTTGGCAGTTTCGGCCTTCTTGACAGGGACAGCTGTTGGTTTAGCAGCAGCCTTGGCGTCTTTCTTGGGGGCTTCCTTAGCAGGAGCAGCGGCTTTAGCGTCCTTCTTGACAGGCGCAGCAGTTTTAGTGTCTTTTTTGGCAGGAGCAGCCTTAGTAGCAACTTCAGCTTTTGGTTTTACAACCTTACCTTTAGCAGCGGCTGGAGCAGCCTTTGCCGGTTCGGCCTTCTTGGCGGCAGTGGTTTTGTCACCCTTTTGGGTCTTAGCCTAGAAAAGAACAAAAGAGGCTCTTTAAACTACAATTGGCATTTCCATCATTGAATTTAACACGTGCGTGTCATAGGAAAGAACAGATACCGTTGTAAATTTAACAAATTTTTCAGTTGAAAACTATGCTTGTGCATGACATTTCTATGTGTTGTTGTATTTGCTGTATTTAATTTTTGCGCATCTTATTTTGAATGTAGAAAAAGTCAAGCTTAAGTGGATGCTCTTTTGCAGCGTATATAAAGCCTAAATATATTATTTTATGGACTAGAAACTTTACGTAACTTCGTACGTAAATTGATTGGCGAAATGTCCACCAATTGTTAGGGGGTGTTCTGAAAAACGAATTCACATAAAATTATTCGGGTTTTTACAACATAATTTTATGTGAAACCGAATAATTTTATGTAGTTTCGTTTTTCAGAACACCCCCGCATCAGCAAATACGCTTTATTTACAACCCATATATCAGGCCTTTCATGAATCCCCTATTAATATGGGCTTATACATTTTTCTAAAGGTAAAGATTGAATCCAATGACTGATCAAATGAGACAAATTCCTAAAGTGAATTCATTCAAACGGTTTCTAAAGGCGGCTTAAGAATGAATTATTTGGAATAAGAGAAATAAAATTGTATTTTTAGGGAATTTAACAGTGAATCCATTCTTCGAAGCTATGCTTCTAGATGATACATCGACAATATTGTAGATACTTTATTTTGGTCTTCCATATATTCTGGCAATATTGCCTATTATCTTGCAAATAATTGTTTTATTTCTTGCAAGTTTTTAATTCGGAATACTTTTTCTACAATGCGAAGGTTATTGCAAAAATCTACAGTAATTGTTGAAGAATCCTCCTCGTTGCTGGATGGCGATTTAAATGTCATATTACAAGGTTAAATTTAAAATGAAATATGAAGATCACAACTTTAAAAACTATATGCCAATACGAGATGCCTAAAAACTGCTTTGGTTTTAATCCAACATTTTCTCAGCAATCATCAGTAAATCAATTTCTTTAAAAACTTTTTAAATTTAATTGAACTATTTTACAATTTTCTTTTTCATTATTATGTATAATACACGTTTATATTCACTTAATTTTTAATTTTCGTAGACACTTACAGTTGGTGCCATGTTCAATCGCAAAAACCACAGAGGAAAAGAATTAGAATTTGCTGTCAAATTTGACAACCAATTTCGAGCAGTGTTGCCACTATGTAAACAAAACATACACAGCTGCAATAAAAAAGTATCTAAAGCCGAGCACACTTTCAATGGTATTAGGAAAATATGAGTTAAAATTAAATTGATCAATATTTTCCATCCTATGAAAAATTGCAAAATTTTGCAGCTTTTAAATTAAGCCACGTTAAAAGTGATTACGTTTTTATTTTGAAATAATTTATATGCTTTTTAATTTTATTAATTATTTTTCAACAACAAAAAAACAAATTTAAAATAAAATAACATTTCAATATTGGCCACACACTTTTCAATAATATGAAATTGAAAAACAAAAATCCAAAACATTTTGAATTTTTCAATTTAATTGATAAACATTCAATATAGGTTACTGACCTTCATTTAATTTGTAAACAATCAAAAATTGATCCATAATATTGAACGTGTATGCCCTACTTAAAACCGTATGAAATTACACACAGAAAAAAACAGGAGAAATATCAACTATGGGCTATGTAATTATACAACTACGTAATTTCCGTTAGTTTTACAATTTTCTAGTAAAATATATATATTAGGGGTTTTCATATAAACTCGTATTCTACCCGTAAAAGGTGTAAACCTAGTATATTTATGAGTTTAATGTCAAACTGTATACATAAAAAATAGGGTTTGTATATATACAAGGTTTACAAGGAATTTACGAATTTATATAAAAACCCCTATTATTTACTAGACATGTATAGGGGTTTTCATATAAACTCGTATTCTACTCGTAAGCGGTGTAAACCTGGTATGTTTATGAGTTTAATGTCAAACTTCATACAAGAAATATTGTTTGTATTTATACAAGGTTTACAAGGAATTTACGAGTTTATATGAAAACCCCTTATATTCGGAATTTACTATTAGATTTAATAATTTGACTTTATATTTGTTTTCATATTTTTTTAAGATTTATGAGGCTCAAATTTCCTGGCGCTGGGTATATGGAATTACAGCAAATAATCGTTAAATTCTCCTAAACTACAGCCGACTTTTAGGCACTACATAAAACAAATTTAAGATGTATAACAGTTTTAAATATTTACTTAGACATTAACTCTAACGTATACCTAACTCTTAATTAACTATGGATGAATAAAAAAAATATTTAAGGATAACTTTTTTTATATAATTTAACTTTTTCTAATTTTTTTTTAATAAACTTTCTTCTTTCTTCTTTTTTTTATAGATTCGGATGAATTAAACTTACCTTTTTTTTAAACTAACTTTTTCTTTAAAACACTTAAGTTTCCTTAAAAATTCCTCCTGACCATAACAGCTTTCATACACTCAAATACTTCGGTTAGTGATTCACTTGACTATTCCCGCTTTTCACAAAATTTTTTTATAAATGAACAAAAAAAGTTTACCTGTACCCCGTTTCTGTATCTAATGCGAGAAGTTTTCGCATCGAGAAATGCATGGTCACCCTGCATTATACAGGCTGATTAAAGACGTGATAAAATGGACTGCAGTTTTTGTTGTAATTCGTTCAGATAATGTAACTTTAAAGGCACATCTACACGAGAGAGAAAACTTCTAGAGATAGAACAAAAAACCCCTCTAATTAGCTTTATTGTGAATGATTTAAGTTATTTAGAGGTGTTTTTTGCTCTATCTCTAGCAATTTTCTATCTCGTGTAGATATGCCTTAAGAACTGTTAACACATGTTGTTTTGTAAAATACCTAATTTAATTAGAAATAACTTACTATGCAACGTATTACTAGCGGATTTGGTTTCATATATATTTTATTGTCTGCGACTCACCCTATATAAAGCAGAGCAGGGTTGCATTTCACATATGTTTTCCGCAAACTTTTTCGATGCGAGAAATACAGAAACGGGGTGCTGGCTATAAGCATGTTATTTATTAATTTGAAGTTCCGTACACAAGACTTAGAGTCTCATATTTTAGTACAGAACTGATTGTTTGTAAAATTACAGAAATTGTTATTAAAAATTTAAAACTAGAAATAATAAAATATAATAAATGTATGTATAACATGTATCAAATTAACCCTTTCAGACCCAACCAGCTGCAAAAATTTATTGATTTTGTAATTTTAAGGTAAAATGGTATTAAAACTATTAAAATTTCCTGATGTCAATTCATATTTTATGAAACATAATTTAGGTAAAAGTATAATTGTAATTTTTGTCTAAGTAAACCTATCAATATTGAAAATATTTGCAACTTTAAGAGAAAACATCACACCACACAATCGTGTATACTGGGTCTAAAAGGGATATAGTCAAATTAAAAACAAAAAATATCATAAAAAATTAATTAAACATTCAAAGTATATACTCATATAATTAATTTAAGAGACAAAAGAATAAATCAAATAAAGTTTCCTAATTCGAATAAGCTCATAATTTTATTTTTGAACTAAAGTGCATTACTTATAACTTGAGAGTCATATGGAAGATTATTCCAGAGACGGGTGGCGAATAAAAAGAACTGCCATTCGGATATCAAACTATGATGTCTAAAGAGTATCAATCTTTTCCCCCTATTGGATCTCGAAAATCTCAATCGTTCGTATAAATTCTGTGGTTGTTGAGTGTAAATAATCTTATATAGGAATAGTAAAATTCTTGTTTTAAGGGGATTATCATAACTTATGCCATACAATCTTATTGAAAACGCTGAAATCATATCAAATCGTTTCAAACCATAAACATATCGAGCGATATTATTAAAAACGATGTTAAGTTTCCTTTTACTATGTGTGCCACAACTAGCAAAAATTTCACACCCATATAAGAGAATAGGTATTAAATAGGTTTTAGCAAGAAGTATCCTAATATTTATTGGCGTGCAGTGTTGTGTTTGCCAAATTGTTCTCAACATAGAATAGGTACGACCACAAGCATAATTAATATGGTCAGACCACGTGAGAGTATTGTTGAAATATACTCCAATACATATGCTGATTGGAATTTACGGCTATTTCTTGGTCCAATAGTCCAGGGCTTAGTACCAGCAGGATGTTCAATACGGAACTTCAAGGACCCTTTAATTATAACCGTGCTGCTTTCTTTCTTGCTTTCAATCGTAGTATAGCCAGCTAAGATTATACACGAAATTAGAATGCTAAATTTCACAAATATTCTCACTCTAACTTACGTTTTCTTCAAAATCAATTAAGTTGCTCCTATCTATTTAAATTTCCGGAATTTCTCCTTTATTTTAGGCGTTAAGTTGCACTGCCTTTTTCTCACAAAATTATTACTGTTAGTAAAAAGTTTCTTTAGTTTTTCAGTTAAGCTTAGTTAAACTATTTTAACTTGTTCAGGATTTAACACAGTATTTTCCGTTCGCTTAGTTAAATTATTTTACTCGTTCAGCACTTAACACTGTATATTTTTCTTCAACTTTAATTTAATTAAAAACATTTATTTAACACGGTTTACAATTGCCTTGCTCGCAGCTTGCAACTTCGATCCGAACGATTTAACTTCTTGCGTATTACTGACTTCTTTTTCAGTTAAACTAACGAAACCTTACATTGTTCTTACTGTTTGTTTCCAATATTATTTTACATATTTATTTCTAAATACCTTATAAATTTGGCTATATATTGAAACTATTTTCCTCCTAAACTCCATCTTTTTTTTCAGAAAATAAATTTTAATTTTTATAGAAATAATTATTCCTTTCGCCATATTTTGCATCTATAAACCATTTCCTATCCTTTCCCTTCGTCCTATCACAAAATTACCCTATCCTGTATATTTTAAATTACCAGGAGCCCATCATTTTTAGAAGTAATTTATTTTCATTCAAAATTGCTCTTTTTCAAAATAAATTTTTAGCCCATCCACTAAAACCGACGTTTTGGAGTTGTTAAATTTCGGTATTTTTTGAGTACTCAATACTACTCAATACTTTTCAATTGAGTACTCGATACTACTCAATACTTTTAACGGTTTTTTTAATTTAAAAATAAAAATGTTATGAATTCGTATTTATTAGGAAAAATTATCACAATTCACATACACGTGTTAAATAACTATTGTTATTTACATTTTAATTAATTTAAAACATTTTAAATAAATTAATTAAATAATTTTTTCCAAAAATTCGTTACAATTTCTTTGCTTCACAAATAGAGTTGTATTTTCAGAGCTGTATTTTTAGAGTACTATTTTTAGAGTTGTATTTTTATACGAAAAATACACATTTCTACGGAAAATTGCATCTTTAAAAGTATTGAGTAGTACCGTTTTAGTATTGAGTACTCAAAAAAAACAGTCAGTATTGAGTACTCAGTACCGGAATACTCAATACTTTTACAACTCTACTATATTCTTAAGCTGCCTACACACTAGGGAACATGGTTGAGGGAACAAAAAATATCAAAAAATTTTGTAAACACGAAATGCACGCTCTCAACACGCACACACACACAAACGCACTCATACATTCACAAAAAATGCTCTCTTTTTTCAAGTATGTTCCCTAGTGTGTAGGCAGCTTTACAAAATTTTTCCCCTTTTTACGGTACCAATCTTACTATTGATTTGTACCATTGCACTAGAGTTGTAAAAGTATTGAGTATTCCGGTACTGAGTACTCAATACTGGCTGTTTTTTTTGAATACTCAATACTAAAACGGTACTACTCAACGGTAACGAATTTTTGGGAATAATTTTTTAATTAATTTATTTAAAATGTTTTAAATTAATTAAAATGTAAGCAACAATAGTTATTTAACACGTGTATTTGAATTGTTATTATTCTTCTTAACAAATACGAATTCATAACATTTTCATTTTTAAATTAAAAAAAACAGTTAAAAGTATTGAGTAGTATCGAGTACTCAATTGAAAAGTATTTATTAGTATTGAGTACTCAAAAAGTATCGAAATTTCACAACTCTACATTACACCAACAATGGTAGCATTTGGCAGAGAAACCTTAAACTGATACCGGTGACTTGTAGCGATTTGTGATTACTTACTCTGCTGAACGAAGTTTTCTTTGTTTTGTTTTTAATACACTTTTTCTATAGTTTCCTTTTATTTTTTTTAATTTTTGTTTTCGAATTATATTTGTATGTTTTTATTTGTCATTCTTACAAAACAATTTTTATTGTAAATGAACAACAACAAATGTATCACTTATTGATCAAAAGTAGCAAATATTTTTACGCTACGAAAATATGACAGCGCTATATGAGCGCTCAGACTGAGCGGTTAGTCATCATGTCGTTCAGCAGATAGTTGTGCAACTGTTGTAGAACTGTTGCCTATTAAATTGTATCTGTCGAACTCACCCAATGTCAAATTGTATCTCCATGAATTTAACAAGATCCAAGTACTTGAGTTAACAAGATCCAAGTACTCGAGTTAACAAGATCTAACAAGTAATCATTAGTACTCGTATATAACAGCTGATTTTTGTGTAAATAACAAACAGCAGAGAAGCACGTGGTAGTTATAAATGGACATGACAATATTTTACGGGATTTATGAATACATTCTTCTTTGATTTCATTTTTCATTTGGGCTTGACAACTCTTGGTTTTTTTTCTATTTATTTTAAAAAGTATAATTTTTTCAAAAAAAAAATCTATATACGTTTTTGATTATACGCCAAATTTTGTTGGGTTATCCCTGTAAAACATTATATGGATATTATATATATTTTTCAAAATAAAACATATTTTTGCGATTTTATTAACATTTTATGTGTATATATTAGGGATGCCGATCTCGAAATCCCGATCCCGAAAATCCCGGGATTGGACTTGAAAAATCCCGGGATTTCCGATTTCATTATTTGGCATATTTTACCTCTTTTTGTATTTGTTTTTATTGTTATATTCGACCAAAATCACATAAATCTAATATCTTATTAAATGTTATTAAAAAACTAATTTTTCCTATTCATACACTTATAAAAAAAAGTTAGTACAAAAGTCAAAAGCTAAACGCGTTCTGATTAAATTGAACTAATTTTTCTGTTATTTTCTCTAAAAAAGTCCGTAGAAATAGGTCAAAATACTGCTAAAATAACAGGAAATAGTAAATGTATTTGCGCCAGCACAATTTTGACCTATGCATTTGTACGTAATTTTTTTATGAGTGTAATAGATTCAAATAGATTACAGATTGAATAAATCTGAATAAAAACCTTAATAATTTAAAAACTTTTATTCAGCTGTGAAACTTTTAAAAATCATAATTCAGCTTTATTTAATCTTTAAACGGATATGTTTTTATTTATTTTATTGATGATTTGCTAAAATCATAACTTCCCAGTGTAGAAACGGTAATGACATAGCATTATTTTTTGGAGTACCAGTAATGACACCCACTTACCTTCTGCATTATTTTAAAACATATAATAATGAGTTACTGATAATAACTTATTTTTATCATTATTTCAAATAGAAAATAATTTTTTAAATTTTTTTGAAAATATTTTGAAATCTATTTTTAGACTCAATATTTTTTAAACACTGGTAAGGATATATGTAACCACATATTTTTTGATTTTTTGTATGTTGGCGAGTAAGCTTACTTGTGTGCAGCAGGTCAATTATGTTTTTATCTATTAAATATTACATGTCGATATAGCTCAGATGGTAGAGCAGCTTTGCGCTCTGACCAGCTCGGCGCCCACTATTACCTGTTCGCGCTTATTTGTACTAATTTGTATAGTACCAGTTTTCTCGCATTGGTTTTCGCAATAAGCGAGCCGCTTGTTGCCGAGCCGAGCTGACTGATGCTTATTGCGAGAACCAATGCGAGAAAACTGGTAATATACAAATTAGTACAAATAAGCGCGAACAGGTCATAGTGGGCGCCGAGCTGGTCAGAGCGCAAAGCTGATTGAATGCGAGAAAACAGTTCCAAAGCGTTTTTCAGCGCCGAAAACATTGTTTATGTTATGTTAATAAAATAAAAATTAAACAAAAAAATAAAAATTCAATAATAAACATTTCAAGAATAATTGAAGAAATGCGTTAATAAGTAAAATTTTAAAACTCAATGTCAGAATGAACAACAAACCCAAATGCATACAAACATACATAAAACACAAATAATAGATAAAATATCAGTGCTGAATCTCGCATCCACTATGCACACTCAAACTTGTTTCTCGCATGACAAGTTCCCGCAATAAGCATCAGTCAGCTCGGCTCGGCAACAAGCGGCCACTCTGTACGCACCCTAAGTAGTAATTGTGAAGACAGTGAATTTAACAAGATCCAAGTACTTGAGATAACAAGATCCAAGTACTCGAGTTAACAAGATGTAAAAAGTAATCGTTAGTACTCGTATATAACAGCTGATTTTTGTGTAAATAACAAACAGCAGAGAAGCACGTGGAGCTATAAATGTAAACAAAAGCACGTGGTATTTGAAAATTTTACCAAATAACTT
The DNA here is from genome assembly GCA_949987735.1 of Leucophora obtusa. Taxonomy (NCBI): domain Eukaryota; kingdom Metazoa; phylum Arthropoda; class Insecta; order Diptera; family Anthomyiidae; genus Leucophora; species Leucophora obtusa. Next base: position 33,821,620 of record OX465297.1, on the reverse strand, counting down.
AAAAATATGTATATATACACATAAAATGTTAATAAAATCGCAAAAATGTGTTTTATTTTGAAAAATATACAAAATCCATACAATGTTTTACAGGGATAACCCAACAAGATTTGGCGTATAATCAAATCCGCATATAGATTTTTTTTGAAAAAATGGTACTTTTTAAAATAAATAGAAAAAAAAACCAAGAGTTGTCAAGCCCAAATGAAAAATGAAATCAAAGGAGAATATATTCATAAGTCACGCAAAATTGTTGTCATGTTCCAAGTCGTTCATCGGGGGCTACCATAACCCAACAAGTTTTGGCGTATAATCAAAAACGTATATAGATTTTTTTTGAAAAAATGGTACTTTTTAAAATAAAAAGAAAAAAAAAACCAAGAGTTGTCAAGCCCAAATGAAAAATGAAATCAAAGGAGAATATATTCATAAATCTCGTAAAATTATTGTCATGTCCCAAGTCGTTCATCGACGGTTACCATAACCCAACAAGATTTGGCGTCTAATCAAAACCATATATAGATTTTTTTTTTGAAAAAAATGGTACTTTTTAAATAAATAGAAAAAAAAACTAGGAGTTGTCAAGCCCAAAAGAAAAATGAAATCAAAGGAGAATATATTCATAAATCCTATAAAATTGTTGTCATGTCCAAAGTCGTTCATCGGGGGCTACCATATCCCAACAAGATTTGGCGTATAATCAAAAACGTATATAAATTTTTTTTGAAAAAAGGGTATTTTTAAAATAAATAAAAAAAACCTAGAGTTGTCAAGGCCAACTGAAAAGTGAAATCGAAGGAGAATATATTCATAAATCTTGTAAAATTGTTGTCATGTCCCAAGTCGTTAATCGGGGGCTACCATAACCCAACAAGATTTGGCGTATAATCAAAAACGTATATAGATTTTTTTTGAAAAAATGGTACTTTTTAAAATAAATAGAAAAAAAACCAAGAGCTGCCAATCCCAAATGAAAAATGAAATAAAATGAGAATATATTCATAAATCGTGTAAAATTGTTGTCAATGTCCAAGTTGTTCATCAGGGGCTACCATAACCCAACAAGGTTTGGCGTATAATCAAAAACGTATATAGATTTTTTTTTGAAAAAATGGTACTTTTTAAAATAAATAGAAAAAAAGACCTAGAGTTGTCAAGCCCAAATGAAAAATGAAATCATAGGAGAATATATTCATAAATCCCGTAAAATTATTGTCATGTCCCAAGTCGTTCATCGAATCCCGTAAAATTATTGTCATGTCTCAAGTCGTTCATCGACGGCTACCATAACCCAACAAGATTTGGCGTATAATCAAAAATGTATATAGATTTTTTTTTGAAAAAATGGTACTTTTTAAAATAAATAGAAAAAAAATCAAGAGTTGCCAAGCCCAAATGAAAAGTGAAGTCAAAGGAGAATATAGTCGTTCATCGGGGACTACCATAACCCAACACGATTTGGCGTATAATCAAAAACGTATATAGATTTTTTTTGAAAAAATGGTACTTTTTAAAATAAATAGAAATAAAACCAAGAGTTGTCAAGCCCAACTGAAAAATGAAATCAGAGGAGAATATATTCATAAATCCTGTAAAATTGTTGTCATGTCTCAAGTTGTTCAACAGGGGCAACCATAACCCAACAAGATTTGGCGTATAATCAAAAACGTATATAGATTTTTTTTTAAAAATGGTACTTTTTAAAATAAATAGAAAAAAAACCAAGAGTTGCCAAGCCCAAAAGAAAAATGAAATCAAAGGAGAATATATTCATAAAACTTGTAAAATTGTTGTCATGTCTCAAGTCGTTCATCGAGGGCTACCATAACCCAACAAGGTTTGGCGTATAATCAAAAACGTATATAGATTTTTTTTTGAAAAAAGAGTACTTTTTAAAATAAATAGAAAAAAAGACCTAGAGTTGTCAAGCCCAAATGAAAAATGAAATCAAAGGAGAATATATTCATAAATCCCGTAAAATTGTTGTCATGTCCCAAGTCGTTCATCGGGAGCTACCATAACCCAACAAGATTTGGCGTATAATCAAAAATGTCTTTTATTAGCTCGGAGATTGCAGTATCTAAAAGAAGAAATAATTAGAAATTTTTCTGTATATCACATGTATCCCGATCCACCCCACGATGGGCACTATAACCCAACAAGGTTTGCCTTATTAAAGTTGGTATATAATTTTTTTTGTTGAAAAAATGCATTTTTTTGAAAAATTCTCTACAAAAACTGGAGTCCTGTAATAGCACGGAGATTGCAGAATCTAAAAGAAGATATAATTAGAAATTTTTCTGTACATAACATGTATCCCGAACCGCCCCACGATGGGCACAATAATCCAACAAGATTTGGCTTATTAAGGTTGGTATATAAAATTTTTTTTAAAAACAATACATTTTTTTGAAAAATTCTCTACAAAAACTGGAGTCTTGTAAGACCTCGCAGTTTGTGGGGAAACTCAAAAAATTATCATTTGTCATTGGTTGCTATTTTATAGAAAGCTAAATATACGAGCCTTTATGACATCAGCTTTTTCCCAACTTTATCTAACTTGTTTATGGTTTTTATTGTATTATTTTTTTGGTATATTACAAAATAATTAAAAAGGAATTAAAAAAAATACATTACGAACATTTAAAAAAGTCAGGAAATAGAAAAAGCTTGTTTCATACAGACTTAACATACCAAATCGTATACAACACTTGTAGTTACCCAATAGTAAATGGTCGAACTAGTTTGAAAAATACCAGTTGTGTAGGTACTAGTTTAATAAGACCTATGTTGCGACTGTTTATAAATATTACTTAAACACTTGGTTAGAAATTCTAATTTTGTGTACGTCTGTTTTTATTATTAAAATCACTTACAAATAAACACTTAAATTAAAAGAGCTATTACAAAAAAAAAAATTTACATACCAACCTTAATAATCAAAATTTTGTTGGGTTATAGTACCTATCGTCGGGCGGATCGGAGTATATGTGATATACAAGAAAATTTTTAATTGTATCTTCTTTTATATTCTGCAATCTCCGAGCTATTACAAGACTCCAGGTTTTGTAGAGAATTTTTCAAAAACTGTATTTTTTCCAAAAAAAAATTTTATATACCAACTTTAATAAGCCAAATCTTGTTAGGTTATAGTGTCCATCTTGGGGTGGATCGGGATACATGTGATATACAGAAAAATCTCTAATTATATCTTCTTTTAGATACTGCAATCTCCGAGCTATTAAAAGAAGCCAGTTTTTGTAGAAAAATATTCAAAAAAATGTATTTTTTAAAAAAAAATTTTATATATCAACTTTAATAAGCCAAATCTTGTTGGGTTATAGTGACCATTGTGGGGGTGTCGGGGTATATGTGATATACAGAAAAATTTCTAATTGTATCCTCTTTTAGATTCTGCAATCTCCGAGCTATTACAAGACTCCAGTTTTTGTAGGGAATTTATCAAAAAATGTATTTTTTGTAAAAAAAAATTTTATATACCAACCTTAATAAGCCAAATCTTGTTAGGTTGTAGTGCCCATCGTGGGCGGGTCGGGGTACATGTGATATACAGAAAAATTTATAATTGTATCCTCTTTTAGATTCTGTAATCTCTGAGCTACTACAAGGCTCCAGTTTTTGTAGGGAATTTTTCAAAAAATGTATTTTAAAAAAAAAAATTTATATACCAACCTTAATAAGCCGAATCTTGTTGGGTTATAGCGCCTATCGTGGGGCGGATCGGGGTACATGTGGTATACAAAAAAATTTCTAATTGTATCGTCTTTTAGATTCTGCAATCTGCGAGCTATTACAAGACTCCAGTTTTTGTAGAGGTTTTCTAAAAAATTTATTTTTTCAAAAAAAAAATTATATACCAACCTTAATAAGCCAAATCTTGTGGGGTTATAGTACCCATCAAAAACAGCAGGAGCTCTCAAATTTTCAGAAATAATTTCCGCTACATTTTCCTAAATCTGGACTCACGGCTGAAATAATCATGATTTTATTAAAATTTTATTTGTATATATATATGTTTTTAAGTTATTTGGTAAAATTTGCAAATACCACGTGCATTTGTTTACATTTATAGCACCACGTGCGTTTGGTTTACATTTTATTTGTTTACGTGAGGACCATGTGCTCAGAAATGTTAACAAGATCTAACGATTACTCGTTAGATCTTGTTAGCTCGACTACTTGGATCTTGTTAAGTTCATGGAGATAAAAAATACTGTCCTAAATTTTGTGTGATCTGGCATCTTTCTTCGTTAATCAGCTGCTTGGCTACACGTGTATTTGTTTATTGTGTAGTAAAAATATTTGTTTATTTAATTTGTCTGGAATTAAACTTTTACATAATGGGAGGTACACATAAAAAGAAATTGCGTGCGGAAAAAGCTAAAGTCAAGCTAAAAGGTGCCAAATTACCGAAAGGTTTAAATGTTACCAAAACAGAATTCAAAGTTCGCAAAATTACTATACGAGAACAGCTTAGAGAAACGCAATGTACAGAGGTCCAAAATCAAGTCAACTTAAAAGACACATTATCCAAGCTCAAACACCATAGTTCAAATTTTCGCATTGAAGCATTAAGAAATCTGAAATATGCTGTAGCTATGAATCATCCAGGATTATTGTCCTCACTCAACGATGTTATACAAGGAATTGCGTCCATTTGTTTAGATCAGGAACGTGATTCGCGTAGGGAATCATACAAAACGTTCAGTAATTTATTGGGATATTTGTCGAATGAGGTTGTTGCGCCATTCTTCCATATCATATCATCGTATTTGCGATGTGCCATGACTCATATACAACCTGCAATCCAAGAAGATGCTCTGCTTATGTTGGATGTTTTACTACAGCACGTTCCTCATTTGGTAGCTGCTCATAGCGCAAAAATTTTTCAAAATTTTTTAGAAATGATATCGCGAGTAAGAGCGGAAGGCGATAAAGCTGGTCGTCTGCTTACTGTAAATATGAGCCAAAAACAAACTACTATTAAATGGCGTTCGAAGGTTCTATTACGTTTACAACAAATGTTACAAACTTTAGCTGAACACAAACGCAAAGAAAAGGATGATTCTACAAGGATTGGCAATAATAATGTCGTTACAACATTTAACACCAAAACTGAACAACATTATGGCATCAAAAGATATTATGCACCCAATCAAATTTGTGATTTGTCTATAATTTTTAACCGCTCCTTGGGTAGTTCTGCATTATTTGCTGGGATTAGTGTCACTGATGAATCAGTACAACTACATTCATATATGGAGCATTTAATGCCACTCTTATTGGAATCATGGTTAGAAGCACGGCCACTTCAGATGTCTACATCGGCAGGTGTTGAAACTTTGCTAACACCAGATGCTGCCATTACTCTGAAAATAGTTTTGGAAATTATTGAGAATTTATGGTCACTGATTGAAATATATGAAGATCAAGTTAATAATCATGAATTAAGTTCATGGTTTAAGGACCAATATGCAGACGTTTTTGCAGCCAACTTTTTACGAGATTCCTATCCTTATCAGCAAATAATTACTGAAGGTAAGTTTTTAATAAATTTAGCATTTAAATTTTGTGTAATTTCTGGTTGTATATGGGTGATATCAAAAAATGTGACTAAAATAAAACAGCTATAGCGGTATTCATAATTTAAAACTAACGACTAACATCCAGTGCATAACTTTTTATACTAACAAATTCCCATAAGGGAAAGTTGTGCATTTGTTGTGCAGTCGTTATTTTTAACTTATGAATACAGCCCCTAATTTCTAATGCAAGGATTACATTTGAGTTATATTTTTCGATATATATCAACACATTTTCACCTGTTTTACAAAATTTATAATCTGACCAATTTTTGTTTAATACTTAAAATTTTTGACCAATTTTATAGGCCAAATGTAAACTCCGTAACCAGTAACTCGTAAGGTTTTTTAACTTTAATAGCTTATCTCTATATATAAAAGAATAACGTGACTGACTGACTGACTCAACATCGCCCAGCCCAAACCGCTGAAGCCAGGAAGTTGAAATTTGGTAGGTAGGTTCCTCTTTCGGCGAAGACATCCGATAAGACGGGATTTTTGGAAATTCCTACCGGAACGGTACTGCTCAAACTGCTGGAGCTATGAAGTTGAAATTTGGTATGTAGGTTCCTCGACCGGTGTAGACGTCCGTTGAGACGGAATTTTTGGAAATTCTTATCGGGACAGGCAAAAAGGGGACAAAAAAAGTACCTTTTTCCAAAAAAAATTCCTTTTTCCAAAAAAAGTACCTTTTTCCAAAAAAGTACCTTTTTCCAAAAAAGTACCTTTTTCCAAAAAAGTACCTTTTTCCAAAAACAAGTGCCTTTTTCCAAAATAGTACCTTTTTCCAAAAAAAATACATTTTTCGAAAAAATACCTTTTTCCAAAAAAAATACCTTTTCCAAAAAAGGACATTTTCCCAAAAAAAGGACCTTTTTCCAAAAAAAATAAATTTTTCCTAAAAATAACTTTGTCAAAAAAAGTACCTTCTTCCAATAAAGTACTTTGTAAAAATAAAGTTTCTTTTTCCAAAAATTTCGCTTTTTCCAAAAAATTCCATTTAAAAAAATATAATTTCACAAAAAGTCCTTTTTACCGCCCCCCACGGATATCTCCACTAAAACAAGGTTTCTTGATATTCGGCATAGACCCTACAGGATATCCCAAAAGCGGGATGTTTCCCCCTTGACGGTCTGCCCAAACTGCTGAAACTATGTAGCCGAAATTCGGTATGTGAGTTCCTCCTTCTGTGTAGGCGTCCGCTTAGACGGAATTTTTGAAATTCCTATCGGGAGGGAGATAAGGGGAAAAGTATTCTCCTTGACGGCCTGCCCACCCGATCAAAAAAATGTATATATAGTCGTATATAGTAATATCTTGTTTTATCTTATAATATGTGAGTATATACAGCTGCGTGCACCTAATTAAGGGCAGTAGTATTTAATAAAGGGCTGCGTGAGTGCAATCGGTTTGTTGTAGTCATTAAATCACATGGTGCTAGTATGTGTGTATTACGATTTAAACCACCCTGTTACGACTAGAAGACAAATCAAAACGTAAGCGAGCTTAAGCATTAAACATGGCAACGAAAAAAACAATAAGTGATTGTAGTGACACACGATTGTTCGCTACCATAACATAGCAATTAGTACTTTGAACTAGTGTTTATGTATCGCAATGAATGCTATGGATGTTATGGTGTGTTGTGTTATAATATGTAGGTTTTATAAAACGAAAAAGTATAAATGTACACTCAGATAAAAAAGTTAGCAGTTAGTTAGTTGTTCTTTATTTTCAATTCAATGTTTGTTTTACAATTTTTATATTATTATATAAAAAAGTTAGTAAAAAAAATTAATAATATTTTTAATGCATAATAAATTATAAAAACAAAAAAAATAATTTATATTAATTCTTATTAATATAAATATATATAGCTTTTTGGCGATTTTTTTAATGTCGATGATTTTTTAATTTTGATGATTTTTTTCTAATTTTCGACGATTTCTTTAATTTTGCCGATTTTTCTAAATTTTGCTATTTTCAAAATTTTGGCGGTTTTTTATGATTTTTTCAAATTTTGACAATTTTTAAATTTAAACGATTTTTTTAATTTTGGCAATTTTTAAAATTTTTAACTTGGTTGGAAAACACTAACCGTAAAATACCGTTAACGATTCGAAACCCTTTCAACGAACTATTTTTAACCCTAAAATACCACTAACGAAGTAACTTAAAATACCGTTAACCTTAAAATAACCTAACGAAATAAATTAAAATACCGTTAACCCTAAAATAACTTAACGATATAACTTAAAATACCGATACCCTTAAAATAACCTAACGAAATTCTATAAAATAAAATTTACCAAATTCATTCCAAAAAAAAACATTTAAAAAGAATCGGTGGTATAATTAAACAATATTGAAAAATAAAATTAAATATAAATAATATAATAAAACCAATACGTAGTAGAGTTTGCTAAAACCCCTACTCAATGTTCCTTAATGTATTCGTCGCTTTAGAGCTTTTTTTTGGTATCATTAGAGTATTTCACATATTAAATAGTTAAAATATTCATTACGATCAACTAAAGAATTTTTTGGGGGTAGCCATTTGTCTATTTTACTTTTTTCACTATACCATTGGCCGATCATAATCGGCTTTTCATACCTACACAACACGAATGAAAACAAAACTCTCAACTAAAAGCAGTGTTGCCAAATCTTGAAGGCAGGAAAGCACCGTGAACATTGTGAAAACGGGTAAAAAGGGTAAAAATTTACCAAAAATGGGGTAAAAAAGCACGATAATAATTTTTAAAAAAATTTAAGTCAAGATTTTAAAAACACATTTTACCTTTGTAAAATCGTGTAAAAGAAGTTCAAAAAATAACCAAAAAAGGGGTAAAAAAGCACCAAACTAATATTTCAAAATTTTGAAGTTTAAATATAACGAAGTTGCTATTAAAACTGTACTCCAAACATTGTGAAAAAATGTATTTTTTGTATATTTCGTATTATTTTTTCAACCTTGACAGAAAATTCAAGAAAAATTGAAAAAAGGAGAACAAATACCAAAAATATAAACTGTACAAAAAGCACTAAAAGCACTGCCAGAAATCTGAAAAAGCACTGTAAATACCCGATTTTTATAAACGGGTATTTGTAAAAAATCACCGGGTACGGGAAGGAAAAAAGCACCAAAAAATACCCGAAAAGCACTGAAATGGCAACACTGACTAAAAGCATAACAAAAAAAAATACTCCATTCATTAGCATGATAGCTTTCAACAGAGTAGGTACGTATTTCGGTTACATACATCAGTGTTGCCAGTCTTTTCATACCTTATCCCCAATTTTTAATTTGCCATCCCAAAAAAATTCCAACTTTTATTTTATATAAAAATTTGTTTTCGTTAATTTTTTTGAAAAATTAGTGGAAAAATACCATATTCGTTTATTTTTTGCGGTAAGTTGTACACTCAGACTCAATAAATTTGTGCTTACAACAAATTATAAAAAAGAACAAATAAATTTAAATAACAGCAAAGAAAATTTGAACCAAAATTTTTCATTTTAAATATTTAATAATAAACAGACATTTAATAAATAACAGACATTTTGTTGTGTATGGTACTGCATTAAAAAGTTTTAGCATTTCAGCAGATGGATTAACTTTTGACTATTGAGTACTTGTAAAGTATACATTTAATTTAAGAAGAACTTCTTATAACTCTTATTAAATAACTTTAAAAATTTTAGAACCAAAACGAATTTGAATTTTCACCAAGACGAATTATAGTTTCTAGGAACATTACCTTGCCAGACTCAAATTTTTGTAGCTAAAAATCATTCACTATTATCATCATTCTTAGAAAAAAATATAAATATTTAGAATTATCAGGATTAAATTCATAAAAATATGAAAAAGCAATAATATATTTTATCCCCAAATGATCCCCTAAAATTTCGTATCATCCCCAATAAATCCCCAGTTCTACAAACGGAAGTTTTTATCCCCATTGATGATACAATTCCCAATTTTGGGATAAATCCCCCAAACTGGCAACACTTTTATACATAAGTTTTCAGTAACACTAAAACGATGGTGTTGATATTGTGTTGGTTGCTTAAGTTCACAATAATATGATGTGGTAATGTACTATTGTCATCCGTGATAAACGATTCATGATGGGATTCGTCTCACTATCCATATGCTTTTTTGCCATCGTGTTTTTTTTTTGTTGTTTGTACTGATTCAATCGTTATAAAAAGTAAAACCACACAACTTGTTATGGCTTGTAGGCCATCATCAGGGCTGCCAGAATTGCCGATTTTTCGGCATTTTGCCGATTTTTTATTAAAAAATATGCAAAATGCCGATTTGCCGATTTTTGGTTCAAAAATGCCGATTTTTTGTTAAAACTCAAAAACACGAAATTTTAATTTTTGATGATTTACAATGCATTTATAAATAAGAAAATTATTCTGTCTTTGACATTTCGAAAGTTCGTGTTCGTATTTTGTTATAAATACATATTTTTTTGCATTATTTGCTAAAAACAAATATTTTTTAGCATACTTTTTGGTATTTACTTTCAAACTGTTTTTGCTTAAAAAAATTATTTTTAAAATTTCTAAATATCATGTTAGGATTTGCACTTTAGGTAGAACAATATTCTATTCTAGGGTCGAATTTCGGCATCCCTGATCGAAATTATTCGATCACTGGATTTTTTTTTTTTTAGATTTATTTTATATTGTTAGAAAATCCACATTTTGTTTTTTAATTTTCAAAATTTAATATTTTTATCCAAATTCTACACTTATTCGCTAAGATAATAAGAAAGAAAAAATTTTAAATTTTCGAATTAAGCAATTTCTGGAATTAAGTTAAGCTAAATCCAAAACGGATTTATTTTATTTATAAATCTATTTTGAATTTAGCTTAATTCATTATTTTACACGAAATGTCTTTTTCACATATTTTTTTATGTAAAGTAAAATAAACTAAATAACACTGCTAAATAATTGAATATTTTTGAAACTGCCGATTTTTTAAAACCAAAGTGCCGAAAATGCCGAATTTTTTGCAAAAAAGTGCCGATTTTTCATCAAAATCATCTGGCAGCCCTGGCCATCATGTGTCTTGAAATCTCATTTAAGATGAATCGTTCAGCCCTTTAGTTCGCACAAATCGATGTCTCGTCAAGACTAGGGTTTGGGATTTCCCGGACTTTTTTATTTCCCGGGAAACGGGAATGAAAAAATTTGATTCCCGGGAATCCCGGGAATCAAATTGTTAATGAAAACCACCTATATAAGTAATTTTTTGTTAAAAATAAAAACACTATTTCAGTACAAATGCAGTCTGTGTAGTGAGAATTCAAAGTAAAAAATATCAGAATGTTAAACATTTGATTTCACATAAATTACTCGCAGCACTGCCAAATGAATTGCATGATTCCAGCAGAAAGCACCTACTCTTGGACTGTCGGAAACAAACCGTTTCATCACACTTGGCCCATTGGATATGGTGGCCACAATGTTATTTTCCAAAGACAAATAAAACTCTTCTAGTCTTATTTCTACAATTCTTCTTATTTCATCAGCATTACATCTTCCTGATATATAAACCAACCCCAGGTTATAAAATGAATTATTTTCGTTTATACATATGTTCAAATATCTCTTTTGTGATATTCTTGTCCATTCATCTAAGATTATAGTAAATCTCCTATTGTTAGAAATATTGCTCGATATTTCTTTTATCATGATATCTTTTACATGATTGTAGTAATTTAATAGCTCTGTTTCTTTACTTTTTGGGTAAAGTTCGGTAAAATGAGAGTTAACGAGAAATACTCTCCCGAAATAACAAAAATGCACAAAAGTAAACGAACGCGAAAAACCACATTTGAAGCCCGAAAAACAAATGTCAATAGATTTGTGCATTATAGTTCGTTTTGGTGAGCGCTCTTTCTAGTTCTTGTTCAATTTGTTGTAAAAATCTAGATAGCTTTTCTAGTTAAACCCCTTTTTAAACCAAAAATTTAATAAAAATTTCGCTTTTAGGCATTTCTATTTACAAAAAGGAATACATAGTTTATTAAATTTGGGAAAGATTTAAATATTAAACAAAAGCTTCGATTTATTTACATATTTAACTCTTTAACACATTTAAACAAGCGTCTTCACAAAATTGTCGTTAATTTTATGGAGTTGGAAAATCACCGATAGGCTTTTGCAACTATCCCGCGGGATCCCAATGAAACATCAGTTTCATTTTTTTGCAATGCAAGGTTTTTATTATAAAAACTTTCTCGAAAAAACGAAGATCTAGTTATGGTGCGGCTAATTTGGATACCATTTTAGGAAATGTTTGCCCTACCATAAAACCTTTAATGCCTATTCAGCTTACACTTTTTTCTTCGGGTACTTTGCTAATTTTAGCTGAAACGTTATTCTTGTTGTTGTTTTCTTCAAGAGAAGTTGCATGACCATAAATTTTTTTTTTTTTTTTGTGAACCAAATTTAGATGTCGGATAATCAAATTTAGATACCACCGTTAACCATTAGTGAAGCAGTATTTTAAATTTAAAGTCGACGTTATTTTTAATCAAACGGTTTTGTTCATTTTGTGTATGAAACCCTTACAAAAATATTTATATTTTCAAATATTTTGATTGGTTGAAAATAAATTAACCAACCAGAATGCTCCAAAAATAAACCAAGTCAAGGTATACTGCCACCCAATATTTTAACTAAAGTCGACTTTACCTAAATTATACATTTAAAAAATTTAGATAGTAAGGGCGATTATTTGTAAGAAACAAAGCTTTTTTTTTCATATTTCTTTTAAACATTTTACGAAGTTCTTAGGTTTTACTACTTTAATTTTGAATAAGTTATGGGAAAAATCTTTATTAGTTGAAATGCTCCTAATTACTTGGCAAAGATTTTATTTGTGTGTCAAATAAATGTATTCCCTTTTAAAAGATTTTAACAATGACATTTTTGTTTTGGTATTTAAAATGTTTTTTATGACTAAAATTAAAAAATCCTATTCCAAACAAAGACAATTTAAAAAATTTAATATTTTGAAAATTTCCCGTTTTCCCGGGAAAAATATATTGTTTTCCCGGGAATTCCCGGCAAACTTTTCCCGGGATTTCCCGGGAATTCCCGAACCCCAAACCCTAGTCAAGACGCTAAGTTATATTGCAAATGTATGGTCCGCTTTAAAGATGTGTACACTGTAGTGTAAAAGGGTAGTGAAAGAGTTAACTGTGGAATTATTTAACTAAGCAACTGACAAAATTTGTTTCGTTGTAGTGTCTACAAATGCAATTAAATTTGTAAAGAAATTTGAAAATACACACAAAGCAACAACAACGACATGCTACAACAACAACGAAAATAATTTGGTTGTTGCTTTAGCCCAGTATTTTTTTCAAAAGAGCGAAAAAATTTCGCACTATATTTTGAGCTCAAAAACTATAATAAAAACATCAAAATGCACAAATTTTTTATGGTCTATAACGGTGGGTCTCATACTGCAGGTTTAAACTTTAGTTAATAGTTAACCCAAAAATTTGTTGTTGTTTTGTGTACATTTTTGACATTTTCTTTTGTTTATAGTTTAGTTAAAGTTAAACCTTAAGTATGAGACCCACCGTAAAAAGTTACAATCATAATTAATCCAAATGTCACTTTTTCGCTACATTTTCTAATGATCCTATCTTTTAAATTGATTATTCAAATGTAAAGCGCTACCTTGTTTTTGTAGAGTAAAAATTTTACGCTACTTGTGAGCAGTTAATGATGCATCAGCTGTGGTTTATTTCTTTGAATATAAATATAATTATAAAGAAAAAAAAAGATTTAAAAAAATCAACGAAACATCTACAAATATTTGTATTTTAAAACAAACACAAAAGTAGCATAGGTAGCATTCGGCAGAAAAACCTTAAACTGATAAACTGGCGATTTGTGATTACTTACTCTGCTGAACGATGTTTTTTTGTTTTGTTTTTAATACACTTTTTCTAGTTTCCTTTTATTTTTTTTAATTTTTGTTTTCGAATTATATTTGTATGTTTTTATTTATCACTCTTACAAAACAATTTTTATTGTAAATGAACAACAACAAATGTATCACTTATTGATGAAAAGTAGCAAATATTTTTCATGCTACCAAAATATGACAGCGCTACCTGAGCGCTCAGATTGAGTGGTTAGTGATCAGGTCGTTCAGCAGATAGTTGTACAACTGTTGTAGAACTGTTGACTATTAAATTGTATCTGCCGAACGCACCCATTGTTCCCCAGTACCCCGTTTCTGTATCTAATGCGAGAAGTTTTCGCATCGAGAAATGCATGGTCACCCTGCATTATACAGGCTGATTAAAGACGTGATAAAATGGACTGCAGTTTTTGTTGTAATTCGTTCAGATAATGTAACTTTAAGAACTGTTGACACATGTTGTTTTGTAAAACACCTAATTTAATTAGAAATAACTTACTATGCAACGTATTACTAGCGGATTTGGTTTCATATATATTTTATTGTCTGCGACTCATCCTATATAAAGCAGAGCAGGGTTGCATTTCACATGTTTTTTCCGCAAACTTTTTCGATGCGAGAAATACAGAAACGTGGTGCAGATTAAGGTTATCATAAAGGCGCTACATATCAATTGTAGCGGTAGCGGGTTTCTCTGGTAAACGTGCCCATTAATTTTTATCTGCAAATAATAAAAAATTAAACACTTTTCCATTCTTTTTTACCAAATTTTCTATTGTTTTTTTATTACAAAATTAAAACGAAAAGTGACATTTCATGGCAGGCATCATTGCAAGAGCCGCTTGCTTGTCAACGATATCATGATATTGCAATAAAATTGAAATTGAGTGTCTTCACTTGAGATGACATCGTTTTGACTATTGCTTGCCATAATTTTATTGCATGTCAAGACACTAGGTGAAGACACTAGGTAAGAGACTGAATCACTGACAGTCAGTAAATGTCAGAGTTATTAATAACACATAAATATCGAATGCTTTAATTTTGTTTTGCAATGAAAGTAATCAATTAAAAAAACGGAAAGCAGAAAAATCTATGATAAGATAAAACTACAAAAAGTCTTAAATGTTGTCATTGTGCTGATTATCGTACTCAACTTGTTTTTTAAATCCATCTGCTTATTAAAAGTTGTACCAATAATGGACAAGGAATACTATTTGAATGTCGCTATAAGCAAGGCTTTAAGTCTATCGGAAGCTCCACTCAAAATGAAACATGCCAGATCTGTTATCATTGCAACGCATCGTACAAAAAGTGTAAAACCTTTTTGGGCGATAGTAACACGTCAACCATTGATGGAGAATAGATTTACAGCATGGAAATTTTGTCATATTTTACATAAAGTTTTGAGAGAAGGTCATGAAAATGCAATTAAACAGTCGCGAACTCATAAAACTTTATTACTAGAATTAGGAAAGCTTTGGGGACATCTGCAGGACGGAGTTGGAAAGTGTATTGAATTATACACGAAACTTCTTGTAAATAAATTAGAATTTCATCAAAAAAATGCTTACTTTCCTGGATCATTGGCATTGGATTTTAATGAGATTGTAAGAATAGCTGGAAATGACTTTAATATTTATTTTCAGCTTTGCGTGGAAGTTTTCGATTACTTGGATCATATTATTGAAGTAGAATCCCAAATATTTTTGACAATAAACACATACCGTATGTCATCGATGACACCACAAGGACAATGTCGTCTGGCTCCGTTAATTACTTTAATACAAGATTCCAACCCTCTTTACGATATATGTGTTCGTTTAATGTTTCGTTTACATGATGGTTTATCGCACGATGTATTAGTGGGTCACCGTAACAGGTTTATCGAAATATTTTCAAAACTAAAGCTTTTTTATGAAAATGTACGTCCTCTTCAATACTTTTCGGATGTTATTCAACTCCCACATTTACCTGAGAATGCACCAAACTTTTCATCTGAAATAGACCTTGGAAATTATACGGCTCCTGTAATGGTTTTACAGCAGGAACCAGAACCGGAACCTCCCATTGAAAACTTAGTTGATTTAGCTAATACAGCGGCAAATTCCCCCTCAGTAGAAAATATATTATTCGAAAAAGATGACATTATTGCCAAATTGCAAGATGAGTGTCATGAAAAACAAATGGAATTAGATAGATATTTGGACTTGACAAATGTAGTCAGAAATTTACAAATGAAAAATGAAGAAATTGAAAGAGAAATGGCGATGACAAAAGAAATTTTACAAAACACAATTCTTATCAAGGATAATTTGGAACAGAAAGTAAGTGAAATGTCGTCATTGGAGGGGGAAATAAAAGAAGGTGATGAAAAGGTTAAACATGTGGAGGAAAAGTTTGAAAAAATAAAAACCATGTACACAAAACTAAGAGAAGAACATATCGCATTACTTAGAATGCGTAATGAAGATTCCAAACAGTTGGTTTTTGAAAAAAATGAGAACCAAAAATTGAAGGCTGAAATGGAAAGTTTTAAAGAAAATTTGAAACAATATACGAAAACAGAGGAGATTAATTTAGATTTAAATGCTAAAATAAGGAAATGCGAAGATACTATTACCGATAAAGAAGTGTGTATTGAAAAACTAATTACAGAACTAAATAAGTCTAGAGTAGAACATGAATGTCTTATTAAAATGAGCTATGAAGATTCTAAACAGCTTGATGATGAGAAAAATGATAATAAAAAGTTAAAAATGGAAATGAAAAGTCTGAAGGAAAAGTTGGATACATTTTTAAAAACTGAAGAGATTAATTTAGATTTAAAAACTAAAATAAAAGCGTTCGAGCATATACTTGCAGATAAAGATGCGAGCATGGAAAAACTAAGTACAGAGCTAAATAAATCTAGAGAAGAACGTGAAAGTCTACTAAGAATTACCAACGAAAATTCTAAACAGCTGGTTATTGAGAGAAATGAAAATCAACAGTTGAAAACGGAAACGGAAAGTTTAAAAGAAAAACTAGATAATTATTTGGAAACTGATGAGTTAAACTCTTGTTTAAAAACAAAAATAAGGGAGTACGAAGAAATTATTGTTAATAAAGATATACGTATTGAAAAGCTAAGTTCTGATCTTAACCAGACCAAACTTCAAATGGAAAAAAATATTGAAAAAAATACTTCTACAATAAAAAAATATGATCAATTGAGCCAGCATCTTTTGGAAACTGGACAAATTAAAGAAACCCAAGAAAAAGATATTCAAACAAAGGTGGAACAAATCAACAATCTTTTGCGCATAAACGCTGTTAACGAATCTGCTATTGAGAATTTGAATTCCAAACTAAGTACAATCCACGATGAAAAAAGTAACATTGAGGTTGAACTTAAAAAGACCAGTGAACAACTTGATCATTTAAAAAAATTGGAAATTGAATCAAATATGACCTATACTACTATAATGAAGTCACTGATTAACTATTTGAAAAAAGATTTTACATTCCAAAATTTCGAAGCTAATTTAGTAACCAAAGGTGCGGAAATGAATGTGGAAACCATAAAAACGCAATTGAGGCGAATTCAAGAAATTTTAAAAATTTGCGTTGTCAATAATAATCGTAATGATAGCCTTGTGGTATCATGCATCGAACTTTTTAGCACGCTAAAAAACCAACATGAATGCATTACCTTAATTTTCCAAAATACAACGGATATGGGAAAAGCACAAGATTTACCCAATACGTGCAATGACATTAATGAATCTATATCAAAGTTATATAATATGCTGTTGAGTAATTCAAACGCAAATGATATCGAAGCAATGTGTAACAATGCTATTTTTGGCAAGTTAAATGAATTGAAACATTTATTATCATTATTAAGAAACTCTTTTAAGGAAAATCTGAATATCGGCGATTTATTACAACAAGAGTTAAAAGATATGGATGATATTATTGAAGATGCGGCCAGAAGAATGTTGGAAATTCAATCAAATTCTAAATCGAAAAACGAGGGTATTAAGTTGGAAGTTAATGAAAAAATTCTAGACTCTTGTACAAATTTAATGCAAAATATTATTAATCTTATACGAAAGTCGAGAGCTCTACAAGAGGAAATAATTGTTCGTGGAAAAGGCAGTTTCACAGAAAAGGAATTTTACAAACGCAATAGCCAATGGACAGAAGGTTTGATATCAGCGTCTAAGATGGTAGCAAAAGCAGCTAATTTTCTGGTTGATGTAGCCAACAAAGCAATTATATTGGAATCAAATGAATTTTTTGAAATAATCGTTGCTGCTCAAGAAATTGCGGCAAGCACTGCACAGTTAGTTATCGCTAGTAAAGTTAAAGCAAACAAAGACAGTCAAAAACTTATTGATTTAACAAAAGCATCTCGAGATGTATCACTCGCAACTGGTTTGGTTGTTGCTACTGTCAAAGACGGCAGTAACAAACTCGAATATAAAAATGAAATTGATACAACAAATTTAACGACATCGCAAAAGAAGGCTATGGAGATGGAAATGCATATAAAAGTTTTGCAATTAGAGCAAGCCTTAGATAATGAAAGGCAAAATCTTATGTCATTCCGTAAAAAGTTTTATCAAAGCGCAGATGATGATTAATAAAGCATAATGCTATTTAATTAAGAGGACAGCCTTAATTAGGACCTTGAAATGTCAAAATCGCTTTCCGACAAAACGGTTTTTTTTAACCCGGTTTTGAAAAACGGAGGTTTTGCAAATATTCGAGAATCCGATTTTTTCTTTTCGTATAATTTGACTTTTTCGAATATTTTTAAGGTAAAAATTTCAAATAAACTTTCTTCATTTGTTTAATAATTGTACAAAATATTTAGTGTTTGTTCAATCCTTTAGGTAGGGTATATTTATATTGTCGTTCCAACTGACGTACATTAGTGGACTGTCTATTGGCAGAAGAACTTACTTTTTCGAAAAAAAAAAGTTTTAATTTTAACTTCGCTTTTGATAAAATATTTTTTTAACTGAAGCCCAGTATTTTGTTCACAATAGCAAACAAATTACGCGCAATGTAAAAGGGACAATTCACACGTCACCTACCCGTATTTATTACAAATCCAGCTTAACCCTATTCTCCTAAATTAAGAAATCGTGCGAATTTTTCAACGAATATTATGGGCAAAAATCTCAACCCAAATAAAATTTTCCAGATTTTTTGATAACCGCACCAAGCCCTCTAGCGATGACAGTTGAAACCAAAGTCTTTAATGGATCCAGATCGTTTTAAAAAATTTCAGTTCATATGACGCTACGCTAGGATAATAAGGGTTAAGCCCTAAGTCATAAGTTTTTCACATTCATTGGAAAGCAACAATCTATAAGGCTAAAGTCATTTTTTCACTACATTTCCAAATGGTCCTATTATATTGATGCGAAAAATTCCACCGCAATTTCGCAACAATTCCACACAAGTGAAAAAAAATTTTATGTGGTGGTTGAAGATTTTTTTCGCAAAATTGTGAAAAAATACTGGGCTTTTAGATCTTTCCGAAACTGTTTTTATTTAGAAAAAAAAGCGCCTTTAGGAAAAATAACGTTTAGTTTAAAAGGTGGATTTGCAATGGATGGAGTAATTTGCGCTGCAGATTGCTTTCAAGAAAGGAACAAAATCCACTCTACAGAGTGGAGTACTACAGCATTGTAAATCGACCCTTTTTTTAAATAATCAAGCCTAAAGCTTTTTAGTATTTTTTTTTTAAGTTTTACAGATAATTTTTCTACATCAGCAAAAAAGTGATTATTTACAAAAAATCTGAAAACCCGGTGATTCCAACCGGCTTTAAATTAAAAAACCTGAAAACCAAATTTCTTAAAAAGAATGTTTTTTATAAAAAAATATTTAATCAACAATTATTTTAATTTTTTCATTAAAAAATACAAAAATAGTTTTTTCGGACTTTCTATATTTTCATATATTTAGTTAGAATATTCTTCTACCTCAAGTCCAAATTCTAATATGATATTAGGTGTGTTTCTTTACTTTTTGGGTAAAGTTCGGTAAAATGAGAGTTAACAAGAAATACTCTCACGAAGTGACAAAAATGCCCAAAAGTAAACGAACGCGAAAAACCATATTTGAAGCCCGAAAAACAAACGTCAATAGATTTGTGCATTATAGTTCGATTTGGTGAGCGCTCTTGTTCAATTTGTTGTAAAAATCTAGATAGCTTTTCTAGTTAAACCGCTTTTTAAATAAAAAATTTAAAAAAATTTTCCTTCTCAGACATTTTTATATACAAAAAGGAATACATAGTTTATTAAATCTGGAAAAAATTTTAATATTAAACAAAAGGTTCGATTTATTTACACATTTATCTCTTTAACACATTTAAACAAGCGTCTTCAAAAAATTGTCGGTAATTTTATGGAGTTGTAACATTACCGATATGCCTTTCGAACTTTTACGTTAATTTTTGTAAATGATACACATATTTTTCTGAATGAATAAAGAGAGCGATTGAACTAAAAGAGCTATTAGTTGTGAACTAAGTCTTTGGTTCAAATAAGTGAATAGTTCAATTGAACTAGTTGAATCCAACAGATGATATAACAGCTGATAAAAACAATTTACCCAAACTTACACGAAAAAAAAGTTTGGGCTTCTTCGGGCAAGAAGAACAAGAATATTACTCTCTCATGACAGCTCTCATTTACCCAATTGTGCAGTAAGAAAACGCTTTTTGGTAAAATTGGGATCCCGCGGGATCCCAATGTTGAGTACCCGAACAGACTTATTGTCATATTAGATTTTATTTGTTGTTTCAAAAAAGGTTGATCATTTTCATGATAGACAATACAATTGTTTCGTGGGCATCACCTTAACTCTTCAGTTGTTTGCAATAAGAAAATGGGTGCGTTCGGCAGATACAATTTAATAGTCAACAGTTCTATAACAGTTGTACAACTATCTGCTGAATGACCTGATCACTAATTGCTCAGTCTGAGCGCTCAGCAGTGTTGCCAGTTTTTTTCAGACTTTATCCCCATCATCAGCTTCAGACATTAGGTTTGTTCCACGTAATTCTGGGTAAAGTATGGTAAAATGAGAGTAAACAAATAATAATCTCAAAAAATGGTAAAATTGCTCACAGTACCTGGAAAAGAGCTTTGAAGAACTAATTCCTTAATTCAAATTTTCAATTCTGAATTAAAAATTCTATGAATTAATTCACTAAGCACCATATATTGAATGGAATTAATTCATATTTGCTTTCGTTCGATTTATTTTGTTACGAATTAATTCAATTGCAGTAGTTCTTTTTATTAAATCAAATGAATTAATTCACCGTTGAACGCATTCAATTTTATAAATCGAACGGAAAAAAGTGAATTAATTCCTTACTGAATTAATTCACCTTACTGAATTAATTCACCACTGAATTCATTCAATTTCATTTTCATTCAGTGAATTAAAAAAAATAAAATTACATTCAGTGAATTAAAAAAAAAAAAATAAGTTCACTGAATTGAAAAAAAAAAAATAAAATAAGTTCACTGAATTGAAAAAAAAAATAAAATAAGTTCACTGAATTCAAAGCCTGTTTTCTGCAGTTCAGTAGAAGAAAACAATAATGTACAAATAAAATTTTTAAATAAGCAATTTTACAGCGTGTGCTAGTAACAAATTAGAAACCGGATGCTGTTTATCAACCTACATGATTCAAAAATAAAGCCTTTTACTATTAAAAATAAAAACTTTACAGATATAGATAAATTTGGAAAAAAAATATAACTATTAATTTTTCAAACTAGTTATATAAACTTTACAGATATAGATAAATTTGGAAAAAAATATAACTATTAATTTTTCAAACTAGTTATATAGTTATATTTTTTTTTCCAAATTTATCTATATCTGTAAAGTTTTTATTTTTAATAGTAAAAGGCTTTATTTTTGAATCATGTAGGTTGATAAACAGCATCCGGTTTCTAATTTGTTACTAGCACACGCTGTAAAATTGCTTATTTAAAAATTTTATTTGTACATTATTGTTTTCTTCTACTGAACGGCAAAAAACAGGTTTTGAATTCAGTGAACTTATTTTACTTTTTTTTAATTCAGTGAACTCATTTTATTTTTTTTTTAAATTCAGTGAACTTATTATTTTTTTTTAATTCACTGAATGTAATTTTATTTTTTTTTAATTCACTGAATGAAAATGAAATCGAATGAATTCATTGGTGAATTAATTCAGTGGTGAATTAATTCAGTAAGGAATTAATGCACTTTTTTTTCCGTTCGGTTTATAAAATTGAACGCGTTCACCGGTGAATTAATTCATTTGATTAAAAAAAATATCTATTGCAATTGAATTAATTCTTTGAATTTGTTGTTTGATGAACGCATTCAGTTGAATGAATTCAGTGAATTACTTAAAAAAAGGAATTCATTCAATTCTAGAGAAAATTGGATTCGATTGGTAGTGAATTCATTCAAAAAGGAATTAATTCTTCAAAGCTCTGACCTGGAACGCACAATACCACATTTCAAGCCCAAAAATTAACGTCAAAGTTATTCATATAAACAAAAGCAATTTTTAAGAATAAAAGGGAATAAAGAAAAAATGTTAGAACGTGGTATTTGTTAACGATATTAATTACAAGTTTTGTTAATATTTAAATTATTTTTACAAATTTAAAACAGCTGATTTACAAACAACTAGTGATTTGACAGTTTTACCATTTTACCCGCAAAAAAAGTACGGGTAACTTCTGGTAAAAAGAGAAACAAATTATTCTCTCATCAACGCTCTCATTTACCCAATTTTTAACAATCGAAACGCTTTTTGGTAAGATTGGGTTCCCGCGGGTACCCGCGGTAACGTACGTGGAACAGAGCTATTTTGTTGCGTATGGTATATAAAAAAGTTTTAATATTTCAGCAGATGGATTGAATTTTTGACAATTGAATAACATGTAAAGTATATATTTAATTTAAGAAGAGCTTCTTATAACTCATATTACATCCGAATAACCTTAAATATTTTGGAACCATAAGGAATTCAAATTTTCACCAAAAGGTATTAAGGTTTGTACGCACATTAACTTTCCAGACACAAATTTGTGTAGCCTAAAATGATGCACTATTTATTATCATCATACTTAAAAGAAATATATAAATATTTAGAATTATCAGGGTTAAATTCATAAAAATATAAAAAGGCAATAATATGTTATCCCCAAAAAATCCCCTAAAATTTCGTGTCATCTCCAATAAATTCCCGAATAACCAAACGGAAAATTTTATCCCCATTGACGAAAAAATCCCCAATTTGGGGATAAATCCCCTAAACTGACAACACTGGCGCTCAGGTAACGCTGTCATATTTTGGTAGCGTAAAAAATGTTTGCTACTTTTGATCAATAAGTGATCAGTGAAGCAAGCCGATTAAAAATCTTCGGCGGCGGCTGAAGAGCAAAATTTGTCGGCGGCGGCGGCTTAATGGTCTTACGCCGATATTTTTTCGGCTGAAAAAATTTTTCGGCTGCGCCGTTCAATAACAAATTTGTTTCAACATTAAAAAACCTAATTATACCCTGCACCACTACGTGGACAGGGTATAATGTTTGTGCTGATGTTTGTAACACCAACAAATATTGGATCCACCTTTTGGTATACCGATCAACTCGAAACCACTTTTTATTTCGATTAAACGATGAACGTCTGTCCGTCCGTCTGTCTGTATGTATGACCATTAGGGTGTCCCTTAAAAATAGATTTGTCATTACACTCCCAGTTTTATTGGAAATGGTCCAAAACGGAAGAAATCGATTTTTTTGGAAAACGTTAACCCGTTGGACGAAAATTACCCATTTTGGAAAAAAAGTATATTACTATTAAAAATTCCCAAAATTCGAAATTTCGAAACAAATTATTTATGCATTTAATCATTTATACATTTAATGTAGTCAAAATGATACAGATATGTAATTTTGACTTTATCAGATATCATTAACCCACTTTAGCCTGGAATCCAAAATGACCCACGAATTTGATAAAAATGCAAAAACGTGTTTTTTTGTAAACTAATTTTAGTTTGTTGCGCGCCATCTGACGGTGAGTTGGCGAACTTTGTTGAAGCTTTCTAGTTCATAGCAGTGATGGTATTTTAGAATATTCGTTTGGTGCCTTAATGATGCCAAAAAAGCTTTAAAAGTGCCAAAAAAAAAAAAAAAAAAAATTCAAAAAATATGTTCAGCTTTTATTTCAAATATTTACACATTAACACCCTTATTATAAACCAGAGCTTCGAAAAACTTAATTCAATTTAAGCTTAATTCACTAAAAATTAAATTCAGATTTTAAAAAGATTCATGTACCATTCCCTTAAACCATTCGTAAAGAATTCATTCATAAGCTTCATTCCCAAAGCTTTAATATGAATTGAATGAATTCCTAACTTGAATCATTCAAATCGCATGTTCATTCACCATTTTACTAATTGAATGAAGAAATTTTATTACCATTCACTTAGTGCAGTGTAGTTTGAAACTAACATATAATCAAAACCAAAGCATACAAGCTGTAACAAAGCATACGATACTATTTATTTCTGTTAGATGAATTTTAAACGTTTTTCATTGTATTATGCTAATATTTCAGCAATTACATACAAATTAAAATTTTTCATTTGATTAAGTGAATGAAAACAAATAATTTTTCATTCACTTTTTTATTAAATGAATTCAGGTAAATTGGGTTTCATTCAGTTAGAATTCAATCAAAATAGAATGAATTCATATAATTTTAAGCTATAGGGAATTAAGCTATCGAATTAATTCCATAAGAATGTTATTAGGGAATGAAATTTAACCCAAATTTCATTAATTTTTAAAAAGTGAATGAAAGAATTAAGCCTTTTAAACCTTTGTTATAAACTTTATAACAATAACAAAATTGTCACAAAACTGGTGTGAATGGAAATTATTATAATTTTGGTATTCTAAGAAAAATTGTCACAGCAAAACCTTGACAAAATTGTCATGTAATAAAAAGCACATATATTTTCATTCGTCAACTATTTAAAATATAAGTTTTATTTCCTTTTGAAGAATTTTATAATTTTTCTTCACAGAAATATAATACGAAATACCTCATTCATATTTTGAGATATTATTTTAAGATGCATCGAACCTTTTACCGATTCTAAAATTCCTGCAAATTCCTCCAAAAGATTACGTAGTAACATGGGATTTTTGGGGCTAAAGTTGTTAGGAATAAGCTCAAAATACTTGATGCTAAAATTTAAAGGAAACTCCAAGTGCTTAAAACTAGTTCTCTCGTGTTCTGCGGTTCCTGGACATTTTTTTTTAAGTTTTCATTTCATTTAAGATTTCATAAAATTATCGAAAAAATCGTAATTTTTCACAAATTACAGTTTTTGATAATTTTATTTTATTTTTGGCAGAAAAAGCTTTCACCATTGTATGGTGAAATTTTTAAAACTTTTGCTTGTCATAAAAAAACTAGAATACCATAACAAATTTTTGAAAAATTCCAGTGACGGACAATACAATAGAATCAATTAAAGTTTTTCTAATTTTATCCCCATTGCTTTTATTTTTAAAGATCAAAATAATGATTAAATTGTCCCCAAAGAACTGGAAGGTGGTCCAGAAAATTGTAGAAATTTTTAGTGTGGCGTTTGTTTTTTAATTTTGCTACCCATTCTAAGTAGACGTCTCTTTTAATGAAAAACCAGCGATATCGACCTTTTATCAAATTATATAGAAATTTTCTTAAAAAGTGCCAAAATTCTATGGAGAGTGCCAAAGTGCCATTGAACATTCAATAGTGCCACAAATGGCACTTTTGTGCCACTTTTACCAACAGTGGTTCATAGCCCTGTTATATTATTTTACTTCGGTGGGGTTAAGTGCTATGGAAAAACCGAAGAAAGACGCTGCGATATGTATGAGGGATAGAAAAAAACTCATACATATTACTATTTTTCATAAATTGATGTTGCCTTGATTGGGGCTCGAACCCGCAACTTCACGTGTAACAGTCCAACGCGCTAACCATTATACCATAGCTTTAACCGTACTATACAAAATATTTAAAATAGAAATTTTAAAATATTGCCAAACATATACATTAAAAAATTTTATTTATTTTTATTGAAAACCAAAACAAAATATTCAAAAATAAAAAGGAAATTTGTAAACCAAATGTAAACAAAATTTGAAAATTTCAAATATAAAACAGAATTTTAAGGTATATTTTAATCCCTCAATTCATAAATGCTTTGTAAAGTTATAGCAGGTTTACAAAACGTCATTTTCATACAAAATTTGTTCAATAAACCTCCTATAATTTTACAAAGCGTTTATGAATTTAGGGGTAAATATTTTGTATGGTACGAAAATTAAATCAATAGTCGGCTTTTGTGATTTAAAATCGACTTTTTCTTTTTTATAGTAAAGGTGATAGTTTTCGGAAAAATATCTCTTAAATTTGGTTAGACTATAATTATCTTTATATCTGTTTGTGGCTTGGGGTCACAAACGACCCCTGAAACTTAATATTAATTATGTCTACGAGATTGTAAAGCCATTAAATTGATAAAAAAAAATCTCTACTGGATAAAAATAAGTTTTTATGTAACACGATCCATATGGGGTAAATTTTTGTACTTTTGGCCTCAAACGACATACTAGGAAATTTACAGAATAACATTTATCAGATTTTAATTAAATTGGGATATGCGATAGAGGGTACAAAACTAACGAACAAGCGCAATTCGCTATAGTCCCAATCTTATTTTTAAGGGTTAAAAAGGTGGGGTCAGAAGTGTCCGTATGTTAATAGCAATTTTAGTTTTGTAATCGTATTAGATTCTATTTAAAGCTTTGTTTAATATGCATTTATTGTTTTCTATTGGGAAAGATATTATTCTGTAAATTTCCAAGTGGGTGTTTGTGCTGAAAAGTGAAAACATTAACCCTATATGGATCAATTTACACAAAATAATAATTTTTATCAAGTGGAAAAAGAGTATTTTGATCCTTTGAAGTGATATTTTTTGGAAAATTATGAAAGGTGTTATTCTGTAAAGTTTCTAGTACGCCGTTTTGGTCCAAAAGTGCAAAAAGTAACCCTAAGTGGATCATGTTACATAAAATAATTATTTTTATCATGTGGAAATTTTTTCTTTTAATCGTATATCCCAATTTAATAAAAATCTGATAAATGTTATTCTGTAAATTTCCTAGTGGGTACTTTTTTGTGAAAAGTGAGAATATTAACCCTATATGGAACAAGTTACACTAAGTTAATAATTTTTATTAAGTGGAAAAAAATTATTTGTATTCATTTGAAGTGATATTTTTCCCAAAATTCTGTAAATTTTCTGGTGGGTCGTTTTTGGCCAAAAAATTAACCCCATATGGATCGTGTTACATAAAATAATTATTTTAGTAGTTGAAATTGAAATTTTTTATCAATTTAATGGCGTAAAGGAAGATTTACATGCTAGAGATAATGCAAAATACACCTCTAATTAGCTCTATTGTGAATGATTTAAGCTAATTAGGGGAGTTTTTTGCTCTATTTCTAGAAGTTTTCTCTCTCGGCAAAGGTATTTACTTTTAAAATAACTAAAAATTGTGTTGTTTTTAACTGTTGAGAAAAATTTTAAAATAACTAAGAATGTAGTAAAATTAACTGATAAGTTTTTACTACAAACTTTTTAAAATAACTGACAAAATGGGTAAAAACTACTGTTTTGCAGTTAATTATTTTGGTATTATAAAAGCATATTTTAATTAAAATATTTTTTTATCTCTCGATGGCAAAAAAAGTGTTATTATTTTAGCCTATTTAATATTTGAAGTGAAAATTCCAAACCGTTCTCCAGTTATTATGCTTTTAGGCAGTGGAGATACAATACAAAATTTTAATTTTTATTTGCAAATTAGGAATATATTAATAATAACAAATATAAACTAAGCAAGTATTTTTAAAATTCAACGAAATTTATTAACTTATATAACTGATAAAAACAACTGTTTATTGTAAAATTACTGCTTTGGTAGTTGTTTATTATGATATTAAAAATACCTGATTTAAACAACCGTTACGAAATTACAGTACTTTTCGTTAGTTGTTTTTTTAAATAACCGTCATAATAGTTGTTTTCCATTTTTCCATAGAAATACGACTGTAATTACTGTTAAAAGCAACAACTACTGATTACTACACAAACAACTATCATGTACTAACTGTCAAACTTTTTTGAGTGTCTCGTTGGTCCCTAGGCCCAAAAATGGCTTCATTAAAATATTAGTCATTTGGGTACTGAGTAATAATTATGCAGTTATTTCTAAAGCTAGCCATACACTTGCAATATTATTGTACAACTTCGCCTTTTAGTTCTTTAATCTACTACCACACATGGTAGTAGAATAAAGAACTAAAGCGAGAAGTTGTGCAATAATATTGCAAGTGTATGGCCAGCTTAATACTCAAAAGTACCTAAAACAACGAATTAGAAATTCGGCTGAGCCGCTAAAGTTGGCTGAAAATTAAGCCGCCGATCAGCCGAGTATTTCGGCGGCGGCGTGGCTCGTGGAAAATATCGGCGGCGCGGCTGAGCCGCCAGCCGCGCCGTACGGCTTGCTTCTCTGTAAGTGATACATTTGTTGTTGTTCATGTACAATAAAAATTGTTTTTTAAGAATGCAAATAAAAACACAAATATAATTCGAAAACAAAAATTTAAAAAAAGGAAACTATAGAATAAGTGTATTTTAAAAGAATAAATAAAACATCAGGGATGATAAATGGGATTTTCAACATAGTACCAACCAGCATAAAAAATAGTACTTTTTTGACCTCCATAGTACCAAAAAATATTTTTTTATATTTTAACCACCCCTATGGGTATATTGAGTTGGCGCTTATCAGAGCTTTGAAGAATTAATTCCTTAATTCAATTTTTCAATTCTGAATTAAAAATTCGATGAATTAATTCACAAAGCACCATATATTGAATGGAATTAATTCATATTTGTTTTCGTTCGATTAATTTTGTTACGAATTAATTCAATTGCTATAGTTCTTTTTATTAAATCAAATGAATTAATTTACTGGTGAACGCGTTCAATATTATAAATCGAATGGCAAAAAAGTGAATTAATTCCTTACTGAATTAATTCACCACTGAATTCATTCAATTTCATTTTCATTCAGTGAATTAAAAAAAAAATAAAATTATATTCAGTGAATTAAAAAAAATAAAATTACGTTCAGTGAATTGAAAAAAAATAAAATTACGTTCAGTGAATTAAAAAAGAAAATACGTTCATTGAACTCAAAGCCTGTTTTCTGCCGTTCAGTAGAAGAAAACATTTATTTACAAATAAAATTTGCAACTAAGTAATTTTACAGCGTTTGCTAGTGAAAATAAACAAATTACATATATATTAAGTGTTAGAGAAACCCGATACACTTTATCAACCTACATGATTAAAAAATAAAGCCGTTTACTATTAAAAATAAAAACTTTACAGATATAGATGAATTTGGAAAAAATATAACTATTAATTTTTCAAACTTATGCTTCCCAGTAAAATGTAGATGCTTCACTATGACGTATTTCATTTATACGTTTTTACAATACAATGTTTTCTTCTACTGAACGGCAGAAAACAGGCTTTTAATTCAGCATACGTAATTTTTGTTTTTCAATTAAGTGAACGTAATTATTTTTTTCAATTAAGTGAACGTAATTTTTTTTTTCAATTCAGTGAACGTATTTTTCTTTTTTAATTCACTGAGTGTAATTTAATTTTTTTTAATTCACTGAATGTAATTTTATTTTTTTTATTCACTGAATGTAATTTTATTTTTTTTAATTCACTGAATGAAAATGAAATTGAATGAATTCAGTGGTGAATTAATTCAATAAGGAATTAATTCACTTTTTTCGTGTTCGATTTATAAAATTGAACGCGTTCACCATTGAATTAATTCATTTGATTTAATAAAGAGAACTATTGCAATGGAATTAATTCTTTGAATTTATTGTTTGATGAACCTAATTACATACTTATGCTTGAAACAGCTGCTGAAGATAATCATTTTTATACAATGGGTTTGCATTTGCAATATATTAGTAAAACTTTGTTCCAATACGAAACTAATAGATTACCACATATTTTGTCAAAAATATTAGTACGTCGTGAACTCTTTTGGGTTAAAAATTTTAAAGAATTGGCAGCAAGTATGAATACACTATGGCCAAATGAAAATTTCACAGAATTACAATGGGGAATATTTAGTAATAACCTTTTATCGCAATTGATGATAACTATATACCAGGAAAGAAAACAAAAATCTGAAAGTTCCTTAAGAATGTATAAATACCTTGATGTTGGAAGAGGACAGCTATATTTGGCTAGCAATATTAAACCAGAAAATATAAGATGGATATTCAAGGCGAGAAGTGAAATGATAAGACTTAACAGTAATAGATATGGCGTAGAAGAAGAGTCAAAATACTGCAGTCTATGCAACATGCACGAGCAAGAAACCTTTCAACATTTTCTTGGGGTTTGTCCAGTTTTAAAGGAATTTAGAATTCGATTTTTCAGGAAATCTACCCTAAATGCGGCGGAAATGCTTGGAATATTAGATGGTCTAGAAGAAGGAGATTGGACTAATTTAGTAACTTTTCTAAAAATTACATTAAAGTACAGAAAATTTTTGACATCAGAATTTAATTAAATATTGTTTTTAATATCTTATTACATGACGGACGTTTTAATAAAACATTGTTATTACCCTTTTCTTTATTAAATTCTTAAAATTGTTTGTTTAAGCATATAAGCATTAATTGTAAAACATAATTTGGAAAATAAAGAAAAATTATTATATTATTATTATATTATATTATTATTGTTTGATGAACGCGTTCAGTTGAACGAATTCAGTGAATTATTTAAGAAAAGGATTTCATTCAATTCTAAAGAAAATTGAATTCGATTGGTAGTGAATTCATTCAAAAAATAATTAATTCTTCAAAGCCCTGGCGCTTATGATGTCAGTTCGTCTGTCTATATAAAATGAACGATCCCTGTAAGCAAATTACAGGTCGAACTTTTACAAATAGTTTGACGAAATTTGGTACATAAGTTTGTAATGCATGAAAGACTTACGCTATTGAAAATGGTTAAAATCGGTCCATGTTTTGACCTAGTAATCATGAAGAGGTCCTGTCTGATATTGAATGTGTTGATATTCAGTGTGTTCCCGTACGTTCCCAAAGTTACCGAAATTTACCCAAAGTTACCGAAATTTACCCAAAAGCGTTCCCGTACTCGAGAATTGGGTAAATGAGAGCACTTATGAGAGTGTATTAGTGCTTCTCTTTTTACCAAAATTTACACAGACTTTTTCTTCGGGTTAACTTTGGTAAAACAGCTGATGCAAATATAAACAAAAAACAATTGTGAAATTAAATTAAAAATTGTAATTAAATAAAAAAATAAGCAAAAGAAACTTGGTTTTTTGTTAAAATTATTTGAATAAAATCAAAAACAACTTTTAAATGCGAATAAATATGTCTATTTGTGCCGATTTGCAAACTGAAATTATACGTATTTTCACATCAGTGATGGGATTTTTGGCACAATCTAAGATTGATTGGTACAATGGCACAACCGATACTATTTTGGCACATTTTGGTTATCTACAAAATTTAATAGAAAACGAATTTAAAAAATAACAATTCTTTAATTTTTAGTTTCTAAGCATTTATTGGTATTAAAATACCTTTTCGAATAAAGCAAAACTAAAAAATGGCATAGAAGATATTACCGAATAAAGCACCGTAAATTGTTTTTCACGTGAAAAAATTTCTCTCAGACTTTAAATGCTTTAAATTGCAATTTAAGTTAAAAAAATTAACAATATTTTAATTTTATAACAAAGCCACAATCACAATTAACACAAAATGTCACTTTTTCACCAGAAAAATAATACTCTTGTACATTAAATTTGCGTGAAAACTAAGTTTGCACAATTTTCACGTGAAACTCATTGTCGTGAAAAATATTTTTTTTTATATGGAGTATAACAGTTTTTTCACGTGAACACTGAACAACTTACGGTGCTTAATCCATAGAATTTTAAAAATTCAAATGCTATAAATTTATATCAGAGCTTCGAAAGAATTAATTTAAGTTTAATTCATGAAAAAATTAATTCAGTTTTAGAAAATGTTTATATGTATACCATTCCGTGCAACCATTCCTAAGGAATTCATTCATTGGCTGCATTGCCAAATCTTTAATAAGAATGGGATGAATTTAATTTATCGTTCACCTTTTAATTGAAAGAAAATTTTAATTCATTCAAATATAATTAAGTCCATAAGAATTCAAGATAGAATTAATTCCATAAGAATGCATTTACAAAATGAAAGTTGAAAACACGGGTTCTAAGTGAAAATTGAGTTTTGGCACAATAAAGGCCCATTTGGCACATTTTAGTCATACACTTGGCACAAAACAAAATTTTTCAAGTCCCATCACTGTTTAACATTATTCTTTGAAATAAGTTTTTGGGCTAGAAAAGTGGTTTTTTGCGTTCCTGTACTATTGGGTAATTTTGTCATTTTGTGAGGGATTTTGTTAATCGAGAAAATTGGCGGTTAATCGAGAAAATTGGCGGTTAATCGATTAATCGTTTAATGCAAAATTAATGTATTTCCTTAACTTTTTATCAATTAAAACGATGTATTTAGACAGTCTGGCATCTCTGTCATGAATAACTGAAATAATTTCCCGCGTTGGAAAAAAAAAGAAATTAAGTAATAAAATATCAAATTAAACAATTTCAATAAATTGGTTGTCTAAAATCGTTAAATGATAGTCTAAAGTGCATTATCGTATAAATCAACACTTAAGAAGAATTAAATAAACATTAAATTACATGTGATGTCGCCATTGTCATCTGTTGATATAATATAAAAACATTAAACCGCTGCTCTATGAATTACATCTTAAAAAAATAAACACAGAATTATAGAGCTTCTTTTGTTTTTAGTATTATTAATTTAAACATGGGTCCAAAATCACATGAACAGTGCCCAGTGTGTAAAAAGAATATTATCCCTACGATTCATAACCGGGTACCCGTGTACCTTTTTTGACTTTAAAGTGCTGCTGTGCCTATAATTTTTGAGATATGGACATAAAACTCCGAATCATGAGAGATTTTGGCTAAACTAAGATTTAAATACGAAAAAATTCAAAATATTTTCAATATTTTCTTTAAAAAATGATTTTAAATGTTTTACCCCCATAAACACACAACCGGGTCCCCGGGTACCCTAATGCAATTCCTATGTAAATGCCTGACATGTAAATGAAAAAACGTTTTTTTGTATTGTTTTTATTGGAAATAAATGTCTTTTTTATTTATTTTATCATATTTTATATATATTATATTATAATTCATCCGAATCACTATCGTTGTTATTGTGGCAATTGTAGCATTTAGTAATTGTTATGGTGTGCTCATCGCATATCGGCGTGCTACATATGCTGAAATTTTTTCTAGTTTTTCTTCTGCGCCTTTGTCGTGCTGACGGAGATGTTGACGGACCTGCAGCACAAAGCACACTCTCCAACGGCCTTCCGATGATGCTTTCAATTGCATTTTTTGTTAAAAATTGGCGCACGCTTTGCACATTTGAAATTCTATTTTCTATAACAGGAATGCACAGGTTTTCTGCCAGTTGACGCAGGAAATTCTTCCTGCGCGTCGTGGTGTATCGTGCAGTTGGATTATTTCCATAATATATGATGTGTGATGCTAATGCGTTCACATCAATGATGTTATAGAAAAATGCCATCGGCCATCTTCTTGTTTGTCGCTGGGTCGTGTATTCTTGGAGCGTTTGGTCCATTACGTCCACCCCACCTTTTGTTTGGTTGTAAAAATTTATAATTTCTGGTTTCCCATTCTCGTCAATTTGTGCATCATCATGCATACTAGAAAGAAGGATGACCGAGTTGGACTTCCGCTGCTTATATGAGAGCAGTGTTACGTTGTCGTAGAAGCCAAATAAACTTGACCCAACGTCTTTTTTTTTGTCTTCTTTCATCTCCGCAGGGATGTAAGCTTTGTTGCGGCGGAGTGTACGCACAATGCTGAGCTTTTCTACTTTTAAGTGCCTAGCCAACGGCAGCGTCGTAAAAAAATTATCCATTGTTATATTTCGTCCGCTACCGTAGTATGGCCCAACTAAATCTCTCACCACTCTTTCGCCAACACCAACTTCACGACCAGTTTCTTGTTTGCCAGTATATATTTGGCCATGAAGTGGATATGAGTTTTTGGCATCGCAAATCCACCATACTTTTATGCCATATTTTGCTGGCTTCGAGGGTATATATTGGGTGAATTTGGTTCTACCACGGTATGGATATAATTGTTCATCAATGGTCAAATATTCTGATGGCACATAATATCTGGCAAGATTTGCATTGAGCATTATCCAAATATCGCGAATTGGCGCCGCTTTGTCTTGACGCTGCCGCTCTACCCGTGTTCTGGGGTCGTCAAACCGCATAAAACGCAGCAAATCGAAAAACCTGTTTATTCCCATGGTGGCGCGGAATATTGGGTGAGCCTGTGACGTCCACAAATCTCTTGCGCATAAATTTCGTTGATTGTCGTGTCTTTCCACTTCAACTGACGTCTATTGGGATTCTCTTCATTGTACGCATTATATGTGGCATGCGCTTTTCTATTTGTGTGGCGCACTATTATATCCACCATTTCCACTGTGAGGTATGATTTGAAACACTGCAAAGGCGTCATATTTTCAGTAATCCGCGCTGGACCACAGCGGTCTCTGGATATATTGTGGCTTCTCACTTGTTGGCAACTACGTGGTGTTCGCTGCCATTGTGTGCCGTCACGTGCAGTCATGTAGTCTGCTGGGTTTGTTGTTGGTGCATCTTCTTGCATATCATCATCTTCACTTTCATCATCAAAGAAAATTTCCTCTGGTGCGTCAATAGCAGCTGCAATTTCGTTTGCGTTGTCAACATTCAAATCTTCATTCTCTGATTCCGAAACTTCGCCAGTATAGGACACATTTCCTTCATTTTGGTCTTCCACAGGGTCCACTTCAAGGTCCTCATCTTGAGTCACTTCCTCAAATAAACGTTGAATATATGTGCTTCTTGCTTCATCACTCAAATTCCAGTATTCCCTTGTAGTCAAATATCGGTCGTTGCGGCTCATTTTTCACCAACTTCACTGTTCAAATATTCAACACAGACTGGCGAAGCAAATGAAATATTTCAATTTTACGACACAAATGAACATCTGCTATCTAATTCAAAAGCAATTAAGCAAGTAGGTACCGAAAATAAGCAAAATAAGCAAATAAACAACCCTTACATAAAACCAGTTTCTGCCTACTTGTGTCGCTTTAGGTACTTATATACGAACAGAAACCAGTTTTTTTTCCAAATATCAAATTTGTACAGTTGAGAACGCAAAATATAATCAACAACAAAAATATTTACAGGAAAATATTATTTTATTTCAATAAACGCAAAACAACCTACTTCGGGTACCCGGGTACCTGGTTATGAAATTAAAGGAGTTTTGCTGGTTATGAATCGTACGGTTAACAAAACTAAATCCTGCGTCAGTTGTATTTTATGTGGTACATTTTATCATGCGGAATGTGTACAGATCACGGATGAACAAGTGGATTGGCTGTTCAAAAACCGTGTCATTAAATATACATGCCAATATTGTTGTGATAAGCACAATGCTTCCATTAATGATGAAAATTCCAATGACGGCAACAATGGTAGTGCACATAACCTTAAATTCCAATATTGTTGCCTTGTTAATGAATATGCAAAAATCTTTGGAAACCAAATTAGATTTAATAAGGGATTTACTTGCCTGGATGCTAAAATTGATGCAATGACACAGAATCTTCGGTTGGAGATAGCTAATTGTGTTAAAAGCATTAAGGAAGATATTGGTGCTTGTAATTCAATGATAAATAATGTGTAAAAAAAATCGAATGATAGAATGCATATCTTAGAAGTAAACAATAAAATTTTAGAAAGGCGTCAAAATAGAGCTGATATTCTAATCTATGGTTTGCCAGTTGAAATGGATAAGATGCATGAGAGAATTCTAAAAATTGGTCAACTTCTCAAGATTAATATTAAGGATTCTGATATTAATCATTGCTGTTATATTAAAAGGAAAGAATGTATGCTTATAAAATTTAATTCTGTACGCGTTAGGGACAACATAATGCAACGTTTTTTCAAGCTGGATTCTATGATAACCGAGGGTGATGTTACTGGTGGCGTGGCAACAAATCGTATCTACCTCAATGACAATTTAACAGCGGAAACCAGTAAAATTCAATATTATTGCAGGAAGCTTCTATCCAATAAAAAGATAATCAAATTTAAATTACTTAATATGGATAACCCTAAAGTAGTTGTTACTAATTTGGATAAGTCTACAACAACAATGAATTATCAGCAGATTTTACAGTGGTGGGAAAGCCTGAGCAAAGATGTTACCAGAGCTAATTGGCTTTTTTTGTTGAATCTTTTCTTTTTTATGGGTGGTGGCTATTATAAACTTATTATGGATATTGTTTAAATGAATTTTTGAAGACTAATGGTATATTTACAAAAACAAAAAAAAAAGTAAAATTTTTATTTTTTTTATTTCCAATGTACTAGATAATTATTACTTTACATTAATATATACATTGTTAAATTTAATACTTATTTTCTTTTTCATATATCTGTTTTTTTCTCTTTTTTTTATTTTTTCTTTACTTCAATGTTATCTAATCTTGGCTATATAATTTCAGATAATTCTATCCTTCAATCTTTATCATATAACAGAAAGCTAAATTTTAATATTGGGCATATAAATATGCAAAGTATTAATCCTGCACGTGGGGCTACCAAACTGACCGAACTTAAATCCGTTTTAGAAGGTTGTTTTTTGGATATTGTTGGCATTACAGAATCGTGGTTTCAGTTGTCTGTCTTGGATAACGCTGTTAACATACCTGGGTATTACATTATCCGTTATGATCGTGAAGTTCGTTGCGATGATAATATTTCAAGAGGGGGTGGTTTGATGTTTTACATAAGAAACGGTATTAAGGCTAGACTGATTTTTAAGGGCTCAAGGGCACGGGAGTGTGAAGTCTTACTATTGGAAGTTAAACTAAGGGACTTTAAGGTTTGTTGGTTTAATATACATTCCCCGGGGATACACGTGTATTAAAGGATTGGAAGATTTTGTTTTTGAACATTGCTGTTCTTATCAGAATGTTATTTTAATGGGCGATTTTAACTGGATTATTTTTGACTCGGAGAAGGCACGTAAAATGAGGGAGGTTTGCTTTGCACATAACTTATCCTACATACATAACTCTATTCCTACGCATCATGATATTCGCACTGATTCTTACTCTCTTATTGACTACTTTGTGATGTCATCGAGTATAATGGATTGTTTACTGTGCTGAAATCAATTTTATTGTCCAGCGATTTCACACCATGCATTTATATTCAGTTGATAAATTTGGTGAGATTGGAGACTACAGGAACATGAATTATGATCTTATTGCTAACAGAATTCATGGTACTGATTTCTCATTTAATTGTACTACGAACAGGGTGGACGAACAGCTAGATTTTATATCGTCAGTTATTAAGGACTGTTTTGATAGTGGTGTACCGATTGTAAGGAGAAGGGTGAGTAGCAGTGGCAGAATTAATGATTTGGCAAAGGACCCTTATGTTCTTAATGCAGTTCGTTTGAGGAATGATGCATACAAGACGTATAATGAGGACAAATGTGATCGGTCGTGGAGAAATTATTGTAGGTTGAGAAATAAGGTAAAGTCGGTAATAAGGAAACGTAGAAGGGAACTGGACAGGTTGAGATTTGACAATATTAATTCCAGAAAACTTTGGAGACTGTGGGGCAATGCTGGAGTTGTTGATAACAATGATAGTGTTGTTGATCATGAGGCAGGTTTTACTTTTGCTGATATTAACTTGTCGGAACTACAGGAAGCTATTTTCGCCATAAAATCTAACGCGGCTGGCCATGATGGTATTCCTATGCTTTTCATTAAGAATATTTATAACCTTATTGAACAGCATTTATACTTGTTTAATACAATAATTACTACATCTTATTTCCCATCTTCTTGGAAAATTGCTCGTGTTGTACCTTTATTGAAATCAGCTAATAGTACCGATATTGACAATCATCGCCCTATTTCAATTTTGCCTGGGTTAGTGAAAGCATTGGAGAAAATTCTTAAGGATCAGGTTACTAAGTTTATACTGCAAAATAGATTAATTAGTGATTGTCATTCGGGTTACAGAAATGGTTTTAGCACAACGACTTTATTAACAGCCCTCACTGAAAACATAAGATTGTGAGTTAATGATAACAAATGTTCAGTATTGGTCTCCTTAGACCTCTCAAAAGCATTCGATACCATTGACCACAATCTTCTTTTTCGTAAACTGGTTGATAATTATAATTTTTCGGCATCGGCTTGCTAGATTATTTACTTAATTTTGTTGAACCGTTAACAATTTGTTGAGTGTAGGGGTGTTCGTAGTACTACAAGGGAGAATATAAGTGGAATTCCCCAGGGATATTGAGTCCTATACTTTTTATAATGTTCATAAATGATTTTACAGATTCCAT
Organism: Leucophora obtusa; assembly: GCA_949987735.1. Lineage (NCBI taxonomy): Eukaryota > Metazoa > Arthropoda > Insecta > Diptera > Anthomyiidae > Leucophora > Leucophora obtusa. The sequence goes on along the minus strand of OX465297.1, from coordinate 33,783,251 downwards.
AGATATACCTGATTCACAAATATTTTTATTTGCTGATGATATATATTTACTGCTTTCTCATGATAAATACTTTAATGATGTTTTGCAGGCAAATATGGATTATAATCTTAATAAAGCTTTTAGCTGGTTTCAATTAAATAATTTAGTAGTTAATGTTGAAAAATGTAAGGCAATGATGTTTAATAGTCATAGAGCAAATGTAACGATACAGATGGATAACAGAGTTATGGATCAGGTGGAGAATATGAAGTGTTTGGGAATAATAGTTGATGATAAATTGAACTTTGGAAGACATATTAATAACTTGGCATCGAAAGTATCTTTTACTTTGAAAAGATTATATAATATTGGAAGTTATTTGCCTACGAATATAAGACTTAAATTAGCTAATGCTGTTTTAATGCCTCATATAGTTTACTGTTTAGAAGTTGTTGCAGGATGTTCAGTGCGAGAACTGAATAAGTTGTGTAAGATTGTAAGGCGTATTATTAGATATGTTTATAAATTGGCACCTCGTGAGCACTTGACTTTTTATGAACATAGATTTCTGGGTTGCAGTTTTTTTGATTATGTTAAAATGAGATCGATGTTACTTTTTTATAAGACTATGAAGTTTGAAAATCCTACTTACTTGCACAAACTTTTCTTGTTTTCAAATAGTACATGAAGAACGGAAATAGTCTGTCGGAGAATAAACTATGCTTTCTATGAAAAGTCATTTGTGGTAAGGGTTAGCAGAATTTGGAATAAATTTTCCATTGCACTTAAGTATTTTTCATATTCTGTCAGTAAATTTAAAAAACAACTTCTTCAGCGGATTGCAAATGGTCCTAGAATATAACTAAAGATATGGTTCTTTCTGTTATTATCAGCTTCAATAACTTCTCCTATTTTCTTTACTTCTATTTTTTTCCTTTCATTATCTTTTATTTGTTATCTTATACAAACATAAATGTATTTATTGTAGCTAATTTATTATAGTAGAATACTAAACAATCATATAAGGCCAAATGTATATAGGCTCGATTGTTCGATTATGAAATAAATAAATAAATAAAAAAGTTTTCATATTCTAAGGTTGAAAAGTTTCGGAATCTGAGATTTTTTAAAAAAGGTCTGTAAAAATGTTGCTAAATCTACTAAAATTTATTTAAAGATGGCAGAAAAAACTGCTGAAACTAGCAAAATATTAGTAAGCTAAGAACAGCAAACCTAAAACTGTTACATATCAATTACTTAACGTAGATTTTTTGTTCAGAAAAAAATTTTTAATCAATACTGACACAATAAAATTTAATATTGCATATAAAGAAATGCTATACCTAAAGTTTTTTAAATTTTAATAAGATTTTTCCTACACCTATGAAATTTTCATTAAGGCATCGCTAAAAAAATTTGAGTTCTCTTTGAGATTAATTTCTGTTAATTAAGAATACCAGTTTACTTTGTTGTACCTATCTTTTTCGTTACTAAGGGACATTAACAGTAAAAAATAACCTAAAGTTTGAGCGAACTTACTCTGAGAGAATTTTATCGGATCATATTTTAAACAAAATTTTCAATAAGCTAATGAAGTTTTCTTCACAATGCAAATGCCAAATTTATTAAATTTTATGAAAAAGCTTCATAATTTTTATGAATCTCTTTTTAATAAAACTTTTTTGCGTGTATGACATTTTTAATAAATAATATGAAAGTTTCATAAAATTTTATGAAAAATTGCATCAATTCTATTAAAAGTTTCAATAGACGAATTCCAGTGAAACTTAATTGAATCAGTGTATAAATTCATCAATAGCAAATAGACAATTCTCTGAGAGTGCAGATACAGAAGTCAAATTCTATATAAATTAAAATTTTTTAATTATAATTTTTTGTTAACTTTAGGTTATTTGTTTTAATTCGAATTTAAACTCATTGAAACTGGTTCGGGTTCCATGTTGCTCTAGTGGAACATGCTTTCATTGGCGAACTTAGGCCGGTCTGGGGTGGGCAAAGCTAACCCTAGACTGCTTTTTGCCCACCCCAGAATTTAAAAAAAATCTGTGTATAATTATAATGTCTTCTAGTTTCCTAGGAAGATAATTTGTTGAAATCTTAGTGTCAGTTTTATAGCCAGAACTAATATCGATTTTGTCTTAAATAAGAAATGTTGTTTCAAAATTCTTACTTAAGAAATATTTAAGAAACAAATCGATCTTAGTTCTGGCTATAAGAGAAAAATTTCTGGGATTTACTTTTTTTTAAAAGTAATAATTAGTTAATATTACACGCATAGAAATAAATCTGTTAAAATAGCAGAAAAAGCAACTAAAAATTAGTTAAAAACGATGCTCCAGAAAGAACTGTTTTTTTTTTTTGCTAAAGCTAGTAAGAACACCAAAAATAAAGCTGTTAAATTTGCAGAATTTTAGTTATATTTAAGTTAACTTTTAGTTAATTGAATATGACAAAATGTATTGTAAAATCTACAGAAAATTTTGCTAAATATTAGAGCAAAAACAAACTGTTATATCTATAATTTTTTGTTATTTTTAAGCTTAATTTATTTAAATGCAAATATCAGTCTATAATGTTAAATTAGCAGAAATATTTACTAAAAAAATTGTAAAACTGTAAATTTAACAGGTTTATTTTTGCTGTTCTTATTTTACTTGTAATTAGCAAAAAACGAAATCAGCTAATTTAAAAGTTTCTTCTGCAGCATCATTTTTAACTAATTTTTAGTTACTATTTCTGCTATTTTTACAGATTTATTTCTATGAGTGTACTATTTTGTGGAAATTTCAATTTGTTGTAGAAGCAAAAATTCTACGATGTCAGTTTTTGGTCACCTCGGTAAGTGAAAAATATGGGATAAGAATGGATTCGTCAGAGGTGGAAGAAAATATGAGACAGGTTGATCTTAGATTTCTTTTCTCCATCAAATATCAAAATTTTATACTATTCTGAGCGTATAGCATTCCCTGCACGAGGTTTTCTTTAGAAAAAAGGATGCATTTTTCAGAGTTTTCTATAAAAAACATTTGAAAATTTTATCAAAAGGAAGGGAGTTATTTTTAAAAGTCTTCTTTGTATTAAAAAATCGCAAGCATAATGTCGAAAGTGTTTTTTTAAGATTAAGGGTCTGAGAATGGGCAAATAAACAGCCAAACATAAATTGGGCCCTTGCCCACCACAGAAAAATGGTCTAGGTACGCCTATGCATGTTTTAGAATTGAACCGATTATACACACTTTCTTAGGAAAAATAAGAAAAGTTAGAGTTCTTAAGGCACATCTACACGAGAGAGAAAACTTCTAGAGATAGAGCAAAAAACACCTCTAATTAGCTTTATTGTGAATGATTTAAGCTATTTAGAGGTGTTTTTTGCTCTATCTCTAGCAATTTTCTATCTCGGGTAGATGTGCCTTTAACGAATTAACATGTTAATTGTGTGACAGAGTTTTAAAACAAATGCAGCCTTGTCTTTAAGGACATGGAGATATAATTTACATTAGTTTTAATTTTTAAAAGAATTGAAACAGTAATGCAAAATTGCCTATTGCGTGTTTTGAGGAGTTTTAAAAAACACCTTCATTTTGGCCTTTTGCTATGTTCTTAAGGCTTTTTTACAAATAGAAACTTTGATATTTTTTTTTAACATTTTATTAAAAATTGGGATTCTCTCAAAACATATGACGTGTCTCGATGGTGCAATGTCGACTTGCTTGCGGTTGCTCGAAAAAGGTATCTAAAGCCTTAAGAACCTATTTCACACGTTTTTTAAAGAATTTGATGCTATTTTAGTTAGTATTTGTTTTTTTCTAAGCTTTTCTTGTAATTTTTTATCCAAGATTAAGAAAATTGTGAAGTTTTGTGAAAAAAATTAAGGAAAAATTCCATATTAAAAATGTAACCGGTTAATCGACCAATTTTAACCGATTATTCGGGTCGAATAATTATTTGAGTTTTAAATTATTTGTTTCGACATTAACCGAAATAGAGGCGATTAATCGAGGAATCGGGGAATCGGTTAATCGATTAACCGAATTGGAAACACTAGGAATTATACAATGGACTATGTGGTATGGAATACAGTAACTTTGTGCTGACATTTGATTCAGAATTTAATTTGATTAAAGTAAAGTCGTATATAATTTCGTTTGAAGGCGAAAATTATTTTAGAGGGATTTTAAGGGATAAACTATTAAATAAAATACCACTTTAGTTAACGTAATCCTCGACGAACGCAACTTCTTGGTTATCACATCAATTTAAAGATGCTATTTTAAGGATTTTTTAAATAAAAAATATGAAATTTTCGGAAAAAAAAATTAAATGCACCTTATTTTTTGTATTTTAATAATTTGTTTCATTTAATTACGATCCTTTCAATTTTTAAATCTTTTAGTTGGGTTTTTCAACTCATTTTTAGTTAAAACTTTGTTCATTTTAAATGCAGTATTTGGTATGAAAATTGAAAAAAAATTAAATATGAAACAGGGATGATAAAGTTAGTACTTTTATGGTACTATTAGAACCTCAAAAATACTATAGTACTCCTATGACTCATTTAGTACTATTTACCAATTTTCATGTTTTATTTTTTTTTATTTTCATACCAAATATTGTATTTAAAATGAACAAATTAACTATCGGAATTTAAAATACGTAATTCAATGAAACAAATTATTAAAATATGTACACAAAAATGTTAAAAATAAGGTGAATTAAAATTTTTCGAAAATTTAGTATTTTTGATTTAAAAAGATCCTTAATAATCGTAACTTTAAATTGTTACGGATCGCGAAAAAAGACTATGGCACTAGAATTGAATTAAAAAACTTAATCAGCTATTTATGTTCTGCAAACAAATATGTATATTGATGCAAGAATTTTCCTTTTTGCAATTTTTTTTGCAATTTATTTTTGCAACTAGCCACCAAAACTTGGATATCATAGGCCTCGGATTATGAACTAAAAAATGCTTTTAGTAATTTGTAAACCTCATATTTTTTAAATAAAAAACTTCGATAAAACGGCAAGTAATGAAAAACAAATGGGTGTTTCATTACTATGTAAACATTAGGTAAAAGTAATGAAAATTAAAAAAGGTTCATTTTAATTTTCAAAACAAATGAAAACTACAAAAATGGTAATGATAAAAAAAACCCCATTACCATTACATCAAGTAATGGTAATGAAAATGTATTGGTAATGATTTTAGCCCATCTCTGTTTCCAGTACCGATTTCGGTAATACCGAAATTGTCGAAATTCGAGCCATTTTAGCAAATTCGAAATACCGATTTTAGAACGATCCCGATTTCGGTATTGCATACAATTTTTTTTGTTTATTATTTTAATTTTTATGTCTTTTCTAAAAGAAATTTTAACAAATTTGACAACAATTCTGTTTTTGTGTTTGCAATTCTATACAAATTTTATATTTTAACCCCTCAATTCATAAATGCTTTGTAAAGTTATAGCAGGTTTACAAAATGTCATTTTCATACAAAATTTGTAGAATAAACCTCCTATAATTTTACAAAGCGTTTATGAATTTAGGGGTAACTCTGCAAACATTAATAAATACCTACGAGTACAATATTGCATTTTTACTCAACTAGAACTTTGGACAACGCAAAAACTTTAATTAACCCAGCCAAAAAATGTCTGATTACACTGTGAGACAAATGGTAGGGGTCAGTGATCGGGAAGGGTTCAAACTACCGGGAAAAGTTATATCAGTAAAAAAGAAGTTATACGTGTCCCGGCGTTTCGCTGGGTCACCCCTAGGAATCGAGATATATCGATTTGACCTTTGGTGGTCTTTTTTTTTGACATAACTCGAGAACCATTAGTCCGATTTTGCTCAAACAATTTAAAAAAAATTAAAAAATACAATTCCTTTAATCTGTTCATATAACGTTTTTCTATATACTCAACAGTTTTGCCGGTAAAAATAAATGTATGAAAAAAAAAATATTTTTTGCCTAAAATATTAAAAAAAAGTAATAAACAAAAGGTTATTGATTTTTATGGTAGCGGTAACAAACATTTATTTTTACCGGCAAAACTGTTGAGTATATAGAAACACGTTATATGAACAGATTAAAGGAATTGTAATTTTTAATTTTTTTTAAATTGTTTGAGCAAAATCGGACTTGTGGAACCACAGTTATGTCAAAAAAAAGATATATCTCGATTCCTAGGGGTGACCCAGCGAAACGCCGGGACACGTATAACTTGTTTTTGACCGATATTACATTTCCCGTTGGTTTCATCACATCCCGATTTTGACTGTCGCATAGTGTTATGATTATTTATAAATAGTATGACTTTTGCAAGGGTTATATCCACGAGTCTTAATCAAACTTAAAAAATCCTAAAAAATTTCTTGAGAAAAAGTCAAAAGATTAAAAAATTAGTCTAATAAATATTTGTTCACTTTTGTGTCTACGATTTCCCAGTGTTGTTAATGGAAATTGTCAAATTTGTCCAAATATTCTTTCTAAATTTTTTAAAAAAGAATAAAAAAAAGTATTTTTGATTATGTTTATATTTTTGATTCTCGCGAATTATAATTTTTTTTTTATTCAGGATTTAAAAATGTTTTTTTTTTTGTTTTGCGAATTAATTTTAAATAATATGTCTTCGCGAATCAAAAAATAAAAATAATTCTTGCGAATTATCTTTATATATTTTGATTCTCGAATTTATAACTCAGCTTTTTTTATCATCTTTGAAAATAATTATTTTGAATCAATTCTTCAAAGCTCTGATCTGATTTATACTTCGTGAATTAGCTCTTAAAGCAAATTATTCAATGGAATTAAAATTGAATCAATATAAATAAGACCAAATCATTATCTCAATTTGTTCAATATCAAACCATTGTTTTAAAAATATTTTAAAATATTCACTGATTCTTAAAAGAATACATTTTATTTGTATTGATTGAAAAAAGAATTATCTTTTTGAAGCTCTGAATGAAACACAAGAGAGAAGAATAGGCCTGCTTGGAATCAATAATTTTCGGACACAATTTTGAAATTTTAAGATGTGCTATATGTAAGTTTACGCGCCAAATAAGAATATTTATAAGAATACCGAAAATTCGGTACTGGGAAATTTTCAATACCGAAATACCGATTCGGTATTGGAAACCCTAGTATATAGGTAATGTCATTTTACTATTTTTGTCATAGTAAAAAATTACAAGATGAATACGGATTTTTTTAAAACGTGGAATAACACCTTACACAATAATGTTTCAAATTACATAACCAAACATTTTTGTATTTAAAATAGGAAGTTCAGAAACATTTGCTAAGAGCACAAAATAACAGAAATGAGAAAATACAGGTGATGGTGCCCAGAAGTCTTTTAAAGGATCAAAAGTGTCGTACTTCCCCTATTTATAAATTTGAAAGCCCAAAAACTTATTTTGGTATATTTTTTTTTTTTGTTGAGAAAGACTGTGGATTTAAAATTTTGTGTTTCAGAATAAATTATCTTCCGGAATTCAGTTTTAATTTAATGTGTTTTGGTCCACGTTATTATGAATGTTGCTTAAGTTGCTTAGTTGTACAAACGATGGAAAAGATTTAGAACATCTGAGCTTCACCAAGAATATTGCATTGCCCGTAGAAATGGCAATAACAGCATTCGTGATGCTAAATCAAGCTATTATACAGGTCGCTTTCAATCGGCCATGGACTCTAAGAAGAAATGGAAAACTATAAAGGAAATTGGTATAGGAAATAATATTAACACTGCCTCAAATGTAAATGCCAATGAATTAAATAAATTGTTTACCAACATCCCCTTAACCTTCCTATACCCGCGCTAATTTTTGTAACACCTATACCCGCGCGCGGTCTCACAGACCAAAGGTTTTAAAACCTGTTTCTTCATAGTTTTTCCTAACACAACCTATTGCGGCAAATAGACCATGCAAGTCACTTCCACAATAACGAGTTTGTTCAAGTCACCTTACTCGCCACACACAATTCAAGTAAACTGTGCAATATTCATTTTAATTTACACATAGCAGCAGAAACATGTAGCGGATTGTTATTGCTATGAGGAAACATTAGTCATTAAAAGCTTTATTTCACACTTTGCGCAGGCCAAAATACTTGAAATTCGTTGGCGATGTTAATAAATTTATATTGACATTTTTTACTTTACGTTTATTCATACTTTTAACTTTTTTTATCCGTATTTATGATGTTCAAAATTTACTGCTGAACTGTGCTAATTTCAGCATACACTGCGCAAATGACTTGCACAAGTTCTAAAATATTGCGTAAAAATCAAAATCGTTTTGATTTTTACTCAAGTCTAAAAATATACTTGTACAAGTACACAAACCAGGCCACACACTATTCAACTGACCTGCACAAACTCATTATTGTGCAAGTAACTTGAGTAGTCTATAGGCCGCATTTCATTTCATTTTATTTATTTTGATTTCCTATACAACAAGACATATAATCTTATGATTAAAGTATAGGAGGAGTAGTAGTCAGAAGCAACAATGTTTAACAATAAATAGTATAATTAATAATATAAATATATAAAATTGGTTTAATGAAATTGAATAAGAATAACACAAAAATAGTTATAAAATAAAAAATCATAGATATAAAAAAAAACAAAAATAACAATTATAAATTAAAAACTACCTGATAAAATGCAATAATAAATAAATAAAAAATAAATAAACGATAATAATTTTAAATTAGCATATTTTAAGGTTTTATATTCTCATTATATGGCCTAGCTATAAAAATTAAAAAGGGCCCTTTTAAAGTGCATGGCGTTGCCTATAAATTGAATGTTCGGAGGTAGAGAGTTCCAAAGACTTATTGCATGGATATAAAAATGCCATTCGGATTTTGTAGTTCGGTGCATTATTGGGGTCAAATCATTATTCCTGTGTGATTGAGATAACATTATTCTATTATAGAGATACGAGGGTTCATGAGTATATATAATCTTGTGCAACAGAGTCAAAGTTCGTATATGTAACATATCAGCAAACATAACACCATATATGTTCTTTGCAACCGTTGACACACGGTCATATTTCCCCATACCATAAACATATTTTACAACCGCATTGTAGGCAACATTTAGCTTACGATAACTTACAGTATCTGTTTTTGAAAAAGTCTCACATCCGTATAATAAAGTTGGTATTAAATACGTTTTTGCCAGTAGTAATCGTATTTTAAGTGGTGTTAAATATTGTGTTTTCCATAGCATTCGCAACATACAGTAAGTTTTTCCAGCAGCAGCATTAATGTGGTCTGACCAGGTTAGAGTGTCATTAAATATTATGCCAAGATTCTTTGCAGTTTTTACAATTTCAATTTTCTGATTGTTGAGAACTACTTCCGGGTTTGAAAGCATTTTCAAGGACTTTCGAGTTATAAATAAGCATTTTGACTTAGAAGGGTTGAGGCAAAGTCCATTTGCAGTTGCCCATGTGTGTATTCGTTTAAGATCTTCATTAAGTTTATACACACAATCATCAATGCTTTTCACATCACTACTTATATAGACTTCAACATCATCAGCATAAATATGCATATTGCAGTAAGATAGTTGTTTAGGTAAATCATTCACATAAATGGTAAAAAGAAGAGGGCCAAGAATAGAGCCCTGAGGTACACCTTTTGAAACATATAATGGGCGTGATTTCGTATTGTTAACAAATACTGACTGATGACGATCTGATAAATATGAAGATATTAGACGAGTGGACGACGATGAAAAATTAAACATTTCTCTCAATTTCATTGTAAGAACATTATGGTTAACCGTGTCAAATGCCTTAGAGTGGTCTAAAAGAACAAGAATGGAAATGTTTCCCTTATCAAGATTTTCTCGTATTTCCTCAGATACATCAATAAGAGCGGTTATGCAGCTATGCTTTGGACGAAAACCTGACTGCCTATTTGTGAGGAGCATATTATCATTGACATAACTATATATTTGGTGATGTAATATCTTCTCAAAAACTTTTGACAAGTATGGTAGTATAGCAATAGGACGATATTCATTATTTGCCTTAGGTGTAGGTATTATCTTCGCATATTTCCAGTTTTCAGGAAATATACTCTTTGTTAAAATTGTATTAAAAATAAAAGTAATATATGGTACAATTATAGGGAGAACTGCTTTCAAAAATCTTGGGTGAACATTGTCAAAACCTACAGCATTCGATTTAACAGCAATACAGTTTGATAGCACATCCCAGCGATTTACACATTCAAAATTGAACACATTTCCTTGTATAACATTAGTTCGGTTATAGAAATCTACATTTAAGGGTATATTCGGCAAATTTGTAAACGTTTCATTAAGACTTTCTACATCTATTCCAGGCAAAACTTCTGTCTTTGGTTTTCCAATACCAATTTCCCGTATGGTTTTCCAAGTTTTTTTCGATCCAACAGCTGATTCAAAAACACTGGAATAGTATGTAGATTTAGCTTTTTTATCTTTCTGTTTACTTCCCTTCTTGCATTACAATATTTTTCATGTAACTCCTCAGTTTTAAAACGTTTCCAACGACTGAAAACCAAATCTCTCTGATCAATTGCAGCCTTTATATCAGTACTGAACCAAGGTTTCCTTTTGTAGCTTTTCGTTATTGTTTTTACAGGTACAGATTTAATAAAGACTTGTTCAAGATTTTGTTCCAAAAAGTTGAGTTGGCTATCTACAGAAGGCATGTAATAAATCGAATCCCAATCAATATTTGAAAGCTCAAATGATATAATGTTATGATCCATGTGCTTAAAATCATAATATGTAATAACATTAGCCGACATTTTGAGTCTAAAATCAAACGTGAGAAATAATAAATCATGTTTTGAAAAACAAGAGGCTGTAAGTTGGTCGTAAAGAAGTACTTTATCTTTATTACTAACAAAAATAAGGTCCAATAATGAATTTGTTGTGGAAGGGTAATGAGTGGGGACTGTTGTGTTCGTAGAATAAAGGCCAAAAGATTCCATATCGTTTACTAAATGACTTTCAATTAAGACATTAGAATTAAAATCACCACACACGACAATATCCTCGTATTTTAGTGTAAGATTTTCGAGAGTCTTCATAAAATCTTCAGTTTTTGTTCTCTTATTCGGTCGATACACACAGCCAATAAGAATTTTGTTACCGTGGCATGAGATTTCTACAAAAACATGTTCGACTTTGTCTTCCTTTACTGAGTTGCAGCATAATTTGCATATAATTCCCTTTCTGACATATATAGCCACTCCACCAGCATAAGATTCTCTATCACAGCGGTATATGTCAAAGGAATCTAAGTTAAAAATAGTGTTAGGAACACATTTTTCGAACCACGTTTCTGATACACAAATGATGTCAACACCAGAATTTTCAAAAATAAAGCGGAACTCGTCCATTTTATTATTTAGACTCTGGGCGTTTATGTGGCATATATTAAGTCCAGGTCTCTGCTTGCATAAAATACGAAGCATATCAAAGGTATTGTCTTTGGCACTAGAAGTTTTACTACCCGAATGATGTGTCATAATACAAATATTTTATATAAGCAACGCATGCATAATAAAAAGGGCTATAAAAAGATTTTATAAATAAACAATTGAGCAAACATATTTTAATAAAATTTAATAATACATGATTAAACATAGTGAAAATTATTTTAATGTAATAAAGAGTTAAGTAAATATAGCAGAAAAAATAAAGTATCAGCAAATATAGGTTAGTAATTATTAACATATTGATTTTCATTACGAAATAAATTATCCAGATCAGCCAAACAGTCAACACGAGTCGGTTTATCATCTTTACCAAATTTCACATAAACTAATCCACGCATAGAGAACGCTGAATGCAGTTTATTTACTTTTTTAAGGCCAATCGCAGACCTCAAAATTTTGTGATTAGTTAAAGTCAAATTTTCATTTACGTAAAAAGGTCGGTTGGAACCCATACCAATATCATTTAGTGTTAAAGTGGTTTTGTTTACCTTACGGAAATTTGCAAGGGTTTTTAAAAGAAAGTTTTTATCGTATGGAGATAATAACTTTATCATTATAACAGCATCTGGAGAAAAAGCTTTATCCTTATTGTTATGATTCTGCAAGCGATAGATTGATTTCACCGGAGGGGTGTTAATTTCTAAAACATCGCATATAGACTTAAAAGTAGTATTCAAGTTTTCATTCTTTTTAAAAGGGATACCGTTTATGCGGAGATCTGACGCAACGACAGAGTTTTCCTGCCGCTGCAACTGTGTTTTTAGTACTTGAACCTCACTCTTAAGACCTATAATATCCTCCACGACTGTTTCCAATTTAGTTACGCGTTGATTTATATTTAAAATATCTCTCTTAAGATCATCAAATCTCTTATCAAACATCTCAACCATTCGTTTTTCACTTTCTACGAACATTGTCCTAATGAGATCAAGTATTTCAGTAAATCTCTGATCAAGATTTGTTAATTTAAAGGTAGAATCATTTGTTGACAACTTTGGTGTTTTCGATACGTTATCATATAAAGAGTTTTTTGTAGGTTCTCTATTTCGTTTTGGTGCACAGGTTAGATTTTTTGTAACATCATTGTTGTTAGTACTTTCATCTACTTCAATAAGGTTTTCTACATTGGAGTTTTTGTTTTCGCGCGTGTTGTTTCCACTCATCTTGTTTTGAGTTTTATTTAATCTCAGTTTTTAATTGTGCTTCGGGTTTTTATTTTAACTTTTCAGTTCTCTTTAACACGATATTATGGTTTGAGCAACTGTGTTTATTAAAAATTGTTTCCAAAGCAAAGCTTATATTGTTATTGTATTTATTTTTATTATAAAAAATTTTTGTTAAGGTTTGGCAATTTATTATGATTATGTATATTAACATCAATCTTAAGGGCAGATAATGGGTCATATGAATAAAACTTAGCAATTACTTCGAAGTAATTACTTTGGGCTTTGGAATGGCTTTTAACACCAAATTTACCAATTGGCTGGTAGAATAGCATGAAATGTAAACGAAAATTAAAAATTTAAATTTCTAGTCTACTCCCAAGCAGACTATATTTGTGAAGTAATTGCTTAAAAAACCCTGTATTTCCCCCTATTAGTAATATCTATTTTTTATTCATATGAGCCAATGTTTATATTATTTGTATTTTTAATTTTTGAATCAGTATTATTATTAGATGTATTTATTTAAATGATTTAAACTTTAGAAAATAAAAAAAACCTCAGAGTTTTTTAAAACACGTCCGTTCTCTTTTAGACTTTTAGACTTATGATAGACTTTTAGATAATAATTTTTTTTAAAACTTAAAGATATCCCGAGTAAAAAAGTTCTGATATAATCATATATTATTTTATCTTATTGCATATATTAACTTATAGTTACATATGGCCACATATGCTTTTAAATTCAAGCATATATACTTTTATATAGTCATATATTAGATATTTTTTCCTCAAAGGTTTTAATATGGAGACATATGTTATTTTATATTATTACATACTGGCCTACATATAATTGTATGTGCTATATATAAGTACATAAATTAACATATAAAAGATATAATTACATATGCGTTTATATATAATTTAGTATGGCGCTATACATAATAATATAAAACTATATGTGGAGCCATATAAGAAATATTTTATAATTTGTGTTAGTTATGATTATATATTGACGAAAATGAACCCATATATACAATATACAATATGGTTCCATACATACAATATTGCATGATTTCTTTAATATATAACAATGTAACGTTCTTTATAAAATCATCTGTAATTATATATCATCCCACATAAGCAATTTTTTCAAAGTGATTTTATATAAAAATATACAAGGTCCATATAAAACCGTATTATATTATATGTGGTTCCATGTTAACAATGACTTTGAACTAGTTTTTAGTGTCCGACGGAACAGTTCAGCTGGAAAATATATTTTGTCGGTATTTGGTATTTTCAAGCCTTATGGACAAATTTTGCTTATGAAACAATATTTGTTGGTCCGATTAGAATGTATTTTGAGGGTCAAACTTAAGGAAAATTCCGAAGTTAAGCAACAAATTCACTGTTCGGCCACCGAAAGTTCGGCCAAATTGATAAAAGTTCGGCGGTCGAACAGTTAGCTTTACAGCTAAACTACGGAGTTTTCCTTAAATTTGACACTGAAAATCGAATTAAATCCGCTCAACAAACAATTTAGCAGTATGAAAATTTCTCCACAATGCTTTCAAATAACAGAAAATCGACTAAATGTCACTTTTTGGCCGAACTGTTCGGTGGGATACTACTAGTTTTAGATTTAATAATTACTAGGGATTGGCGCGTGACTAGAAATGTCCGTGAGTCACGTTATTCATACGTGATCGTGAGTAAAAATTACTATACTCAAGTGGTTCGTGCTTGAAAATTTTCAATTACAAATTACTTGTAATTTGTAATTGAAAATTTTCAATTACAGTTACATGAAATGTAATTGATTTTTTTTTTAATTTCAATTACATTTATTTGTAATTGTAATTGAAAATTTTCAATTACAAATTACAATAATTGTAATTGAAATCCCTCAGGTCTGATCTCCAGATATTGTATATATTTTTTTATTTAAAAAAATAATTTTTTATATTGTTAGATATGGTCATATATAATATGATAAAAAATATAAGGTCAATATTTAGATATAATTGTATCAAACTATGTCCACTTTTATAACATTTTATATAATTTTATACAAAAAGATATAATTTGATGTAATTGGATGAGGACAAAATTCGGATACAATTGTATCGAATTGCATAAAATTGTATCAAATTGTACGAAATTATATACAATTGTATACAGTTCGATACAATATGATACAATAAGACGTTCTCATTTTTCGCATATAGTTATATCTAGTTACATAAAATATTATATATAATTAAATATAACTTCATATGGCTCCATATCATTTTTTTTTACTTGGGATAATGAAAAAAATTATACCATGCGATAACTTTATTTTCAGTAATTTTATCGACTTTCAGTCGTTTGCAAAACAGCCTTAAATTAAATATATTTGAAAAAAGTGTTTTCTCGGTCTCACAGACCGAGAAAACACAGTTCAAAACATCTTGAATCCTCGATCAGATGGATTTCAACCTATACCTCCTTCTGTTACACAGCCGCCAACAAATGAGTTTCAGTTTTCATGCATAATACCCCCTGAAGTCTTCGTGTTGCCTATCTGTAAAGTCAGATTCAGTTGGATTGGATGGGATGCATCCAAAGTTCTTGAAACTGTTGCTTCCTAAGCTCTTATGTGTCATTACACATATATTTAATACAATACTCACCACTAGCTGCTTCCCAGAATATTGGAAACATGCCAAGGTTATTCCTGTACCAAAATCGACAACTGAATATCGCCCTATATCAATTCTTCCCTACTTATCAAAAGTTTTTGAACGTATAATATACCAACAGATAAATGCATATTTAACTGAACACTGCCTCATCTCTGAATACCAATCTGGTTTTAGACCTAAACATAGCTGCATTACAGCTCTCATCAATGTCTCGGATGATATCAGATCCAACCTTGACAATGGCAATATAACTTTCCTAGTACTACTCGATCACTCGAAGGCATTCGATTGTGTCAACCATGCACTAAGCTAACTGAAAATTTTAATTTTTCTAGAACAGCCACAACTCTGCTAGAAACGTATCTACATAACACTATGCGACAGTCAAAATCGGGATGGGATGAAACCAACGGGAAATGTTATATCGGTCAAAAACAAGTTATACGTGTCCCGGCGTTTCGCTGGGTCACCCCTAGGAATCGAGATATATCTTTTTTTTTACATAACTCAAGAACCACTACTCCGATTTTGCTCAAACAATTTTAAAAAAATTAAAAATTACAATTCCTTTAATCTGTTCATATAACGTTTTTCTATATACTCAACAGTTTTGCCGGTAAAAATAAATGTTTGTTACCGCTACCATAAAAATCAATAACCTTTTGTTTATTACTTTTTTTTAATATTTTAGGCAAAAAATATTTTTTCTTCATACATTTATTTTTACCGGCAAAACTGTTGAGTATATAGAAAAACGTTATATGAACAGATTAAAGGAATTGTATTTTTTAATTTTTTTTAAATTGTTTGAGCAAAATCGGACTAATGGTTCTCGAGTTATGTCAAAAAAAAAGACCACCAAAGGTCAAATCGATATATCTCGATTCCTAGGGGTGACCCAGCGAAACGCCGGGACACGTATAACTTCTTTTTTACTGATATAACTTTTCCCGGTAGTTTGAACCCTTCCCGATCACTGACCCCTACCATTTGTCTCACAGTGTAATCGAACTCAGTCAGTGAGTGTAGGAGATTCAACATCAACTCCGCTGCCTGTGAAAATCGGTGTACCACAAGGATCTATTCTAGGGCCACTTCTGTTCTGCCTGTATATTAATGATTTACCACCTCAACTTTTACACTGCAACATACACATACGCTGATGATGTTCAAATATATATAAGCTGCAACAGAAAACTGATTTATGAATGTACCTCGAAGCTAAATGAGGATCTTAATACGGTCTTTGAATGGGCGTCTTTAAATGGACTTCACCTTAACCCTAAAAAGTCTAATTGTATCAAAGAAATCTCAAAGAATACCCACTGACATCTCAGTTATGCTAGGTAACCAGGAAATTGAAATTGTAGAATCCACAAGGAAACTTGGTATTATTTTTAATAAACAACTTAAGTGGAACACACATATAAACTCTGCTACCGGTGGTACCTTTGCTATGTTAAGAACCCTTTACCCAACGCAACAATTGATACCAGCTATGTTCGGGTACTCAACATTGGGATCCCGCGGGATCCCAATGTTGATCAAAGTGGGTCAAAGAATGGTTACCTGTTAATGGGATTCAATTATTGGATTGGCCAGCTCAATCTTCAGAATTGACTCCCATAGAAAACCTATTCGGCATTTTGAAGCGCAGGGTCGGAAATCGCCGTTTTAGTAATAAGCGGTATCTGATAAATTGCTTAAAATCAGAGGTGGAATCAATACCAACCACAACACTATCAAATCTAATAGATTCTATGGCAAAACGATGTGCGGAAATCATTTGCAAGAAAGGGTATCATAGGAAGTACTGAAAGTTGCTTAAGTTTCGAACAGCAATATATGGAGTAAATTTCATTTTTTTTTTACTGGCAAGGAAATGGAATTAAATTTTTCTTGTTATTATTAGAATGTAGGCACATAACATAATAAAAATTAAAAGTGTTCTTTTGTATAAACCAATTTAAAAAGGATATCTAGGACTTTGATTACTTTATTAGGAAAAGTTGCTTAGGTTTCGAACAATACTGTACGTAAACTACTTGCCGAAACCTTTATTATGCCTAAATTACTTTATGGCTGCGAAATATTTGCCAGCTGTGATGCTGTAAGCAAAAGTAGGCTAAATGTGGCTTCTAATGCGGTATTACGGTATGTCTATGGGATAAATAGATATGATGGAACCTCTTCTTATTCAAAGTCCTTGTATGGTGTTAGTTTTGACGATTTGCTTAAGATTAAAACATTAATTCTTCTGCATAAAATTATATATACAAAAGAACCAAATTACCTTTATAGACGTCTTCGTTTTGCTTTATCCGGAAGAACCAGGACTATGATTTACACTTTTCGTCGCACTTTGAATTCTGATTGGCACTTTCTGATAAATGCTGAACATCTTTGGAACTCTCTACCCCTTAGTACACAATTAATAGGAAACGCTTTACAATTTAAAAAAATACTCTTTTCAAGTTTTTAAATAATCAGTACGTATTAAACTTGCAATTGTTTTTTCTCTATTTTTTAAATCAAATTTAATGTATTTCAATGTCATATGTATTTAATTTTATTGCATTTAGTATTATTAAAGTGTAATATTGTAATTTTATTTTAGTTTAAAATCATTTGTTACAAAATATTATAAACATTATAAGATCACATACTGTAATTAAAAAGATTTTTATCTTGTTGTATGTGATATACAAAATTTTTCAATAAATAAATAAAATA
Source organism: Leucophora obtusa (assembly GCA_949987735.1). Classification (NCBI taxonomy): domain Eukaryota; kingdom Metazoa; phylum Arthropoda; class Insecta; order Diptera; family Anthomyiidae; genus Leucophora; species Leucophora obtusa. The sequence goes on along the minus strand of OX465297.1, from coordinate 33,765,138 downwards.
AAATTATATTAAGTACATACATATATTTTTTATTATAAAACCTTTTTAACTTTTTTCTAACTAAATTTCAATGTGTCTTTGCAGGTGATGGTTTGTCTAAAAGGAAAAATAAAAAATCATCTACTGGCATGTCACCGCATTGTCTTCAACAAAATATTACCATCGCCTATCTAATGTGTCGTTTTAATTCACACGCCCTAAATGAACAGTCAGAAAGATTTAATACAGTATTGCATTATCTTAAAACAATAGTCAATTCCGAAACTTCCCAGGGTACCCATGACTATTCACGACCATTAGTTTCAGCTTTACGTGTTATTTTATTGGAAAATGGTTTAACTCATTTAGAAATCTACAAGGAAACAACAAAGAACTTGCTTAGAGACTGTATTAAAGGATTTTTAAACAACAAATTTAATGAATTGGGAATGTCCTCCAAAATTCTAATATTGCTATGTGAAATTGTGCAAGACTCAGAATTATATAAAACTTATGGTAGTGGAGATTTTTGCGAATTTTTAGAATATTTACCAACTCTATTATTGAAACCTACTATAAATGAAGCTTGTTTGATGGCAATGAGTAAATTGGGTAAACAACAGAATTGGATATTTTTAAATGCTTTAAAAAGAGTTTTATATAAAGTTGTTGATCAATTACAAACTATACAAGTAGTCGGAGCTGTTAATGTTTTTGAGGGTAAAAAACACATAATGAATTTGTTTTATTGGTTAAATCCCCAATCTAATATCAATAACGATGATTTGAGGAAATTACTTAATAATGTCGAATCTAATGTAACTGATAAAAGAATAGCGGATTATTGTCGTTACATTTTAACGACTGTAAGATGAATTTTATTTTTTTACGCTTGATTTTTATTAATAAAAAAGAGTAACTAAAAAATATTTTAAGACTATGTTTTCTTTTTTAGAGGTTTCGGTTTAAAACGATCCAATACACTGGGTTTTGTATTACTTTCCAACGGTATAAAATCATCACCTTCCACTTTATGAGATGATATAATATTTTGTTTAGTTTGCCGTACATTTTCAATGAATTCCTAAAAAAAAGAAAGAATGTAAATAAATAAATAAAAGCTTTATGGGATAAATTAAGATATTTGCGTGGTAAAAATAAAGAATAGATAAGTTACGTATTGTTAAAAGCAGGCACCTGATATTAATACTTTTAAAACGTTTTATTTTGTTTTTCCTCAATAATCACTTGTGTACAAAAGAATTAATTTTTCTTGATGTATATTTTATTTTCATAAATTTTTTTCATTTTTCTTTTCTATAAAACAAAATTGAAAAAATATCACTACTGATATTTTCAGGAAAAAAAACGAACTAAAACGTTTTAAAACTATCAATATTATGTGCCTCATTACAATTATAAATTTTGAAAAATTCTTAAAATAACATCCACATTAGAGTTATAACTAGGGTATTCAATCGATTAAAATGTTATTCGATTAATCGAACAATTTTGTTCAATCAGGTATATAGCCACCCTTAAAAGATGCGCCAATTCATAAGTACCTCTCAGTAAAATATTGAAACTTACGTAGTGTCTCCGAACGCGTAAAGTACGATTTTTTTAAAGTGACGAAAAAGTAATAAAAGTATAAAGTTTCCAGTTTGAAGTGATTAATTTTTACGGTAAAAAATGGATGAATGCGCGTTTGTGTAAAATTTGTGTAAAAAAATCATGCAGGTAGCCAACGGAAAAAACCCAAATAATTAAAAAAGTACACTTTCCTTTTAATTGTCCACGCACATTACCGAAAAAGCGTAAAAAACGATGGTTTTTGTATTTAAAAAGTGTGTTGAGTTGCTTGAAATGGCAATAACAAAAAAGGAAAAACGGTAAGAATTATGTCGATAAGTTTGCGCAAGGACTACAAAAAAGCGCATAAAAACAGCACAAAAATGGAGAAAATCGATGAAAAATGGGCAAAAATCATGAAAATAGGCTAAAAATTTTGATTTTCTCAGTTGAAATGTGCGTTCTAATGTTGGAAATAGTAATTGTGAGCCGTATAAGGATAACACAAGAAATTTTGAATACAGGAAAAGCGACTTAAATGGGCTTAAATGGTCAAAAATTGACGAATTGACCGAAATTAAAAAAAAACGCCATAAATTTTTCCCAATGAGCCAAATTGGCACTTTCATCGGTGGAGTAGTAGTCAGGGGGCTCATCCAAACACAACCATATGAATTTCACGTTAGTACCATTTCACAACTTGAACAGTGTTATGGGCCAGAACCCAATAATTTATTCTTAACCTTCCGCAATACGCGAACAGATTATCTGCCTGATATTATTGAATTTTTGCATAAAACCAATGCAGTTTCATTGAAACTCGTCAATTGAAACTTTTCAATTGAACTAATGGAATTTTTTATAAAATGTTGTGAAAAATTTTCTTTTATTTCTTTTACATATTACACACATAGAAAAATATCCCATTTTCCAACTGAAGTTCGGTTACATCTACTAAAATAGGTTGGTGCAACCGAATATTGGTTTTTACAACAAAATTCTGTTTATACAACTGAATTTTAGTTGCGATACTCAAAATATTTAGCAATCACATTACAATATGGTTTCACCAACCGAATTTATTGATTGTAGCAACCAAAATAGGCTTAACAATTCGGTTGGCAATTTTTTTCCTGTGTGTATACTTAATGAAAACGTAAGATTATATTATATCCCTACGGGAAATTTTAACAAACTGTCACCGAACTGGCCCCTTTATATGAAATAGAGTGGTCACTTTTACATGACGTTGTGATAGGAGGGGGTAATTGACCCCTTGTGACATGTCACAAAACAAATCCTAGGACAGGTTACTGAACTCTCATAAAAAAACAAAGTTCAGGGACCTGTTCAGGGATTTGTCTTGTGACATATCACAAGGGGTCAATTTCCCCCTCCTATCACAACGTCATGTAAAAGTGACCACTCTATTTCATATTTTCCCCTCCTATGACGTTGTTAAAATTTCCCGTAGGGATATTACACGAATTGTGAGGACTCTTCCTTAGAAAATCACTTTCAACGATATTTATTTTACAGAACTCGTTTAATTCTGGCAACTTTACCGAATAGGAAATCATCCTGATTCTTAAAATACATTTTCCTATATAAAACCCCTCTATGAATTTCTACATTGAATCAATCCAAATTTTCTGGTATAATTTTTCCTTCACTTCGTGAAAAATTTCTTTACTTTAGTAAAAATTTTATTCTCTCTGTTTAGAATAAATGCTTTATCTAAAGAGTTTTTGTTATAGGAACCACGAGGCTTTTTAGAACTTGTTCCAATTAAAATTAACTGAGAGTTTTCATATGTAATTTTTTGAGACAACACTGGTTTAAGCACCAACTTCGAGAACCGTGGAATTAATTAAAGATCTGAAGTACGAACGGTATTCAGATTGTCGAGTGGTTACCGCATATAGATTTTTTTCGGCAACTGGTTCGTGTTTCATGTGAAGCAACTGTTGTGCTTCATAAAAAGAAAAATATTTTTCACAAAAATCAATTTCTTTAAAAATTGGGTAGAATTTCTTTTCGCGCAAATTTATTATTCAAGACTATTACTTTTCTTGAATTGTGGGTTTATATTTTGTCTTTAGTGAACAATATTTTATATCAAAATTGTGTAAACATTGGATATGCACTAAAATATTTAAAAACAAATCGATATTTTTACATAAATTTTAATGATTCCTTTATACACTAACAGAAAAAGTCTGTAACAAATTTAGTTAAAACTACTAAAAATTAGTTAAAAATGATGTTGCGGAAAAATGATGTTGCAGATTACTTTTGCAATATAAACTAAAACATAAAAATAAGATAGGAACACCAAAAATAAAACCGTAAATATACAAAATTTTAGTTAGATTTTTGTTAATAGAAAATAACAAATTAACCTGCTAAAATTAGAAAAATATTTTCTAAATTATTAGTAGCCTTAAAAATCCAAAAAAAAATGTAAAATGTTCGAAGTTTTCTTTCACTTTTTTTAAAGAACAGTTTACAATTTTTTAGCAAATATTTCTGTTGATTTTAGCAGGATAGACTGCTACTTGCATTCAACTAAATTTAGGTGAAAAGCAAAACTTTTGTAGATATACCAGTTTTTGATGAATGGGGGAAAAGTTTTTAGTTTTTGCTATTTTCAGTCTACTAAAATTTTCTGCAGATTTTACAGTACAATTTGTCAGTGTCAATTAACTAAAAGTTAACTTAAATATAACTAAAATTCTGTATAGTTTTATTTTTGCTGTTCTTATTTTACTAGTATTTAGATAAAAAATCTGCTAATTTCAGCAGTTTTTTCTGCAACACCATTTTGAACCAATTTTTAGTGAATTATTTCTGCTATTTTTACAAATTTATTTCTATTAGTGCATGAAAAACTGTTGTTAACTGTTAAAACACTGTTTTTAATGTAAAGTTTGGTTGAAATTTTGTTTTGCTATTTTCATACAAAATATTGTGCATTATAGTATCTACTTTTGTATAATGTAAAATTGTAAAAATGGTGACTAAACTGAAATATGAGTACTTTTTGAATCCTGAAAAAATCTTTGTACATAAAAATATCTTACACAGTACAACACTAAAAATGCATCGGGCATGCGACATATCAATTCTGATAGATTTTAGGATGAGTACCATGAATGTAAACACCAAATTTTAAAATTAGCTCTAGTTTTTGAAATATTCGCAAATTTAACTTTTAGCAAAAAGTCAGTTTTTTCGTTAAAATTTCTTATTTATTCATATACCTGACTAAACTACGGATAATTTTTAATATGGTTTAAAAGTATAGACTTTGGGCTTTTAGAACTATACCAACTTATTTTTGTAAGATAAAGGATGTAGGATATAATTGCAATTCAAATGAAAAATTCACTTACTTTCCTATTTTGCAAATCAAGTAAATCCCTTAATCGTATTTGCAAAGTCTTAACACATGATGTAAATTCATATTCCACTAAATTCTTTTTGTCAAAAAAATCACAACTTTTGCATCAACATTTTCCGAAATTCAATCTGAAACACAAATTTTATCGCCAATTTCCAAAAATGTATATTTTTGTTAAAGTCGATTTCATTTAAAATTTTGGGTGGCAGTATGCTTTGACTTGGTTTATTTTTGGAGCATTATGATTGGTTAATTTGTTTTCAACCAATCAGAATGTTTTAAAATATAAATATTTTTGTAGGGTTTTCATACACAAAATGAACAAAACCGTATGTTTAACAATAAAACGGACTAAATTTAAAATGCTCTTTTATAGTACTTTTTTGAACATGCATATTTTAAAATCGTTATTTTTTAGAAATTTACACTTAAATTATCTAAAACTTTGTTGAAATTGATTAGAAAATATTTGTACAACATATTTCAATGGTTCTATCTGAGTTTTTTAATTTCAGATTCGTCACAGACTCCTTAACTTGTAGGTATTAAAAAACAATATTTTTCAGCTTTAGCCAATTTTTACTTAAAATATAAAGTGCGAAATTTTTTTCATAAATTAAGTAACATGAGATGTTTAGTAATGGTATAAATTAAAAAATTGGATATTCCTTTCATCGCAGATTAATTAGAGAAGTTTCAAATTTAAATGCATATGTAGTGAATATTATCGCAGCTGTCAAAACGTGCGATATATCAAATTAATAGGGCATATTTCATCCAATTAAAATTTTGCAAAGAGTGGCGTTCATAATTTTAATTTTGCATTTTTTTGCAAAAAGTTTAACTTAACTTTAAAATTCTGAGGCCATATTCGTGATCTACGTCATATTACGTCATCTCATTCCCCCCCCCCCCCCCCCCCCTTGAAACCGCGCATGGTTCTAGTGGAGATCTCCTGCGGAGGAGGAATCTATATTCTTTATTTATTTTTTTATTTCTTTTTTGGAAAAAGTACTTTGTTTCTGGAAAAATACTTTTCTTTAGAAAATGTACTTCTTGAAAAAAAATAATGCTATTTGTGAAAATGAAACTTTTTGGAAAAAGGTAATTTTCTTTTGTAAAACGTATTTGTTTTTGAAAAAGTACTTTTTTGAAATTCAATTTTTTTCTCTTTTTTTGTAAATGGTACTTTTGTTGACAAAAAACTTTTTTGGGAAAAGATAATTTTTGAAAAAGTATTTTTTTTTTTTTTTTGAAAAACATACTTTTTTGGAAAAAGGTACTTTTGTTTGAAAATGGTACTTATTTTGGCGAAAGGTGCTTTTTTGGAAAAGGTACTCTCTTTAAAAAAAGGTACTTTTTTTTGAAATAGGTACTTTTTTGGAAAATGTTACTTTTTTTTGAAAAAGGTACTTTTTTGGATAGTTACTTTTTTTTAGAAAAATGTACTTTTTTGTAAAATGGCACTTTTTTTTTGGAAAAGGGAAAAAGTACTTTTATCGGAAAAGGTACTTTTTTATCTCCTTTCTGCCCCTTCCGGTAGGAATTTCCGAAAATACCTTCTTAGCGGTTGTCTACCCTAGAGGAGGAATCTACATACCGAATTTCAACTACCTAGTTCCAGCAGTTTGTACAAGCCGCCAAGGGGGAGACTTCTCTCCTTTTGGCCCCTCCCTGTAGGAATTTCCAAAAATCCCATCTTAGTCGATGTCTACCACAGAGGAAGAACCTTTATATCTAATTTCAACTTCCTAGCTCCAGCGGTTTGGGCAAGCTGTTAAGAGGGGCACTTTTCCCCTTTTGAGCCCCCAGTTAACATATTTAACTCCAAGGAACACATATTTTAAATTTCAGCTTTCCATTCAAATGGATTTTGGCAGGCCGTCAAGGGGGAGACTTCCCCCTTTTTGCCCGTTCCGGTAGGAATTTCCAAAAATCCCGTCTTAGCGGACGTCTACGCCGAAAGAGGAACCAGCATACCAAATTTCAACTTTCTAGCTTCAGCGGTTTGGGCTGGGCGATGTTGAGTCAGTGAGTCAGTCAGTAACGTTATTCTTTTATATATAGAAAGACTAGCGGGCTTGCCTTTAATTAGCGGCGTGCCTTAGGCCTAGTTTTTGAAAGTCAGTTAAACCGAAAACGAACTTTTTCGTATCGTGCAAGCCCGGTACTTTATTAGTTAGCAAATCTTAAATTTTAAAATGTAATTTATTTTGGATAGTAAAACTATTCTATGAAAGTAAAACATAATATTTTTTGTTAATAAGTGTGTTTGCGTACCCGAAAATTTGTACAAATTCGTACAAATTTGTACAAGTTTTTACTGGAAGGTGTTTGTTTACACAATTACTCAGTAAGAAGAGAGGAAAAATAGAGGGTAAAGTGACAGTTCAATACCAGAGAACTTACAAGTTTTTACTAGATGAATTTTTGCTAGTAAGAATTTGTAAGAAAAAAAAACATATGATTTAAAAGATATGATTGAAGAAACAAAACATTTGTCTAAATAATTTTGAAATAATTTTTTGTAAAAATAAAAAATATTTAAATATAAGCTTATTTACGATGGAAGGAGTAAGTAAGTGATCATATTATTAGGTTTTATTTATTAATCCAATAATTTGAATAGGTTTATTTCGCAATCAGCTATTTTAATAACTGTTGCCAATTTAGCTATTTTCTCGGCAAATCTAGCGATACTTCAACTCGTTTAGGGGGTTAAAATATAACTTAGCTATTAGCGGGAAAACTAGCGATTTTTCTTTTCAAGACAGTCTTCACATTTTCTTAGCATTTTTTTACATTTATTTCCTTGACAGAATTTTTGAATCATTATTATTCAGCGATTTATCGGTAAATTTTTATGGAAAACAAAAAAGTTTGAAAAATTTGGCGATGTATCAATAATTTTTTAAGAAAGTTTTAAGAAGTTTGAAAAATATAGCTATTTTTGTGAAATTTTTCAACAGAACCTAAATTGTTCGTGCAATTTAGGGATTTATCGCTATTTAATTTTTTTTATAATTTATATATTTTCTAGTGATTTTTTAGTTTGATTTAGCGATATTTTTAGGGAAGAAGTTGGCAGCAGTATTTTACTAATTCTTACAATTTTTCTGTTTGCGTACATTTTTAGATATTTTTCTTTTTGAGAGTAAACTTTGCCTTACTCTCTGTAATTTGTTACTGAGTAATTTTTACTGGACTTTACTGGAAAAGTACCCAAACACACCTAATGTATAAATCTTCAAAAGCCCCTTTCGATGCGAATGCCTATTAGAAGCTTATATAAAAAAGCAGTCTTTAGCCCCTGAGTCCCCAGGTGGCAAATGATCACAAATTTTGTGAAAATTAAGATTTAGGCTTATAATTTTCTATTTTTTGGTTAAGCAGAAGCCGAGGTTAAACATTTTTTACCCTACACCACCATGGGGAAAGGGTATTATGGGTTTGCGCTGATGTTTATAAATGACAAAAATAATGACATTTCATTAAGATTTTTCTCTACATGTTCTGTCTCGTTAATGTTTTGTCCATTTAATAAGTATAGGTCACTTTTTGGAATATGACCCAAATTGTATATGGTATAGGTTGTTTCATGTTCGGGCTTGACCGACTATAATTTTCTGACTTGTTAAGTCTAATGTTGTATTTTTCGCTGAAATATATATGTTGCTCAAATAAGTTCAACAGTGGCTGAGTTAGACGAATTTCATTTATAAGCAGGGTTGGCAACCGAAACGAATTGGAGTTGATTTTAAAGTTTATACTTAAATGCACTTAGCACCATAGTATTGAAATTGAACCCGACTTGATTGGATGAAGAGAATTTATGCGTTGTATATTCTTAGGCTGTGCGAATTAGTGTTTATAAGTAACCAAATGTTCTTATAATGATTGAAAAGTAACACACGTTTTTCTTTTGGTGTCTACGACGAGACTGTTCTCTTTATTCATTAAAATACTTAATGCTACTTAATATTAATAATGTACAAATAGTGGTTTATGCTGACTACGCATATTCCCACGATACAAGTTTAGTGCAGTATGGACATATAAAAGAATATCGTATTGCATGCTTATGGTATGCAATACAGAGTAGTCAAACATACTACACCTCCCTTTTACAGAAAAAGAATGATCAATTGGGTATGATCAATATTCATTGATCATTCTTTTGAATACTAATTTTTAAAATTTAAATTTGTTTTTTTTTTCTTAATTTTATAAATATTATTTTTATTAATTTTCTTTCCTATAAAATTTTAATTTTACGTGGGAGTTAGGGCGTACCTTTTCCTCCCCTTTTTTTTAAAAAAAATAATTATTTATTTTTATTGTATTATAATAATGTTTTAAAGAATAATAAAATTGAAAAGTAAAAGTTAAGAGAAAAAAAAAATTTTCTTTTCCTTTTTTTTTTTTTATCAAATTAAATTAAATTCACATATCAATATAAGAACAAAAAAAGTATGAATTAGAAACAATCAGCCTGATTGCGGTTGTCGTTGTCGTATTACGACACCAGGCGTTGTCGTTGTCGTTTTTATTATATTTTGGTATTGTGTAAAATATACGACAGAGAATATAAGAAAATAAAATATATCATCTGTTTTTGTGGTATTTTCATAAAATAATCAAAAAAAAAATAAATTTTGTAATAATAATAATCGTTTCATAAAATCAAGGTGTCAGAGTGAAACTTTTCATTTTAAGGATAGTGTGTTTTTCCACAAGTTGTAAAATACCCAGTGCGTTAAATTTTTTTGATTTTTTTTTAAAAAATTATAATTTAAATAAAAAAAATTTCTTCTTTAATTTAACTTGTTAATTTATTAAAGTGATTTTATGTTAATTTCACTTATTTTAATACTTTTTTAAAAGTTTTTTGAGGCTGTCGTGCACAAAAATTTATACGACAGTTTTTGGTGTATTGACCGAAAAAAACGACACTCGCGGTACCAAAAAATGCCTTTTGGCAAAAACGACAAATTTTCTTGTATACGACAACCGCAATTAGGCCGAATTATTTTCATTTTTCCTTCTAAAATTAATAAAAATTTCGAATCAAATAAATTGAATTAAATAAGTCAATCTTATTGACTTTGTTACAGAAAAAATTATATATATTTGGAATATATATTACATTATATATTCAATTAAAAAAAATTAGACTAAATAGTTCCATGATACAATAATTCCCAATTCCACATTTCAACTGCGGTGTATAATACACCGATATGGATCGAATCAAATAAATTGATTTCATCATTTCTGGGAGAAAAAAAAATTGTATATCCTCATTTTATTTTCTCTCATCAAAGATGACAATTTAACATTCCTAAGCATTTTGGTAATGCCAGGGTGACCTTCAAACAATGGATCGTTATGGTACAATACCATAATTTCCAATTCTGCGGAATCCGCTATTACACTAGTAAGTGGTGGTACGAGTACTGTGTTCAACTCCTGAAGTTACCCATAAACGACTTTCTTGAAGTGGTTTAATTTTACGTTCCCAAACAACGCCAAATTAAACCACTTAAGATTAAGATTACCAGCTACTTTTTCAAGCTTTGGAAAAAATGATCTAATTCATAATTCCATTAGTAATTAAATCTCGTGACTCAATTGGAAAAGCTTGTTTTTCCTTTTCGGACAAACAGCTTATTCCCAGTAAAATGCAATTTTGCATTTTTATTGTACTCATGTACCCAGATATTCCCCGATTCCGTGTTTGGTTCATGGTTGGTCACTATATCCATATCGTTGGGTGACAATATAAAAATAAACGCCGATAGTAAAGGCGACAACTAAACGAAACAAATCGTTGCACTAAAATCTCATGTGAGATTAAGATAATAACAGACTGGATCAAAGGTAATCCCTATGTGTTCCAGCTGTTTGTCAATATGTCCACGAATTGGTCCTACTTTCCCTTTGGTCGAAAGTATCCACCGTGCAATGTTCCGGAAAATCAGTTGTATTTTCCTCAAATTGCGTGATAATCCAAATACTACGCGATACGTATATCCGTATACTCCGAGAAATTGGATTTTGGGTATTCAATTCGCTGTAAATCATTATCCAGACATTGAACAAAACGATTGAAACAGATCCAATCTTTCATTCTTATAACATTATTACAAGAATAAAAGAGCGTGTGTAATAACCCTAATTATATAAAATAATTTAATAGGGATGCATTAAAGAATTCAGTAGTAAAATCAGTAAAATCACTAAAATTCCATATTCTTCACAACCAGTAGTATAGGACGTCTCCCATATTATGGTGTCAAATATGTCTTTACAGGATCACGAAGAATCACTCCTTTGAGATAAATAGAAAGAATGTCATGATCTCGACATTATGAGTATAAAAATTCACCAAATTAACAGAAGTGTTTCCACCTTTTGTACAAGAATTGACGATGGGACCAGAATTAGATTAAGACATTCCGAACAACGTTACGATTCCTTTTTAGTATCAGAATCGATGAGTCGAAGAATGCTACGATTCCTTTTTAGTATCAGAATCGATGAGTCGAAGAGTTATCTCAAAAAAAAAAAAAAACAATTTGTTAGTAAGATTTCGAAAAAAAAATGGTAAAAAAAATTCAGTTATGTCATAACATCCACTATCCGTTCCCTTCAGGTAAACAGATTTTGGTTGTTATGGCATAAATCGGTCGTCTCCTTTTGAAGACCGGTTTTATTTTTATCGCACTGTGGGAGGGTCTCTTCTGAATCACCCCAGTCGACAAAAATTAAAAAAAAAAGATTACTGCTAGAGTTACTAGCAGCTGGTTAGTAAAATCCCGTTCGCATTTTTATTCATATTATATAAATTGTAAATTTACAATTCCATAGTTTCCAAATTTTAGTTCCATTCTCATTTTCTCAAAACGAAATGATATATAAAAAAATGTTTGAGGTACTTATGAACAAGATCCATCAAATCAAGCTATTTAAACAAGTCTTGATTAATGTAATTATCATTTTCATTCCTCAATAAAAATTTCAAATTTAATATCCCCCAGTTAAAAAAATTCATAATTATCATCCATCAAATCTGCATTCTCAATTAAAAATATTCCCTTTTGAAAAGAAAAAAGAAAAATTTTCCTCTCTTTTTTCCGTTTTCGTTCAAAGATTTTCATAAATTTTACGTAATTTGATTCATTTTTCCATTTCTTTTTTTTTCTTCTTAATAAAGGAATTTATAATTTTTAAATTTAATTTTCTTGCAAAAAAAAATTTATAATTATTATTCATAAAATTTGTATGTTAAGTTAAAAATGTTTATCTCCGCGAATAAAAAGTTTTCTTTTCCAAATTCATAAATTTTATCCTTAGTTTCATAAAATCATTTAAGGATTTTATAGTTAATTTATTAACATTTAAAATTAAATGAAAAGTTCTTCTTTTGATTTAAATTCATAAAAACTTTGCACTTTTTTAAAAAAAAAAAAGGATTTTTTTTCATAAAAACTTTTAATAAAAACTTTTCACTTTTGTAAAAAGGATTTTTTATTTTTACTTAAAATTTTAATTTCATCATTTTTATATAAAAGAATAATTTTTATAAATTTTATTCAATTTTATTTTTTTCTTTCAATTGTTTATATTTAAAAATTTCCTTTCTTTTTCTTTTATATATATAATATTCTTATAAAAAAAATAATTTTTATAAATTTTATATTTAATTTTATAAAAACAATTAAACAATGTTATTAATTTTATACTAAATATTCAAATATTTGTTAATGAAAGGAGCCAATTTTGGGCACCTACCTTTTATGTACTGGTAAGGTATTTCTTAATGGTTGGAAGAGATGGCACGATGTTGAGTTGGTGGATGAGATGGAGTAGTTGATGATGAGGAGAAGATTGTTGGTGACTGGTGTATTGGCCACACCAGCATCTTCCTTCGGGTAACTTGGCGTGCTACCCATGATTTGTTTAAAGCATTTTTTAATTTAGGATTGTTGATGTTGGTAATAACATTTTTATTATCTGTGTTATTTATTGTCGCTGTTGTTTTACTATTGCTCTTTATTTCAAAACTTTAATTGCGACATTTTGTCCGTTTTTAAATTCAACAATGTTTATATGATTTAACTAAATAATTTTTTTTTCAAACACAATCCTTTGTTTTCCACCCTTATTTCTTTTAATTATGCAAACACTTTGAAATTAACAGTTTTGTAGTGCTGTGTTAATTTAATTAATAATTTATGTTGTTATTGTCTTTTTTTTACACTATTCTTCTAGCCCGATGAGGCAATGGCTGTCGACAATTTATATTTTTTTATTTTTCCTTTCCAGAGTCTGCTTAAAGCAGACCCTGGCAGGATCGCCATGTAAAGATTGACGTCTAAATAAATGTTTAGATATGTTTTCTTTATGATGTCTACAATGAGACTCTTCTCTTTATTCATTAAAATCTTAATGCTACTTAATATTAATAATGTACAAATAGTGGAATATGCTGACTACGCATATTCCCACGATACAAGTTTAGTGCAGTATGGACATATAAAAGAATATCGTATTGCATGCTTATGGTATGCAATACAGAGTAGTCAAACATACTACATTCTTAAATATGTAGAATCTCTGACACTAAAATGTTGATGTAAATCCATTAATATAAACTTATTCGTTTCGGTTGCCAACCATGATTAAAATACAAAGTATAATTTTTTTTCCGAAATCGTTCAATAGGAAAGGAGGAATTGCACTTTAAAAATATTGGGTTATATGATATGTGCCACTACCCCTTTTCCCATCCCAGTCCCTTTTAAGGTATGCATTGTATTTTAATATCGTCCAATATATTTTGATATCGTTAAAATTTTAGGATATTTTGAATGCCCCACGTTCTATTTCACTGATCCCGTCCACTTTTGGGAAAGTGTTAAAAAATATTTTTAAAAAACGCAATGCAAAAAAAAAATTGGTTTGTACGGTGCCACGCCCCCGTCACATACCACCCACATTTATCGCATTGTTTAGCAATATTGTTTATAAAGAGCCGTGATTACTTTGATTGAAATAGGATTGAGAGGAGCCAAGAGAAACTTATATCAAAAGGTAAAATTAGGAATGTCCCAACATTTCCATGTATGTTCTATCGTATTGTTGATAAAGTTTGCGTTCACATTCAGACCTTTCAAGAAGTACTTTAAAAAAACGGTTTTTTTTTAATTGTTTTTTTTTTTGACAGATACTTTTAAGGAAAAATACTTTTTTTCAGAAAAAGTATTTTTGGAAAATGGTATTCTTTTTTTTGGAAAAAGTCCTTTTTGGGAAAAATAACATTTTTTGTTTTTGACTTAGAAAAGTTTGAGGACAGTTCTCAAACTAACCAAATGTCTCCATAGTAAACTGTGGATTGAAAATATGTCCCCACAGCATGCGCTATGCTTACATATATAGGTATATATACATTTTTTTTTATTTTTTTGAAAAAAGTATTTTTTTTTTTTTTGAAAATTTTAGTTTTTTTCTTAAGAACTACTTTTTTGAGGAAAGGTACTTTATTAAGAGCTATTTTTTTGAAAAAAGTTACTTTTTTGAAATAAGGTACTTTTTTGAAAAGGTACTGTTTTTTGGAAAAATGTACTTTTTGAAGCTCTCTGCTTTTGCTCAAGTATGTTCAACAGAAGCCTACATAAAGCACATGGGATTATATGAGGGTGCCACGCCTCCTTATTATAACCGCCCACTTTTAGCACAGTGCTTTGGAAACTTTTTATAAGATGCTGGCCATAATTTTATTCGAAACAGTTGAACAGTGCCGATAAATATCACATCAAAATATTAGTGTTGTATGGGAGTTGCCACGCCCCTTTGTCCGATCAAAATTTAATATAGCCTATTTTAATGGCTGTTTCGAAAATTTCAAGAAAATCGGTTCAGCCATTTGGGCCTGATGTCGCCACAAACAGACAGACAGACAAACAATCACATTTATAATATCAGTAGGGATATACCGCTGGAGGCGCCACAAAAAAACCTTTCATATAATACCCACATCTTCAGATAAAATTAGAGTTTGCTGTTCGGTTTTAATCGAAACCGAAACCGCGGTTTTTCAAGCCTCAAAACCGAAACCGAAAACCGACAAAAATAAGTCGGTTTTTAATAAATACTTAAAACAATTAAAATAATTAATTAAATAACATATTATTGAGTCTTGAAGTTCGAAAAGGGCTCAGCTCCTATTTTACAAAATTCTGTATTGAATTGTAATGAACAATTTCACCATTAAATATTAATTTAAATTTTTTTTGTTTTTATTATTACAGATAATATAAGCTGAGGATTATAATTTTAGAAAAAAATTGCACCAAATAGTCATGTAGTTTAAGAGATATTGAGTTTCACGTATTCAGTTCGGATTTTCACGGCTTACATATGTTTCAAAACATTTTATTTCGTAGTCCACGAAATTTGTAGTCTGCTAAATTTCAAATTTAAACTCTTTAAATAAAGCTTTATTTGCCGAAAAAATAATTAAAATTTTAATGTATAACGGTTTCCGCATTTTTTATTGGTTTTATTGCCTTTATTCGAGTGAGCAATTCAATCCAATTTTAATAAATATCTTGAATGTAGTAAAATTTTTAATTTTTATACATATTAAATTATTTTAAAACAATTCTATTAATATCACAAGAAAACCGAAAAATAACCGAAACCGCGGTTTTTATAATTTTGAAAAACCGAAACCGCGGTTTTCAATTTTTTCGGTTTTTAGCAAACTCTAGATAAAATGCACAGTTCTTACAAAAACTAAAAAAATACCTTTTTTACAAATGGTCCAGCTCGTGAGATCTCATTGCTAGACCCTAAATATTTTGGGAATCATCATAGAACAAACCAAGGTGTATTTTGAAGGGGACACTTTTATTACTTTTTTTCTGTCGTTAAGGTGAGTCGCTCTAATGTATACAGAGCTTTGAAGAATTAATTCCTTTTTGAATGAATTCACTACCAATCGAATTCAATTTTCTCTATAATTGAATGAATTCCTTTTCTTAAGTAATTCACTGAATTCGTTCAACTGCATGCGTTCATCAAACAACAAATTCAAGGAATTAATTCAATTGCAATAGTTCTTTTTATTAAATCAAATGAATTAATTCACCGGTGAACGCGTTCAATTTTATAAATCGAACGGAAAAAAAGTGAATTAATTCCTTACTGAATTAATTCACTACTGAATTCGTTCAATTTCATTTTCGTTCAGTGAAATAAAAAAAAATAAAATTACGTTCAGTGAATTAAAAAAAAAAAATAATAAGTTCACTGAATTGAAAAAAAATAAAATTAGTTCACTGAATTGAAAAAAAATAAAATAAGTTCACTGAATTCAAAGCCTGTTTTCTGCCGTTCAGTAGAAGAAAACAATAATCTACAAATAAAATTTTTAAATAAGCAATTTTACAGCGTGTGCTAGTAAAAATGAACAAATTAGAAACCGGATGCTGTTTATCAACCTACATGATTCAAAAATAAAGCCTTTTACTATTAAAAATAAAAACTTTACAGATATAGATAAATTTGGAAAAAAATATAACTATATAACTAGTTTGAAAAATTAATAGTTATATTTTTTTACAAATTTATCTATATCTGTAAAGTTTTTATTTTTAATAGTAAAAGGCTTTATTTTTGAATCATGTAGGTTGATAAACAGCATCCGGTTTCTATTTTGTTTATTTTTACTAGCACACGCTGTAAAATTGCTTATTTAAAAAATTTATTTGTAGATTATTGTTTTCTTCTACTGAACGGCAGAAAACAGGCTTTGAATTCAGTGAACTTATTTTATTTTTTTTCAATTCAGTGAACTTATTTTATTTTTTTTTCAATTCAGTGAACTTATTATTTTTTTTTTTAATTCACTGAACGTAATTTTATTTTTTTTTAATTCACTGAACGTAATTTTATTTTTTTTAATTCACTGAACGAAAATGAAATTGAACGAATTCAGTAGTGAATTAATTCAGTAAGGAATTAATTCACCATTGAATTAATTCATTTGATTTAATAAAAAGAACTATTGCAATTGAATTAATTCGTAACAAAATAAATCGAACGAAAGCAAATATGAATTAATTCCATTCAATATATATTGCTTAGTGAATTAATTCATCAAATTTTTAATTCAGAATTGAAAAATTGAATTAAGGAATTAATTCTTCAAAGCTCTGAATGTATATAGCAGGTATGGGCACATGAATGGCTTGAAGGGCCAAATTAGGGATTTCACAATCTTACTGAGGGCCGCACCAATTAATACATTACTCGACAAAAATGAATTCATTGAACAGCCTTCTGCTAAAACCTTTTTTTTTAGTATTTTGGTGTCCAAAGCCCGGATCTAAAGCCAAAAAGGTCCATTGAATAGCATTAGAGTTGTGGGTCTTTCTTTTTTTATCCCCTTACCCAGAGAAATACTTTATGAGTCCAAATTGCGGAGAAGTACATCAAAATCTTTTATATTTTTATGACTTTTTACATTTTTGATTAAAATATATTTAAAAATATAGGTACAGACCCAATAAATGTTTTTAAAATATTTTTCCCTCCTTAATACGAATCTGAAGTCAAAAAACTTTGCAGAATTAAACTTTAAAAATATAGTTTTCGTTATTTTAAAAAATTTAGTTTAACGTTTTCGCCAATTTTTTAAATATTTTAAAATTTACTTTATGGATTTTGATCAATTGTTTTATTTATTGTTACACATGAATTACATGACAAACGGAATTTTGATACAAAATGTGGAAAAATATAATTTTTATAGAAAATCTGAATGTAAATGAAATTTAAAACTCATAGGTCTACAAAATTTTCGTATGGAAAATTTATAACAAATATTAACCTATCTGATTGCATTAAATTAATTCTTAAATTTTAAAAATTCAATCACAAGACTGATAACCAGCCAGCAAATTTGAACATTTTCATGAGGGTTCTTATTCAGTAAGTCAAAAATTATTCAAACAAAAGACACACTCTTTTGGATGCACCATTTTCATAATAATATGTATATTTTGAGCACTTTTCGGATTCATTTTTGGTCTCGTTTGCTGGCTGGGAACTCGAGAAAAAATAAATTATGAAAGCTTTATTCAAAAGTTTAATTTCATATTTAAAAGAATGGGATAAGGCGGAATTATTTTCTGTAAAACCAGAATAAAAATTTAAGGCGGCACAAGCCTTTAAAAAGCGGTGTATTCCTGTCAAAAGCGGAATGGTTGGTCAGATTAAGTACACTAATAGAAAACAGCCTGTAAAAAGGTTTGCTAAAGCTGCTAAAAATTAGTTAAAAATTACCTTGCTTAAAAAACTTCTGAAATAAACAGATAAATATTAGTAAGATAAGAATAGCAAAAATAAAGCTGTTAAGTATACAGAATTTTAGTTTTATTTGAGCTAAATTCTTAGTTAATTGAAATAAAAATTTACTCTGCTAAAATCAGTAACAAATTTTGCTGAATATTAATAGAATAAAAAACACAGAAAAATTTTAAATTGCTTTAAGAGGATAAAAACCAATTTTTATGAAACCAGTAGTCTACTATTTTTCATCATATATTTCTGTTGATTTTAGCAGGATGACTATTATTATCAGGGCAGCGAATTTCTTGCACTTAAAAATCGAAAATATGCGCTTAAAATATGCAGGATATGCACTTAAATGGAAATATGCACTAAAAACCAAAAAAATATGCATTAAAGATACAAAAATAAACTCTTAAACCAAAAAATTCATCGATTTTCAAAAATAATATTTTTTACTCGAGAGCGTTTGGTTAAAAATTAAATGCAATATAAATGTCTAAGTAGATGATGATGCGTTAAGTTTGCAAATTCTTCCTTTTATTTATTTTTCATTAAATCTTATTTTTAGTTTTTAAAAATATATGCAAAAATATTCAATTTATTAAAAAATATGCAATAAAAATCATAAAATATGCAAAAATATGCACTTAAAAGCAAAAATAAACATTTATAACAAAATATGCAACAACAAATCGATGCCATTTTGTTGCAAATTCTTTGATTCGGAAAATTATTTGGTCAAAATCATTTTTGAATTAATAACTACACTAATCAAAAAAAATGCCGTACAAATAGGTCAAAATTGTGCTGGCGCAAATACATGTATTATTTCCTGTTATTTTAGCAGAATTTTTACCTATTTGTACGGGCTTTTTTAGAGAAAATAACAGAAAAATTAGTTCAACTTAATCAGAACGCGTTTAACAGACTTTTGTACTAACTTTTTTATGAGTGTACAAATATGCATTTGCATGAAAGTCGCTGCCCTGATTATTATATTTAACAGTTTATTTTTGCTCTTCTAATCTTACTAATATTTAGCAAAAATCGGCAAAAAATTTTCTGCAAGGTCACTTTTAAATAATAAACCTGTAAAAATAGCAGAAAACCCTACTAATTGTTTTGATATTTTCACAGGTTTATTTCTATGAGTCTATGAATAAAAATTTATTGTATCTAACTGCTTTACCAAATTGAAGTGCTTCAAGTACAATTCTGAAAAGTAGATTTTAGAGATCCTTACGAGGTCCGTAGTACAGCCTTAAACATTTCTTAAAATGAAAGGTTTTTTTTAACTAAAAATCATAAAAAATAAATACTTCTACATCATATTAAGCCCTATGCTCCTTGCAGGAGTAAAAGGAACAAATATATATATATATTAAGCCATAAGGTATTTTTCCCAGGCTTAAGGTTTAAATAAAGAAGAAGACATTTTTCACTTAATATTCGTATGTAGGCGGCGAAAAAACTTCAAAAAGTTTTAAAGGAAGTCTGTGCAAAAAAGTCGATGTTTGTTGGTCGGTGTAATGTTTTTGAGGCCCCATGGGATGTTTATTTTGTTATTACTGTTTTTTGTATTATGTATATTTTAAATTTTTTTTTTTTTCATTTTGTTTAAAATTTAAAATTATATTTTTTATTGCTTTAAAATTAGTGAGGGGCCGCACGAATATACCATATAAACCTATATGGTATATAGGTTTATAAATACGTGTTTTTAAGTATAACTGATCATTTAATTAAATTGGAGGCCTATTAAATGTAGCAAATTGGTTATGTATATTATATATATAGTATATAAAATAGCCCAATTTTGTTTTTATCCGTTATTTCTTGTTGGCTGCAAAAAATATATGTACATATTTAGTATCAAACGAGAGTAAATTTCATTACGCATCCAAAGTTGCATAATATATGTTTCAGCGTGTGCAAGTTTTCAAGTTATTTAATGAAGAAAAAATATCTTAAGTGACACTTTGCGGTCACGAAAAGTGTAAACAAACTATAGCTTGTCACTTAAGATATTTTTACCTTTTGCTTAAATTCGTAACGGTACTTCCCAGAGTTACAAAATTTTGGCAGATAGTACAATTGATTAAGAACTATAGATTTTCAGAAAATGAAAATGGAAAATCGTGTCACTTAATAAGTTTCCTATCCAATGTATCACAGATGATACAAAATGATTTTCTTGTACATTGTTTACAGAGACCATATATCATATACGAACAAATTTATACGTGAATTAGAAACAGTTTTGATGTTTGCTTTTTGTAAAAAAAAGAACGATTTTACAATAATTCTATTGCATACAAACGCAAAGCAGTAAAACAAATCATGGAAAAGAAAGAAAACCAGTAAAATGTTTGTGCTTGACATTTAACATTGCTTCATAAACTGCCCAGTGTAGAAAATCATTACCAGATATGTGGTTATGTAACTACATACTTGGTAATGGTAACTAGTTACTTTTGTTATTACATTTCTTATTACCTTTATATTAAAGGGCTGTAAACACTGGTCTCCTCGAGAGAAAAACATCGATGTATCATACTTTAAGATCCGACTGTAAATACCAAAGATATAACGAAAAATGTAAAATGGCGACCCCTACGTTCGGCAAAAAAAAAAATAAAAATTTTTTTGAAACCTCCTTGCAAAAATACTTCATATTGGAGGGTGTATGGCGCACTTTTTTTTTTTTGCCTGTAAGGTGTACGCTCTACTGTACATTATACTTTGAATAGCGTTTAAACACACATGATCCCAGGTGGAAATTGTCCACGGTAGAAAAAAATAGTACTGGGAGAGCACTGTTTTTTTTATGCCAGTACCACTTAAAATGTGCTTTGCCACTGTTTTCTGCTATTTTAACAAGATTTTTTCTATCTGACTAATTTTTAATAGAATTTCAATATAACTTTTTCATAATATTTTTTATATAAAACAGCGAGAAACCAGAATATTTAAGAAAAACTTTTTATTTTCTAGTTTTGCAATTATTTAATATTTTATAACACAATAAAAACAACAAAATTAATTTGAAACAAAAATATATATTTTTTATTATTTTATTAAAATTTAGGGTGATTTACCACCAGATTTTTAATTGTTTTTATAGTACTGATTTTTACACAGTACATACACTGATTTTTCGTATTTAAAGTACTGGCAAGTTACTGAATATTTTTTATTTATAGTACCAGGAAAACACCAGGAAGTAACAAAATCCAACACTGGGCCAACGTGGGCAAATACCTACGGCCAAGCGTATATTGGTGTTATCAAACAAAGGCATAAACAAAATTAATGAATGGTGAGCAGTGTTACCATATATTTTTTTAGAAAAACTGTAAAGAAAAACTGTTTCTTTATAGAAAAACTGTTTTTCGAAAAAATTTTAAAAATCAGAAGAAATTCTGGGATTCCGGACTAAAATATTATCTTCGGACTAAAATATTATCCCAGGGTCCCAATTTTCAAAATATCGAGATTTCAATAATTTATGCCTAAATGGTAGGCATTTATAGTAATCGACTTTTTGCACAGCTTCCTAATTAAAGTTTTTTTTTCAAAAATTTTGGTCTCCTAGGCCCGAATCTGAAGTTAAAAAAAGTTCATCGAATCCGAGATATGAACCTTTCCAATTTCAGCATTTTTTGATAAGACATTGTTTTAAAAATTTTTTCAAAAAAATATAAATTTCTAAATTATCCTTCATTTAGAAGTGATCTGAAAAGTTCGGCTAAAAATGTCCGTCGGATCTACGACGTGTCAGATATGGTTTAGCCAATTTTATTCCGTACTAATTTTTGATGAAATTATTTATAAAAATTTTTCGTTTTTCCATTTATGTTTGGATTTGTACCTAATTTTTTACAATATGAAAGTTTTATTTTAATTTTTGGGTCATAGGCATAATAATCACTTTCTAAGTGATTATTAATTCGTATTATAAGGTTTCCAGATTATCTCTATATATAAAAGAATAACGTGACTGACTGACTGACTGACTCAACATCGCCCAGCCCAAACCGCTGAAGCTAGGAAGTTGAAATTTGGTATGTAGGTTCCTCTTTCGGCGTAGACGTCCGCTAAGACGGGATTTTTGGAAATTCCTACCGGAACGGGCAAAAAGGGGAAAAGTCTCCCCCTTGGAGGCCTGCCAAAACCCCTTTGGCTAGAAAGCTGAAATTTAAGATATGTGTTCCTTGGAGTATGGGCTAACTTTTCTGGAAAGTACTTTCTGGAATTTTGGACAGGGACGTTGTAAAAATGGGGGTTAAAAAGGGGAAAAAGGCCCCCCTTGACGGCCTGCCAAACCGCTGGAGGTAGGAAGTTGAAATTTGGTATAAAGGTTCCTCCAATATCGTAGACATCCACCAAGACGGGAGTTTTGGAAATTTTTACAGGGACGGGCAAAAAGGAGAAAAAGTCTCCCCCTTGACGGCCTGCTCAAACTGATGGAGCTATGAAGTTGAAATTTGGTATGTAGGTTCCTCGACCGGTGTAGACGTCCGTTGAGACGGCATTTTTGGAAATTCTTATCGGGAGGGTCAAAAAGGGGGACAAAAAAAGTAACTTTTTCCAAAAAAGTACCTTTTCCCAAAAAAAGTACCTTTTCCCAAAAAAAGTACCTTTTTCCCAAAAAAGTACCTTTTTCCAAAAAAAGTACCTTTTTCCAAAAAAAGTACCTTTTTCCAAAAAAGTACCTTTCAAAAAAGTATCTTTTTCAAAAAAAAGTACCTTTTTCCAAAAAAAATTCCTTTTTCCAAAAAAAGTACCTTTTTCCAAAAAAAAGTACCTTTTTCCAAAAAAAGTACCTTTTTCCAAAAAAAGTACCTTTTTCCAAAAAAAGTACCTTTTTCCAAAAAAAAGTACCCTTTTCCAAAAAAAAAGTACCTTTTTCCAAAAAAAAGTACCTTTTTCCAAAAAAAAGTACCTTTTCCAAAAAAAAGTACCTTTTTCCAAAAACAAGTACCTTTTTCCAAAAAAGTACCTTTTTCCAAAAAAGTACCTTTTTCCAAAAAAAGTACCTTTTACCAAAAAAAAGTACCTTTTTTCAAAAAAAGTACCTTTTTCCAAAAAAAGTACCTTTTTCCAAAAAAAGAACCTTTTTCCAAAAAAAGTACCTTTTTCTAAAAAAAAGTACCTTTTTCCAAAAAAAAGTACCTTTTTTAAAAAAAGTACCTTTTTCCAAAAAATGTACTTTTTTCTAAAAAAAATGTACCTTTTCCAAAAAAAAGTACCTTTTCCAAAAAAAAGTACCTTTTCCAAAAAAAGTACCTTTTTCAAAAAAAAGTACCTTTTTCCAAAAAAAGTACCTTTTTCCAAAAAAGTACCTTTTTCTAAAAAAAAGTACCTTTTTCCAAAAAAAGTATCTTTTTCCAAAAAAAGTACCTTTTTTAAAAAAAGTACCTTTTTCCAAAAAATGTACTTTTTTCTAAAAAAATGTACCTTTTCCAAAAAAAAGTACCTTTTCCAAAAAAAAGTACCTTTTCCAAAAAAAGTACCTTTTTCCAAAAAAAGTTCCTTTTTCCAAAAAAAGTACCTTTTTCCAAAAAAAGTACCTTTTACAAAAAAAGTACCTTTTCCAAAAAAAAGTACCTTTTCCCAAAAAAAGTACCTTTTTCTAAAAAAATTTTCCTTTTCCCAAAAAACATACATTTTTTCAAAAAAAAATACCTTTTTCAAAAAAAGTACCTTTTCCAAATTCCTTCCAAAAAGGTACCTTTTTCCAAAAAAAAGTACATTTTTTCAAAAAAAAAGTACCTTTTTTAAAAAAAGTACATTTTTCCAAAAAATGTACCTTTTTCTAAAAAAATTAACCTTTTCCAAAAAAAAAGTACCTTTTCCCAAAAAACATACATTTTTCCAAAAAAAATACCTTTTTCAAAAAAAAGTACCTTTTCCAAGAAAAAGTACCTTTTTCTAAAAAAATTTTCCTTTTCCCAAAAAACATACATTTTTTCAAAAAAATACCTTTTTCAAAAAAGTACCTTTTCCAAAAAAAAGTACCTTTTCCCAAAAAAAAGTACCTTTTTCTAAAAAAATGTTCCTTTTCCAAAAGAAGTACCTTTTCCAAAAAAAAGTACCTTTTTCCAAAAAACATACATTTTTCCAAAAAAAACACCTTATTAAAAAAAAATACCTTTTCCAAAAAAAGTACAAATAAAGTACTTTGTAAAAACAAAGTATCTTTTTCCAAAAAATTTCGTTTTTGCAAAAAGTACCATTTAAAATAATATATAATTTCAAAAAAACTACTTTTTTCCCTCCCCCACGGATATCTCCACTAAAACAAGGTTTCTTGATATTCGGCATAGACGTGCGCTAAGACGGGATTTTTGGAAATTCCTACCGGAACGGACAAAAAGGGGAAAAGTCTCCACATAAACAGTCTCACAAATTGGAAAAGTGCCTGCCCAAACCACTGGAGGTAAGAAGTTGAAATTTGGTATAAAGGTTCCTCCACTGTAGTAGCCATCGACTAAGTTTGTATTTTTGGAATTCCCTACAGGATATCCCAAAAGGAAACTCGGTATGTGAGTTCCTCCTTCTGTGTAGGCGTCCGCTTAGACGGAATTTTTTAAATTCCTATCGGGAGGGGAAATAAGGTAAAAGTCTCCTCCTGTCGGCTTGCCCAATCCCTTTTGGCCAACCTAAAATTTTAAATATGTATTCCTTGGAGTAGGACTAACTCACCGGCAACGTAATTTTTCTATTTTGGAACAGCAACATAGTAAAAATGGTGGTTGAAAGGGAAAAATGTCCCCAATAACGGCCTGCCCAAACCGCTTAGGCAATGCAGTTGAAATTTGGTATGAATGTTCCTCATCCATCGCAGATAGCCGCGAAGATGGAATTTTTGTAAATTCCTAAAGGGAGGGGCAAAAAGATGAAAAGCCTCACCTTGGGGGCCGGTAAAAACCCCTTCGGCTAGAAACCTGAAGCTTAAAATGTGGGTCCCTGGAGTAAGGGCTAACTTATTAGAAAGATACTTTTTTGAAATTTGGACAGGGTCGTTATAAAATGGGAGCTAAAAAGGGAAAGTTGCCCCTTAACGACCTGTTCAAACTGCTGCAACTAGGAAGCTGAAATTCGGTACTTAGGTTCCTCTTCCAGCCTAATTCCAACCGGGAGGGACAAAAAAAGAAAAAGTGTCCCCCTGAAATTCCCTGTCGATGGATTTTCGGAAATTCCTACCGAGAGGGGCACAAATAGTAAAAGTTGGCTAGAAACCTGAAATGTAAAACATATGTTACTTGGAGTATGGGCTCACTTACCGGGAAGGTGCTTTTTGGACAGGGACATTGCAAAAATGGGGATTAATGAAGCGAAAAGTGCCGCTTAAAGGCCTGCCCAAACCGCTGGAGGTAGGAAGTTGAAATTTGGTATTAAAGTTCCTCCTCTATTGTAGACATCCGCTAAGATGAGATTTTTGGAAATTTCTACAGGTAGGGTCAAAAACAGGAAAAGTCTCCCCCTTAACGGCCTGGCCAAACTGCTGGAACAAGGGAGCTTAAATTCGGTATTTGGGTTCCTTCTCCAACGTTGACGTCCCCTAAGATGGTATTTTTGGAAATTCATACCGGGAGGGGTAAAAAGGGAAAAAACTTCCCCCTTGACGGCCTGGCCAAACTGCTGGATATAGAGACCTAAAATTATGTATGTAGTAGGTTCCTCCTCCAACGCAGACGTCCTCTAAGACGGAATTTTTGGAAATTCCTACCGGGAGGGGTAAAAACGGAATAATTCTCCCCCTTGATGGCCTAACCGAACCCTTCGGCTAGAAACCTGTAATATATAATATGTTTTCCTTGGAGTATGGGCTAACTTATCGACAAGGCATTTCTAGAGCTTTGGACAGGAACGTGGTAAAAATGGTGGTTCAAAAGGGGAAAATTGCCCCCCCCCCCCTTAACGTCTGCGTCTTTAGCTAGAAACCTAAAACTTAAAGAACAAGTGTATATGAAACACTAAAATTAAGAAACTAAATAGGAAACGAGTGGAATGAAACACTACACAAGTGGAATGAAATGGATATAAACGTTGAACGAGTAGAATTGAAATTATAGAGAATGCAAATGGATTGGAAGAGGGAATTATCTGTTCAAACACTATCCACGGAATATAAAACTTATGTAGCATTGAAACATACTCTCCAAAAAGTTAAACAAATTTTCTAAAAGAGAAAAAACCTTAGAAAAGGAATGGAACTTATATATTCCGATATTTAAACTTCATGTAACGAAGCACCGGTGGAAGAAACCGACGCAGTAAATTTTCCAACTGAATTTGTGAATTTACTTGAATTGCCAGGTCTACCTTTACATAAACTGGAATTAAAAAAAAAACTTTAAGACACGCTAACAACGTAGCGGGCTTTGCCCGCGATTTTTAATATTATAAAATGCTTTCCAACCCTGCTTTACGTTATTTATTTTCATTCAAAACACAAATGAACAAAACTACTTACGGGTCTATCTACCTAAGTTCGCACTTTACCAAATTATCTTAACATACACACGTATATTGCAATTTATTATGGATTCATTACTAACAATCCACTTTCATGAGAAAAAGTGATCAAATATTTATTTATTTTAAACCCATTGTTGTGCAGAATTATTTATTTGTGGTGGCTGGGTGAAGGCTTTAAATAAAAAAACTTTAAATAAAAAAACGAATTTAATAAAAATTGTGGGGGGACGCAAATTGTGTTAAGGCACGCTAACAACGTAGCGGGCTGCGCCCGCTAGTTATGCATAAGCACTTTTACATTTTAGTTCTTAAATTTTAGTTAAAAAAATAATAAAAAAAATTGTAAATGAAACAAATGTGCCGATTTAATATGAAAAAATTGTAAAAAATCCATGAATTTAAAAAAAACTGTTTTTTACATGAAGAAACTGGAAAACTGTTGGGCATCCCAAAAAACTGTAAAAAAACAGTTAAAACTGGCTATATGGCAACACTCATGGTGAGACATATAGAAATCATGGTATTCAAGCAACAACGACAAAAAATTGTTTTCACCCCAAGTTACCGAGAAGTCAACTAATCTGCTCTATGCATATAACAATGAAGTAATGTAGCCTATTAATGGCAGTGTTGCCAACTCTTGAAGGCAGTAAAGCACCGTGAGCATTGTGAAAACGGGTAAAAAGGGTAAAAATTTACCAAAAATGGGGTAAAAAGCACGATATTAATTTTTTGAAAAATTTAAGTCAAGAATTTAAAAACACATTTTAGCTTTGTAAAATTGTGTAAAAAGGGTTCAAAAAATAACCAAAAAGGGGTAAAAATGCCCAAATTAATATTTCAAAATTTTCAAGTTTGAATATAACGAAGTTGCTATTTAAAATTGTACTGCAAACATTGTGAAAAAGTATTTTTTGTATAGTTCGTATAATTTTTTCAACTTTGACAGAAAATTGAATAAAAATTGAAAAAAACGAGAACAAATACCAAAAATATAAACTGTACAAAAAGCACTGCCAGAAATCTGAAAAAGCACTGTAAATACCCGCTTTTTTAAACGGGTATTTGTAAAAAATTACCGGGTATGGGAAGGAAAAAAGCACCAAAAAGTACCCGAAACGCACTGAAATGGCAACACTGATTAATGGCGTTTAAACCAGTGGGTTTCTATACCACTCTTCCTCTGTTAACCTTTACTCTTTATTTTTGTTCGTGAAGTCGGGAAAGAAAACAAAAACATGTTAATAAACATTGTAAACAAATGAGAGATTGAGTGTTTTTTTACACATTTCCCTATATAAAAAGCATTGAGGTTGAGTGAGTTTTTTCAGATTTTTAAGAGAATTTTCAGATTTTTAAGAGGATTTAAGAGATTCCAATGTTGCTTCAACATTCAAAAAATTCCTATGCCAATAATAAAACTAATATTGATAGTTAATATAGTTTTATTTTTTTTAAATATAGTTTATTTTAACAAAAACAATATATATTTAAATTAACAAGAACGGTGAAAATGAATTATATATTATTTGTATAATAAAATAAATTATTTAAAAAAATTTTAAAATAATATTAACAAAAATTATTAAAAACAGTAGTTGAAAAAAATTTACTACACTCATTAAAAAAACCCTAAATGGAAAATCAAACTTGACAACATTGATCAAAAAAGTTTTTTTCAAAAGAAAAAAACGAAAATGTTTCTCAAAATGCTCTTCCAACTGATTTTTTCTCTTAACAGCATTATCAACATGTTTTTTTAGCCTTTCCCAAGTTCGCCACACAACAACAAAATTTGGTGAGGACGGTAGTCTCTCTATAGGTTTATACTTGTTGGTTTAAACCAACGAGCATATAATTAAAAGAGCTACCAACTCACACAACTTCTGTTAAATCACTCTCTTCTTATTTTGTATCGAAAAATGTTACCATATGAATTACACATGTCTGTAAAGGGTAACATTTTTCGATACAAAATGTTATGCATTAAACCAGTGGGTATCTATACAACTCTTGCTCTGTTAACCTTTACTCTTTATTTTTGTTCGTGAAGTCGGGAAAGAAAACTAAGATGGTGTTTCTAGATGACATTTTGCTTCACACGAACGAAAATACAATAACAAAATACATGCAATACAAAAAAAAAATACATGTAGTCACTCATTCGTGTGACAACGAACGTCTTCTAGAAACCCCATCTAAAACATGTTGGTAAACATTGTAAAAAAATGAGAGATTGAGTGTTTTTTTTACACATTTCCCTATATAAAAAGCATTGAGGTTGAGTGAGTTTTTTTAGATTTTTAAGAGAATTTTCAGATTTTTAAGAGGATTTAAGAGATTCCAATGTTGCCTCAACATTCAAAAAATTCCCGTGCCAACAAACATTTGTCAATAGTGTCAATTTTGGGTTTTTTAAAACTAATACTGATAGTTAATATAGTTTTATTTTTTAAAATATAGTTTATTTTAACAAAAACAATATACATTTAAATTAACAAGAACTGTGAAAATGAATTATATATTATTTGTATAATAAAATAAATTATTTACAAAATTTTCAAATAATATTAACAAAAATTATTAAAAACATAAGTTGAGTTATATATTATTTGTATAATAAAATAAATTATTTAAAAATTTTTAAAATAATATTAACAAAAACTATTAAAAACAGTAGTTGAACAAAATTTACTACACTCATTAAAAAACCCCTAAATGGAAAATCAAACTTGACAACATTGATCAAAGAATTTTTTTTAAAAGAAAAAAACGAAAAAATGTTTCTCAAAATGCTCTTCCAACTCATTTTTTCTCTTAACAACATTATCAACATGTTTTCTTAGCCTTTCCCAAGTTCGCCACACAACAACAAAATTTGGTGAGGACGGTAGTTTCTCTATAGGTTTATACTTGTTGTTAAACACAGAGACGACTGCGGCTACACGACTACCCGACTACAAATGCCGCTGGCTGCAATTGTAGTCGTGTAGTCAGCTACTTAATTTTTTTGAAAACGACAGCGACATAGTAAACAGATGATCCTAAAAATTTGACGTTTTGATAAATATTAATTTTTTTTGGTTTGTGCTTCTAAAATAATGGCTGAGGAATATTTTTTTAATTTTGTAACATCCATTTTTTTTAAAAAACATCACAATAAATTTATTTCCAAATATAAATTAATGAAACCTTCAAACAATTGTAAAATAAAAACAGATGTTTCTTCAGTGTTCCCATAACGGCTATTTTATAGTCAGAACTAGCGATTTTATTTCGCCTCTAGCGGGAAAAATTGTCCTGTTTTACACATTTTGTTATATTGTCAACACTATTTTTGTTTTGTAGCCAACAAAAATAGAAATTATCCTAAGTTGACTACAGCGGCAAAAGTAGTCGTGTAGCCATGTAGCTGTGTTGGTGTCAAAATAATCGTTTTCATATAAACGTGTTTATTTTATTTTTGACAGGCTGTAGTCGTCTATGTGTTTAATGCTTTAATGTTCGAAAGAGGCGATGAAAACCTCCTGTTTAACAGGGCTGCCAGGTGATTTTGATGAAAAATTTTCGGCACTTTGATTTTAAAAAATCTGCAAAAAATCGGCACTTTCAAAAATACTCATTTATATATGAAAAATATATGAAAAAGACATTTCGTGTAAAATAATATGTTTTAATTTTAACAATTAAATAAAAACAAAGGCTTAGGAAATAAATGAAATTAAATAAATAAATTTCTAATTAAAAAAATGTTAGTTGTAATTTTATGAATATTTTTATGATACATATTCAGATATTATCTGACCAACACTATGTACATAAATTAATTTTACAGCTTTTAAAAATAGTTCTTCTCCGAACTTAAGGTGCCCGTACACCTTGAAATATTATACAAATATTAGCCCTTTTTTAATTACTGGATTTATTTTATTTCGTTAAAATATTCAATTATTATCAAAATCTAATACTTATTCGCTAACATAATGTAAAATAAAGTAATTCAATTTTGTAAAAATGTGAACACCGGGATTGAATTATGCTAAATTCAAAATAGATTTATAAATAAAATAAATCCGTTTTGGATTTAGCTTAGTTTAATTCCAGAAATTGGGTTTTCGAAAAATTTAAATTTTTTTCTTTCACATTATCTTAGCGAATTCTACACTTGAATTTGGATAAAAATATTAAATTTTGAAAATTAAAAAACAAAATGTAGATTTTCTAACAAAATAAAATAAATCTAAAAATAAATCCAGTGATTTAAAAAAGGCCTATTATGTTTTACGTACATAAGATGTATGTATGATTAAAATCGAAAAATATCCACTTAAAATTTTAAAAATATGCATTTAAAATTTTAAAAATATGCATTTATTATTAAATTTTCCAACGTTTTTGATATTGTCAAATCAGTTTCAGTATTACATATTTGTCTTTAAAAGTAGTTTAAACATTAAAACTTGCGATTAATCATCGTCAGAAATTGATTTATGTTTGATAGAAATCAGAATAGAATATTGTTCTACCTAAAATGCAAATCCTAACATGATATTTAGAAATTTTAAAAATATTTTTTTTTTGTACAGTGTATAGGCAAAAACACAGTTTTAAAGTAAATACCAAAAAGTATGCTAAAAAATATTCGTTTTTATCAAATAATGCAAAAAAATATGTATTTATAGCACAATATGCAACAAAATATTTTAAAAACATGTATTTGCAGCAAAATATAAAAAAACAAGCATTAACAAATCGATGCCATTTTGCTGAAAATTTGTTGATCGCAAAGATATTTTGTTAACATTCTTTTTCAGCTAACATGAATTTACATGAACTTTGGAAATGTCAAAGATAGAATTATTTTCTTATTTATTAATGCATTGTAAATCACCAAAAACTAAAATTTTGAGTTTTATCAAAAAATCGGCATTTTTCGACCAAAAATCGGCAAATCGGCATTTTGCATATTTTTTATTAAAAAGTCGGCAAAATGCCGAAAAATCGGCAATTCTGGCAGCCCTGCTGTTTAAACACACATGATAGCCGAACAGTTACATTAGGTCTGTTAATTTACTTTTTGGGTAAAGTTCGGTAAAATGAGAGTTAACAAGAAATACTCTCACGAAATGACAAAAATGCACAAAAGTAAACGAACGCGAAAAACCATATTTGAAGCCCGAAAAACAAACGTCAATAGATTTGTGCCAGGGATGATAAATGGGATTTTTAAAATAGTACTAACCAGCTTAAAAAATAGTACTTTTTCGACCTCTATAGTACCACATTTTTCATTTAATTTTTTTTATCATTATAAATTAATCAGTCTTGCATTATCATTTGATGTGTTAAGTCATAGTTTATTCTGTTTCCTTAAAGTGTAATAAAAGTTTACGGTTTATTTTTTTCTTTATTTCTTGTTGTTATTGTTTGTTAACAATATCTAAATATTAAAAAAAAACAACAAAAACAAAATTAAACGCAATTGTAAAGAAGATGTTGATGCCTGCTCTGGGTATAACATGAATAGAAAAAAAATGTTCACAAACAGCTCTCAGCGAGCTAGCAATTCAAATTATTTTGCACCTCTGCAAACTATCGATGATGACGATAATGATGAAACAATTATCGAACCAGCTGTTAAAGTTAACATACCACCAATAACAATATTAAAATGTAAAATTGAACAAGTTCATGAAATATGTAGAATATTAAAAAAAAAGATTACTCTATACGTAAATTTTCCATCGGTCTAAAATTGTTTTGCCAAAATAACGTAGATTTTACTACCGTTTGTGACTCTCTCACTAAGAAGTTTCAGCTCGAATATTTCACATATGCTGCTAAAAACGAAAAGCCTTATAAGGCTGTACTATTAGGTCTAGATAAAACAGACCCATCAGTTGTTAAGTCCAGACTTTTAGACATGGGCCTTAAATGTATCGATGTTAAAATTGTTACTAGAGCCTATGCTGGAGCTAGGGACAGTAACAACGAACAAATTATATTCATTGTCTACTTTGAAAAAAAGTCAATCACATTAAGAGAATTAAGGCAAAATACTCAGCCATCAACTACATAAAAGTCAGGTGGGAATACCAAAAACCCAACAAAACAAAACTGACCCAATGTTATAATTGTCAGATGTATGGACACGGTGCCAGCAGATGCAATGTTAAAACATTTTGTGCCCATTGCGCCGGGAATCACAAAACTGAAGAATGCAAGTCAACCATTGTAAAATGTGCTAATTGTAAAGGCCCCCATAAGGCTATGTCCCCTGACTGCCCTAATAGGGAAACATATAAGCAAATAAGGCAACGTGCTTAACCAAAGAGTACCAGACAAAGAAGCCAACAATTCAACAACCAATGTTAATTTTCCAAATGCTGTAAATCAGAGCGAAACACCAAATCCATCTAGAACGGGTTATAGCCAACCATTCACCCAAAATAACGATAATAATAATTTGTTCTCTTTAGAAGAATTAAAAAATCTTACCTTTGAATTAATTCCAAATTTAAAAAAATGCAGGTCTCGTGAAGAGCAATTCGAGGTTGTTACAAACCTTGCATGCAAATTTTTGTACCAATGAACAGCAACATAACGTTATTACAATGAAATGCTCGTAGCATTCGCACTAAAAAAGACGAATTATTCCATTTCTTGGAAAAAACCAATATTGACATTTGTTTACTTTGTGAAACCTGGCTAAATAAAAAAATTACAATAAAACATCAGAACTTCTACTGCTACAGATACGATCGACAACGTGGTGGAGGAGGTGGAGTAGCTATTTTAATTAAAAAACACATTCAGCATCAAATTATACCTCCTATTAACACAGAACTGATTGAAAATATAGGTATTAAGGTAAAATCTGGTAATGACTTTATAAATATTTATTCTTGCTATTATCCTGGTGGGTCAACAAACAGGGACCCTAGAAGAAAACAAACATTTGCGTCAGATATTGTAAACTAACGAGCTCAAATAAATACATATTAGGAGGAGATTTTAACTGCAGACATAGTTATTGGGGATGTCAGAGAAGTAATGGCTGGGGTAACATATTATATGAGAAACTCCAACTAAACCAAACACAAATAGTATTTCCCCACGAATATACTTATATTCCGGCTGATCCAAGTAAACAACCGTCAACTCTAGATTTTTTTCTAACTAACATATCTCAAAATATGTCCGCAGTAAAAGTTATAAATGACTTGAGTTCTGATCACCTACCAATCATTAGTACAATTAATTTAAATTATGAAATGGTAGACAATTTATGCTACGCTTTCAGCAAGGCAAACTGGCCGCATTTTATGAAATTCATAAACAGGAATCTTCCTGTGGCGGATAGCGTTAATGAAATAAACAACAGCTCTCAAATTGACAACATGATAAATGTTTTCAATAATGTAGTAAAAATGGGAATAGATAAAAGTGTGCCCAAACGTAGAATTGCACCAACCTCTAAACCCTTACCAAACAACATAAAAATTATGATACAATTAAGGAACGTATTTAAAAGGAACTGGAAGCGTTACAGAGATGTTAATGATCGTCGAGCTATGACACGTTTAAATAAAAATATTACGAATGAAATAAACCACTTCAGAAACCAAACTTGGAATAACATGTTGTCCAATTTGGACAAAGCATCTTCCCCTTTTTGGAAAGTTTCAAAAATGTTAAAGAAGAAGTCTAGCAATATTCCAATTTTAAAACACAACAATGTAGTATGTTTCACCCGGCAAGAAAAGGCTGAAATTTTGGCTCACAACTTTAATTTGAACCACTGTATTTCATGAAATTTATGTGATACTACTACGATTAATGAGGTGAATGGTGTTGCAAACCTTATTCGTAATATTAACCCAATCCCACAAAACTGTTACTTCACTACTACTGAAAAAGTTGGTGTAATTATAAAAAAATTGAAAAACAAAAAAGCTCCAGGTTTATACGGTATTAATAATAAATGTCTAAAAAATTTACCTAATAAAGGTATCAACTATTTAACGAACATCTTTAATGCTTGCCTTAAATTATGCTACTTTCCCAGTGATTGGAAAATCTCAAAAACCATACCAATACTCAAGCCAAATAAACCTCCTGATTCTCTACTTTCTTATAGACCAATAAGTCTGCTCTCTTCTATAAGTAAAATCTTGGAAAAAATTACTAAGGAAAAGCTTATTAATTTTATCGATGCAAACAATATACTTCCATAGAAACAATTCGGGTTCAGAAGTGAACATAATACGTCTCAATCCCTACTAAAAATCAGAAAAGTAGTTAAAAATAATTTTCAAAACGGCAAATCAACTGGAATGATATTGCTAGACATAAAAGCTGCGTTTGACTCCGTTTGGGATAATGGACTTATTTTTAAATTGAAAAAATTCAACCTTCCAATTGAACTCATAAAAATTATTCAAAACTTTCTTCAAAATAGATCGTTCAGCGTTTACTTGGGTAAAACCTGTTCACAACAAGTTAATATCATTGCAGGATGTCCACAATGTTCTTGCCTGTCGCCAGTTCTTTACAACATCTTTACTGGTGACATTCCAACATTTTCCAATTGCATTACGTCTATATTTGCAGATGATACATCAATTCTTAGTTCTGATGTTTATTCAGCTGATATTATTACAAACTTGCAGTCTGCTCTTACTGGGTTGAGTAATTATTTTGATAAATGGAAGATTTTGGTTAACCCTGAAAAAACGCAGGCTATTTATTTTACAAGAAAACGTAAGTCTTGTTTTATACCCCAGAGTTTACCTCGTTTCATGAACCATGATATTCCATGGGAAAACTATGTCAAATACTTGGGCGTTATGCTTGATATAAAGCTTAATTTTAATAATCATATTCCCTATGTAGTGGGCAAAATTAACAAAATTATTAGAATAATGTACCCAATTATAAACAGAAAGTCGGAAATGAACATAGACAATAAAAAACTCATCATCAAATCTACATATATTCCACCCCATAATGTTTTACTGTGCTCCAGTTTGGTACACGTCTGCAAAATGTCATATAAAAAAACTCCAAGTAGCACAAAATAAGCTATTTAAAATGATATTTAAACTACCATGGCACTATTCCACCCGACGCCTACATAGTCTCGCTGGCTTCGAACTCGTTCTGGATAAAATCGAAAGATTGACTCTAAATTTTAATGGAAGATGCCAACTCTCACAACATGTACATATCAATGAACTCATCTCATCATAATTTTATCTACTTTATTTTTTTTCTCATTTTTATCTTATACCTCTGCTTCATAAAAGTTTTTGTAAATTTTTTTCCTTCCGTTTAATAATAATGTACATAAAAAATATATTTATATATCTAAGTAGAAAAGGAACGAAGTTCCTAAACTCTTTGCTTCTAAGTCAAATGTAAATAATATAAATATTATAAGAAATAAAATGAAATTGAATTGAAATTATAAATTAACAAATAAAAACTCATAAAAAATAAAGAGTTCTGTTATATCAAAATGTGCTGAATGAGTTTGATATAACAGAACAAGAAAAACAGAAATAGAAAAACGTAAAAATTTTAGTTAAAGCTATTAAAAATTAGTTCAAAATTACGTTGCATAAAAAAATTCTATCAGATTACTTTTGTAAAATATTAGTAAGATAAGAACAGCAAAAACCAAACTGTTAAATAAATATACAAAATTTTAGTTAACAGAAAATAACAACTTAACCTGCTAAAATTAGTAATAAATAATTTGTAGACTAACAATCAGGAAGAATTTAAAATCTAGAAAGCTTTTTTCTATTTTTTTTAATACGAATAAAAATCTAGTCTTCTGAAATCAGCAGTTTACTATTTTTAGCAATCATTTCCATTGATTTAAGAGGGATAGACTGCTATTTTCATTCAACTAAATTTAACTTAAAAGTAACAAAAATTTTGTAGATATAACAGTTTATTTTTGCTATTTTTATTCTACTAATATTAATATTTTCTGCAGATTTTACAGTATAATTTGTTATTTTCAATGAACTAAAAGTTAAATATAAAAAAATATATAAAACGAGTAAAAAGGTCAAAGTCGGGCATGCCGACTATACAATACCCTACACCAGTCTGGTGTATTGTTTGGATCCGAAATTCGAATGGGTTAAAATGGGGCTTGTGTCAAAATTTTCTATAATGTGAGTCAGCGCACCAAATTTCATTAAAATATCTTAATATTTGCGACCTGCAGTTTGTAACCAAGCCAATTTTGGGGGGACCCTTATATAGGCACTAGTTCTAAACATGGACCGATGTTCACCAAAATCAATAGGCTTCGTCCTTGGGCCAACATAGGTCTATGTACCAATTTTCATCAAAATATCTTAATATTTGCGACCTGCAGCGTATAAACAATATAATTTTGGTGGGACCCTTATATGGGCACTAGGTCTAAACATGGATCGATGTTCACCAAAATCAAACTTGTTCGTCCTTGGGCCAACATAGGTCTGCGTACCAAATTTCATCAAAATATCTTAATATTTGCGACCTGTAGAGTGCGCACAAGATTGCATGGACAGACAGACAGACGGGCGGACGGACAGACGGACATCGTTAAATCGAAATAAAAAAAATTCTGAGCCGATCGGTATACTATAAGGTGGGTCTACGACCAATATTTTTTGGTGTTACAAACATCAGCACAAACTTATAATACCCTGACCACATAGTGGTGTAGGGTTTAAAAATATATAAAATATGTAAAAAAATAAACTGCTAATCTCATCAGTTTCTTTTGTAAGGCCATTTTGCTTAATTTTTAGTAGCTTTTTCTGCTATTTTTACAGGTTTATTTCTGTGAGTGTAGGGTTCAAAATTTAAAGTCCCGGAATATCGTATTCGACTTCGATTTAAAGCGAATATTATTTTAAAGTTATTTACAAGTCGTGGAATAGACTTGTAATGTCATAAGAATATTTTCGAATGAACGAATTGATTGACAATCAAATTAACTTAATGATTGCATTAGGTGCATTAAGAATTCATTTGATTCTTCGAAATAGGTTTTAGGTATTTAATCATTCAGAAATGAAAATCGAATGAGTGAATTCTTTAGGCGCTCTGATGGGGAAAAACATTTTGCTTGTTTCAAAAAATACAAAAATTTCTAGATTTCTTAATTCTCCTAATTTTTAATATTTTTTTTTGTATACATACGTATTTTAATAAAAAAAATGCGAAAGAACATTTTTTATGTGTTTAACTTGAGTTTTCAATAGTAACATCTAATATTTTAAATACGTATTTTTTATTTAAAACTGATATTTGATGTGTTCGCTATAAAGATAATAATGTCTCTGAAAATTAAAAAAGCACAAAAAATTCAAAAATCGAAAAAGGTGTAAATAGTACTAAATGAGTCAGAGGAGTACCGTAGTACTTTTGAGGTTCCAATAGTACCAGAAAAAGGACTATAGTACTAACTTTATCATCCCTGATTTGTGCATTATAGTTCGTTTTGGTGAGCGCTCTTTCTAGTTCTTGTTCAATTTGTTGTAAAAATCTAGATAGCTTTTCTATTTAAACCCCTTTTTAAATGAAAAGTTTAATAAAAATTTCCTTTTTAGGCATTTCTATTTACAAAAAGGAATACATAGTTTATTAAATTTGGAAAAGATTTTTATATTAAACAAAAGCTTAGATTTATTTACATATTTATATCTTTAACACATTTAAACAAGCGTCTTCAAAAATTGTCGGTAATTTTATGGATAGGCTTTTGCAACTATTATACTAATTTTTGTAAATGATAAACATATTTTCTGAATGAATGAAAAGAGCGATTGAACTAAAAGAACTATTAGTTGTGAACTAGGTCTTTGGTTCAAATTAGTGAATAGTTCAATTGAACTAGTTGAACCCAACTGATGATATAACAGCTGATAAAAACAATTTACCCAAATTTACACAAAAAAAAATTCTGGGCTTTTTCGTGCAAGAAGAACAAGAATATTACTCTCTTATGACAGCTCTCATTTAACCAATTGTGTAGTAAGAAAACGCTTTTTGGTAGAATTGGGATCCCGCGGGATCCAATGTTGAGTACCCGAACACAGCTATTAGGTCGAATGGTATATGCTTTGTAAACGTTTTGCTCTAACACGCTTAGTTTTTGAGATACGGGCCATTTTGTAAAATGGCGATTTTTATAAAATGGCCCGTATCTCGAAAACTAAGCGAGATAGAGCAAAACGGACAAAATTTTTGCTCCATGGGAGTATTAACTTACCCCAATAATACAAATAGGCCAAGTCTTGTAAAGTTTTCGATTGATCCATTTCTGTAAATCAGTCACGTGGGTCACCGTGACTTTTTCATAAAAATTGAGAGCGATTCCCAGGAATTAATTTTTATGAAACAGTCACGGTGACCCACGTGACTGATTTATAGCAATGGACCAAGATCCCTCGGGAGAGGGATCCTTTGTACATGTTTCACCATTCATTAATTTTATTTATCCCTGTTTGTTTTTGTATTGGCTCATAGTCATTCGTTTACAAAGCATATACCATTCGACCTAATGTAACTGTTCGGCTATCATGTGTGTTTAAACACCATTCAAAATATACTGTACAGCCCTTTACTACATATTATAAGAAAATACACCATGTTTTAACCTAAAACTCGATGTTTTCATATATATTCTAGTTCACTGAAGCGATAAACAATAAAAAAAGAAGCAAATAATTGCTTATGATAGCGAACGATCGTATAGAAAACTAACATCATTCTTTTTTTTCATATAGAATACTAATGTTGATATTTGTTTTTGACTATTGTTAAGTTGAACAGAGTAGTTGGTATAGTTTTTTACAATACAGTTGAAGCGTGTCGTTCGTGAAGAAAAAAAAAAACGAATGTATTTATGCTGGCCTTTACTTTATATGGCAATGTCGCGAAAAATGATGAGTTATAGTGGTTATGGTTACACACCAGCATACGAAAAGTCAAAAAATATATCGTTACCTATGTGCTTACCAGTACTGACAAAAATAATGAGTCTAAAAATAGATTTTCAAAAAAAGAAATTATATAAAAAAAAATATTTTTTATTGTATTTTTTTTAAATAAAATTTGCTGGTGCGGCAATTGAACCTCGGTCTACAGATTGCCAGTCAATAGCTCTACCATCTGAGCTATATCGACATGTAATATTTAATAGATAAAAACATAATTGACCTGATGCACACAAATAAGCTTACTCGCGAACATACAAAAAATCAAAAATATGTGGTTGCATATATCCTTACCAGTGTTTAAAAAATATTGAGTCGAAAAATAGATTTCAAAAAATTTAGAAAATTATTTTCTATTTGAAATAATGATAAAAATAAGACATTATCAGTAACTCATTATTATATGTTTTAAAATGATGCAGAAGGTAAGTGGGTGTCATTACTGGTAGTCCAAAAAATAATGATATGTCATTACCGTTTCTACACTGGGTGTTTATGAATTAACGCTTTAATCATTTACGATTTATTTCCTTTTAAACCTTTATAGGATAAATTAATTCTAATAAAAATAAAGAAAAAAATGTCAATATAGGTGAAAACCAACCTCCGATAAACGACTTAGAGTCAATGTCATATTTTCATACTTATTAAAAAATAAATTAGTAATAGCATTGTTATTTTTTTAAACATATATACCCGTATTCAAAATGACAAAGTATATACATACCAACTAACTTACTGCTAACTTTTTTACACACAAATTTCCATAAGAGAAAGCTGAAAGCAAGTTAGTTAGCATATGGTTTTACATTTTGAATACGAGTGATATATTATGAAATAAAGAATACTATCTATCTATATAACTTTAGCAATTCTCTTTTTCATACCGATCAGTTAAAATTTATTTTTATACTTGGTGTAATCAACGAGCATATAATCTCAAGAGGATGCATGCGTCTCTTCCTCTGTTAACTGGCTCTAACCGACATTTGAAGAAATTGTATTAGAAGGTGATAGGTTAAGTTTTATGGTTAAATTTTAATAAATATTAAAAATTGTTTCAATAAATATGCATAATATGAAAAAATATAATAAAAGAACTACACCCGTTAGCTGCAATTTAACTTCTTGAAATTTCAGCCAGAGCCAGTGAGAGAGCGCGTAACAGTACGTGAGCGACTGTAACGATTTTTCGTCATAATTTTTGATAAAAATGCATATACCAGAATTTTGGAGTTATCTATTATTTATATTCCGAAAAGTATAATGCTATTTATACTCAAATGATCGTTGGACTGTAAGTAATCATCCAGTATAACAGAATTGAAGCTTTTCTGCAGCATGTAACATTCTCGAAATGAAAAAGGATGTCTTTAATAAGATTTGAAAAAACGTTGTAAACTCCGTTCCTAATTTTTACACCAAACTATTTAACGAGTAAGAAAACCAATGTCATATTTGGATTCACCTTGTAGGCATCATGCGATTTCATTTCGGTAAAAAAATTCTGACAAAGCGTTTCTGAAAGAAAACGAAAAAAGTAACCAAATGTAAACTCCGTAACTGTAAACTCCGTAACCACAATTGTTTGCATCAGATTTCATTCAAATAAATGTAGATAAATGTTTAAAATATTTTAAAATAACCATAAACAGAGGTGATTCAACTAATATTTATGCGTAAAAAGACGATTCAACTAATAATTTTGCGTCAAATCAAAAAAACTAAGCTGCTGGAGCGAAAAACGATTGATTTTGCATTTCATTGGTTTTGAATCGATATTTCGAGTCATTACTGACATTAGTTTGACAAATTAAATTTGTTTCACACAATTTAAGTATTTTTTGATCGCGAAATGTTATGTTTTTAATATATTATTTTGTAACTGCGCAACCGCTGTTTGGATTTTAAAAAATTTTATATTTTTGAAAAGCATTTAAAAGGACCAAAAATACAAAATTAAAAAAAAAAAATAAAATTTTTTTTCGCGGAATGTTTTGTTTTTTATTCGCGAAACCTCCAATTTGATAAACACAAATTATATATCATTGGAAAGCAAGTTGAAAACCCAAATACGAAAAACTAATAAATTGAAGAAAATTCGCACGCAATTTTTTTTGTTATATCTTTTGCTTGCAGAAATGTAAACTCCGTTACAACAAAAAATATTAAAATTGTACAAAAAAAAAGTTATTGCGACAACTTGTAGAAGAGATTTTTTGCAATTAGGTTTATAATGACTAAACTTACTGATTCCATTAAGAAAAAACCGAAATATTAACACTTTTTGCTTCTCACAAATTTATCACATTTTTTAATTTCACCCATATATATATATAAATAAAATAATAAAATAAATATATATATATATATATATATATATATATAACCCAACCACATTTCCCTTGTAAATACTATTTTGGTAACTTGAATCATAATGAATGTCAGATTAAAATTTATCCAGTAGTTTAATTCCAATTTTAGGTGGGCAACAACAAATGTGTCAATTACAGTCCCAGTTAGAAGCTAACGGGACATAGTGTGAATGCGGCTAAATTAAGATTTACCATTTCATATTGAGAAATATTTGATATTCAAAACTAAATATGTAACTGAGAAAACTAAATATGTAACTGAGAAAACTAAATATGTAACTGAGAAAACTAAATATGTAACTGGTCATTAAGAAAACTAGCAACGAAATAAAATATTCAACATATCAGTAAACTTAACCCATATTCTTAACTTAAAACTAAACTTAATTTCACCTACCTTTCTCTTTTCATCCTTAACAATTTGCTTATTCCTCGATGCTTTAGCACTGCCTCCTTTTCCTTTCATTTTACGCCTAGAATTAAATTCAA
Organism: Leucophora obtusa; assembly: GCA_949987735.1. NCBI lineage: Eukaryota > Metazoa > Arthropoda > Insecta > Diptera > Anthomyiidae > Leucophora > Leucophora obtusa. The sequence continues at coordinate 33,722,461 of OX465297.1, read as the reverse complement.
TTTGTGGTGGTTTAACAAAGAATATAGAACGTTTAGCATCAATTTTCTCTTGTAATGTTGGAGCATCAACAGTGCTAATATCATTTTGATCGAGGGTAATAAGTTCTGGAGGTATTTTTTCCAACAGTGCGTGAACTTCATGTTCACACCGCTGTGAACGCGTTTGTAGGGGATTATCTTCAAGAGCATCATAGTTGGGTTCACCAGAACCGGGCACAAGTAGAGACTGAAAACCATTAGCTGTCGAAACTCCTAAAATATCCTCATAAGGGCAAAACCGCATGCCACATACAAATGAACCACACTGTTTTCGTAGATATGGTCGATTTGCATTCTGTGCTACAAAAAGGGTATTGTACAATTCCACATAGTTGCCTTGGCAAATAGCTAGTGCACCTTTTTGTGAAACCTCTATATGATTGGCAGGCAAACGTAATTGATATTGAGCCAATGGACCACTTAAAGCTCTAATATCCCATACTTTAACTTTACGATCTAAACCAGCGGTAATCAAATGTTGGCCCTTATGGTCCACGGTTAAAGCAGACATTGGCGTAGAATGACATAATAATTTGGCTAAAGGTTCTCGAACTTTGGGCGACCACATTGAAACTACACCCTTGCCACCGCCAATACAAAGAACGCCATTTGCGGGATTTTGTCGCATTATACGTATATCTCCCAATCTGGAATTATAATTACCAACTAATTCTCCAATAGATACATCTAACCAAGACAAATATCCATCTTTATTACCAGTGGCCAGCAGAAAATGATATGGCAAAAATTCCATGCGATTTACACGAGACAATCTTTTAACACAATGTAACTCTGTGCCTTGATTGTCATATATATAAACGTGTTCCTTTTGTGCACAAGCAAACATTGTATGAATATGTAGAAAACTAATATCAGCCACTTCTTCCATAACATTCATTTCACAATGTAATCTCTTTGTGATCCAATCAAATGCAGCTATATGGCCTTTGCGTCCACCCAACAATAGATGTCTACCATTTTTTGAATACCGCATGCTGTAGGGACCAAAATCCAAGTTTAATTTAAATAATTTTGAAGCCGATTGTATATCAACATTATCTGCTATTTCTTCTTGCCTATACTCTGCAGTTACCTCGCCATCATCTGCTTTTATAAAACCTTGTTGTTCTGTTAACAGAAGTTCAGTTCTTGCCGCCTGTTCTACTGCATAATCTAAATAAACTTCCCTTCGTTGTTGTTTCTCTTTAAAGTATTTTGTTTTAATGCCACTGTCCTCCACCTGTCCTCCCCGATTATATTTTTCTAGTAGTTCTTTAGATATTTTCGGTTTATTATCCTTCAGCAACGGTCTATGATTTTTGTTAAACTTTTTATGATTGGGTTTGCGGGGTCTTTCAACATTTTGCTCAACATTAATGACTTCACCTTTAAATTCTTGTTGACTTTTTGGTTTGTGTTTTATTCGCTTTACTTCAATTTCTGGTACAGGATCTTGGAAATATCGTTTGTTTTTCGTTACTATTTTGTCATTTTTGACACCTTCAGACATTTTAAACAAAATTTACTAGAGATATTTATATTTACAAAAATTTTCCAGTAAACAGTATACAATTTAACATCAAAACGTGCTCGTTTCGCAGAGTAGCTGTTGCCAACATGGCGCTTTACTGATAATCTAGCGCTTTTTCATAGCTCATAACTGGGAAAATCTGTCTTTTACATACACGCAAAAAATTAACGTACACGCAAAAAGTAAAAAGGGGGGAAATCAAATAAAATAAGGATATAAGTTATCTACACCCATAAAGTTTCATAGTTGGATAGTGAACGAAATCCATAGTCAATTAAAAAATTTCTTAAAATAACTACAATAATCAAGAACAACTATGGATGCCATTAATTTTAAAAATATTTTATTTACCCTGTTAATAACATTTCAACAAATGATATTCAAAAATCAAATGGTTTTAAAAAATAATTGCTTAAAAATAAAAATTTGGTAAGCTATTTTTTATTATTTCAGCTGCAAATTAAATATTGAATTCATAAACATATTTTGCAGATTAAATACTAACAAAATTAACAAGGAAGTACCAGATATAAAATCTCTAACAATCCTACATCGGTAATCGGAATTTCATTATTTGTTGGTAAGTTTTTATATTTACTTATTTTTATTGTAATAATAAATATTCATATTAATCTTAATTCATATTTTGCAGGTTATTTAACCTACGAAATATCGCCAAGCCAATATACTTCAATAACAAAATTAATTGAAAATGGTCAACCGCTCAATCGCAAAAACTTTGTGCAACAACTTCAACACATGAAAAAGTATCGGTGAAAATTGAAATTAATGTAAAGATTGACAAAAATAAATAAAAAAGTGAAAGAAGTAAATAAAAGTTTTCATTGCAGATGTTGAATAGGGAGTAAAATGGTAAAATCCGTGGTTTCTTTTGACTATGTTTATTCAAATTTAGTAAATATCTACTATGTCCAGGTTTTATAAGATTTCTACCATAAAATCGTTATCAATAACTTTTTCCATAGTTGATTTTAAGATTTTTATTAAACGTAGTTGCATTTCACTACTTCGTATTAACTATGTAATAGTGAGGGTTATTTCACCTATGACATAGTTGAAAAAATAGTGATCATCAACTATGTAATTTTTAGGGTGTAGTTTTAGTATGTATTATAGCTCTACCCAATTTTTGGCTATAACTTATATAATATGCTCGGTATAAAATAAGAAAACAAAAACTAACAATAACTATACAAAAAACTTGGTAAATATTTCTTATTCTGTTTTTGGAATTGTTAACAGTAATTTATTAAACTTAAGCTATATTTTATTTATTAATTTAAGTTAAATTATTTAGCTCTTTCTTTCTCCCTTATTAAAACAATTTGATAAATTTATTTTATAATTATTAATGGTATTAATAGTTGGATGCATATTAAAGCATTATAATTTTAATTTTTGCTTTAATATATTCAATTTTGAAAACTATTTAATTACAATATAATAACTATTTTTTTAATTTGTTACCATTCCAAACAAAACATTGAGTGCGTTTACCAGACGCTCAACTGTTTCTAATTCGCTACTCAACAATCTGGTGAACGATTTGATTAGCTACCGCTAATTCAACATGTTATGGTAGCACTACTTTGTTTTGGTAGCGTAAAAATTTTACGCTACTTGTGAGCAGTTAATGATACATCAGCTGTCGTTTGTTTTTTTGCATATTTTTTTTAAAGAATAATAAACATATACAAATACAATTATAAAGGAATAAAAAATTTCGAAAAAATCAATGAAACATCTACAAATATTTTTAATCAGATAAAATAAGGGTATAAGTTACCTAGTTTTAGTATGTATTATAGCTCTACCCAAGTTTTGGGTGTAACTTATATAATATGCATGGTATAAAATAAGAAAACAAAACTAACAATAACTATACAAAAAAGACTTGGTAAATATTTCTTATTCTGTTTTTGGAATTGTTAGCACTAATTCATTAAACTTAAGCTATATTTTATTATTAAAACAATTTAATTAGTTATTTCTTTATTTTACAATTGATACTATTATATTACATTGCACGCTTATTATTATACACACAAAAAAAACTATAGGTAATATTGCCTAAAATTATAGGGTGATATCACCTATTTTCAAAGGCAACATAGAGTTTGCTTTGTTTTACGGTAATATTACCATTAAAATAGGTTATTTATATTTGACTTTTATTTTCGAAAAATCACCTAAAAAAATAGGTAGAACAACTAAAATTTGTTGCTGTATTAACAATTGCAAAATTGTTAATTCGTACTTATTTTTGGGCAAAAAATATACTTATAACTACAAAATTTTTTTAAAAATAGTCAAAAATTGACACAAGCAAATTTTTTATTGTTATAATAATTTTTTTACAAAATATAAAATAAAAATAATCTGCATAAAATAAATAGTGGTTGATTGATAAGTAAAATTGTTAAAGGATACACAAATAGTTTCCAAGTAATATGTAAAAACTGTCTTAAACGATGACGACTGAAAAAGCCAAACTTATCCCACTTTTGATTATGCAACACATGAGTTATGCAATAGTGTGTTGTGACGATGAAAATATTTTCATAACTTATCATTTTCAGCTTCATATATCGTAAAAAACTAAACAAACTATACACTATAACAGCATCCGCATACCACAAAAACCGAAAATACTGCAAAGAAAATGAAAATTAGCCAGACTTCACACATTATTTTCAATCAAATTTACCATAATTAAAATAGTTTTAATGAAATCCACATGCATTTAATTGAGGAATGAAGTTTTTCATCTCTGATTTGTTCTTCCAAGTAATTTATTGGATAAAGTTCCACAATTATTTTTAAATTATAAAAAATTTTGTTTTTTTTTCAAAATATGTATGAACGTGTACATGAAAATAAAAATACTGACACCAAAATAAACAAACAAAAGAAAATTAATTTTTCGAAGAGTCACCTTTTCTTGATTGTAGAATTTACAATGCCGATAGGTGAAATCGTTAGGTATGTATTACCTATTGATATAGGCAATAAAACTATTTTCATTGATGTCAAACAAAACTGGGCTGCCTATGCAAGCCAAGCCAATATTCCCTTTAATATTTTTTTGTGTGTATATTATAAATATATATTGTACTAAAAATACTTATAATAAGAAAACTATATTAATTATCTAACGTGTTGGCCGCAATGAACTTCTTGTACGAAAGCTTCCTTCCTTCACATCTTCCTTGGAATGCAAACCTTTTATTAATTGCACATGGATTTCTCTGAGGCACTATATGATTTAGTTTATTTATTACAATTAAATTTTTATGTTTCATATTGCTTTCAATACTTTTTTTTTTTTTTTGTTGGCATCTACTTTCAGCCATATTGTGTTATTTTTTTTAACAGTTTTCAACTTTGGCTATTTTAATGAAATTTTTAGGAATTCTACACATTTTACGAACATCTGGCAACAAATAAATGAATTGTAAAACTTCCTAAGTTTATTTTGGGTCTCATACATAAATTTTTTTTATCATTTTCCCATAATATAACTAAATATTGACAATTTATTAAATAGATAAGAAAACCAAGTGATTTAACATATTGTACTAAAGAATTTATAATGTGCCAATAAAAAACTATTGTGCTAATTCATAATATTTGAAGCTTGCTATAGTTAACCTAGTGTCTTCAAATGCAATAAATTATATGATATGAAATGTCAAAACCATGGCAGCGAAACGTCAAAATGATATCAATTGCAGAGTGGTGGAGAACACTTGACCATTTTATGGATAAGAAATATTATAAATTTTTCTTCGTAAAACACCAAATTTTATGAAACATTAATGTTTATCGAATAATAATAAAAAACTAAACACTTTTCCATTCCTTTTTACCAAATTTTTTGTTGTTTTTCTATTACAAAATTAAAATGAAAACTAGAAGTGACATTTGATCTCTGGCATCATTGCAAGATCCGATGGCATGTCAGCGATATCATGATATTGCAATAAAATTGAAATTGAGTGTCTTCACTTAAAATGAGAGCATTTTGACAATTGCTTGCTATCATTTTATTGCATGTCAAGACACTAGGTCACAGGGTATACCAGTGAAGATACGCACTAGCGCTGCGGGCGGACGTTTTTGGAACTATCGAAATTTGCAACTCTGCAACTAACTAGCAGAGCTGCACCAAAAACGTAAGTGCGAGAGAAACAAATATATTACAACTAGTTCTGTCTCTCTTTCCCAAAAGTTTTCCAATTCGTCGCGTTATTATTGGTTCGGCCCACTGGCCATTTTTGAAAATATCGAGTTAGAAAATTTATTAAATACATATTTTCATTCAGATTTTGAAACAGTTTCTTGCTATAATGTATCATATCTGAGATACCTAGTGCATACACAAATTAAAAAGATGTAAATCTCTTTATCGTTTTTCTGGGTAAAGATTTTTTGGCATATCGACCAAACCAATACTAAGCTGACGATATGTTGTGCTTTTTTTTAGTTTGTTTAATAAATTTTCTTCACAGCATCGTTTGTGTAACAAAATAAAATTATATAGCTCAACTAATGATTGAATAATAAAAATTAAAAAAATAGTGTTATAAAGTGAATATTTTATGTTGTCGAATAATAATAAATAATATCAATCTGTTATGTGAGTGCGTTTGTGTTTTTTTTATACATTTCACAGAACATATGGATGTGAGAGTTTGTTGTATGTTGTGTTATGTTTAAGAGTACTGTATAAGTTTTCTTTATTGTTAATAAAGGGCATTAATATGCACAAATTTTATAAAACAAAGTTTAAATTAATATTGATTTATTCATTACAATGTGCAACTACAAATATATAATTATTTTGTGAGTTTGTAACACACCAGGGAAGTTAAACTGTTTGCCCAATACAACCATGGTGTGTATCTTCATACTTTCTAGGCTATCTTTTACTTTTTTTGTGAACACATGTTTAGCTGCCTACACACTAGGGAACATGGTTGAGGGAACAAAAAATATCAAAAAATTTTGTAAACACGAAATGCACGCTCTCAACACTCACACACACACACAAACGCACTCACACATTCACAAAAAATGCTCTCTTTTTTAAGTATGTTCCCTAGTGTGTAGGCAGCTTTTGAAAACATGCTGTAAGTTGTCACTGTTGCCAACTTTTTTCCAAAAAATATCACTAAATCAAACTAAAAAATCACTAGAAAATAGCTAAATTATAAAAAACTTAAAAAATTTAGCGATAAATCGCTAAATTTCACGAACTTTTCGGATTCTGTTGAAAAATTTCCCAAAAATAGCTATATTTTTCAAACTTTTTAAAATTTTCTAAAATAATTGTCGATACATTTTTTCAACTTTTAAGTATTCCATAAAAATAATGATTAAAAATTTCTGTCAAGGAAATAAATGTAAAAAAAGCTAAGAAAACACCAAGACTGTCTTTAAAAAAAATCGCTAGTTTTCCCGCTAATAGCTAAATCATATTTTACCCCGCTAAACGAGTTGAAATATCGCTAGATTTGACGAAAAAATAGCTAAATTGGCAACAGTGATAGTTGTTTACTTTTACTCATGGGTTTCGTATATATACTTTTTTTAAATCTCCTTCGCACTTCGGTTAAAAATTTCAACAACAACCACACCATACGGTTTGTGTTTACTCGTTTGACAGCTGCCACTTTTGACTTCACTGGTATACCCTGTGCACTAGGTAAAGTACATATTTCGCTTAACCCGGTGTCTTCAAATGCAATAAATTATATGATATGAAATGTCAAAACCATTTCAGCGGAACGTCAAAATGATATCAATTGCAGAGTGGTGGAGAACACTTATCCATTTCATGGATAAGAAATATCATAGATTTTTCTTCGAAAAACACCAAATTTTATGAAACATTAATGTTTACCGACAAATAATAAAAAACTAAACACTTTTCCATTCCTTTTTACCAAATTTTTTTTTGTTTTTCTATTACAAAATTAAAATGAAAACTAAAAGTGACATTTGATCTCTGGCATCATTGCAAGATCCGATGGAATGTCAGCGATATCATGATATTGCAATAAAATTGAAATTGAGTGTCTTCACTTAAAATGAGAGCATTTTGACAATTGCTTGCTATCATTTTATTGCATGTCAAGACACTAGGTACCCAGCAAAACCTTGGTAATGACTGGTCATTACTACATGCATTACTTAGATCTCATATCTCATTACCCGTTGAATTACTTTTAAACTGAATGTAATGAGTTACCGATAATTATACCCCACACATTACTATTTCACAATAGCTGAAACCAATAATATATGTTCTAAATCATTAAAAACCATAACTATGGCGTAGCCTAGAGGTTATCGTTTTTGCCTGACAGACATGAGGATCGCTGCTCAACTCGTGTTAGCTTCCATTGTTGTTTTTTTTTTTTGTAATTTATATTAAACATCTATTTATAGAAATGTTGATGTTCATTAAGCAGTAATAATAACAACAAGGTTTGTGAAAAATAGACATGTATAACAGTTGCCACAATAAATGTGTACATAAGTTAAAGCAATAAAAATCATAGTGATGTCGTGGTCTAATGGTTAGAGTGTTTGCCTGACAATCGTGGGGTACGCTGATCAATACGTGTCAGCTCCTATTGGTTTTTAAATTTTTATATTTTTTAAAATCTATATTCAACATCTATTTATAGAACAGCTGATAAACTACTTACAGGTAACATCAGTGAATTGACTTTCCTCCAATGACATCACCATGTTAAAATAAGTAGTTTAGTAATTAAAAGGTAACTAGTGAACACTTAAGATTTCAATACCTAAAACTTATTACATGGTAATGAAAGGTTTTGCTGGGTAATAAAGAGTTATAAGAAATTTTGATTCATAATCGTATTTTAACTATAAATTAATTTTTCGATTTGATTCTGGCAAAACTATTGTTTATTTTCTCTCTTCTCTCAAATAAGTCGCAAGTGATGTACAAATTTAGTAAACGATTGACTCGGTAATCGGAAGTGAAAATGTATTTTCTTAAATTAGAGAACTAATGATGTGCTAACATAAATTTAAAAGCAATTAAAAATATTTTTTATTTTATTTATAAAGCAAATCAATGCAATTGTGTGTAAAAAAGTAATTTTTTAGAACATATTATTCGAAGCAGACAAAAGTAATCGAATTTCGAATAATGTTTTGACAGTCTGTACATTACTATTGTTTTGTTTTTCTTTTTAATTTTATTTTTTTGGAAATTTTTTCGAAAAAGGTCATTGGCTACGCAATTCTTGTAGCTTTTTTCAGTTTGATGGATGCATGTTGTTGGAAACCACACATTCTAGGGATGGGATGGCTTTAATAAATCATTTCATGCCTGAAAATGAAATAATTAACAACTAAATGGTGACTTCCTCACTCCAAACTTTATAAAAGGTTTAAAGTTAATGAATATAGACTATAAACCTATATAATTTTTTTCGTTATTAAGCAAATATGAATACTGTTTTACACAAATTAGCTTAAAATCCTGCAATAAGACTGTTGTAAAAGTTTATGAATTATACCATATATTTTTAGGTGATTTATATCAAAATTTAAGGGTATGATTTAAACTAAGCTAATGAATACTATTTTTTCTGTAGGAAATCGTTTTTACCAAGCATGTTTGTATAATATAACATACGCTAATTTTTTGCATGTACAGATAAAAAAAAATAGTTTTCATTAGCTTAGTTTAAATCAAACCCTTAAATTTTTGTATAAATTAACTTAAAATATGGTTTTTTATTGGTACACGGAAAAAATAAAAAGTGTATAATTATCGAAGTACTTAGGTAAAATACAACTTCAAAAGTATATGTTGTAAGTTAGTAAAAAAATACATGTAGATATATCAAATTATGGCTTTTGTCAACTTGCTTTAGTTTTTGATCTATTCCATTTTCACGTACTACAAAATATGTTAAGTTACCTAAATTTTTTCTTTTATAAATTGTCTTCGAAAATATTATATTTCAATTAAAGAATTGTTTAACTTAGCAGAAAACTTTTGAAGTTGTACTTTACCGAAGTACTACGGCAATTATCCACTTTTTATTTTTTGCGTGTAAATTATAAATTCTTTTTGTACGTTATGTTAAATCACTTTCGTTTGTTATCTATTTAAAAAATTGTCAATATTTAGTTATATTATGGGAAAATGATAAAAAATTTTATGTATAAAACCCAAAATAAACTTAGGAAGTTTTACAATTCATTTATATGTTGCCAGACGTTTGTAAAATGTGTATAATTCCTAAAAATAGCATTAAAATAGTTTTCGGAAAAAAGTTGGCGACGGCGGGTTGCTCAAAATCAGAGTAGGAAAATAAACTCTAATGAACCGTACATTTAGGGTTGCGTAACTCACATCGCGAACACAGTACACAAGCATATTGGTTGCGTAGAAAACGCTATTATCTCCAATTAGTGTTTGTGTTTATACACACAACTCGAATTCGGTACGCTACGGGGTGTGAATATGTGTTGAAAGTACAGTACATAATCGTAGCGTTTGCGTTCATCAGACAATCGTAGTGTACCGCATTCGGTTTGTGTACACACGCACAACCGCTAAAACCATAGTTACGGTATGTGTTTCTTAGCCGTACCCTACCTTACATGTCGTGTACAGTTTATTTTCCTACTCTTGTTCAAAATTGTATAAAATTTTGCAACGTCGCTTAATTTGCATATTGACGGAATAGAGTAAATTAACAAGTCCGTGATTCCATTCAACAACTCTGCTTTTTAAAACAGAGTCAATCTTTGAAAAAATAGCTGGCAATACTATATTTTTCGTGGAACGACCAGATATACAAGACGACGCGAAGTAGTATGCTGCAGCAAGTTAAGCTAAACAGTGGCGGCTGTAGGTTTTCGGCTTAAAAGATTTTCTGGCGTTTATGTTAAATAAGCAAAATAAGTTAAAATTTTCTTTAGAAGCAAAAATAAGCTTTAAAATAGTTTTCAAACTGCGAATTTTGAAATTAAAAAAGTATCGGCTTAGCTCCCACAACGAGCTAACAAATATAAGCCAAACTTGCCGCTCATTTCGGCGGCGGCTAGACTCCCAAAAAAAAATTGGCGGCGCATCGACTTTGCATCACTCACTTGTATCACTGTTCCTTAAACGTGGTTTGATTACCTCCTTAAGTTTTTTTAAGTAAGTTTTAAGGTAAGTTTTTTTTTGTGCCGTCGTTAGCGATAAAGTAATTAATTAGAAAGCAAAATATAGCATAAATTAAACATTTCGTTCAAAGCGTTTATCTTAAATAAAATACAAGTGTTAAAGAATGAAAAACGTGCATAAAACAAATGAAAACATACATTTTCAAAGGTTTTTGTAACAGACGAGCGGTGTATAAGACAAAAAAGAAAATAAAAATATCTAAAACTGTTATACGGCATCGATAAATAGTCATGCTAAAAAGAGAAAGCTATAGTCTTGTCAACAAATATAAGAAAAATGATATGAGTAAAAGGTACAAATACATGTGTTAAATAAAAAAGGAATTTGTACAACAAAATATAAATGAAGATAAACGACGTATTGAAGTGAAGATGAATATATTTTTTTTTCTTTTTTTTTTACAAATATATCGTTGGTGAAATAATATAACAAAAAGACACATACGAAAATATAAAGAAAAATTTCCCTTTTGGAAATTAGAAGAAAAGTAATGAAAAGTGTGCATGACAATTTTGTAAAAATAATTCTGTAAAAATTCCTAAAATTATACAAAAGTAAAAATATTTACCATTGGTCAAACTTATTTTTTTAATTTCTTTATCATTTTGTTAAATTTAAATAAATAAAATTGCAAAAATATTTCCCTTAATGTGAGTTGTGTGGGTTGTGTGGTGTTTAATTATAAAATAAATTTAAAAACATGATACAATGATTTTCTAGCAATTAACAAAATTATTTAATTAACTAGAGTTTTTGGCCCTAGTTTTGTTGGCTACACTCAGTTTCAATATAAATTTTTTGCTTTTTTTGTATTGTTTTTGGTACTGGCATCATTCAGTGAATGTCTTGTTTTATTAATTTTTTTCCGGTTTTTACAGAAAAATGAGCAGCTCTGAGGAAGTATCTTGGGTTACTTGGTTTTGCGGTCTACGCGGTAACGAATTCTTCTGTGAGGTAAGATTTCTATATGTATATCCAACAATAAAATTATTTTTTATGAAATTTATCATTAATTATCCCTTTTTAGTATTAATTTTGTATTGTTATCTAATCACTCATCGGTGTGTCTTACATTGCTTATTCAAATAAATTTTTGCTATGTAAAAATTTAAGATTCCACAAATTATACGCCTCTAGCACAATTTTAAGAGTGTGTATGTGTGTTCAAATGAATAAATGAAAGAAAGTGCAGTTTACGGGCATAGCCCCGATTTTTTTCTTTCAATATAGTACTTTTGAGCCGATTTAAAAAATTTAATTTTTTATGTCGGCCACGCCTCCTTTCGTCTGGGTGCGGCTTTAAATTTGAAAATAAAAACTGGAATAAGTTCTGAAGCACATCCGATCAGCAAAAAATAAGCAACAAAAGAAAGGTTTGTGAAATATCTATTTATTGAGGTCCAGTATGATCCAATATTCACCCATTTTGGACCAAATGAAGATTTTTTATTTGTTTTTGTGACTTCAAAATTCAGCCTAATATATTGTTTGTTGCTATAATGTAACGTCGAAACTTTAAGCTTTTATTTGAAGTATGACATGAAACCTTAGCTCTTGAAATAACAAAGTTTTTAAGGGTCAAACTTCGACCTGTTTTAGCTTTATTGGTGAATTCAATTTGTTGTAGACACAGTATTTTTGCAGATTATTTTTTCTCTGTGTATCCTTAAAGGTTTTCTTCACTGTGATATGTAGTTGTTGTTGTAGCAACGGCACCCAAAATATATACGGTTCCAGACCCAGGAACCGGGCCACCTCAACCGGTGAGCCCATAATGACGGGTCTAAATGAGTTTGGTGTGCGTCGCAGGCAAAAAGGTGATTAACATCTTGCGGACCTCTTTGGCACGCGGGATGGTGGGCTCGATCCGAAGCCAATATGATGTAAAGCTCTGAAAAAATTTTTCTGTATAACCACCCAGACAGAAATTGCCAACTGTACCAAAAACAAAACACTGGCAGAGCACTGATTTTATAAAAATTACTACTCTTTGTTAAAATTACGTAAAGTCAGAAGGTCTCGCGTTCGATTCCGATCACTAACACAATTTTTTGTTTTCCTTTTTTTTTTTTATATCTTTTTAAAAATTAAATTTTTTTATTAACTGCCTGTTTTTATAAAAAGAATCAGAGGAATTCGTTAAAACATTTGTGTGTAGGAAAACAAACTTAAAAAGATTTATCTTTAAAATTTTTTAGCCGCATTTGTTCTACATAGAAGTCTTAATAAACTTGTGCAAAAATTTTGAAAGAAAAATGTTTTTAAATTAGTGTTTTTCACACAAATTTGTTAACGAATTCGTTTGATTCTTTTCATAAAACCACACAGTAAATTTAATTGTTTTTTATAAAATATTTTTTCTTACTGCCCGTTTTTATAAAAAGAACCAGACGAATTCATTAAAACATTTATGTGAAAAACACATTTAAAAACACTTTTCTTGAACATTTTTTAGCTGCATCTGTCCCACATTGATATTCTAACAAATTTGTGGACAAATTTTTAAACGTAAACGTCAAATTTGTGATTTTCCTACAAACTTTTTAACGAATTCGACGGATTCTTTTTACAAAAACACCCAGTAAATTTGTTTTACCATTTATATTTTGGTTTTTCTGACGTTATGCCAACGTTGGCATGTGAGTTCTAGCAGACGTTATGCCAATGTTTACATATTAGCCATTGTTATCATTCATTTATTATTTAAGCTATGTTGTACTACATGTCTCGTTAGCTTAGTGTGTAGCCCGACCATGTTTTATTTTATTTTTAAAGATAAGCAACAATCAGGAAATTCCTCCTATTAATGTGTTGCTTCCTTTGGAAAGGGGATAGAGAAGAGGTGAAAGGTGTTGAAAGATGAAGGGCTTCAAATATGGCAACACTGTAATTGCGCGAGATGTTGAATTTTAGAACAGTTGTTGCGCGCCATCTGATGGTGAGTTGGCGAACTTTGTTGAAGCTTTTTAGTTCATAGCCCTGTTATATTATTTTACTTCGGTGGGGTTAAGTGCTATGGGAACACCGAAGGAGGACGCTGCGATATGTATGAGGGATAGAAAAAACCTACACTCAAAACATTCCTTAGTTGATTATAATGAATATTTAAACTATCTTATAGGTTAAATACCCCTAACTAATATATAGTTGAATTGATTTAGTTGATGATAACTAAGTTTTTCTATATAAAAAAATTAATTGAAATCAACTACTTGACATTAACAAATGGTTAATCGGCACTATAGATATCGTATTTTGTTTCCAATGATCTTAAAAACATTTGAAAAAATTATTGACAATTTTTTTTATTAAAAATTACACATCAAAACAACAATGAAATACCAACCACAGACACAAACATACTTGCAATTTTTTACAGCCTTTCTTCTCTTTGCATTCGAAGTTTTGAATAAGGACGTTTTCTGGATTTTAAATTTGGAACCCCAAAGATGTGTCTGCAAGAAATTAAAATGCGTTTAATATAAATTTTAAATGGTTTACGACAATAATAAATTAAATCTTACCAAATAAATTATAATTCAATATTTTCTTCTTTGATTTTTATTGAAAATATATTAGACAACTTTGAATTAATTGAATTAACAGGGTACCTAAAATATTATTAATTTTAGCAAAAACAATAGATATTTATGATTATCATAGTTACTAATATATTTCTTAAATTCAACTATAGATTTTGTTAACTATCTAACTATGGAATTTTATCGGTGTATACATATTATTTTTCATAAATTCAGTCCAACGCGCTAACCATTACACCACAGTGCCCACAAATATAAATTACCCAGCAAAATTTGTATCAGTTCCAGAACTAATTCTACAACTAGTTCTTTAGAGTCAGTACTAGTTCCACTTTGGCACTGTTACCCATGATTTTTATTTAATATTGTCACCCTTAGAACTATTTCTAGGGAATGGTTTGAAGAACAGGTACTAGTTCTACGGAACAGTTCCAGAACCTATTCTTGTATCCGTGATTTTTATATGAAATTGTGGCGCTCAGAACTAGTTCCAAGAAGCCATCAAGGAGCAATAATCCCCTTTGGTAGATCGGTTTTAAAACTAATATTTTTAGTCATACGGGAACAGTTTTAAAAACATTTAGTTTTTCAGAAATATATTTTAAGCGAAAAAAAAGATTTGTTCAAACCATTTCTTTAATAATTTTTTAAAATAGATTCGTATAGGTACATTCATATGTTAGTTAATAGTATTTCCAGGAAAAATCTTCCAAAGTAGACGAAGATATCTTCATCTCGAAACTTAGAACGAATTAGGTTTGGAGACTACACATTTTATTAATATTTAGCATGCCCGTTTAATATAAGACTAAGATATATTGAATCTCTTCTATTTGTTTCTATTAGGTTTATTCCACAGAGTTTACCGCGGGAACCCAATTTTACCACAAAGCGTTTCCACTGTAAACATTGTGTGTAAATTCATGTAATTTGACCTCCCGCGGGTACCCGCGGTAACAACGCGGAACAGACCTATTTTGTTTCAGAAAACATCTAATTTTAGATATTCATTTCGAAAAACTACAAACCGAGAAGACATAAATTCTTTTCTTTAACGGTTATTTTCATGCAAGTTCTTGGGCTGTTTTCCATTTTGATAGGAAACAGTTTTAGAGCATTTTTTGTTAATTTAAGGAAGAAGAAATATTTAAAATTTTCTAAGTTTTTCAAATAGCTATACGGAGCATTTTTTGGAACTAGTATCACATTCTGGGAACCGATGTAGAAGTAATGTATAACTAGTTCTAAATCACTAGTTCCCTAAACATTCTAAGGATATAGTTAAAATGGTAAATATGACTCCTTTGCATGGGTTCTAGAACTAGTTGCACCATCACTAGTTCCAAGGGTGCTATTCGAGAATATGTACCCAGCAAAACTTGTATCAATTCCAGAACTAGTTCTACAACAGTTCTTTAGATCCAGTACTAGTTCTACTTTGGCACTGTTACCCATGATTTTTATTTGAAATTGTCACCCTTAGAACTAGTTCTAGGGAATGGTTTGAGGAACAGCTACTAGTTCTACGGAACGGTTCTAGAACGTATTCTTGAATCCGTGATTTTTGTATGAAATTGTCACCCTCAGAACTAGTTCTAAGAAGCCATCATGGAGCATTAATCCCTTTGGTGGATCTGTTTTAAAACTAATATTTTTAATCATACTGATACAGTTTCAAGAACAAAAATTTATTTTAAACGAAAAAAAAGATTTATGCAAACCATTATTTTAATAAATTTTTTATACAGATTCATATAGGTAATTTCATATGTTAGTTAATAGTATTTCCAGGAAAAATATACCAAAGTAGACAAAGATATCTTAATCTCGAAAAATGGAACGAAACAGATTTGAAGACTTTACACATTTTATTTATATTTAGCTTGCCCGTTTAATATAAGACACAAAGCGTTTCCACTGTCAGCATTTTGAAAACATGAATTCTTTTCCTTAACGGTTATTTTCATGCCAAGTTCTTGGAATGTTTTCCATTTTGATAGGAAACAGTTTCAGGGCATTTTTTGTTAATTTAAGAAAGAAAAAATATTTGAAATTTTCTAAGTTTTTCAAATAGCTTTACGGAGCTGTTTTGGAACTAGTATTAGATTCTGGGAACCAATGTAGAAGTAATGTATAAGTAGTTCTAAATCACCAGTTGCCAAAACATTCTAAGAATGTAGTTAAAATGGTAAATATGACTCCTTTGCATGGGTTCTAGAACTAGTTGCACCATCACTAATTCCAAGGGTGCTATTCGAGAATGTGTAGTAACTCCCTGAGAAGTAGTTCTAGAACTAGGAATTTTAGAACGGGAGAAGTAGTTCTAGAACAAGTAATTTTAGAACGGGGTAAAAATTATTTTAAATTTCATAAACTTCAGACATGTCTCCATACAAAAAGTATGAAAAATTGAGTTTTTCCCAATGTCCCAGCAAAACTTGTATGACTTCCGGAACTAGTTCTACAACATTTCTTTAGAGCCAGTACTAGTTCTACTTTGGCACTGTTACCCATGATTTTTATTTGAAATTGTCACCCTTAGAACTAGTTCTAGGGAATGATTTGAGGAACAGCTACTTGTTCTACGGAACGGTGCTAGAACGTATTCTTGAATCCGTGATTTTTGTATGAAATTGTCACCCTCAGAACTAGTTCTAAGAAGCCACCATGGAGCATTAATCCCTTTGGTAGATCTGTTTTAAAACTAATATTTTAATCATACTGATACAGTTTCAAGAACAAAAATTTATTTTAAACGAAAAAAAAAAGATTTATGCAAACCATTATTTTAATAAATTTTTTATACAGATTCATATAGGTAATTTCATATGTTAGTTAATAAATAGTATTTCCAGGAAAAATATTCCAAAGTAGACAAATATATCTTAATCTCGAAAAATGGAACGAAACCGGTTTGGAGACGTTACATATTTCATTTATATTTAGCTTTTCCGTTTAGTATAAAACACAATGCGGTTCCACTGTCAGCACCGTTTCTTTAACGGTTATTTTCACGCGAAGTTCTTGGGCTGTTTTCCATTTCGATAGAAACAGTTTCAGAGCATTTTTTATTAATTTAAGAAAGAAAAATTATTTGAAATTTTCTAAGTTTTTAAAATAGCTTAACGGAGCTGTTTTGGAACTAGTATTAGATCCTGGGAACCGATGTAAAAGTATTGTATAAGTAGTTCGAAATCATTAGTTCCCAAAACATTCTAAGGATGTAGTTAAAATTATAAATATGACTCCTTTCCATGGGTTCTAGAACTAGTTCCAACATCACTAGTTCCGAGGGTGCTATTCGGAAATGTGTACCCAGTAGCAAAAAATACTAGTTCAGAACCAGTTATTTACTAGTTTATTTGAACCAGGCAACTAGTACGAGTTCTACCGCCTCTCCATACAAACAACTGTAGAATTTAACATGGATATGTCATAGGAATGGGGGCAATTGTCGCCAAACTCCCACCTTGGTACTAGTTGTAGAACTAGTTTGAAAATTACAATTTAAGGACGAAAAATAGGGAGCAAAACTGGTGCTAATGTAACACTCGCGGAACCAATTCTGAAGTGACTCTTTGGAAATAGTACTGTACTAGTTGGTTAAAACCTGAATTATATTGATAAAAAACAAAGATTTTTCTTTGATGAAACGTAGATTAGACCGATAGTTTGCTCTTAATGAGATAATTAGGTCCATTTACCGAAGGGAATTTAAAATATCTTATGTTTACGATTTCTAATCACAATAAAAAAATTTAGTGTTTATTTAAAACTCAGACTATATTAAAAAGAAATGTAAACAAAACTAGAATTTCAAAACTGTTATTTAAGTTCAATCTTTTTAAAGAGTTTCCGCATACTTTCAATAAAAACAATAAATACACAAGTGGTTCAAAATTATTGTTTAAGGAGGAAAAACAGAAAGCTTCATTGGTACTTATACGAAATTTATCAAACTAGTTCTGGAGTGACTCTTTGGCATAAGTACTGTACCAGTTGATTTGCACCTAAATTCAATTCACAGTTAAAAATTTAATATTTATTTCCAAACTATGGGTTTTTAATTAAAAACAAATGTAAATAAAATAATAATTTCAAATCTCGTATTTCGATTTATGTAATTTTTTAAACAGGTCGTACATAGATCGGGTTTAACTAGTACAAAAGTGGTTCAAAATGATTATTTTGAGAACTAGTTTCGTAATACCAGTCAAAAAACTAGTACTTTTTAGAACTAGTTCGCCCATTTGGGTAGTAACTCCCTGAGGAGCTAGCCAGTCCAAAACCTTAATTTGTTCTTGTAAAAACCAATCCTTCATTATGTTCAAAGAATGCTTCGGATCATTGTCTTGCATAAATGTCCACTTAACTGGCAAATGGCTCCATAACATTCTTAATAATGCTCAAATATTGAAACCTTCCCATTTTGTCCTCTACTTGTATGGTAGGCCCAACACCACGCCAGGAAAAAGCCCCCCATACCATAATATTACCCCACCGTGTTTCAAGGTCTTCTGAGTGTACTTAATGTTTAAAGCCAGTTCGCCGTGAGTCGCCGAAGAAGAAGGTTATCTCGTGACCTGTATTAAATTTTAATAAGGAATATCGGTTAACTGTTTTTGTTTTGCGATACTCTAAAGCGTGTCTCAGCATGCCGTTAGACTGTTGAGTCTAACCATATGCAAACCTTTTCTGGCGTATTGGAACTTCATCACGATTAGCCTCCATTGTGAAGGCAATGGTTGTATATGTGTTGCTGTGGTTCCTGTGCGTCTGATTTGTAAATCACGTGGACGGAACTTTCTCGAAGTTCGCCACATTGTTTTTTTATCTATTGTGTATTAAAACGCATTGTGGAATACCCTGGCAATATCCGTTTTTATAACGGGGCCATATAACTGTACAGTTAACTGTACTTAAAGATCGAAAAAAAAAATGTTTAAAGCCTGTTTTTTTTTGGCGGTGTACAAATCTGGTCCGACACGATTTACCTTCGTTTCATCGCTCCAAAGCACATTTTCCCAAAAGGACAACTCACTTCCTTTGTGGGTTTTGGCAAAATCAATAAGTTTCTTAATATTTTTTCTTGAAAGAAGAGGCTTCTTTCTACTTATTCGTTCAAATAAGTTTGCTTCATTCAGTCTTCTGAAGTCTGTCTGACACTTGAACGTTGAATTTTTTTCTGATTTCATTATTTATTTGACGGGAGGACATAAAAGGGTTGAGTTTGCTTTTGCGTACTATAGTCCTGTCCATATAAGTTGTAGTTTTACGACGGATTGGCTTACGTTCTTTATTTTGCGTATGATATTTCCTGTCGGCAGCACATAGACGAATAGCATTGTATACCATATTTCGCGAAAACTTTAGTATTTTAGCAATTTCAGTTGGAGATTTCATCTCGTTGTGGAATTGAGTCTTCGTTTTTCTGGATTACAATGTTTACCACGTCCCATATTGGTACAATTAGAAAAGAATTTAATTATTTCAAACGCAAATTAGGAAAAGAAAATTATTACTAAGTGCATCGAGTAAAATTTTGACAATTATTGCAAGTGTCCTATTTTTATGTCCAAGTCAAATATGAACAACGTAAAGTAATTTTGTTGTAAAAATTTGCATGTTTTAAATATTGCAAAGTTTTATATATAATCTGAGACTACTTGATTACAGTTTACTATAATAGAAAATAAATATAATTATTGCTTTATAATTATTAAGAGAAATGCATGAAGATAATTTTGTATGAAGTGTCCTATTTCTATGTCCATACTTGCATATCAATATTTAAAAATGGTTAAAATGGCCAAAAATTAAATAAAAAGTATTATAAAAGTTGAAAAAAAAAAAAAACGCAACGCAAGGCTATTTTAAAACCGCATAACTTCAAATCCGCATAAAAAAAAAACCGCATAAAAAGAGACTTAAGTGTAGGTACATATATTTAAAAAAAAAATTTAACGTAGATTAATTTAAATAACCATTTTTATTTTACTAGTGTTTCATAACTATAGCCGCACTTTCAGAAAAATTGATTTGGAAGTTAAAAACATTTGAGTAAAAAATTAAATAAAATAATTTAATATTAGGTAAAGTCGAGCTGATTTTAATTAATACCAAAAATTCCATTTGGCATCCGCCATTGTACACTGTCCACCAATTTTGTTCATTCATTGGTCTTCAAACACTAGTTTCTGCTCTTTTAAGATCAAAAACTGTTTGATACTATCGATTTTCTGAAAAAATTACATAATGAAATTCCGAAGGTATTCTAGATTCATCTCTTATCCCGGAAATATACAGCTATGGACATATAAATGGCACATTTTACCATGAATTCTTTCTTATGCTACTATATTGCAAATACTTTTAACAACCAACAAGTTTTTGTTTTTTCCAAATGTTTATTATGCACATTAGATATTGCTATAAATTTTAATTGAAATTCATTAATGTAAATAAAAAATTATCATTATGAAAAAAAAAAAACCATTGAAATGAGCCGGACACATAAAAGGCACAATCTTAAAAAAAGAGAGGAAATGGTTTTAATATTGCATTTGTTCAATTTTTTGGTGTGTATAAATATTTTACCGTTAATATTTAGTGCTGTGGCCTTTGTTTCTGATGACAGCTTCGCAACTGCGACCCATACTTTCCACTAGTTTTTGGCATTTTGTTTTGTTCGTCCATATTTTTGTAATTTTTCTTGGCGATTTCAAACTTGACTTCATTCCACAGGTTCTCTATTGGATTTAAGTCATGGCTCTGGGCTGGCCAATCCAAAACATCAATATTCTCCGCACAAAACCATTTTTTTACTAGTTTGGAGGAGTGTTTGGGGTCATTATCTTGCATGAATTTCCATTTTATTGTCATGGAGTTGAAGGCATATGGCTGCATATGGTTTTTTAAAATATCTAAATACTGAAACTTGTCCATTTTTCCATTGATTTTTATAAGCGGACCTACGCCATGTTTTACCGTCTTCTGAGTGAACCGAAGATTAAACTCTTGGCCTTTAGGACGACGAACAAAGATTCTGCCATCTGGTCCTATCCTGATAATTTTTGTTTCGTCACTCCATAACACGTTTTTCCAAAAACTAATGGGATTTTCCTTATGGGTTCTGGCGAAGGTTAGTCGTTTTGAAATATTTTTTTTTTGGGATAAGGGCCTTTTTTCTGGAAATGCGCCCAAACTAATTTGCCTCGTTTAGTCTTCTTCTGAAAAGTCTGCTTGATATTTCCATGTTAAAATTTTCATTAATATCCGATGCTATCTGCCTTGATGACATGAATGGATCAATTTTCACCATTCGTACTATAGCTGCATCCGTACGCTCATCTGTTTTTCGGGGCCTTGGCTTCCAAATTTTACCCTTAGTCAATATTCGGGATCCTCAACACAAGAATTAATTGCATTGTAGACTTTTTAGCGAGAAATTTGCATTATCTAAGCAATTTCCGCTACTTTTTTCCATCTTCATACATTTTCCATATGATCCGCCTTTCCTCACCTGCGGTATGTTTTCCTGATCCCATTTTAAAAATTTTTTTAACTTTTTATATTTATTTTTGAACTACGAAAAATATTTATTGCTTTGAATTAAATCTACACGACTACTGCCTATTTTAAGTAAATTGTGCCATTTATATGTCCACTTTAAATCAGCATTGTTAACGCAAAAATGATAACGGTAAATAATAAGCAAAACATAATGGAACATTTGAGCACTATTAAGACAAACATTTTTTTCAACAACAATCAGAAGATATAAAACTTGCATTTTTAAATATATTAAGTTGGAAATACTTAAATTTATGCGCAATTTAAATTTGTGCCAATTATATGTCCATAGCTGTATAAGTCCTTCCCAGAGCTTTAATTCAAGGAATGAATTTATCAATAAGACATAAGCAGGAATTAATTCCTGTGAATGAATTCAAAGAATTCAAATTTAAAGAATGAATTCCCTGACCAAAGCGTAAAGAATTAAAATTAAATAATTCATTCACTGAAGAATTCATTCAACACTATTTAATTCAATTTGAAGTCAAGGAATTCATTCAATTCTAGTTAATTCAACTTTTGGCTAAGGAATTCATTCAACTGTGCACTTAATTCAACTTTTGATCAAGGAATTCATTCAATTCTAGTTAATTCAACTTTTGGTCAAGGAATTCATTCAATTCTAGTTAAATCAACTTTTGGTCAAGGAATTCATTCAAGTTCAACTTTTGGTCAAGGAATTCATTCAATTCTAGTTAATTCAACTTTTAGTCAAGGAATTCATTCAATTCTAGTTAATTCAACTTTTAGTCAAGGAATTAAATTTATTTGGTTTAATTCCCTAAGGAATTAAATTTTTTTCGTTTAATTCCCTAGGAATTCAATTTTTTTCGTTTAATTCCCAGAATTAAGTTTCAATTCCTAGGGAATTAAACGAAATAAATTTAATTCCCTGACTAAAAGTTGAATTAACTAGAGTTGAATGAATTCCTTGACTAAAAGTTGAATCAACTAGAATTGAATGAATTCCTTGACCAAAAGTTGAACTTGAATGAATTCCTTGACCAAAAGTTGATTTAACTAGAATTGAATGAATTCCTTGACCAAAAGTTGAATTAACTAGAATTGAATGAATTCCTTGATCAAAAGTTGAATTAAGTGCACAGTTGAATGCATTCCTTAGCCAAAAGTTGAATTAACTAGAATTGAATGAATTCCTTTACCAAAAGTTGAATTAACTAGAATTGAATGAATTCCTTGTTGAATGAATTCATAAAATTTTATGAAGGCATTAGAAAAAAATGAATGAATTCCTTTAATATAAATCGAATGAAAAAAAAGGAATTTATTCAATTCCTTAAGTTTGGTCAGGGAATTCATTCCCAAAATATAAATTCAGTTCAAAAAAAAGGGAATTAGGGAATTAATTCTTCGAAGCTCTGGTCCTTCCATAGCTAAAATATTTTCAGTTTGAAAGCATCCCTGAGTAAGTGGATTTTATATAGTTATGAAACACTAGTAAAATTAAAATGGCGATTTAAATTAATCTACGTTATTTTTTTTTTTGAAATATGTATTTTGGATGTAACTTTTAGTTATAAAGTCTTTTGTAGGTCTAAATTATTCAGAACCTCACATATCATCTGTTTTATACTGCGGATATAGTTATGAAACGGAGGGTATATATATAAATTCCTGTTGGTCACAAATCAATATAAATCGGAGCAATTTTGTTAATAATACCCAGCAAAAAAAGTCATTACAAAAAAATTATCAACTGATTGTGAAGTAGTTACAATTTAGCTCTAACACTGATTTATTTTACACGTGATGTCCCATGTTGTCAGTAGTTCAATTTAAGCATTTTGTTAGTAATTTAAAAGTGATTACATGATGTTAATAAAAGTATGGTTTTTAGGTATACATTTTCATCACATCAATACGAGTACATTTTGCTTGCATTTTTAGAGTGATTTAGAAGTACTGTTTATAATATATAATTTAATTCAAAGTGATTTAAATGTGCTTTTTATAATGTATGAAGTAGTATATTTTAGATGCAATTTTAATGTTTAGCCTTTACAGAGCCCATTTCTGAACCTATTGTGTAACAAAAGCTTCAATTTATTATTATTTGTAGGGCAATATTAAGGAAACACTTCTTTTGCATCTGAATCAATTCGATTAAGCCAAAATTAGACAAAACCAAAAATTTGTTTTAATTTTTGTTCAACAGTTTTTTTTAAAATAAGTTTGTAGCATGTTTACTTCAGTCTTTAAATTCGAAAAATATACGATATTGAATTAAATAAGATTAATACATTAAGACCGATTTTTTGGGATGTCAGTTAAACTTGGTTTAGTCAAACCGAAAACGAAAAATAAAATATATTTTAAAAGCAGTATTCCAGTTATAAACTGCGTTAAACTAAGTTTAAAGATAATCTACATCCTGAACCTCTGATTATTTTTTTTATATGTAACCCTCTGATTATTTTTTTTAAAAACATTACTCAAGGAATTTTCAGAATATTAAAGCGTACTAGGAAACTATTTTTTAATTTTACAACTCTACAGTAATAAGGCCATTATTATAAATTTGCTGAATCCGCAGATCTAAGATTGAAATTTTAGCTTTAAATTCATTAAAGAATCCGAGAAAGAACCGTTGGACGACAGTTTTTCTCCAGACACATTTCGAAGGCGAATACCATGTCGTCATTTGAATTTTGCAGTTCAACCATCGTTAGCTTAAAATCAACGTTTTCATTAAACGATGCATTAAGTTCCAATGCTATCATTTGCAATCGTGATTAGTTAAATTCTTATGTTGAAGAAGTTCATTTAGCAAAATTTTAACTTTAATTAAAATTTGGAAATTTAATGGACATTTTAAGCAGTTATTTTTTTAAATCTATTTTTGAGTTGAAGAAATAATATATTTATTGTCACTATAGACTTATTTATTTAGCTTGATTTTACGACTTTTAAGTTGTAATAGCAATTAAAGCATATCGACATTTAAAGCAGGTGACATTTATAGAACTTTTAATGTATAAGCAAAGGTAAGGGACCAATCTCTGTTAACGAACCTCTTGATTGGTCTGTTTTAAACGATAAAATATGTTAACATTGCAACAAATTTTATTAACATATTTCTTTGGTGCACGGTGCAAAAGCACGCGAACGACTTCATAGAGCCTTAACAATACATTTTAATTGTTAACTTTTATATATTTGCATTTAGTGAAAAGAAGAATTCATATTTGGGTCATAGTCCAGGAGGTTCAATGGGATTCAATTCTTTTTTTCCTTCCCTTTTTCAATGGGAACTGTAATTGAAATATTTTTTAAAATATGTACGAATAATTAAAAAATATGTAAATAATCGTAAATTAATAAAGTACGTTAATAAAATTAACTATTTTGTTTTTTAGAGATAAAAAATGGAATCTCTAATAAATTCGTAATTTACAAACAAATGCATTTACAAAGAAAAAACAACATTATATATACATTTTTGAAAGTTGTTTTAAAGTACATACATTCGAAACAGAAAAAGAGCACTTATCGCTCCATTGTAACCAATTTAAAAGTTGCTTGTTTTGAATGACTTACACATATTTTTGCTGGGTAATATTAAGAGCTGCAGCGACCAAAATCCGTGTAAAAACTATAAAAACTCTGGTTTCCAAAAAAGATGATTCAAAACGACAAGAAATACAAAAAACTGGTAGAACGATTTCTAATGAAAAAGAAGTAGTAAAACATTTTTTCATAAAAAGTATACAACAACCGACAGTACGAGGGTAACTATTTCTGTTGTGAACCGTGGCCAGTTCCACACTTGTTAGGCGCCAGCTGATATTTTCACTAGACAATTTAACTGGTTTAATATTATTAATCATAACCTTGCTTAGTAATTTTTGTCATTTGGGCATTATTTTTGTTGTTTACAAAAAAGAGAAAGTCGTGTATTAGCAAAAAAAAAAATGGAATTAACACATTTTCGGGCAATGATTTATTACCATTTTCGATGTGGAGGATCTAGACAAGAGTGGATAGACAAATTAAATTCAACTTTTTGATGAAGCTCCATCCTTTACAACTGTGAAACGCTAGTATAACGAATTTAATCGCGGACGCCCTTCGCTCCAGGACGAATTTCGAGAAGGTCCTCCAAAATCAGTTGTTGTGCCAGAAAACATTGATACTGTGTAAAAACTGATAATGCAAGATCGTAATGTGACCAATTAATTGATGATTTAATTGGCATTACAATTGACCAATGCCAATGTAATTTTTTGGCATTACAATTGATCAATGCCAATTAAATTTTATTGCAATTGGCATTGTTCAATGCCTAAATGCCTAATTATAATTGATGAAAAAAGCATTTGTTTTCATGTTTTAATAAAAGAACAAATTAAGAAAAAAAAATTAAAAATTCGTGTATTCTTATATTCGCTATTTCTTCAAGTTCATATTACTAGAGGCTGATCTATCTAGACTAACCAGTGTTAAAAGAAGAGCGAACAGCAGTATACTTGATAAAACTTGATAAAATAGCAAATATTTATAGTGTTTATAGCTAGGAAATTTTACATTCTTTCCTTAATGTCCTTTTTTATAAAACAATATTTTTTGTATACAATGCTTTTTCCTTCAATTATATGTACATATCATTACCATTACGTGTACCTTTCAATACCATTGTTTTAATCAATGCCAATTGAAAAAAAATTTCATTGGCATTGAATGGTAATGAAATTTTTTGGCATTGTCATTGAGATCAAGTAATGCCAATTAAATTTCAATGCCAATGAAAAATTCGCAAGTATGAATGAGAAATACTCTTAGATTGGGCTACCTTAGGTATAAGTTCCACCAGCATAACGATACCATAGATTCAATACTCTATATCTGCAAAAATACAATTGTTCAGGAGAGCAATAAAACTAATTCACTTGTTTATAAGATTTTTTTGAATCAATCTGTCTTCTAGAATATTATTTAAAAATGGTAACTTATTCTTATATGTGACAGCGCATAGAGAAAGGGACCTAAGGGTAAAAAAATAAATTTTTTTTTTGATGTGGACAACATCTGAGCATCGAATGAGACCGATCCCATGCCCTCCTGAGAAAGGGACCTAAGAGGACCTTAGGTCCCTTTCTATTTTGCGCGTCACATATATAATTATTTTGAAATTATTTGCGTTATTTACGTCGCTAATGCAGATATAGAGTTCTGAAATAAAATGTTTATATAATTTTATGATAATACTAGCAGATATGTAGTTTTGATAAATATAAAAAATATGCATTATTAGGAACAAATGACCATGTAAATCTCTCTATACTTTTTGTGGAAAACAATATTATGTGCCTCCAAACATCAACGAACACAGAATTGTAAATCAGAGATGGAAAAGTCTGGTTTTATTGAAATTAATAATCCAAGAACTATTATATCCATATCTTATTCCAAAAATGAATGGTTAGTTCGGAAAAAAAATGGGAAAAAAATTTTTCCAAAAACGAAAAAGTTTGCATTATTATATTTGTTTGCAAAATTATTAAATTTCTTAATTCATTTTCTGCGGCACAAATAATTTTATTCACAATCCGTCATTATTTGGAATTTTTTTCAATGCGGTGTATTTTAATCCATAATCCAAGACTATTACAATCACATCTGGCCCAAAGTTTGGTGGTTAGTTTGCAAAAAAAAAAAACAAAAATTTTGCGAAAAGGATAATTTTACACCAATATATTCCTTTGCAGAATGTCAAGTTGATTAGCTCTTCTAAGTCATTTTCTAAACTTTCCGCCGTTATTTAGCAATTTTTTAAGTGTGATTTCTTAAAATTTATAATCTAGGGATTGCAAAAAAGAATTACAAAGAGGAAATTTTTTGCATTAATATATTTCTTTACAGAATGTAAATCGCTGACTAAGATTTTTAATACAATTTTTGTACCATAAAGACTTTCTTTCGCGTTCCGCTATTATTTTGCAAATTTTCGAGTGCGGATTTTTAAATCTATATTCTAGTGACTATAATACACATTTCATAAAACAAAGTTTGGTGGTTAGTTGCAAAAAATAAAATATCGCGAAAAATAAAATTTGCAAAACATAAAATTTTTGAATCAATATATTTGTTTGCAGAATGTAAATCGCTGATTAATTTTTTTAATTAATTTTTTGTATCATAAAGCCTTTTTAGCCCTTTTCCGCGATTATTTTGCAATTTTTTAAGTGTGGTTTTTTAAAATCTTTAATCTTCGGAATATAATACCAATTTCCACACCAAAGTTTGGTTCTTAGTTTGCAAAAAAGAAATCGCGAAAATATTTTGCAAATAGGAAAATTGCATCATTAAATCCGTTTGCAGAATATTAGAATAAAGTTTGGTGGTTAGTTGCAAAAACAAAATCTCCGAAAAAGATATTCTCAAAAAACTTTAATGTATACCTTATAGAATTCAAATAATTTAAATTTATATGCAGATATAGACTTCTGTATTTGAAAATGAATTTGTTTGTAGATATGGGAAAATGTAAAATGTTCAAAAAAGTGGCAAAGAATGGGTATTTCGCTTCCAAATTGATATCATAGATGGATATAATATCAACAATGATTTTGCCATCAAAAACTCATTTTGGCCAAAATTGCAGATATAGAGTATTGAATATAGTGTCTCGATAAGTAAAATATTGCATCAAAATTTAGCCGTAAAAAGGATTTGTTGTCGTTCGATGCCTAATAACCCTACGGTAAATTTTAACAAACTGTCACCGAACTGGCCCCTTTATATGAAATAGACTGGTCACTTTTAAATGGCGTTGTCATAGGAGGGGGAAATAGACCCTTTGTGGTATGTCACAAGACAAATCCTAGGACAGGTTACTGAACTCTCATAAAAAACAAAGTTCAGGGACCTATCCTGGGATTTGTCTAACTAAACGATTATTACCAACTACAAAAGCTATAATGGCTACATACAACCTTATCCCAGCAAAATATTGGT
This sequence comes from Leucophora obtusa, assembly GCA_949987735.1. Taxonomy (NCBI): domain Eukaryota; kingdom Metazoa; phylum Arthropoda; class Insecta; order Diptera; family Anthomyiidae; genus Leucophora; species Leucophora obtusa. The sequence continues at coordinate 33,693,549 of OX465297.1, read as the reverse complement.
AATGACACCTCATTACTATCTGCATTACCAAAAATGATATATCATTACCTTCTGCATTATTTTATAATATAAAATAATGACTTCCTAATAACGGCCTATTGTATTCATTGTTTCTAAATATAAAGTAATGACTTACTCGTAATAGTTTAAATAAGTACTTTTTACACAGTTAAATTTTATACATTTTTATTTATTATATGTAAATATGTTTTATGTTTAAATTTTTATGACGAGACCTAAAATTACACACTAGAGAAAACTTAAATTTTTCTGAATGTATTTCCTTAAGCTAATAGTATTTGCTTATTTTTTGAATCAAGTAAGCAATCGGATAACCACTTATAATTCAACTTTTTGTAAGTATGTGTGTAACCACTTATTATTTAAAATCTCATAACTACTTATTTCTCATTTTTTCGTAAGCGAGCGGGTAAGCGTGACTACTTATAAAAACGACCACGCCAAACAAAAATAATGAGTTTAGACGCCAAAAAATAAGTTGTGCGGAGCTATGAATTTCTATTATATAACCACTTATTTGGTAATGAAAGATTTTGCTGGGATATGTATCAAGAATGGAAATTCGCCGTTTTTCCAAATATATGTTAATTGTATCCACAAATATAATTATTACCAAGAAATATATGTATGTATACATACATAATAATACATGCATAAAAATACGAAATAAATGTCAAAACAACAAAAACTTTCGTAAAATAAACCATTTTTCGTATATTTTACAAAATTTTTTGTTATTATGACATTTTTTCGTATTTTTATGCATGGATTATTATGTGTGTAGTAACTATAAAAACAAAATAATTGGAAGCACACTGCAAATACATATATGGTAGTTTGTAAACATACATTGATTACCTCCAAACATATACAAAAACGTCTTTTTCCTCCGTGTACGGTAAACATTTTTTCATCCGTAAACAAGATTTTTGTATGCAAGTTTGGATTTTTCTATCCAATTTTTTTTAAAGCTGCAGTCAACAAATGTCCTGTACGCCATTTGAAAGCTCCAAGTCCCAAGTCTTTTTTAATAATACGACTCATGGACTTTTGTGTGATTTCCATCTCACGGGCCATAATTTTCTGTTTCCGGAGAGGATTTCGTTGAATTCTTGCTTTGACGGCTTTGATTACTTGCTGTGTCCGAACGGTACGTGGGCGACGCGACCGGGGGCGGTCTTTTATATCTCCGGTCTCCTCGAACAATTGTATGCACCTGTAGACGAACATGCGACTAATGCCGAGCGGGCGGAGAGTTTTGAAAATATAATTTTTTTTCTTTCCACACTTAAAAAGTGCTATAACTGCGATACGGTTTTCTTTATCTGACCACTCCATGGTTAAAGTTACCACAATTTCAAATTCCCGCAACTGATTAACGCTAAAGAGGTTACCTTTCAAAAAACATGTGATAACAAAAGGGTATGTTCAATTTTACTATTCTAATGGGTGTGTTCAAAGTAGTAACAATATTTAAGTCCCTACTAGGGACATAAATAAAGAGAAAGAGCGTAATATATTTGTTTTTCTATTAAATGTATGTTCATGCATGCTCATAAACATGCATTCATGTACATAAATCTCCATACATGCATCATATATGTCCACACATGTGCATTAACGAAATTTGAGGTAATATCCACATGCATGATCATGTATGTTCATGCGTGTTCATGTGTTTTCATACATGTACACACATATAGATATTACCTGAAATTTCGTTAACGCACATGTGTGGACATATATCATGTATGTATGGAGATTTATTTATCCATGTATGGACATGAATGCATGTTTATGAGCATGCATGAACATACATTTAACCTGTATGTATTCATATATGTCGATTTTTAGCTGGGTATGCTCAAACAAATAAAAGAGATAATGAAGATTGTACAATAGATACTTATTGTATGTACGCTGCCAATAAATATATTGTGAAAATTTCGACCAAATCAACCCCATGTCTTCCTTCGACCTCTTTTTCACTAATTTTATTTAAATTAAATACAATTTTTTATTTTAATTGAATTTTATTAATTTTTAAATACAAATTACACAACAAATCTAATCTTTAGTCACTTGATTATTTGTTTCCACAACAATTACTTGAAAATATTTGTGGTACAATAAGTATTTGAAAACAAGAAACAAATAAATGCTTCACTCAATGCAAAACAAGAAATAACTGGTATTGTGTTTATGAATAAAGTGAGTGGGTTGAAACAAAACATAGCAATATCAGTTACACTTCTTCTCTTATTTATACCAATAGTAACAGTTATGTATATGGTATACTTGTTTTGGAAATACTTTATACATTCATATGTTAGATATTCTAAAATCGCTAAAAACAATGAAAAATCTGGCACTGCCATTTTAAGTCTGGCGACCATTTGTAGAAGAAAATAATGCAAGACTTAAGGAAATTTTATAGGAATTCCAAAAATATACAGTTTATTCAGAACTGATCAGTACTCGCAAAATTTTACTATGTAATTTGATACAAGGTCGATATCGCTTATTTTTCATTAAAAGCCAAAAACAAGTAACAAAATAAAAAAACAGACGTCACGTTATAATTCTACATAATTTTCTGAACTATCTCCTCGCATTTTTGGGCGAATCTATCCACTATTTTCATCTTTAAAAATAAAGGCAACGATAATAAAATTAGAAAAAAACTTTAATGGCTCTATTTTATTGCACATCACTGTAGTTGGGCCCAGCAAATCAATTACATTTTTGTTTCATTTTGTTGGCTAGGGCATGTATCAAGTTTTACATGCCCTAGCCAAAAAGGCCATAAAAAATATTAAGAAACGCAATCTTACTTTTTCGCTGCTGTCAAAAAAGTTCCCGCGCCAAAAGGGTTGAAATTTGGTCAATATGGTTTTAGTTTAATTAAAATATTTTTCCGAAGTTTTAAACGAATGAGACTCAAACGATGCTAAAAATTACGAAACTTTTTTGGAGGGACTTTTGGATACATTTTTTGTTGTTTACAATAATTTTTCTAATAATTCGTTATGTAAATTAAACAAAATCCTCGAGCAAAAAATATTTTTAAAATTTTTATTATTAATTTAGTATTGCCTATCACGTGGTGATAGGTAAAATTTTTGTTAAAAATGAGTCAACTAGGGTTTTTCCGAGGTACGAGTATTTTTGCTGGTATTTAAACTTGATAATGTCTAATAAAATTTGTTTTCGGTTTAACTAAACCCAAAAAATTCGGCCTAAATAATATTTTTTTATATTATATATAGGGTTTGGGATTTCCCGGACTTTTTTATTTCCCGGGAAACGGGAATGAAAATATTTGATTCCCGGGAAATATTTTTGAACAAAATTGTTAATGAAAACCACCTATATAAGTAATTTTTGTTAAAAAAAAAACACTATTTCGAAACAAATGCAGTCTGTGTAGTGAGAATTCAAAGTAAAAAATATCAGAATGTTGAACATTTGATTTCACAAAATTACTTGCAGCACTGCCAAATGAATTGCATGATTCCAGCAGAAAGCACCTACTACTGGACTGTCGGAAACAAGCCGTTCCATCACACTTGGCCCATTAGATATGGTGGCCACAATGTTATTTTCCAAAGACAAATAAAACTCTTATTTCTACAATTCTTCTTATTTCATCAGCATTACATCTTCTTGATATATAAACCAACCCCAGGTTATATAATGAATTATTTCCGTTTATACATACATATGTTCAAATATCTCTTTTGTGATATTCTTGTCCATTCATCTAAGATTATAATAAATCTCCTATTGTTAGAAATATTGCTCGATATTTCTTTTATCATGATATCTTTTACATGATTGTAGTAATTTAATATAATGTTTTTTACATCGGTTTCACTTTTTTGGAATGGCAGGTTTTTATTATAAAAACTTTCTCGAATAAACGAAGATCTAGTTATGGTGCGGATTGACTGCGGCTAATTTGGATACCATTTCAGGAAATGTTTGCCCTACCATAAAACCTTTAATGCCTATTCAGCTTACACTTTTTTCTTCGGGTACTTTGCTAATTTTAGCTGAAACGTATTCTTGTTGTTGTTTTCTTCAATAGAAGTTGCATGACCATAAATTTTTATTTTTTTTTTGTGAACCAAATTTAGATGTCGGATAACCAAATTTAGATGTCGGATAACCAAATTTAGATGTCGGATAACCAAATTTAGATGTCGGATAACCAAATTTAGATATCACCGTTAACCATTAGTCTTTTCTTTTCACATTTATTAATGAAAACGTTACTTATAAAATTATTGACCCTTAATATAAAGGAGTATTTTAAATTTAAAGTCGACTTATTTTTAATCAAACGGTTTTGTTCATTTTGTGTATGAAAACCTTACAAAAATATTTATATTTTCAAATATTTTAATTGGTAGAAAATAAATTAACCAATCAGAATGCTCCAAAAATAAACCAAGTCAATGTATACTGCCACCCAATATTTTAACTAAAGTCGACTTTACCTAAATTATACATTTGAAAAATTTAGATAGTAAGAAACAAAGCTTTTTTTCATATTTCTTTTAAACATTTAAACCAAGTTTTTAGGTTTTACTACTTAAATTTTGAATAAGTTGTGCGAAAAATCTTTATTAGTTGAAATGCTCCTAATTACTTGGCAAAGATTTTATTTGTGTGTCAAATAAATGTATTCCCTTTTAAAAGATTCTAACAATGACATTTTTGTTTTGGTATTTAAAATGTTTTTTATGACTAAAATTAAAAAATCCTATTCGAAACAAAAACAATTTAAAAAATTTAATAACACCAAACCATAATTATATATTATATTATTAAATTTTAAATCGCATTTTTTAATTTTAAATATTTTTTATTTAAATTATTTTTAAAACATGAAGTTTTTTTGAATTTACTTGTAAAAATTGTATCATCTTTCTTTGATTTGAAAATAATTTAAACAGAAAGTGATATTAATTTATGATCTTGAGTCAAACTAAAATAACATTCATTTACAATGTTTTTAGTTTAAATAAAGATTCCAAAATTTTAATATACCAGCCAAAACTTCTGTAAAAGAATAAAAAAAATCCCGGGAATCCCCACCTTTTTTCAATACCGCAATCCCGGGAAAATTGTACGGGATTTCCCGGGATGTTTTTTTATTCTTTTACAGAAGTTTTGGCTTGTATATTAAAAATTTGGAATCTTTATTTAAACTAAAAACATTGTTTTAAAAATAATTTAAATAAAAAATATTTAAAATTAAAAAATGCGATTTAAAATTTAATAATATAATATATAATATAAAAAAATATTATTTAGACCGAATTTTTTGGGTTTAGTTAAACCGAAAACAAATTTTATTAGACATTATCAAGTTTAAATACCAACAAAAATACTCGTACCTCGGAAATTTTATTTTTTTAATGATGGTCTTTGTTCAAATAAAGCAATATACATATACAACATTTCAACATCAGTATTTCAGCTCCAATTACCTCCAAAAAACTCGGCATTAAAATTTAAAAAAAAGAAATGATAATATTTTCGTATTTGCAATTGATGTAAGTGTTTTGAGTTTTTATTACTTCAAATAATTTCACTTAAATTTCAATTGCTATTCCTTTATTTCAGTTATATTTTTCAAATTTTATGTTTTTGTTATATTAAATATTGTTGACCTTTGGTGTTGTTATATTTGTAGTATTGTTTGGCTTTAGGTCATAAATTTTAAAAAAATCCAAATATTTTGTACTTCATTTTTCAATATTTTATTTTTTAATTTTCTTCCGATATTTCGATTTGCATCGCAAATCATCCTCTGGGATATTTAAAAAATACAATATATTAAAAAATATATTTTTGAACGGGACTGAGTTGAAAACTTCTCGCTGCACTTAAAGTTTACTATTATTTTTAAAATAATGCATCAGATGCTTTTTAAATTATTTTGGATTTTTTATATGTTAATTTAAAGTGCAACAATGAAAATTAAATAATTTTTTTAAGTAGTTGTGCCATAAAAAATTTCTATTCAAAAAATACCAATTAAAGTTATAAAACTATTTAATAATATTTTAGTGTCTATTTTTGTAAAAAGATTTAGACGATTTGCTTAAAACTTTGTGTGATTTTAAGGGTAACGCTATTTCATTTATTTCGGTATCGGTATTTTAAGGATAACGGTTTTTCAGTTATTTCGGTAACGGATTTTAAGGATAACGGGTTTCTGATTATTTCGGTAACGGTATTTTAAGGTTAACGGTATTTCATTTATTTCGGTAACGGTATTTTAAGGATAACGGCAGTCAGTTATTTCGGTTCATGTCGCAATTTTTTTTTTACAAAAAACAAACGAGATTAAAAACAGAACCAATTTACCAACTTAATGGACGAAAAAACTGAATAACCACGCGCTATTACCAAAAGCAGAAAATTTAAAATAACGGCAACAGTATTTTAGGGGTAGCGGTATTTCATTTATTTCGGTAACGATATTTAAGGGTATCGATATTTCATTTATTTCAGTATCGGTATTTTAAGATTAACGGTATTTCAGTTAATTCGGTAACGGTATTTTAAGGATAACGGCATTTCAGTTATTTCGATAACGGTATTTTAGGGGTAACGGTAGTCAGTTAAAGGGTTTTGAATCGATAACGGTATTTTAGCGGTATTGCCTGCCAACCCTGATTATATGTGTTTAAAATTTTCCTTTTATTTAGAAGGTCTTTTATGGATCCAAATTATTTAGAACGTCATGTATCAGCTGTTTTATAGCTGAGGCTAAAGTTATGATACGCAGTGTATAAACGAATAAAAATATATTACAATATATAAAAGAAAATATATTTTAAGATATGGTTATATATGGCACCAAATAAGAAAATGTTGAAAAATCACAATTCAGATGAAGTCATACCAAATTTTATACAGGTTTTCTACACCCTAATAAAAATAAAAACCTACAAGGATCAAACTTTACTTGAGTCCGAAAAAGTAATGAAAAAACAAAAATAAAATGTGTTCGTTTGCTTATTGTTGTATATTTACATGTCGTCGTCGAAAATCCAAAAGTACGTATCATCAAAAAAATCAAAATTGTTTTTGTGATTGATTCTGATTCATTAGGTTAAACTACATGCCTCTACCAATTTTTAGACTTCTGTGACCAAGTCTAAAAATTGTTGTGTTTAAGCCCATATTCGATAATTTCCCAGTAGCAAAAAATACTAATTAAGAACCAGTTATGTACTAGTTTATTTGAACCAGGTAACTAATACGAGTTCTACCGCCTCTCCATACAAACAACTGTAGAATTTAACATGGAGATGTCATAGGGATGGGGACAATTTTCGCCAAACTCCCACTTTGGTACTAGTTGTAGACTTAGTTTGAAAATTACAATTTAAGGACGAAAAATAGGGAGCAAAAATGGTACTAACGTGACACTCGCGGAACCAGTTCCGAAGTGACTCTTTGGAAATAGTACTGTACCAGTTGGTAAAGATCTAAATTATATATGTACGTAAATAGATAAAAAACAAACACTTTTTCTTTGATGAAATGTAGATTAGACCCAGGCTGGCCAGACTTGGGGTTTTGTCCCCAAATTTGGGGATTTTTTATTGGTCTTGGGGACAAAAATTTTCATTTGGGGATTAAAAGGGAATTTTTTTTGGGGATTTAAAAAGTGTTTTGGGGATTTTCAAAATCATTCATAAATTTTTAAGATTATATTAACTTTGTAAAGTCTTCAGAAAACATCAGACAAGTTTGTTCGCATAATTTCAAAGAAAGTAACAAAGTTACCCTTTTTATTGATTTTCTTTATTAATTTAAAGCTTTTTAACATAAATACATCCTTTTTGCCTGAGAGTTTTATATGATTAATGTCCCAGAATCTAAAATACTGTTTATACAAAAAAACATCATATCGATTGTGGATAAAAGTCTGTTTTATTAAACAGACAAACTTCAAAAATTCAAATCTAAAAATTCTTTAAAAATGCCTTAAATCCTTGAAAATTTCAAAATAAAATATGTTTAGGGTTCGATTGGTTTGTCTAAATAAGATAATAAAAATTTAAGTTTTACTTCGTAAAAGTCCAAAATTCTGAACATTTTTCTAGACATTTATACAAAAGCAATCCAAGAATTTTTAAAAACAGTTATTTTTAGTGCTATTTTTTTATATTTTTTTGTAGTTTTTATGCGGATAACATTCATTTTAAGCAAATTAAATAAGCTCTAATACCTTTTTCAAAATTTTTTCTAGTTTGGGATTTTTTGGGGATATCTTAAGATTTGTTTGGGGACAACGAAAAAAAGTATCTGGCAAGCCTGATTAGACCGATTGTTTCCTTACTGAAATAATTAGGTCCATTTAACAAACGAAATCTAATATTTTATGTTTATGATTTCTAATCACAATAAAAAATTTTAGTGTTTATTCGCGACTTCAGACTATAGCTGTGTTCGGGTACTCAACATTTTATTTTACCAACCCAGCAAAACCTTCTATTACCAGGTAAAGGGAAATGTAATAAGAAACCAAAAATTGTAACTACTTACACTTTGGTCGCATAACACATTATTTTAACATGGGGGTGTCATTGCGGGTAAATGGTTGCCTAAATCGTACTGGTATAGTCTAAAATAAGTGACTACGAGGGAAGTACTGAAATAAGTTGTTACTTGTAATATTAAATTCACTAGTTAGCTAAAATAAGTACATACTTTTATAGAGTGAAGTAAGTCATTACACATTAGTACATATTTCATTGATTACATATAGGGAATAATATAAGACGTTACCAGTAATGACTTTGTTTAAAAGTACACCGATCCGAGCATTGTAATTAGATTATAAATTTATATTAAATCGTACTTTCGTATAATAAGTAGTTATATAATGCAATACCAATAACTTATTATTTTTACGCTTATTAATAAGCTATTATATAACACAATATCAGTAATATATTATTTTAAAGCCTCCAAATAAGTAATATATCTCTATATCGGTAACTCATTATTTCTTACCTCCCACATAAGTATTGATGTATCACAATATTAGTAACGTATTACTTTAGGTTTCTAAGTAAAACCAAGGGTAAAGGGGTACCCATTGCCAGGCAATGCGTGAAAAAGGTCAAACCCATTACCGAGGTTTTGCTGGGAAAAAGCGTTTTCTTACTACACAATTGGGTAACCTAGTGTCTTGACATGCAATAAAATGATAGCAAGCAATTGTCAAAATGCTCTCATCTCAAGTGAAGACACTCAATTTCAATTTTATTGCAATATGATATCGCTGACATGCCATCGGATCTTGCAATGATGCCAGAGATCAAATGTCACTTTTAGTTTTCATTTTAATTTTGTAATAGAAAAACAACAAAAAATTTGGTAAAAAGGAATGGAAAAGTGTTTAGTTTTTTATTATTTGTCGGTAAACATTAATGTTTCATAAAATTTGGTGTTTTTCGAAGAAAAATCTATGATATTTCTTATCCATGAAATGGTCAAGTCTTCTCCACCACTCTGCAATTGATATCATTTTGACGTTTCGCTGCAATGGTTTTAACATTTCATCATATCATATAATTTATTGCATTTGAAGACACCGAGTAAATGAGAGCTGTCATGAGAGAGTAATATTCTTGTTCTTCTTGCACGAGAAAGCCCAGACTTTTTTTTCGTGTAAATTTGGTTAAATTGTTTTAATCAGCTGTTATATCATCAGTTGGGTGCAACTAGTTCAATTGAACTCTTCACTGATTTGAACCAAATACCTAGTTCACAACTAATAGCTCTTTTAGTTCAATCGATCATTTCATTCATTCAGAAAATATGTTTATCATTTACAAAAATTAGTATAATAGTTGCAAAAGCCTATCGGTGATTTTACAACTCCATAAAATTACCGACTATTTTGTGAAGACGCTTGTTTAAATGTGTTAAAGAGTTAAATATGTAAATAAATCGCTTTTGTTTAATATTAAAATCTTTTCCAAATTTATTAAACTATGTATTCCTTTTTGTAAATAGAAATGCCTAAAAAGGAAATTTTTATTAAATTTTTGATTTAAAAAATGGTTTAACTAGAAAAGCTATCTAGATTTTTACAACAAATTGAACAAGAACTAGAAAGAGCGCTCACCAAAACGAACTATAATGCACAAATCAATTGACATTTGTTTTTCGGGCTTCAAATGTGGTTTTCCGCGTTCGTTTACTTTTTTGCATTTTTGTTATTTCGGGAGAGTATTTCTTGTTAACTCTCATTTTACCGAACTTTACCCAAAAAGTAAAGAAACAGAGCTTATATTACTAACAACAAATGTAAACAAAACTAGAATTTCAAAACTCCTATTTAAATATAACCTTTCGAAATTGTTTCAATGAAACTGATAGGTACACAAATGGTTCAAAATTGTTTTAAGAATAAAAACAGGGAGCTGTATTGGTACTTGTGCGAAATTTACCAAACTAGTTCCGGAGTGACTCTTCGGTAGCAGTACTGTACCAATTGATTTGCACCTAAAAGCAATTTACAGTAAAAAAATTTGGGTGTTTATTTGCAAACTCTAAATACAAATATAAACGAAATGAGAATTTCAAATCTCGCATTTTAATTTCTTTTCTTAAAGTCCCTACATAGATCGTATTTAACTAGTACACAAATGGTTATTTTGAGAACTAGTTTTGTAGTTTCTACACAACTGGTTCAAAATGGTTATTTTAAGAACTACCCAGGTAGAAAAATACAAACGGCACAATGTCCGCCCGGTATTGGAGACGGTAGTACATGTACTGGCAATGCGTCGGATTTTCAACTTTCACTGTACTGGCATGTTGTGGAAATGATAACACCAATAAACGCTTGGCCGTAGTTATTTCTCAACGTTGGCGCATGCTTGGGATTTTATTTTTTTGGTATTATCCCAGTACATTTAATAACAAATTTAGTAGTTTGCTGGTACTTTACTGTCCTTTTAGTGTACATCACAGATTTTTAATGCATTCTGTCGAAACTTCACAAGAAAAGAATGGCTATGTCTCTCTTACATAAATAATTTTGTAATAGGTGCAAAAACACATAAAACTTATAAATTAATTTTAATAAATTAAAAAAAGCTCGTTAATTTTCAGAAAACAGTACTGGCGAAGCAAGTTTTAAGTAGTACCGGCATTTCGTAGAAAAAAGTGCTCTCCCAGTACAATTTTTGTTGCAACGTCGGTAATTTCTACCTGCCCGGTTAAAAAAGTTCATATATGATCAAATATGATCATATATGGCTGCATGTATGTACAAATATGGCCATATATGTTTCCTGTATGGACATATTTGGAAATATATGTAATTTCATATATTCAAAAGGCAGTCATATATGGACAAATATAAAAGTATATACGACTCCATACATCCGAAAAGGACTCATGTACGAGCATATATGTATGTATATGACTTCCCATATATGCAAACAGCATTCAAATATGGAAGTATATGTCATTTGATATACACAAAAATTTATTTATTTATTTATGACATATATGGACATATATGGAAGTATATGTGATTCCATATCTGCAAAAATCACTTATGCATGGCCATATATGAAAGTATATCTGATACCATGCTATGCAAAAACCACTCATATGGATCAATTTGGAAGTACATATAATTTCATATATGCAAAAGGAACTCATGTAGGAAAATATATCGAAAAACATGAGTTTATTTTTTTATTTTCAAAAAACCGCGAATAATTTATAAACTACAAATTTTTTTCATATTTCGATTGCAGATTCATATCTTTGTTAAAATAAAGATCAAATTTGCGAAATTTGTGCATATCATGCACGACCAGTGGGATTTTCACTTTCATATTTTTAGGAAATTTGGCAATTTTAGCCAAAATATGTTTTTTTTTTTGTACAATTTAAAAAAACGAAAAAAAACTGCGAATTGCTTAAAAGTTACCTAATTTTTTTAAGTTTTGATTTCATATTCCTTTTCTGCACATCAATTAAGAATATAGAATAAAAAAAGAAAAATAATTCAGAAATAATTCAAAGTCAACCCTACTTTTTGTATAAATTACTCTAGAGACAAATTAAAATTTATTAAAAGATAAATTTTTCTGGCCAGTATAAAAGCGGATTTGGCTTAAACTTTGCACAGAGAGTTTTTAGACATTAAGCAATAGGGGCAACATTGTAGACACCGCGAATTCCAACGTTCATGTTTTTTTTGGCAACTCTAATGTACATGGAAGTAGATATGAATACTCCTATTTATGACAGCATATTCTGTATGCGTTCATATATGATTATAAATTATTTCTATTTTCTACATTCGTTATATTAAGACGGAGTTTTTGGTATGTAAGCTAAACTTTGTTTAATTAAACCGAAAACGATTTTTTCAGCATATTCTAAGTTGATTATGAAAAATTTGCCTTTATTGAATTAAAACAAAATATTTTTTGTTGCATTTCAAACCAAAATATTTTATTTTCAAAAGCAAGAATGTTAATTATGTAACTGCCTTGTATATATTCATTATTTTACAAATATAATTTCCAACGTGTATAACATGTTTAATTATATTATCTTATATTTTAATTATTTTGAAATCGTACGAAATATTAAAGGGAATTATATATTCTAATATTAATTTAGTTTTGTTGTGAACAAATTTGTTGGCGGTTTCCAAATCAAGACATTGAACAAATAAAATGTATTATTGTGTTTTCAAGTTTTTTAACAAAAATTTGTCACAACAGTTTTCAAAATACGAAATTTCTTAACAAAATAGTTGATAATACATATAAAATATAAACATACTGTATATGGACGACCGTACAAAGTAATATATGAACATGTATGACCATATTTGCCCATATATGGAGATGTAGGTTCATTTTTCTAGTATGTACGAATATGGATGACCATATATGATCATATAAAAAATATATATGATCATATATGAACTTTTTTAACCGGGTGGGTAGTTTTGTAGTTTCTAGTCAAAAAACTAGTACTTTTTAGAACTAGTTCTACCATTTGCTACTGGGTTGTTTTTATATCTGAAATATTTTTCATTTTATAAAGTTTTCTACTTCTCGTGTAAAATTAAAAAAAAGTGATGTTACGTACTTTTGGATTTTCGGCGACGATATTAATATTTTCCATACATTTCTTTAGGTTGATGAAGATTACATACAGGATAAATTCAATTTGACCGGCTTAAATGAACAAGTACCAAATTATAGGCAAGCTCTTGATATGATCCTCGATTTAGAGCCCGGTAATTTTATTAGCTTCAAAATGTGAATGTGCAATGAAATTTATATAAAAAATTTAACCTTTTTCAGAGGATGAGCTTGAAGATAATCCCTTACAATCTGATATGACCGAACAGGCTGCTGAAATGTTATATGGTTTAATACATGCACGTTATATTTTAACAAATCGAGGTATTGCGCAAATGATTGAAAAATATCAAACCGGTGATTTTGGACATTGTCCACGTGTATACTGTGAAAGTCAACCGATGTTGCCACTGGGTGAGTATTGAAAGAAAAATAATTAAGAGAATTGAAATTCATTCAATATCCTTTCTAAAGGTTTATCTGATATTCCTGGCGAGGCAATGGTTAAAGTATATTGCCCCAAATGTATTGATGTTTATACACCAAAATCATCACGTCACCATCATACGGATGGTGCTTATTTTGGTACTGGTTTTCCACATATGTTATTTATGGTGCATCCTGAATATCGTCCTAAAAGGCCTACTAATCAATTTGTTCCAAGGTAAAGAAAAACTCATTTTTGACATTTAAGATATCAAAAAAAATTAACAGCTTTTAAAAATATTGACTATTCTACTGAACATAAGAGATGATTGTAAATATTTCATTACATTCTACCACTAAACTGTAAAAATTTTCGGAGATTTAGGACTATTAAAGAGTTAATCAGCATTACGAACCAGCATAAAAACAATATGTGGTTATATATTCTGACCAGAGTTGAAAAAATATTGAGACTAGAAATAGATTTTTCAAAAAGTAACAAAAATTGAGCACATTACTTTGATTTTTTTTTAAATACGATTTTATGTTTTTAGTTTGGAAGTAAAGTGCGGCGAAATGAGGTATTGTGATGTAGAAATCCATTTTCAATAGATCTTCTTACCTCAAATCTACTTCCAAACTAGGTAGTTGTGTATACTATCAATAGTTAAAAGTAAATATCTAAGTGCTATGTAATTATACAACTACATAAGTTCGAAGTAAGTTTTACACTTTTCTAGCAAAATATATGTAATTTTTAGGATATTTTCCACTACACATGTATATATTTTGCAAGGATTGTATATATTTTACAAAAAAATGTTCATATTTTACAAAAACTTTGTAAAACTAACTTGAAAATTATGTAGATGTATAATTACATAGCTCTTAGTTAATATTCCCCCTGTTTTTTTCTGCGTGTGTACAAGGTTTAGGATAAAAATAAATTAAAAAGTTGAATTTTTATATAGAATTATATTTTTAACAATATTTGCAAGATTTACAATTGGAAAATTTTTTTTCGAATCGAGTTACTCGGTAACCCCCCTGATTTCAAATGTTGCACTTTGACATATGGGAAAATCTACGAAACAGGTCGATTTCAGATTTTAAAAATGAAAATTTCAAATTAGTGGCACACATTTTTTTTCTAGATTAACTTATTTAAAATACATTAAAAAGAAGTAATCTCTTCGCGTTTTGAGTGCTGAAAAAGTTATAAACAAAAAACCGCACACAATTTCGCTAGTAAATATTTTTAAAATTTTTGGATTTTTCGGGCCACGCATTTTCAACTAACCTTTCCGTGCTGAGTACGAATTTGGGGTCCAAATTTTTCCAACACATCTGCATTTTGAGCAAATTGAAGTCAAAGTTAACAGAAACCTTTTTTTTTTTTTTTGCTATTTTTGAGTTGTTTTTACACACTTTTACCTCGAGTTAATGAAAAAAAATTACACAAATTTTGAAATTATCACGGTAATTTTATTTGAAAACGCATAGTCACACTATATTTCCATTATTAATTTTAAATAATGTTGTTTTTTTTACAAGTCTTTTGTTGTTATTGAGAAAGAGATTGAAAATACACTAAACGAAACAGAACTAACAAAATTTAAAGAAGATCAATATAACAAATTTTATAATACTAGAAAGAAGACAACACAGACGCATTTATCCAAGATGAAAAAATTGAAAATGAGAAACTTTAGAAAATTTAACCTAAATTTTAATGAAAACTGCCCAATCAGAAATCGCCAGTGGTACAAAAAATCAAGCACTGGCATACCACTGGGTAACCATGGTGTTGAAAATATATGACTGGAAGAGCACTCATTTGGGACGCTTTGCCAGCGCTTGCAAAAAGCGTTTTTCCAGCATTTGTTTTACAAAAATTTCGGTGGTTTATAAAAAAAACCACTGGCAAAGAATGGTGTAAGAGTGATATGCCAAGGTTTGCAACCAGTGGTTATCCAGTGCTACCTAGCCTATGCTACCAGTGGTACAAAAACCAATTCACTGGTAGAGCAATAATTTTATAAAAATGCTGACGCTTCGTTAAAAAAGGTTTGTAGTCAGAAGGATCCGAGTTCAAATCCGGTTGCAAGCAAAAAATTTTGTTTGGATTTTTTTTAATTTAAAATTTTTTTGTTCTATAAAATCAATTTTTTTGTTTGTGGAAAAGCTCCTTTAAGACCAACTTTTTTTTTGCTCTCCCAACGCTGGTATATTAGTTCCAAAAAACTGTTTGCCAGTGCTAGCTTTTTCGCACAGACAGTAGTTGTCCAGCGCTTATCACTCATTTATGTGTTTAGCTATCAAATATTATATGTCTCGTTAGCTCAGTGGGTAGAGCAATCGTCTGCCAATCTGACGGCCTGGGTTCAAATCACGGCAGGACCAAAAAAATACATATGAACTTTTTTTAAATTTTATTTTGGAAAATATATTTCCAGACCACCTATTTATTGGTTTTGCCAGCGTTTTGCCAACGTTCAAAAATTTTATTTCTCCAGTGCTTTTCCGTCGCTTTTTGAACAGCCGGTCCTTTTGTCTAATGATGTTATCATTTTGGGAATGGGAAAGCACTTTTTGTCAGTACTTCTACCACCTGTTAAAGTGCTTTGCCATCGCTTTCCCGTTTGTATTTTTCTGACTGGGTGGTTTGTAAACTATACAGACCTAGAAGTTACAACGGAATGCAAATGGATTTTATCTTTAGGCAACAAATTTGCATTACCAATAAGCGAGAATACTTTTGCACCCATCCCTCTTATAGCTGACATTGAACAATGGGTTCAAAATATAAAAGACGACACGGAAAAGGACATAACGAGGTCAAAAATTGCAAATCGGATTACACATTTTAGGAGAAATTTACGGAATACAGAAAAAGAAAAATTCATTGTGGGCATACTTGAGGAAACAAATAAATTTATAGGAAAACATAAAAATAATATTGTTATAACTACAGCAGATAAGGGAAACAAAACGGTTATAATATATAGAGATGATTACAAGAGAAAAATGTGTCGAATTGCTGGAAGATAAAACTACCTACAAAACTATTAGGGAAGACCCAACCCCAAAGCTTCAACGGGCCAACAATAACCTCGTTGCACAATTGCACAAAGACGAATACATATCAAAATTTGAAAAGATGAATATGACCGCACATGCAACTGCAGCGCCTGAATTATACGGTTTACCGAAAATTCACAAGGAAAACGTCCCACTCAGACCAATTTCATCCTCTATCAAAGTGCCCTGTTATAATCTATCAAAATATATCGGAAGAATACTGCCGAATCTCACCAGCATACAATATTAAAAATGCCTTGGAGCTAAAAAACAAATTCCAAAACGTCAAATTGGAAGATGACGATATATTAGTTTCAGTCGACGTAGTATCATTGTTTATCAATATACCTATTCACTTAGCGATTAAGAACATACTTGACAAATGGGAAATCTTACGTACTCACACCACAATAACGAGGAAACAGTTCCTCAAACTGTTACAGTTCTGCTTAACAGAGAACAATTATTTTACATACGATAGCAAATTTTACCATCAAACTTATGGTATGCCATGGGGAACCCCTTGTCACCTACGATTGCGGATATTGTTTTGGACACACTTTTGGACGATGTAATCGGAGAACGTAAACAGAAAAATGTATTTTATTTATTTCCCGTGAAAAACGAGTAGATTCAATGAAGTTAGGTTTGATCCAATAGTATCTATTCATATTCGAGAGTGAATAACAGCGTATAAAATTAGATTTGAGTTTATCTGCGATTCCGATTTTCAAAATATTCTTATTCGTTGCCTTATATATTCATATCCGAAAATATTTTTTCTCTTATATCATTTTACATGTCATATACAAATACATATACTTGATCAAATTATATCTTGTTGAAGATAAATTTGTATGTTGCTTCGAACAACATTTTATAAAACCAAATGTGACCCAAGACCAAAAATATTTTAGATAAAATTATTTCCTATCTTGAATTCAGATAATTCTCTCAGTTAATTAATTGGTTGTTTTCATACACTACATATTCATATAAAAAAAAACAAAATTTAATGCAGTTGAATAAGACCAAAACTCCAATAAAATTTGATGAAATTATATCAATTCAAATATCTTTTTTATTCGTTTATACCCGATTAAAAAAGATGATATGGTGACATATCTAATTTGATGAAATTCAATAACTAATCACATACAATTTAATCCGAAAAATTGTGAATACAATTGTATCTACGTGGATCAAATTGGATTTAATTACTTTAAATTATATACAATTTAATCCGAATTTTGACCAGACATTATTGTATGAAATAATATCTTAATATTTAAAAGTTGATGCAATTAGGTCCAGTTGGATAAAAATTTTCGTGTTTCTGTTTTTATTAAATATTGTACTGAAAAACAATGGGGATTCACGTAAGGTTTCGTGTATCGTGTGAACTAAGCAAATATAGTAAGTTTGCGAGTCTACACATTAATCAGTACTTATACGAGCTATAGTATAGTTTAGAAATAATCCATAAAAAATTCTAAATAAAATGAAATTTCAAATAATTTTCCATAAATCATTACTGGATTTTTCACTAAAGGTGAGATTTTCATTTTGAAAGTGAGATATGTTCAAATGAAGCTTTTATTTTTGGGCTTTCACTTAAAAAGAAAATGGGAAAAATGCATTAAAATTGTGATAACAAATTTGACGTGAAACAGTTTTTAATAAAATTAGATGTCATGAAATAATCGTTTAAAAGCAAGGTTGGTTACCGAAACGAATAACGGTAAGGGTAACGGTAACGGTATCAGATTTCGTTTGTTTAGGTAACGGTAAAGGTAACGGTATATAAGACTGTTTCGGTAACGGTATACCAAAAAAAGATACGTTTGTATTTTATAACATCTAACTTTTTTTACTCGGGCTGCTTTAATTTTCATTTTTATTTTATGGTATCCTTCAAGCCTATACATAAATTTGGTGGTACGTCATTCCTAAACCAAAATAATTACTTCGAAGAATTTGCTAACTTTTATTAATATGACCCCATATTCAAT
Organism: Leucophora obtusa; assembly: GCA_949987735.1. NCBI lineage: Eukaryota > Metazoa > Arthropoda > Insecta > Diptera > Anthomyiidae > Leucophora > Leucophora obtusa. The sequence goes on along the minus strand of OX465297.1, from coordinate 33,674,846 downwards.
TTAAAAATAAAAGAATCTGTTGTTTCGATGTAAATTTATAACATTTTAAATGAATTTCAATTTCAATTTACTAAGATATTAAGAGTTCATTTGAAACAAGACTATAACATAAATTATATAGGGAAAATAAATGTTTCTTTTTTAAATCAATAGACTTGTTTTGTTGCTATACATATGTGGTACGAAATCCCATATAAAGTCTGACTGTGTATGTTAAGTATTAACTCTTTTAACATAATATTTTCAATGTCGATAATGTATGGGTAACTGATAATTTCATTCAGATTTTATACAAAAATATTTTGCCGGTTTTTCGTGTTCATGTTATTTTTTAAATCACTTGAACTTTATATCAAAATTTGTTTTTGTAAAAGAATATTTTCCAATGAAAAATGGATTTTAATTGACTTCGATAAAATCTTAAATTAAATTTAAATTAAACATGAAACTGGGCTATTTTTGGTCTTACAATTTCAATTCCATGGGCGAGATCTTATTAAATGTGTATGTAAAATGATATACATATTTGGATATTGGGTCATATAAAATTTGCTCGAAAGACGAAATTTATGTCTTATTATATATAGTGCCATACAAAGCAATATATAACGAGACATAATTGTATTAAATAATATAAAATAATATATAACCCGTTTTACTCGGGTATACAATTTGATTAATCCATTTTCTGGATGAAAGTTTATATAATTTAATATGATGCCAAATAAAAAAAGATATGCTACCTAATAATTTTTTTTTCACGGGTTGCTATAATCAACAAAACAGATGAAACGATCATATAAAAAACACTCAACGCGTACCATAACAATCTAAAATTTACAATAGAACGAGAGAAAAATGAAGTAATTAATTACCTTGACATGAAAATAATAAAAGACGAGAAGAAACTTATAACTAGGGCAAGGAATTTGTAAAGGCGCTAGCAGCATTTTTATTTATGATTTATATTCGTTTGTAATAGTTTGAAGGCATTTACTGAAATGTGTTTTGTACCCACTCTATTTCATTTTTTCCCTAATTTGACACTTTCCTGCCCCAATCGCTCAAACCTTGCAGATGAATTTACCACTGGCGACAAATTTGTATCTTTCGTTATACCAAAGTGTAATTGTAAGTGTAAAAATCACGCCACCAAAAATTCAGCAATCTGATTAGTGTAATAGGTTTCATTTAAAAGAGCTATAAGACCTTTATAACCTTGCTATTTAACTGTTGATCGCTGAGGATTGCACACTGGTTATTATTTTGAGCTTTGCAATATTAAAGTTTTCTAAAAATAAACTGTCTCGCTAAAAAAAAAAAAAAACAAAAACCAGGATTACTATTCGCTATCAAACAAAATAATTCTTCAGACGGGCTGTGAAACTATTTTTGGAGCCTTTAACCAGAAAAATTTAATAGTTTCTGTTGAATTAAATACCACATGGAAAAAATTCGGTATAAATTGATTTTTGCTTTGGCTGATTTTTTTTATGCATTTTGGTGTCATATCCATTACGGGTAAGACTTTTTTTTTTAAAGAAAAACAAGTAATTTTAAAATCACATTATTGAGGAATATATTTCTCATAGATCTGGCACCAAATTCTGAATCAAACCATTGGTATATTGGAGTATGATATCAACGTGCTCTTGTTGAATGCTATGGGAAAAAGCACTCAGTACGGTTTTTGTCTTCAGTGGTTTAATTTCAGCAGTTTGGTCTACTCGTATTAAAAGAAGCAACGGAAAATTTGATTTGATCAGCAATTTCAACATCAACCCAAGTTAATAGGATAGTGTGAAGGAAAAGTGTCGAAAATGTGTCAAAAAAAAATCATATAAATATTTTACGTATAGGTAACGGACACGAAAAAAAAAACCAAAAATTGTAGTTTACGAGCACGTTTTGCGAATTTATCAGAAAAAAAAAACAATCCTAAAGGGCGGATTATGGGACCGTAAACGTATATGTGATGTAACTGTACCGTGCCGTAGCTAAAAAGTACACTTATAGATTATCGTAAACGACATTACTATTTAGCATCTATTTCATGTGGTTTTATATTTTATTCTAAATTTTTCCATTTATTTGTTAATTTTTATTCCTTATTTGTTGTTTGAATCATTTTTATTTATTCATTTCATATTTTTTCCGACTAAAATCAGTCAGCTGTTTCGATGCCGGATAGAAAATTCTGATTTCAACAGAATGATCCGGCAAGTTCGTTTACATTTACGTGTTAGTAACCATTCGTATACATTTCTTCTTGTGGTATCGAAACAGCTGATTCGTTACAGATACGTTTACGGTTGGGTAACTCAGCCTTAAAGTAGATTATAAAAAAAAAGAGAAACAAAAAGTTTGAGAAATAGTGAGAGAAAACGATCCCGTTAAATAAAAATTAAATTTTCTGTTAAAACGAGAATAAATCCCGTATAAGTTTTAATAATTTCTGAACGATAAAACCAGTCCTGTGATTTTTTTCTATACGTGATTTTTCCATATTATAATTGATAATCGACAATTGAGAAAGATCTTTCACAAAAAACCCTTATTATACTCGCGATAGTAAAAATATAACGTTTTGATAAAGTGAGTGTCGATTAAAAAGTATAAATGTTGACAATTTTTTTTTCAACATTGATTGCTAGGATATCTTGTTTAAGTGTTGCAGAGACAAGTTGCTAATAAAATGTTGTTCGAGTAGGAGTTAAACAAAAGAAAACTAAAACTAACATCATGTGGTTGTGTAGGGGTTATTAATAACAAAGAAACTATTAGAAACAAAATTGGAAAAAATTAACTTTATAGCTAATCTACTCTAACGCATCAAAACCCTTTGCTGAATGTACATTCAACGTGGGAGCTGTTAATTCTATCAAAGTAAGTTTGCATATTCAATAATACCAAAGAGTATACATATAGAGAGAGACGATCCTTCCAATGACTCTCTTATATTTTTAGCGAACTCGGGCGAGCAAATAAAAACCGGGTGAAAACAGTTTGCGCACACAAAAGATGATGTGAGTACTGTGAGGGGAAAAATGTGATGACGTAAAATTTCCTTTTTCATTATTCTTCTTTGAAATGAGTGTTGTCAACTTCTAACACAACATCATTTACACAATGAAGTACCTACACAAATTATACAAAACTTGATAAAATCCACGAATTTTAATGAACAAATTTTTAATAAGTACCTATGCTTTCATCATTTTCCCTACAGGAATTTTTTGTGTATGAATTATATACTCTCCATGTAAAATAATTTTCTCTGCGATTGATTTTGAAGTTAATTGATAAAAAAAATATTAAACCTAATGTGTGGTGGAGACAGTGGGTATCGATCCCCCCTTGTCTCGCTCAATCGGCTCTCTTTTTATTTGTTCGCGAACTCGGGCACAAGCAAAATAACACATTTTGCTTGTGTAAAATCAAAGAGCGTAAAATAAGGAGAAATTCCAACTATTATACAGGGAAATTGCGGAGAAATTATATGCTTTTAACTGTTAATGTAGTGTCTACAAATAAAATAAAATACGTAATAAAATTTTAAAATAATTTGGTGTCTCCACCACACATTAGGTTTAATATTTTTTTATCAATTAACTTCAAAATCAATCGCAGAGAAAATTATTTTACATGGAGAGTATATAATTCATACACAAAAAATTCCTGTAGGGAAAATGATGAAAGCATAGGTACTTATTAAAAATTTGTTCATTAAAATTAGTGGATTTTATCAAGTTTTGTATAAATTGTGTAGGTACTTCATTGTGTAAATGATGTTGTGTTAGAAGTTGACAACACTCATTTCAAAGAAGAATAATGAAAAAGGAAATTTTACGTCATCACATTTTTCCCCTCATAGTACTCACATCATCTTTTGTGTGCGCAAACTGTTTTCACCCGGTTTTTATTTGCTCGCCCGAGTTCGTTAAAAATATAAGAGAGTCATTGGAAGGATCGTCTCTCTCTATATGTATACTCTTTGGCTGAGGTTATGCTGGGTCTCTCTTCAAAATCGTATGTTGTACAACCAAAGAAGTAAATTATGTTTTCTATTGACATAATTGATTTTATAAATTTTAGCCAGAATTTATTTTAGATCTGAAGATCGCTTTTTAGAGGCCTTGGGCATAGAAGGATAATTTAGAAATACTAATGGAGTAAATGACATTGGCAAGCGATAATTTGGGTATGTTTTAGATATGCCTATTAATATTTACGTGCCTATTCAAAGTTGTGACTATAATTGCAACATTATTAAAGTCAAAAACCTTAATATTCGAGAAGAAATAACTTGATTTAAAAAAAATAACATCATAAGCTATAAATTCTGAAAAAATAAAATAAACTTCAGTATAACTTTAAAAAAATACGAATGGCAGATCTTTTTAAAACTCTATAATGCCTATTTTCCCCGCACAAATATTCAAATATGGGTCCAATGAATCTTTTAAAATAAAAATCGAAAAGAAATATTACAAAATTTTTACGCTTTAAGTTTGATACTAAAAGCAAAAATATGGATTTTGGCAGAATGCGATTTCTTAAAATTCATAAAAGTATTTTTAACTTGGCAAATTATATTTTAGCCTGAAACTTGATAAGACCTAAAGTAAGTTGGCAGGAGGTATATCATAGATTTGAATGACTTGATAAGAGAACTAAATGTCTTAAAAAAGTAGACATTTAAACCAAAATTCATTAATTAAAATATTTCCATTCCTTCATCCTTAAAATTGACGTTCTTAATAAAACGCTTTCTATATTGATAAACAAATCAAAATAAAAAAAAATGTTACCAAAAACTAATACCCAGCAAAATCTTTCATTACCAAATATGTAAGTGGTTATATAATAGAAATTCATAGCTCCGCACAACTTATTTTTTGGCGTCTAAACTCCTTACTTTTGTTTGGCGTAGTCGTTTTTATAAGTAGTCACGCTTACCCGCACGCTTACGAAAAAATGAGAAATAAGTAGTTATGAGATTTTGAATAATAAGTGGTTACACACATGCTTACAAAAAGTTGAATTATATGTGGTTATCCGATTGCTTACTTGATTCTTAAAAATAAGGAGTTAAGCAAATACTATTAGCTTAAGGAAATACATTCAGAAAAATTTAAGTTTTCTCTAGTATGTAATTTTAGGACTCGTCATAAAAATTTAAACATAAAACATGTATTTACATATAAAATATAAACATGTATAAAATTTAACTGAGTAAAAAGTACTTATTTAAACTATTACGAGTAAGTCATTATTTTATATATAGAAACAATGAATACAATAGGCCGTTATTTTTTTTTATAAGATAAATGTAAAAGGTAATTTTATATCATTTTTGGTAATGCAGATAGTAATGAGGTGTAATTACCAATATTTTGCTGGGTACTTTTCGATTTTCATTCCCGTTTCCCGGGAAACCCTAGACGAGTATGAAATTTTGCCATTTAGTTTGTATTAAAAATACCTAAAAAGATAAAGTCGCCTAAAACAATTACTGAAAATATGAATAAAAAGACCAAAAAAAGCGTGAGTCGTTAAAATTCGACTCACGCACACTCACGCAAAATTTTTACTCGCGGACACTCACTCACGAACATTTTTAATCTACTCACACTCACTCACGTTCACGTGAGTAAATTAAGGTTTTACTCACACTCACGCGTGATCACGCGTGATTCACGTGAATCACGCAAAATTCTGCTCACGTGCCCATCTCTAATTTACACACAATCTACTAGAAAGAATAACAACCCAGCAAAAACTTTCATTACCATGTAATGAGTTTTAGGTATTGAAATCTTAAGTGTTCACTAGTTACCTTTTAATTACTAAACTATTTATTTTAACATGGTGATGTCATTGGAGGAAAGTCATTACACTGATGTTACCTGTAAGTAGTTTATCAACTGTTCTATAAATAGATGTTGAATATAAATTTAAAAAATTATAAAAATTTAAAAACTAATAGGAGCTGACACGAATTGATCAGCACGGTTGTCAGGCAAACACTCTAACCATTACACTACGACATCGCTATGATTTTTAATGCTTCACGTATGTACACATTTATTGTGGCAGCTGTTATACATGTCATTTTTCACAAAACTTGTTATTAAATACTGCTTAATGAATATCAACATTTCTATAAATAGATGTTTAATATAAATTACAAGAAAAAAACAAAACAATGGAAGCAGACACGAATTGATCAGCGAATCTTATGTCTGTCAGGCAAAAACGCTAATCACTAGGCTACGTCATAGTTATGGTTTTTAATGATTTATAACATATACTAGCGGGCGCAGCCCGCTACGTTGTAAGCGTGCCTTAAAGGTTAAGGGGGGGGGACTTCGCCCTCCACAATTTTTATTAAATTCGTTTTTTATTTAAAGTTTTTTTATTTAAAGCCTTCACCCAGCCACCACAAATAAATAATTCTGCACAACAATGGGTTTAAAATAAATAAATATTTGATCACTTTTTCTCATGAAAGTGGTTTGTTAGTAATGAATCCATAATAATTTGCAATATACGTGTGTATGTCAAGATAATTTGGTAAAGTGCGAACTTAGGTAGATAGACCCGTAAGTAGTTTTATTCATTTGTGTTTTAAATGAAAATAAAAAATGTAAAGCAGGGTTGGCAAGCGATTTATAATATTAAAGATAGCGGTCACAGCCCGCTACGTTGTTGGCGTGCCTTAAGGTTTAGGGGGGGGGGGCGCCCCTTCCCCCGACAATTTTTTTTAAATTCGCTTTTTATTTAAAGTACAGTTTTTATAATAAAAGCCTTCACCCAGCCACCACAAATAAATAATTCTGCACAACAATGGGTTTAAAATAAATAAATATTTGATCACTTTTTCTCATGAAAGTGGATTGTTAGTAATGAATCCATAATAAATTGCAATATACGTGTGTATGTTAAGATAATTTGGTAAAGTGCGAACTTAGGTAGATAGACCCGTAAGTAGTTTTGTTCATTTGTGTTTTGAATGAAAATAAATAACGTAAAGCAGGGTTGGAAAGCATTTTATAATATTAAAAATAGCGGGCAAAGCTACGTTGTTAGCGTGTCTTAAAGTTTTTTTTTAATTCCAGTTTATGTAAAGGTAGACCTGGCAATTCAAGTAAATTCACAAATTCAGTTGGAAAATTTACTGCGTCGGTTTCTTCCACCTGTGCTTCGTTACATGAAGTTTGAATATCGGAATATATAAGTTCCATTCCTTTTCTAAGGTTTTTTCTCTTTTAGAAAATTTGTTTAACTTTTTCGAGAGTATGTTTCAATGCTACATAAGTTTCATATTCCGTTGATAGTGTTTGAACAGGTAATTCCCTCTTCCAATCCATTTGCATTGTCTATAATTTCAATTCCACTCGTTCAACGTTTATATCCATTTCATTCCACTTGTGTAGTGTTTCAATCCCACTCGTTTCCTATTTAGTTTCTTAATTTTAGTGTTTCATATACACTTGTTCTTTAAGTTTTAGGTTTCTAGCTAAAGACGCAGACGTTAAGGGGGAGGGGGCAATTTTCCGCTTTTGAACCACCATTTTTACCACGTTCCTGTCCAAAGTCCTAGAAATGCCTTGTCGATAAGTTAGCCCATACTCCAAGGAAAACATATTATATATTACAGATTTCTAGCCGAAGGGTTCGGTTAGGCCATCAAGGGGGAGAATTATTCCGGTTTTACCCCTCCCGGTAGGAATTTCCAAAAATTCCGTCTTAGAGGACGTCTGCGTTGGAGGAGGAACCTACTACATACATAATTTTAAGTCTCTATATCCAGCAGTTTGGCCAGGCCGTCAAGGGGGAAGTTTTTTCCCTTTTTACCCCTCCCGGTATGAATTTCCAAAAATACCATCTTAGGGGACGTCAACGTTGGAGAAGGAACCCAATTTAAGATCCCTTGTTCCAGCAGTTTGGCCAGGCCGTTAAGGGGGAGACTTTTCCTGTTTTTGACCCTACCTGTAGAAATTTCCAAAAATCTCATCTTAGCGGATGTTTACAATAGAGGAGGAACTTTAATACCAAATTTCAACTTCCTACCTCCAGCGGTTTGGGCAGGCCTTTAAGCGGCACTTTTCTCTTCATTAATCCCCATTTTTGCAATGTCCCTGTCCAAAAAGCACCTTCTCGGTAAGTGAGCACATACTCCAAGTAACATATGTTTTACATTTCAGGTTTCTAGCCAACTTTTACTATTTGTGCCCCTCTCGGTAGGAATTTCCGAAAATCCATCGACAGGGAATTCCAGCTTCCTAGTTCCAGCAGTTTGAGCAGGCTGAGAGGAACTTAAGTACCGAATTTCAGCTTTCTAGTTCCAGCAGTTTGGACAGGTCGTTAAGGGGCAACTTTCCCTTTTTGAGCCCCCATTTTATAACGACCCTCTCCAAAATTCAAAAAAGTATCTTTCTAATAAGTTAGCCCTCACTCCAGGGACCCACATTTTAAGCTTCAGGTTTCTAGCCGAAGGGGTTTTTACCGGCCCCCAAGGTGAGGCTTTTCTTCTTTTTGCCCCTCCCTTTAGGAATTTACAAAAATTCCATCTTCGCGGCTATCTGCGATGGATGAGGAACATTCATATCAAATTTCAACTGCATTGCCTTAGCGGTTTGGGCAGGCCGTTAGTGGGGACATTTTTCCCTTTCAACCACCATTTTTACTATGTTCCTGTTCCAAAATAGAAAAACTACGTTGCCGGTGAGTTAGTCCTACTCCAAGGAATACATATTTAAAATTTTATTTCAAAAATTCCGTCTAAGCGGACGCCTACACAGAAGGAGGAACTCACATACCGACTTTCCTTTTGGGATATCCTGTAGGGAATTCCAAAAATACAAACTTAGTCGATGTCTACTACAGTGGAGGAACCTTTATACCAAATTTCAACTTCTTACCTCCAGTGGTTTTGGCAGGCACTTTTCCAATTTGTGAGACTGTTTATGGGGAGACTTTTCCCCTTTTTACCCGTTCCGGTATGAATTTCCAAAAATCCCGTCTTAGCGCACGTCTATGCCGAATATCAAGAAACCTTGTTTAGTGGAGATATCCGTGGGGGGAGGAAAAAAAGTAGTTTTTTTGAAATTATATATTATTTTAAATGGTACTTTTTGGAAAAACGAAATTTTTTTGGAAAAAGATACTTTGTTTTTACAAAGTACTATATTTGTACTTTTTTTGGAAAAGGTATTTTTTTTTAAAAAGGTGTTTTTTTTTGGAAAAATGTATGTTTTCTGGAAAAAGGTACTTTTTTTGAAAATAGGTATTTTTTTTGAAAAAATGTATGTCTTTTGGGAAAAGGAACATTTTTTTAGAAAAAGGTACTTTTTTTGGGAAAAGGTATTTTTTTTTGGAAAAAGGTACTTTTTTTGAAAAAGTTATTTTTTTGTAAAAATGTATGTTTTTTGGGAAAAGGTACTTTTTTTAAAAAAGGTACTTTTTTTGGAAAAAGGTACTTTTTTTTGGAAAAAGGTACTTTTTTTGGAAAAAGGTACTTTTTTTGGAAAAAGGTACTTTTTTTGGAAAAAGGTACTTTTTTTGGAAAAGGGTACTTTTTTTGGAAAAAGGTACTTTTTTTTTGGAAAAAGGTACTTTTTTTGGAAAAAGGTACTTTTTTTGGAAAAAGGTACTTTTTTTGGAAAAAGGTACTTTTTTTGGAATAAGGTACTTTTTTTGGAAAAAGGTACTTTTTTTGGAAAAAGGTACTTTTTTCGGAAAAAGGTACTTTTTTCGGAAAAAGGTACTTTTATTGGAAAAAGGTACTTTTTTTTGAAAAAGGTACTTTTTTTGGAAAAAGGTACTTTTTTGGGAAAAAGGTACTTTTTTGGGAAAAAGGTACTTTTTTGGGAAAAAGGTACTTTTTTGGAAAAAGGTAATTTTTTTGGAAAAAGGTACTTTTTTTGGAAAAAGGTACTTTTTTTTGGAAAAGGGTACTTTTTTTGGAAAAAGGTACTTTTTTTTGGAAAAAGGTACTTTTTTTGGAAAAAGGTACTTTTTTTGGAAAAAGGTACTTTTTTTGGAAAAAGGTACTTTTTTTTGGAAAAAGGTACTTTTTTTTGCAAAAAGGTACTTTTTTCGGAAAAATGTACTTTTTTGGAAAAAGGTACTTTTTTTGGAAAAAGGTATGTCCTGATTCACCTCTCGGAAGAGAAGTAATCTTACCGATAACTGCCACACTGGTAACTGGTCAGTTGGTGCACGGCTAAGGCTCGCGGGCTTGGGCGGGTGTTCGTTGCAGGTCAGTAAGATTGCAGTTAAAAAAAATTTGTACCAGTGTACCAAAACTCGGAAAAACATTAAAAATTAAAGGGCCACGATACGAAGTCGATTTGCAACACGAAGATAGATAAGGTGTAATTATCCATCGGCTCCCTCCCTTAGTCTTACCGAAAGACTTTCACCATGGTAGAACGTTTGCCAAATTAAAATTCTACCCCGAACTTGTACACCTCGCCACTCAAATACCCACCTTCACGTTGATCTATTCAGCCATTATAATTGAATCCGACAAGATATCGTTTAATTTTCAGTACAATTCAATTTATTGCCCATAGGGCTCTTAAAGCAAAATACATTCGATTAATTGACTATAATAACTTAGAGTTAGGGCCCTTATAGCTAACAAAATTTCAAAACGTTAATTGTGACTAACTATTTTCAAGGGAATTTAAACTATTAATGATTAACAATTGTAATACTTTTTGATTTAAAAAAAGAATGTTATGATTAATTTTGGGCTTAGCCCTTAATAAAGGTCGATAAAGTCTTCAATGTATTTAAGTAAAGTTGTAATCAACTGTATGGTAAAGTTTACAAAACTGAATGGTAATATGACTTGAGATCTGTAAACGCTAAGAAAGCGTAGTTAGTCCTGGTATATTACTCGCGAACCACGTAACCCGAGTACCTGCGAATCGTATAAAACGTTTTCCGATACACTATACGATTGTAATACCCGTGTTCCGATTACGGTTTTTTCTTTTTGTTTTATTTTGGCGGTCACGAAATAGTTTTATGTTGTTTTTCACTTCGACGTTTCAAAATCGTTTCTCGAAAAAGCAAAAAAAATAAACTTCCGATTCGGAATTTTTCGCACACGACGTTTTAATTATCCCCTTTTTGTCTTGTTCGCGATATATTTTATAAATGGATATTTTTCTGATGCAAGTGTTTTTATATATATATTCTATGGTATGCTATGAGCTACTGTCTACATAAGCGAATTTTGTAAAATTTTTTGATTCACTATCATTACAGAAGAAGAAGAATTTCCCCTTAAAATTTTGAAGGCCGATTCTTGCTCAAATAAATCTCTAGAGCTCTCATCAAAATATTTTACAATTACACTTCGACTCTTTGTTTTTTTTTTTTTTGTTAAGAAATTTACCGAACTAAATTACTAATATTGATCCCGTTCTAGTAATCTTTTGACCAAATCCAACTTTTCATTTCACTTGTGGAGAAATCACTCTTTGATTGCTCTTTATTAATTTTTCCACAACATCCAAATTGCGGTTAGCCGATAACAAGTTATCGTCTACTAAAAATACTCTCGACTTATTCCAGACAAAACGTTGGATGTGGCCAAATGATTATTTTGCAAAAAAACAAATTATTTGTTTTACCGAAACTTCTATTGAAAATACTAATGGTGGATTTATAATATTGGGCACTTCCGCTTTTAGTAATTGAACTTTTAGTAAAACCCACTCAAATAGTTTCCATTACATTTAACTGTTGGCATATGTGGATGTATTTAAACTACATGTTCAACTACATGGTTTGCTGTACGATTACATTTGAAGCGATCGCGGTCATCCGAAATATCGTTCGCTGCCACCATATTTTGCCACTAAATAAGTACAGATTTTAATAACAGTGCACTAAGCAAGGTTTCACTCTTACTATCTACAAACACAACGATGACCAAAATTGAAAACTTTGGTCCGGTATAGTCAAGTTACGTTGCAAGATCTTATTACTAAGATATAACTCCGTAAGCTATAAATTTAGAAACAAGATCGTATCTCACTGTATGTACTTAATTTTCAATAAAAGTTTTCTCCTAACGATTTTTCCTTTTAGGTCAAATAATAAAAAAAACAATTTACTTATCTTCAAAGATGATGAATGGTAATACAAAGGATGATAAAAATGATGATCTTGGTCAAACTGAATGATGTCACAGCTAATGAATTAAAACCGGACACGTTAATTGTTGTCGCCGTAGTCGGCTGCTTTCCGTTGACCCTTAGTTCGCATCGGTGTTGGATTTTATTCTTGGCTTATGTTTTATTTTACGTTCCCCCTTTTTTTGTAAACTGGGTATTGCTTTTAACTGATGTTGTTTTTGGTTGCTGTCTGGTGACTACTGTTGTCCCAAAAGAATTCAAATAGTTGCTGCTCTCACCTTATATTCTCTATTTCCAACGTTTATGCAAACCGTTCCGTGCTGTCGATTTAAATCTTCTTGGTAGGAATTTGGGTTTGACCTTATGTCTAATTTATAAAACCTTATCGTTGACCTTTCCACTAATTGCTGTTGTACTTTACTAAACAAATTTGTTGTTGTGATTTAATGAAAAAATTTTTATTTTTTTTCGTTGCAAGTTTCTGAATTTGCCCAATTGAATTTGTCCTCCACTCGTGTTATGAAATTTGGGCTTTGCATTTGCATTTAAATTTGAACCAATATTATTTATTGTTTGAAATTTTTCGGCACTTTGGTAATTGGATTACAATATATTTGTGGCAAATTTTCAATCACCATAAATCTAATCGATGATAGGCTTGATTTACTCGAGTTTATAGCTGTGCCACAGACTGTTGTTGTTCTTTCTTTGTAACTTCTGGCCCGATGGCTGTGGCAACGACATGGAGGCTCTTTTCTCCCGGACCATAAGAAAAACACAACATGGACGCGGCGTCTTGCAACCCAGATTGCGAATGGCTGTTGTTTTATCCCAAAATATCTTCCTGTCTTATGGACACCTGTTGGCTGCGTTGGTGTTTCACGCAAAGTTGCCTCTTTTCTAGCCGAAAATGGCCAGACGATTAGGGGAATCTTATTTTCTGCACGGTTTGTACCCTTGTTGTGAAATTTGCTTGGATTACTAAAATATATGTAGATTTCTTCCGCTCGCTTTAATCCAATACGTCTGATCGATTCGGCTACCAACAGGAAAAAGGAAGTACGTCGGTCGTTGACACTTAGATATTGACACTTTGATGTTGCCAATTTTCTGCCTTTGCATAATTGCAATTGTGGCCAACTTTCTTACTGACAATGCACTTAAGTACAGAGTTGTCGAACAGCGCAGTGTTGTCAACTATTGTACCCAACTAGCGAGTTTATGATCACGCAAAATATATTCAAATTTTCCAAAAAAAAACCGACACGGTACACACCCCCTTTCGTAGGTATTCGGCCTAATTGCGGTTGTCGTATACGACAAGAAAATTTGTCGTTTTTGCCAAAAGGCATTTTTTGGTACCGCGAGTGTCGTTTTTTTCGGTCAATACACCAAAAACTGTCGTATAAATTTTTGTGCACGACAGCCTCAAAAAACTTTTAAAAAAAGTATTCAAATAAGTGAAATTAAACATAAAATCACTTTAATATATTAACAAGTTAAATTAAAGAAGAAATTTTTTTATTTGAATAATTTTTTTAAAGAAAAATTAAAAAAATTTAACGCACTGGGTATTTTACAACTTGTGGAAAAACACACTATACTTAAAATGAAAAGTTTCACTCTGACACCTTGATTTTATGAAACAATAATCGTTTTATTATTACAAAATTTTTTTTTTTTTTTTTGATTATTTTATGAAAACACCACAAAAATAGATTTATTTAATTTTCTTATATTCTCTGTCGTATATTTTACACAATACCAAAATATAATAAAAACGACAACGACAACGCCTGCTGTCGTAATACGACAACGACAACCGCAATAAGGCTGATTGTTACTTTATCATATTAGCAAATAGAATTTGCTAATATGATAAAGCGAACCGTTCAACCGCTCTATCCTGATCAGCAATTGCCTACTTTAGTGGATCATTAAACAACGACTAAGACTTTAAGTCCTTCGCGTGGAAGACACCCTGTGGTTTCCCTTGAAGGTCCTCTACTTCGTATAAATTGTTACCAACTGGTCTCAAAATTCGACACTTGATGAATTTCCTACAAAGTTTTGCCGATATCTGCTTAGCAAAGTCAGATTGTGGGAAATTCCGCCGGAAAACTTCCTGCCCGCACCTAAATTTTGTGTCCCTACATCTGAGGTTATACTTTCTAGCATTCGTCTCGTAGCTTTTATGGAGATTCTTCCGGACATTGTCGCGAACTAATTCCATAAACTCGTCTCTGTTCGCCATCCTATTTTCAGCATCATCAACTAGATCTAATTTTCGAGCTAACTTGTAGGCCGACGCGTGAGTTATCATGTTTGTCCCAAATAAACTGAAGTATGGCGTAACGCCTGTTGCCGAGTGTACAGCCGATCGCAAAGCGCACTCTATTTCGCAAAGATGAAGGTCCCAGTCCTGTTGATTACCTTCCAAGTATGACCGAATAGCTGATAAAATCGACTGATTAACGCGCTCTGACGCGTTAGCTTGCGGTGCGTAGTAAGCGGTCCTTATATGGTTTATTCCGAAACTCTTCATTAATTCGACGAAATCCTTGGAAATGAACTGAACACCGTTATCTGATACTAATGATTCTGGACACCCAAATTTATAAAATACTTCCTGAATCAAAAAGTTTATTACGTTTTTAGATTTAGCCTGGGGCATGGCCTTGAGCAACACGTATTTCGAGAAATAATCCAGCACGATAAATATAAAACAGTTACCTTTCTTTGATCGCACATACGGTCCTAAAAAGTCTATAAAAATTCTCTGAAAAGGACGTGACACGTCAGCTTCGTGACCCATTGGTGGTTTAAGGATGGTGTTAGCGGGCTTTGTCTCCTTGCATGCGTCGCACTGGTTAACGTGATTACGAATTTGAACATTCATGTGAGGCCAGTAAAAATATTGCCTAACCCTATAAATTGTTTTCGCTATGCCACCGTGAGAAGCCTCCGGAGGATTGTGAGCGTTTTCAATTATTTTCGCGGTTAGCCCCGCCGGCACCCAAAGTTTCCAGCAGTAATCCTCATGTGCCACGTCACCGTCGTAATGCGCCGTCCGCTTATAAACTAAATTATCAATTACGCGGAGGTCTGGTAGACTATTTTCATTTGATCTAATTGTCTCAATTAATTTCATATAATCTGCACTTTTAAACTCTTCTGACGAAAAATCTACGACTAGATTTGTACCCCTATCGATCTCCTCTACCGCGTAACGAGAAAGTGTATCGGGCACGATATTCTGGGAACCTTTTCTATGGCGGATCTCAAACGCGAAGGTCTGAAGCTGAAGGCTCCATCTTGCCAAACGGCCACTCAGATCCTTTTGTGACATCAGCCACTTGAGGCTTGAGTGATCCGTTATAACAACGAACTGCATCAGTTCAACATACGGCCGAAACCGTTTAACCGCTGCTACCACCGCTAAACATTCACGCTCGGTAACTGAGTAATTTTTTTGCGCGGATGTTAGCTTTTTCGAAAAGTACGCGATCGGATGCTCTCCGCTATTCTCATCTTCTTGGAAAAGAACCGCTCCCATACCAACGTCTGAAGCATCGCATTGAATGAAAAATGTTTTAT
The DNA here is from genome assembly GCA_949987735.1 of Leucophora obtusa. Lineage (NCBI taxonomy): Eukaryota > Metazoa > Arthropoda > Insecta > Diptera > Anthomyiidae > Leucophora > Leucophora obtusa. The sequence goes on along the minus strand of OX465297.1, from coordinate 33,659,088 downwards.
TGAAATCCGGATGAGTGAGAACTGGACTCGCGGTTAAACTTTTCTTGAGTATGTCAAAGGCAACCTTCGCCTCATCAGTAAAATTAAATTTTCCTCCTTTTTTTAGTGTTTCACAAATCGGTGCTGTTATAGTCGCGTAATCCGAAATAAAACGGCGGTACCATCCCGTAGTACCCATGAAGCTTCGTACTTGCTTTGGATTCACAGGATATTTCATGTCAACGATAGCCTGAATTTTACTCGGATCGGGTTTCAATAATCCCTCCCCAACGATATACCCTAAATATTTTAACTCACGACAACAAAACTTTGATTTTCCGACATTTATGGTCAGTCCGGCCTTATCCAAATGAAATGCCACTTCCTTCAGCAGAACCAATTGCTCTGCGAACGTTGACGACACCACGAGCAGGTCGTCCAAATAGACAAAAACCCTTTCTCTTAGCCGGGCCGGAATGACCTTGTCCATTAAACGGCATAACCTTTGGGCTGCGTTGCACAACCCAAACGGCATGACCGTAAAATGGTACAAGGGCCTCCCAGGCACGGTGAAGGCTGTTTTCTCTCGGCTCGTCTCTGCCAGTGGTATCTGCCAGAACGCGTCCTTGAGATCGACACTTGAAATATAATGGGTGTCACCTAGGCGACTTAACAGACCCTCTATATGGGGAAGCGGATAGGCGTCTTTAACTGTAAGGTGATTGAGCCTACGCGCATCCAAACATATCCTAACCTTTTCGCCTTTCTGGACAAATGTGACCCGATTGTTCCACGGACTCTCGCTCGGCTCAATGACTCCCAGTGCTAACATCCTATCCAGTTCCCCATACATCAGCTTCTGTACAGCCGGTGAAACTGGAAAATGTTTTTCCTTGACCGGAACCGCATTGCCTACATCGATATAATGGGTTTCGAGAAAAGTCTTACCTAACCCCTTACGAGTAAAACATGGAAACTGAGCTATGACTTCACCTAATTGTTCCTGCTGGAAAATGTTAAGTTCGTGCATCCGTGGAAAAGGCTGATCCTCGACTACGTCTTGTTTCTCCTTACCAATCGACAGACCATTAATTTCGAATTTCATCAGATTAAATTTTATCATAAAATCGGCTCCTAAGTATAAACTAGACTTGAGTGTAGGAACCAAAAAGAAATCTATGGGCTTAGATGTTTTGTTAAACGTTATCTCCGCCCTAACTCTACCTATGATATCATTCGGTGTACCGTCAGCCGTTCCTATTTTCATATAATATGGATGAATAACTAACTTAGCTTTCTCCACGAAGTCTAAGCATTTATTCCCCAAACATGTAACGGTGGCTCCACTGTCGAGCATACCCCGTATAGGGTGACCGTTTATCTCGATAGTTGTGTAAAATCTGGAATCTGTACCTTCGTAGATGCTTGCCGATGCGATCTCGAAACGTAGTTGCTTTCGTTCGTTGTATCTCTTCCTAGTTTTCATAATTTTCTTCGTTGGTCCGAAAATCCTTTCACGTGCTTCTTGATAGTCGCGCATTCTGACATGAAGAGGTTTTAATGGCCGAGGCCTAACCTCTAATGCCCTTGACTCAGTTTGTCTTATAGTCATTATAGGTTTATCCTCTAGCTTATTCTCATTCTTCAAGTCATTTACGTTATTGTAAGTAGTATCCGGACAGTTGTTCGAAAACTCGTTGTCGGTTTTTGAATTACTGTTTACTGTTGCTTGTTTTGCTGGTACTGGGTCAATGGATTCCTGGAACGAGCCTCTGTCCCAGAACGAGGTCCGTTCGCACTCCTGTTTCCCGCGCACACTGGGCATTTAGGTGAAACGACGTTTTCTAATCCACATCTATAACAAAATATTCTTCTTTGCTCTACTGGACAATCTATAAAAGCATGCCCTTTCTCCTTACAATTCCAACAAATCAAAAATCCTCGCTCATTAGTTATAGCATTGACCTCTACAAGCTCTTCCTCTTCTTCCGTTACCGGTTCATACACAAGCTCGTTTATTTGTCTGTTTGGGTACCTAGGATTAAGCGAGCGCTGATTATTTAGCATGTTCTCAGCTCTCCTAGCTTCAGCTCTAAAATGGTCAAGACCGAAAGGTCTCACGGCAAAAAGGAGTTGCATCATGGAGGGCTTCAAGTTGCTTTTCATTATATCAACCAGATCTTGCTCCCTTAACGGATTATTTTGCTGATTTCTTAGGTGTAGAACTGCGTTACAAAACTCGTCGAATGACTCATTGTGCTGCTGTCGCCGATCCAAAATTTTCCGTTGTATGTCGAAATCACTTTCAAATCTGTGGAAGTATTTCACCAAAGCCTTTTTGAAACCCGACCAATCGTTTATATTAGGGTTCATTCTCCTATGGTCCCAAAGCCAATCAAGGGCTGCCTTTCGCATAAAATGATGCATGTTCCTAAGAACATCTGGCCACGAAACCCTAAAATACGATTGTAACGTTTCCACCCTAAAAACGAAGTCCTCCACGCTTGGTGTTTTGGTGGTCCCGTCAAACTCTAATCCCCATTTGTCAATCCTACGGGATGCATCCGAAGGATGATGAGAATTATAGTTTTGTCCATTGGCCTGGTTGTGCCATTGAGCCGAAGGATCATGCGTTGCGTGCTGTTGATACATGTGAGCTGGCGGTGCATAGAAATTTGGGACTTGTTGATTCGAAGGAGGAGGTGGAATATTAAAGGTTGGTATTTGATGTTGGGTTGGCATCGGATTATTAAACGAAACATTTTGTTGTCGGTTTGTGTCTCGCGGCAGATCATCAAACGATAAAACCTGTTGATTCATCAGTGAAGGGGGAGGATTACTAAAATCGGGAATTTGTTGTCGTCCAGACCGAGGAACCTGTGGCCGTTGACTCAAGCCCGAATGATCGTCTCGGTTAAATTGTTGGTTATCATTTTGCTGCGACATGGCACTAAGTGTTGCTCGGACAAGTCTTGGTAACAATGCATCTATCCTTTCGTCCACTGAACGCATCACCTCTATTTGTCTTAACCCCTTCAACGCTTCCTCGCGCTCCCGTTGGTGCCCATCCCTATTTATTTCCTGTGATTGTTTTTGCCGGAACTCATCCCTAACATTTCTTGCGGTCAAACTACTATATTCTGGTGAAGTTATTGTGGTATTCCCCGACGAATTTTCACCGCTATCTAAGGTTTCTTCAAATCCGTGAAAGTCCGATCCAGCTGTTGACGACTCTAACGCACCTCTCGATGTGGTAGGATTCTCGGTATTTTCTAACGCCGAGGTTCTTACTGCTGGTGTAGTAGGAGCTTGTATTGTCGTAGTTGTGGTGGTGGTAGTAACGGCTGTAGCCCCCGCAGTAGTGGTTGATGTCTTTGTTGGATCCATAACGTTATTCATCCGCCGTTAAGATCCCCTACAATATTTCGACCTAAAGAATTTCTACCAGCCGTTCAAACAAATTTACTACCAAGGGATCAAATCTAAGCTACCAATATAAACCCAATAAAGAGGAAAGCGGGATTACCGAGTCAAATCAAATAGCCCCCCCAGATAAAAAGACGGTAGTTTAACGTCAAAACCGCTATAGTTGATGTTGTGATATGACCGTAATAACAAACGTTGGCCCGCTTGATGTGAAGATATTCCTAACAATTACCCAATATCCTAATATTGAGTCTCTACCGAAATATCCAAACTCAAACGTGACATTAGCTGCTGTACAATCGAGATCTCTGTACTCTATCTATCTCTGTACTCTATTTATCGCTAAAACCAAAAGGGATTTATCAACGATATGCGTTTGTATATCAACAAAAAAACTAAAAAATTTTAAAATATAAACGACTATGTGTTAGTGTACAACTACCATAAAAAAATAATACCAAGTTAGGCAAAAATTAAATATAATATGGGTTAAAGAAAGTTAACAAGAGCTGGGAAGTAAAATGCACACTATAAAAATCAACATAATTAAAACAAATTTTTTTTTTTTTTTTTTTGACGGGTATACCGTACACCGAAAATTATAAAATCAAAATAACCAAAATGTTTACTTTTCGAACAATTGCCGTAAAATATGAATGCAGATATAATGGTATTAATCAAAACTTTCCCATTAACTCAGATCGTTATTAGATATATCCTTTCTGTTAAGTCAACTGAAAACGTGTGTACTTATGTTTCACAAAGCTGCAGATCGATATGGAAGGTATTTGATTGGCGAAGTGACAAACAAAATTTTGCATCACAAATCGGCCCCTAATAAGATGATTTACTGTCAGCGCCGACCTCTCCTGCTCATATGAGAATCCCGCACAACCACTTAGATGCCGTGCGAGTCGCACAAAGGAAAAGCTATTCCCTTTTCCCGATCTTACCCGAAACTTCAAGCTATAACTCATCCTTCACTCCCGTCGCAGTTAGAAGGTCACCACTGACGACCCCTCTAAGACTTACGGTGACAAAAGAACTGACGTTGCTGATGAAAACTATGATGCTAACGGATGGACTAATCTCCCACTTCCCGTGCCTACCAAAACTTCATCGAGCAACCTGTGGCCTGGACTTCTCTTCCTAAAAGATTCTCATACAAACATCTCCCGTCGCTCTCCCACAGTAAATCTCCCACTGATCGTGCCCCACGTTGGGCGCCAATAACTGTCCTGATTCACCTCTCGGAAGAGAAGTAATCTTACCGATAACTGCCACACTGGTAACTGGTCAGTTGGTGCACGGCTAAGGCTCGCGGGCTTGGGCGGGTGTTCGTTGCAGGTCAGTAAGATTGCAGTTAAAAAAAATTTGTACCAGTGTACCAAAACTCGGAAAAACATTAAAAATTAAAGGGCCACGATACGAAGTCGATTTGCAACACGAAGATAGATAAGGTGTAATTATCCATCGGCTCCCTCCCTTAGTCTTACCGAAAGACTTTCACCATGGTAGAACGTTTGCCAAATTAAAATTCTACCCCGAACTTGTACACCTCGCCACTCAAATACCCACCTTCACGTTGATCTATTCAGCCATTATAATTGAATCCGACAAGATATCGTTTAATTTTCAGTACAATTCAATTTATTGCCCATAGGGCTCTTAAAGCAAAATACATTCGATTAATTGACTATAATAACTTAGAGTTAGGGCCCTTATAGCTAACAAAATTTCAAAACGTTAATTGTGACTAACTATTTTCAAGGGAATTTAAACTATTAATGATTAACAATTGTAATACTTTTTGATTTAAAAAAAGAATGTTATGATTAATTTTGGGCTTAGCCCTTAATAAAGGTCGATAAAGTCTTCAATGTATTTAAGTAAAGTTGTAATCAACTGTATGGTAAAGTTTACAAAACTGAATGGTAATATGACTTGAGATCTGTAAACGCTAAGAAAGCGTAGTTAGTCCTGGTATATTACTCGCGAACCACGTAACCCGAGTACCTGCGAATCGTATAAAACGTTTTCCGATACACTATACGATTGTAATACCCGTGTTCCGATTACGGTTTTTTCTTTTTGTTTTATTTTGGCGGTCACGAAATAGTTTTATGTTGTTTTTCACTTCGACGTTTCAAAATCGTTTCTCGAAAAAGCAAAAAAAATAAACTTCCGATTCGGAATTTTTCGCACACGACGTTTTAATTATCCCCTTTTTGTCTTGTTCGCGATATATTTTATAAATGGATATTTTTCTGATGCAAGTGTTTTTATATATATATTCTATGGTATGCTATGAGCTACTGTCTACATAAGCGAATTTTGTAAAATTTTTTGATTCACTATCATTACAGAAGAAGAAGAATTTCCCCTTAAAATTTTGAAGGCCGATTCTTGCTCAAATAAATCTCTAGAGCTCTCATCAAAATATTTTACAATTACACTTCGACTCTTTGTTTTTTTTTTTTTTGTTAAGAAATTTACCGAACTAAATTACTAATATTGATCCCGTTCTAGTAATCTTTTGACCAAATCCAACTTTTCATTTCACTTGTGGAGAAATCACTCTTTGATTGCTCTTTATTAATTTTTCCACAACATCCAAATTGCGGTTAGCCGATAACAAGTTATCGTCTACTAAAAATACTCTCGACTTATTCCAGACAAAACGTTGGATGTGGCCAAATGATTATTTTGCAAAAAAACAAATTATTTGTTTTACCGAAACTTCTATTGAAAATACTAATGGTGGATTTATAATATTGGGCACTTCCGCTTTTAGTAATTGAACTTTTAGTAAAACCCACTCAAATAGTTTCCATTACATTTAACTGTTGGCATATGTGGATGTATTTAAACTACATGTTCAACTACATGGTTTGCTGTACGATTACATTTGAAGCGATCGCGGTCATCCGAAATATCGTTCGCTGCCACCATATTTTGCCACTAAATAAGTACAGATTTTAATAACAGTGCACTAAGCAAGGTTTCACTCTTACTATCTACAAACACAACGATGACCAAAATTGAAAACTTTGGTCCGGTATAGTCAAGTTACGTTGCAAGATCTTATTACTAAGATATAACTCCGTAAGCTATAAATTTAGAAACAAGATCGTATCTCACTGTATGTACTTAATTTTCAATAAAAGTTTTCTCCTAACGATTTTTCCTTTTAGGTCAAATAATAAAAAAAACAATTTACTTATCTTCAAAGATGATGAATGGTAATACAAAGGATGATAAAAATGATGATCTTGGTCAAACTGAATGATGTCACAGCTAATGAATTAAAACCGGACACGTTAATTGTTGTCGCCGTAGTCGGCTGCTTTCCGTTGACCCTTAGTTCGCATCGGTGTTGGATTTTATTCTTGGCTTATGTTTTATTTTACGTTCCCCCTTTTTTTGTAAACTGGGTATTGCTTTTAACTGATGTTGTTTTTGGTTGCTGTCTGGTGACTACTGTTGTCCCAAAAGAATTCAAATAGTTGCTGCTCTCACCTTATATTCTCTATTTCCAACGTTTATGCAAACCGTTCCGTGCTGTCGATTTAAATCTTCTTGGTAGGAATTTGGGTTTGACCTTATGTCTAATTTATAAAACCTTATCGTTGACCTTTCCACTAATTGCTGTTGTACTTTACTAAACAAATTTGTTGTTGTGATTTAATGAAAAAAATTTTATTTTTTTTCGTTGCAAGTTTCTGAATTTGCCCAATTGAATTTGTCCTCCACTCGTGTTATGAAATTTGGGCTTTGCATTTGCATTTAAATTTGAACCAATATTATTTATTGTTTGAAATTTTTCGGCACTTTGGTAATTGGATTACAATATATTTGTGGCAAATTTTCAATCACCATAAATCTAATCGATGATAGGCTTGATTTACTCGAGTTTATAGCTGTGCCACAGACTGTTGTTGTTCTTTCTTTGTAACTTCTGGCCCGATGGCTGTGGCAACGACATGGAGGCTCTTTTCTCCCGGACCATAAGAAAAACACAACATGGACGCGGCGTCTTGCAACCCAGATTGCGAATGGCTGTTGTTTTATCCCAAAATATCTTCCTGTCTTATGGACACCTGTTGGCTGCGTTGGTGTTTCACGCAAAGTTGCCTCTTTTCTAGCCGAAAATGGCCAGACGATTAGGGGAATCTTATTTTCTGCACGGTTTGTACCCTTGTTGTGAAATTTGCTTGGATTACTAAAATATATGTAGATTTCTTCCGCTCGCTTTAATCCAATACGTCTGATCGATTCGGCTACCAACAGGAAAAAGGAAGTACGTCGGTCGTTGACACTTAGATATTGACACTTTGATGTTGCCAATTTTCTGCCTTTGCATAATTGCAATTGTGGCCAACTTTCTTACTGACAATGCACTTAAGTACAGAGTTGTCGAACAGCGCAGTGTTGTCAACTATTGTACCCAACTAGCGAGTTTATGATCACGCAAAATATATTCAAATTTTCCAAAAAAAAACCGACACGGTACAGGTACTTTTTTTTGAAAAAGGTACTTTTTTTGAAAAAAGGTACTTTTTTTGGGAAAAAGGTACTTTTTTTGGGAAAAGGTACTTTTTTTTGGGAAAAGGTACTTTTTTGGAAAAAGGTACTTTTTTTGTCCCCTTTTTGCCCCTCCCGATAAGAATTTCCAAAAATGCCGTCTCAACGGACGTCTACACCGGTCGAGAAACCTACATACCAAATTTCAACTTCATAGCTCCAGCAGTTTGAGCAGGCCGTCAAGGGGGAGACTTTTTCCCCTTTTTGCCCGTCCCTGTAAAAATTTCCAAAACTCCCGTCTTGGTGGATGTCTACGATAGTGGAGGAACCTTTATACGAAATTTCAACTTCCTACCTCCAGCGGTTTGGGCAGGCCGTCAAGGGGGGCATTTTTCCCCTTTTTAACCCCCATTTTTACAACGTCCCTGTCCAAAATTCTAGAAAGTACTTTCCAGAAAAGTTAGCCCCTACTCCAAGGAACACATATCTTAAATTTCAGCTTTCTAGTCAAAGGGGTTTTGGCAGGCCGTCAAGGGGGACACTTTCCCCCTTTTTGCCCGTTCCGGTAGGAATTTCCAAAAATCCCGTCTTAGCGGACGTCTACCCCGAAAGAGGAACCTACATACCAAATTTCAACTTCCTAGCTTCAGCGGTTTGGGCTGGGCGATGTTGAGTCAGTCAGTCAGTCAGTCAGTCAGTCACGTTATTCTTTTATATATAGAGATTATTTGTTTCAACTATTGTGAATTAGTAATGTGTGGGGTATAATTATGGGTAACTCATTACATTCAGTTTAAAAGTAATTCAAAGGGTAAGGAGATATGAGATCTAAGTAATGCATGTAGTAATGACCAGTCATTACCAAGTTTTTGCTGGGAATACCAACATATACCAGAAACACTAAACTACTTATCAATACGCATTCACATCAGTAGACACACAGAAACTTGTACAAGTAGTTATATCCGTGCACGTCTTTAATGCATAGGTACTTTAGTGTTTAGGATATTTGTTTACTTTAGGTAGGATATATTAATTTTGTCGTACATTAGTGGACTATTGGCAATCGAATCTATTTTTCGAAACAAGAATTGCTAATTTCAATAGGCTGTTTTTAGAATCCAAGATTTTCTTTCAACATTATTTCAGTGTTGGTAACTTTATTTAAAAATCGCTTAAAATAAATAAAAATTTCTTCATGTTTAAGGACCTGTCATGGTAAATCTAGCTACCATTTGTGGATAAAAATAATGTAGGATTTAAGGAAATTTTTAATAGGATTTCCAAAAATACGCAGTTTGTGTAGATCCGATCAGTATTCGCTATATTTTACTATGTAATTTGATAAAAGGTTGTTATCGCAAATTTTTCATTAAAACCCAAGCCCACTTAAAACAAGTGACAAGTACGCACAATCTTTTGGACTATATCTTCGCCTTTCGGGCGAATTTAGCCACTATTTTGATGTTTAAAAATAAAGGAAACGAGAATAAAATAAAAAAACACTTTAACTAAGGAGTCAGATCATAAAAATGTTAACACACATAAAGTTAAATAAAAAACAAACCACTGTATTTTAAGACTTCAAACCAAATTTTTATTAAATAAAATTTAATACAAAATCAAACAAAAAACCGCATGGAATTCTAACCACTACCAACAAAGTTATCCACTTTTTCCGGAAACTCTCCCATTAAGGCTTTTATGGTAGTTTCTCTCACTTTTCTAGAGCAGGTGGTCCATCTACGTTTGAAATCTTGCATGTTCTGGAAGACATTTTTTGTGCTCTTTAATTCTCTCTTAACAAGAGCTCCGGGCAGTTTGGTGGATTTGCCTCTCTTGGTACAAAAACCACATTATTATCATTATACCACTCCAGCGTTTTCTTGCTGTAGTGACAAGACGCTAAATCGGGCCAAAAGTAAGTGGATACATTGTGCTGACTCAAAAATGGAAGAAGTCTCTTCTGCAAATACTCCTTGTTATAAATTTCGCTGTCTATAGAGCCAGATGTCACAAATGACTGGCTTCTTTGGCCGCAGCTACATATGACTTGCCATACTAGCAATTTTTCAGGGAATTTCGTTTGCTTTTTCGACCTAAATTTTTCCGCAACATTTCTTCGAACATCGGAAACATAAAATTCTTGACCAGGGAGCTGCGAAAAATCAGCCAGGACATAAGGTTCGTCGTCCATTACACAACAGTTGTATTTTTGTATAAAATTTGATTTCAATTTTCGAGCTCTGGTTTTGGCCTCCAAATTTTTAAAAGCGCTTCTATAGGGAACTTTTTGAACTTTGTGGGACTTTAGTCCTGCCTTACGTTTCACTTTATGTACAAAAAAGTCCGAGCATTGGGCTAACCGAGCTGTTTTTCTGCCAGATGTGTTAGGAGCTCTTTTAAGGATGCTTTTAACTTTATATGCCTTACCAATGTTACGATAACCAGTCGTTGTTCCTTTCAATTGTTAGGTGTTCCAGATACCTTTTTACCACTTTTGAAACTGTTTGGCGGCATACATTAGTTTCTTTGGCAATTTTTTTGTATGTCCATGTTTGGTTTTGTTGAAGATATTTAATTATTTTTGAACGCACTTTTCTTTCATCGTCCATTCTGTAAAAAATTGCTAATTGAAACTTACGATGTAAATTAATTTATTGACTAACATATTTTTAAAATGTAAATTGCCGAAAAAAAAATATGAGAAGCTTTAAACCAAAGTTATAGGCAAAAATGTGTGTTAGCATTTTTATGATCTCACTCCTTACCTAATTTTTAAGAAGTTAAATTTATACCTTTTTAGAACTTTTATAAATACTTAAAATTTGATTTAATATTTATATAAAAAAAACCTTTTGTTTACAAATTTCCGAATATACGGAACCTCGAAATATGGATGGAGGATTTTCCTGATAAAACTAATTTTTTTTCTTTTTCTTTTTTTTCAGACTTTATGGCTTCAAAATTCACAGCTTAGCTTATCAAATACAGCTGCAGGCAGCAGCCAACTTTAAAATGCCACTACGAGCGGTAATTTTAAAATGAAATTTATTTTAAATGTAACAAAACAATTATTAAAATCATATATCGTTTTTCCTTTTTTCCTTTCCTCCCGCTCTTATGTTTATTTAAATGTTTTTATTTAATCATTTTTGTTAACAAAATATCTAAAAACAAATTTTCCTCTTTTTTAAATTATTTACTCAAAATACTATATTGCATTTACCAACATACAAACAAAAACTATAAAACTTGCAAAAAAAATTTTTAAATGAAAAATTCAAATAAAAAAAGAAAAATTAATAAAAAAGCACCCAAAATCAACAATTATAGAAAAAACAAATCACATTAAGACAGGAAAAGTAAAACAACAACATTTGTTGTTAAAAAAATGCAAGTTAATAAAAAAAACCCTCCTCCTAAAAAAAAGAACAAACTAAACCATTGTGTTGTACACATCATCTTTTACCAATCGGCAGCATTGTTAGTTCTGTTTATTATGAAGAAACACAGGATTTTAAAATATATAACAATAGCATACCCCCTAAAACCTTGACTTACATCTTCTTTATATATACATTCTCTAATAATTATTATAAAAAGAACAAATCTAGACGATCTTTATATATTAAAAAAAAATTAAACATTTATATGTACAAGCAACGAATTTTCATTTTTACCAGATAACCAGAGAAAATAATGTAAAATTTCATAATAACACGAAAAATCAAATCTCACCCCGCATTGTTTACACCATTCCACAATCTTATATTTATCCTCATAATGAAATCGCCTATGAAATTGGATTGAAAGACGTTTACTTTGCAAGTTGGAAATTATTCGCAATTTTAGTCTAAATTTGTAAGTGATTTCATAAAGCGGCCAATTATTATAAAACGGATTGAATTTTAATAATTGTTTTGATTAAACTTTAACATATTTCATAATTTTTTCACCGTCACATTACAATTATGGAAATATAACGGATAAATATTGGTTAGGATTAGGACATATTTTTAAAATAAGCCTAAATTTGATTTGCCTTTACTCCCCTATATTCTTCTAATAACTGAGGCGCCCAAACGTTTAATATTTCTATGAATAAATAACCATATTTTTAATTATAGTGCCCTGCGAAAAAGTGAAACATTTTCACTTAATAGAAGTAAATATACATATGTAGGATTTGGCGATATTTTATGGAGCTGTGAGGTAATTCTCTTAATCTTTAAGACAAAATTGAGTAAACAATTTTAGGAGGTATGTATCTTAGGTTCCCTAAAAAAAATTGCTGTGTCAGCAAATTTTTAGTCAGAAGCGTGCTTGCATAAAAGTTGGTTATTTCAGCAAAACGGGTGTGCTGAATATCAGCGAGTTGATTTTTACCAAAAAAATAGTAATCTCAGCAAAAGTTTTGCTAACATTTAGTCGATTGCAAATGACAAAAATCCTTGCTAAAATCAATAAATCTTTCTGTTGAATATGAGTTGACCGAAAAACTTAAAAAACTTTGTAGAGAAATTATATTTTAGTTAATTTATTTGCTGAAAATTTAAGTATAAAATATGTGTTTTTGTGATTCTTTTGAACATTATTTAGGAACATTATTTAGGAAACTTCGTAAAATATAAAAATGTGCAGACTTCTATATTAGTAGACAATTCCAAATAACAAAGAAGGAAATAAGCTATGGCTTCTATATTATAAAAACCTTTTTCTTAAAAAAGCGAAAGGGAACACAAAAAAATTATCCAAACGACTGACAAAAATGTCTGTCCTACACATAATCATTATTTATAGACATTTTGTTTGTATATTAACATTTTATCTTTATCTTCAATTAATTTAAATATTTTATTTTGTCTATAATTTAAATCATATTTTATCTTATTGTGTTATGTTTTTATGTATATACATTAGGCCGTCCCTTAAAATAGCGATTTGTCGAATTTCGTTCATGTCGAAAATGGTCCCAAATGGAAGAAATCGATTTCTATTTTTTTTTTGGAAATCGTTAACCCGTGCCGAAAGTTGGACGAAAATGGCCAATTTTGGAAAAAAGTGTATTATTATTAAAAATTCCCAAAATTCGAAATTTCGAAAAAAATTATTTTTTATTCCATTTATTCATTTAATATAGTCAAGATGATTCAGATATGGAATTTTGACTTCATCGGATATCATTAACCCACCTTAGCCTGGAATCCAAAATGGCCCACGAATTTGATAAAAATGCAAAAACGTGTTTTTTTAAATTAATTTTAAAGATTTTTTAAAATGCCTAATTTGGAGATGTCGATTGCTATTTGTACCACATAATAGTTGATATTAAAGAAAAAAAAAAATAAATTGGAAAAATGATAATTCGAGTTTGTGTTTGGAGCGATTGCTTTCAACGACATTATATAAAAATTGCTCATTTTGTCAAAAATTAACAAAATTTGAATGTTTTCATCAAATTTTACACAGTTTTCGGAAAGACATCACTTTAATTTGTTTAGACTATAATTATCTCTAAATTTGTTTAAAAAATCTTTAACCCTTAGTGGCCTGGGGTCAGAAAAGACCCATGGAACTTAATATTAATTATGACTACGAGATTGTAAAGCCATTAAATTGATAAAAAAAAAATCTCAACTGGATAAAAATAATTATTTTATGTAACGTGATCCATATGGGGTTAATTTTTATACTTTTGGCCAAAAATGCCCCACTAGGAAATTTACAGAATAACAGCTTTCATAATTTTCGGAAAAATATCACTTTGAATGAATAAAAAAAAAATTTTCCACTTGATACAAATTATTATTTTGAGTAACTTGATCCATATAGGGTTAATGTTCTCACTTTCCACAAAAAAATACCCACTTGGAAATTTACAGTATAACATTTATCAGATTTTTATTAAATTGGGATATGCGATAAAGGGTACAAAACTAATGAACAAGCGCAGTTCTCTATAGCCCCAATCTTATTTTTAAGGGTTAAAAATTGGGGTCAAAAGTTTCCGTATGTTAATAGCAATTTTAGTTTTGTAATCGTATTAGATTCTAATTGAAAGCTTTTGTTTATTATGCATTTATTGCTTTCTATTTGGAATGACGTTATTCTGAAAATTTCCAAGTGGGCTTTTTTTTGCCGAAAAGTGAGAACATTAACCCTATATGGATCAAGTTACTCAAAATAATAATTTTTATCAAGTGGAAAACAATTTTTTTTTATTCATTCAAAGTGATATTTTTCCGAAAATTATGAAATGTGTTATTCTGTAAATTTCCTAGTGGGGAGTTTTTCGACATAAGTATAAAAACTAACCCCATATGGATCACGTTACATAAAATAATTATTTTTATTCATTTGAGATTTTTTTTTATCAATTAAAAATGTCTTTACAATCTCGTAGTCATAATTAATATTAGTACCAAGACTAATTTAAAGAAAAATCATTTTTTTTTTTAGCAATTGCTGTTTTTAATATAAAAAACTCGTTGTTGTCAAGGAATAATTAAGCAGAGCTGCCATTTATTTTAAAAATATCAAATTCAATTAATACTGATATGTTGTATGCAGATTACAAGTTCGGGAAGTTTTTGAAGAATTGCCAAAAGACATATATATCCATTGGCAACATATGGGCCCATTTCTTTAAAAAATGTGGTACAAAGAATGCAGAAAATCTGTATAAATTAATAACATTTAAATTTTCAAGTCAAGTCAATTTTGCAATTTTTTTTGCTAATTTAACTGAATTTTAAATGGTCAATAAAATTCAAGCCTTTTTTTGAATGTCAAGAAAAGTCAACCTTTTTGCCAATTTCGATCTGGCAAGCCTAACATACCCCCTTGAAAATCTAGTTTTATGAAATATAAATGCATTTCCGAAAAAAAAAATTATGCAAAATAGTATATGTCTTTTCATTTAAAACATTAAGTATGAAAAAAAATTTAATTTGCTTCTTACCTTGTCTAAACGAGCAAAAGTATCTTTTCATGACACATAAACAACCAAGTGCTGAAACAGTGCACCCAACTGTTGAATTTTTTTTTTTGTAAATTTACCGTTTATTGATAAAAATAATTTAGTAAATTTGTTTGCATAAATAAAAGTGTAAATTTTGAAAAATGAAGCAAATAGGGAGAGAAATGAGTTTGGATAAGAGCCGAATTATTATAAAGCTTCGAGATGAAGGAAAACCTCTTAGGGAAGTTGGTGATTTGGTTGGATGTTTAAAGGCTACTATCCAAAAAATAATTAGAAAATATAACCAAACGAAAAATTTTGCAAGTAAGCCTAGAAGTGGCTTACGACCACTAATAGTGACTCCTAGAGTACGTCAGATACTGGGTGAAATAAATTAAATCCTAGGACACTAGTGGTAATTTCTTATCACTTGAATCTAATGAATGACATTGCCTCAGTCCACCCAGAAACAGTTCTAAGTGGCCTAGGAACAACGGTTTTCATAGTCGTTTACATAGAAAGAAGCCATACAGCAGTGAAGTGAAGAAACATGTTGAAAAAGATGAAATTTTGTGGCCCAATGTTATGTTTGGCGATGAAAGCAAGTTCAATTTATTCGGATCTGATGGCAAACAAAAATTACGGTGCAAAAAATGAAGAATTGATGGTAAAAATCTACTTCCAACAGTCAGCATGGTGCAAGTAATGTTATGGTCTGGGGTTGTATGTACATATATCTGCTGCTAGGGAAGGGAATTTGGTATTTATAGAAACAATAATGGATCATTTTCTTTACCTTGATCTTCTAGAAGATAATATTAAACAAACTGCTGTAAAAATGGGTCCTAAACCAGGCTAGTATTTCCAGCAAGATTATGACCTGAAGCACACTTCGGGGATGGTTAAGGAATAGCTTCTATATAATGTAACTCACCATCTACATTCACTACCCAATTCCATAGAGCATCCGAGGGATGAATTGGATCGCCGTATCCGAAAAAACATTGAAAAAAGAAAGACGAATCTCAAAAATGGAACGGTATTTCAAAGGATGTTTTACTGAAAAATTAGTTTTTTTCTATGAAAAACATATTGACAGCCATTTTAGCACTTATAGGTGGACACTAAGGTTATGACTTTTTGATTTTTTTTGCAAATATCAAATTTTACATGCCCTAGCCAAAAAGGCCATAAAAAAATAATAAGAAACGCAATCTTACTTTTTCGTGGTTGTCAGAAAAGTTCCCGCACCAAAAGGGTTGAAATTTGGTCTATATTATTTTAGTTTATTTAAAATATTTCTCCGAAGTTTTAAACAAATAAGACTCAAACGATGCGTAAAAGCTGTTTACTGTAAAAATTACGAAACCTTTTTGGAGAGGCTATTGGAAAAATTTTTTGTCGTTTACAATAATTCTTGTAATAATTGGTTATGAAATTTACCAAAATCCTAAATTTTCAAATTCAAATTCAAATCCCCGAGCAAAAAATTATTTTTAGAAATTGCATTTTGTGCGGAAGGGTTTTTTGCCAAAATGATCCGCAAACACGATTTTTATTATTAATTTAGTATTGCCTATCACGTGGTGATAGGTAAAATTGTTGTTAAAAATGAGTCATAACCCTAGTGGACACACAAAGTATTAGATAAGATTTTTTTATCATAAAATATGAGAATATTATTATTAAGTTCAACAGTATGTATACTTTTCTGTGCCTTAAATATTGTTATACCCTACACCACTACGTGGTCAGGGTATTATAAGTTTGTGCTGATGTTTGTAACACCAAAAAATATTGGTCCTAGACCCACCTTGTAGTATACCGATCGGCTCAGAATTTTTTTTTATTTCGATTTAACGATGTCCGTCTGTCTGCCTGTCCATGCATTCTTGTGCGCACTCTACAGGTAGCAAATATTAAGATATTTTGATGAAACTTGGTACACCGACTTATGTCGGCCCAAGGACGAAGCCTATTGATTTTGGTTAAAATCGGTCCATGTTTAGACCTAGTTCCCATATAAGGATCCCCCAAAATTGGCTTGGTTACAAACTGCAGGTCGCAAATATTAAGATATTTTAATGAAATTTGGTTTGCTGACTCACATTATAGAAAATTTTGACACAAGTCCCATTTTAACCCATTCGAATTTCGGATCCAAACATTAGTTGTCTTTTAACCAGACTGGTGTAGGGTATTGTATAGCCGGCATGCCCGACTTTAACCTTTTTACTCGTTTTTTTTTTATTTTTTCGTTAATAAATAATGTATAATTACCAATATTTTGATAGTTTTTTGTTACCGTTCATAGATTAATTTCATATGGCATAGATTTTTCTCTTACAACATGCATACATTCTGTAGAACAAGCATTTTCAAGGGGGTATGTATACTTTTCTCTGCCACTGTATATTTTTTGTCTCTGGAGCAGCTCTGTGTATTTCTGGGCATTTTGACGCCCACTTATAAACTCCAAACCAAGCATACACTCAACCAAAAAAGTCTGTAATGGCTACTGAAAATTTTGCTGTTATTACGGGAAATTTAACTGTTTTGAGCCCAGCGGTATTTTTTGCTAATTTTAGCATCACATGTCTGCTGATCTGTAGTACATTAAAATTAGTACAAAAAATTAGTAGCCGCTACTAAATTTTAGTAAAATTTATGTAAACTGCAATTCAAAATCGATTTGCTAAAATCAGTTAAAAAACTTACTAAATATCATAATTTTAGTACAATGAAATTAATATAAATAATTAGTTGCAGCTACTAAATTTCAATAAATTGCTGTAAACTGTATTTAAAATCAATCTGCTGAAATTAGCAAAAAATTGTACTAAAAAATAAATAAACTGTAAAATCCAAAAACAAAAAAAATTAATAAAAAAAACTTTTTCTTTCGATTGTAACAAGCGTGTAATTACTTCATCGTACTTAAAATTTGGAGTCAAAATTGCAAACGGTTCTCCAGTTATTACCTTTTTATGATAAACTGTAAAATCCAAAAACAAAAAAAATTAATAAAAAAAACTTTTTCTTTCGATTGTAACAAGCGTGTAATTACTTCATCGTACTTAAAATTTGGAGTCAAAATTGCAAACGGTTCTCCAGTTATTACCTTTTTATGCATTGGAGATGCAATAAAATTTTCTGGGTGTTATTTCCAAACTAAAAATATATCAATAGTAACAAATATAAACTAAACAAGAATTGTAAAAAATAAAAATAAAAATATTTTTAAATTAGTACACTGATAGAATTTTGTACATAGTATTAATGAATTTGTTCAATAATACAATGAATTTTTTCATTGAAAAGTCCCCAAAGAACGGGTTCATTGGATTAATGAAACATGTTTCATTAAATCAATTTTAATGAATGGATTCATTGATCTAATGAAAGTTTCATAGAATATATGAATTTTTTTTCATTAATTTTAAGATAAACATTATGAAAGTTTCATGTGTTTAATGAATTAAATTCATTACTTTTATGAAATAATTTCATTAATATTTTTCATTTTAGCATAGACTTAATGAAATTAATTCAATAAGACACGAAATTATTAGTATAATGATTTGTTCATATTTTTAATGAAGCGTTTTATAGATTTCGCAACAATTCCATTTTTGAATTTTTCATTAATTCAATGAACATTTTTCATTAAATCAATGAATTCAGATTAATGAAATCGATTCATTAATAGTATGAACGAAAATTCTATCAGTGTACAACTTTAAAACGATCTGCTATCTCTAAACAAAACTTTTTTGGAGATTTTTTTTGGCAGACCATATATTTTGATAAATATTTGACAAATATGCCATTGTTCTGTGGAGCATGAGAATTCCAACTTTTTTTTGTTTTTTTGACCACTGTAATATAGCAGGG
Source organism: Leucophora obtusa (assembly GCA_949987735.1). Taxonomy (NCBI): domain Eukaryota; kingdom Metazoa; phylum Arthropoda; class Insecta; order Diptera; family Anthomyiidae; genus Leucophora; species Leucophora obtusa. The sequence goes on along the minus strand of OX465297.1, from coordinate 33,640,301 downwards.
GAATGCTTCGCCAGTGCACTGATAGAATTTTCGTTCATACTATTAATGAATCGATTTCTTTAATCTGAATTCATTGAGTTAATGAAAAATTTTCATTGAATTAATGAAAAATTCATTAACTACATGAATTTTTTCATTATATATTTTCAACTAACCCGTAAGCTATGCTATAATTTTTATAAGGGTTTTGAATTTGCTAATTACTAAAATAGATATATGTTCCAGTAATGAACGCTAGGGTTGCAAACTGAAATTATTTAAATATAAAAGTCCAAATAATTACATCATTTTATTTTGGCTATTTAGATGAATCGGTAACGCGGTAATGTTTACATTCTGGTGATTGCGGGTTCAAGTTGAGTTCAGGGAGATGTCGAAAACGTTATAAAAACAAAAAAGAAATATATGTACAAATAAAAATTAATAAAATAAAAATAAACAATAAATAAAAAGTAACGCAAAAAAATATATATTTTTTTCAATTAGTTTTCATTTAATGAATACGTTTCATTGATTTAATGAACGCGTTCTTTGGGGACTTTTCAATGAAAAAAATCATTGGATTAATGAACAAATTCATTAATACTATGCACAAAATTCTATCAGTGTGGGGCACATACACTTATCCCATTTTTCTCCGATGTTAAGGGAAATAAAAAATTGGAAAAAATATATTTTGTGTATTTTTCAATTACTTTTCCTTGACATACACTTTGACGTAAATGTGGTCGAAGACAGACGTGTTTTTGTGTTTTTTGGGGTGCCAAAAAATAATAGGAAGCAACGACATTTTGCAATAACTTCCCCAACACGTGTGATAAAAAAATTATTTTTCATTATGTTAGACCTATGACCCTAAGCTTTTGAATAATAATAATTTGATTTTAATAAATGCTTAAAAAGTGTGAAAAAATATTAATTTTATGTTAGTGGTTGGCTCTGGGGCACTATCACTAGATGACCGCTGAAGCTACAAACAGTTGGTGCACCACTTCCTAAAATGTTCTGTAAGACTTCTATATACATAAAACATAATTAATAGCGCATTAGGACAATCGTGTTAATTTTTTAATTTTATTTTAATATTTTAGATTTTTTTTTAATTGTGAAGAGTCATTTTATTATAGTTTTAATTTTTTTTAAATATAGTGGAGATTTATTGGTTTAAAAGAATCACATATCTTAAAGAACTTATTCTAAATTATTTATTTCGATTATTAAAATATTGACTTTGCTGTATTAACAACTTTTTTGTGAATGTCTCCCAAGTTTGGGGGACTTTTTTTGAGTTTTCTAATCTAATTAATACTATTCAGCAAAAAGTTTTAATGATTTTAACAAGGATTTTTTTCATTTACAATCAAAAACTTTTGCTGAGATTACTATTTTTTGTAAAAATCAGCGGAAATAACCAACTTTTTTGCAAGCACGCTCCTGACTAAAAATTTGCTGACGCAGCAAGTTTTTTTTTTGTTGACTTTACTGAGTTTTTTTGAGTGTAGAAAAAATTAAAAAAAAAAACATAATTTTGGTCAACCACAGCATCATTTGGTTTATAAGAAGTAAATTTTAGATTTTTTTGTCTAGATACACAGAGAGAATTTTGCTGGACGAGTTTTAATGCAAATTTTCAGTAAACTAATTGAGTTTTCTTCACAAAGTAAATGAAAAATTGCATAAACTTGATGAAAAAGCTTCATATATTTTATAATTATAGTTTTAATGAAACTTTTTCATTGAGTTTATGAAGCTTTTAATAAATAGAATTAAATTTTTAACATTTTTCTAAAAATTTCATTATTTCTATGAAAAATTTTAATGGACGAGTTCCAGTGCAGCTTCATTGGTATTATGCAAATTAATATCATGCAGATAATTCTCTCAGTATATGTGCTGAAAATATGCATAATAGCCACTACATTTAGTAAAAGTAGTTAAAAATTTTTAAATTTAAGCACATATCGAAAACAAAACAAAAATTATCAGCGACGTTCTGTATTTCGTAGTGGTTTCAAATCGATAGTGAAAATGGAATCGATATTACTCTTTCACTGTGTCACAAAAATCGAATGAAATGATAATCGATTTCATTTCTCATCGATTTCATTTTAGCTTTGTTTCAATAAACAGCTGTTTTGTTTTATTCTTCTTTCACTGATATTGTCACTTTTAAACAAAAATTCAAAAGCAAAGCAGGCGAAATTTTTAACCGTTTATTCTAAGAATTTCTAAAAATATGAGTTTTGCTTTTGTGGTTTTGGTAATTTTTTTGGAAAAAGAAAAAATTAAAGAAGAAAAGTTAAACAGAAGACGTCTTCGGGATTGCTCAAACGCATTGGAGTTATCTGAACAAGCATATAAATTCTTTTATGTGTTCAAACTGCTAATAAGATCATAAACTATCAGTTTTATATAGAGTTTGCTAAAAACCGAATAATTTGAAAACCGCGGTTTCGGTTTTTCAAAATTATAAAAACCGCGGTTTCGGTTATTTTTCGGTTTTCTTGTGATATTAATAAAATTGTTTTAAAATAATTTAATATGTATGTATAACAATTAAATATTTTAATACATTCAATATATTTATTAAAATTCGATCGAATTTCTCACTCGAATAAATGCAATAACACCATTGCCGAAAAAAACGCGGAAACCGTTATAAGTTAAAATTTTTTATTCTTTTTTCGGCAGATTAAACTGCAATTTAGCAATTTGTTTAAAACAATATAAAGTTGAAATTTTAGACAACAAGTTTCGCGGACTACGAAATAGAACTTTTTTTTTTTAATTAATTAATTATTAACGTGTTGCTTCCTTTGGAAAAGGGATGGAGAAGAAGTGAAAGGTGGTGAAAGATGAAGGGCTTCAAATATGGCAACACTGTAATTGCGCGAGATGTTTAATTTTAGAACAGTTGTTGCGCGCCATCTGATGGTATAACCCTGTTATATTATTTTACTTAGGTGGGGTTAAGTGCTATGGGAACACCGAAGGAGGACGCTGCGATATGTATGAGGGATAGAAAAAACTCATACATATTACCATATTTCATAAATTTATGTTGCCTTGGTTGGGGCTCAAACCCGCAACCTCACGTGTAACAGTCCAACGCGCTAACCATTACACCACAGCGCGGTGAAAATCTGAACTGAATACGTGAAACTCAATATCTCTTAAACAACATGACTTTTGGTGTAATTTTTTACTAAAATTATAATCATCAGCTTATATTATCTGTAGTAGTAAAACCAAAAAATCTTTAAAGTAATATTTAATGGAGAAATTGTTCATTACAATTAAATACAGAATTTTGTAAAATAAGAGCCATTTTCGAAATTCTAGGCTCAATAATATGTAATTTAATTAATTATTTTAATTGCTTTAAGTATTTGCTAAAAACCGACTTATTTTCGTCGGTTTTCGGTTTCGGTTTTGAGACCTCGAAAACCGCGGTTTCGGTTTCGGTTAAAACCGAACAGCAAACTCTAGTTTTATAAGTTACTTTAGACTCAGCTAAAACACGATCACCTTTAAAAAATCCTTTTGCTAAATCGTTGTGCGCCTCCATAAAGTTTACGATTGCAGTTTCTTGGGCTGCATTTTTGTGTTTACCCCAATAAAATTTTATCAAGAGATATTATTTTTCTCAAATTAAGTTTTTTTAATTTAAATATTTTACTTACATTTTTTTTTATTTTTAAATTTTATTTTTAATGAAAATTATTGGAATTTACTGCTTACTGTAGCTTTTTTCTCTGTTATAGACACTTATAGCTAAATTCACATGAATTTCACACAGCCAACTGACAGTGATTTGAAATCGCACAAAACAACACAAACTTCGATTTGCATGACACAGAATTTCACCTCAATTTCGTTGGGAACAAAGTGAAATCGTTTGAAACGAAATGAAATCGTTTTAAAACCATTTTTGTGAAATTGGGAACATAAAATAGGTGAATATTTTCATTTTCACCCAAAAATGAAATATAGAACGTAGCTGTATATGCCCAGCATTACTAAAGTTTTAAGCCATATTTTGTCAAAAAAAACCGAAAAAAATATTTCAAAAAAATACAGCACGAAGGCTGATTTCAAACGTAGGTAGCAGCGAACTAAATTTACACTGAGGAGCAAAATTGAACAGGGTTCACATTGTTCAGATATTTGACTTTAAATTTTTAACTTCGAAAGCCAATCAAATAATTTTTTGTAGCTTTAAAAAAAACAAGCCAGAGCTTGTTTTTATTTGAAAAGTTAGAAAATTTTAGATTAAATACAAATGCTGATGATTATAAAAATATAAGAATTTTAAGGTGTATTTCTTAGAGATTTTTTGCTTATTTTGCCTACTTTTGTTTGTTTTTGCTTATTTTATAATGGCTTACATAAATGGCTTACTTTTGATATTTTCTCTAAAAAGAACTTTTTTAGCATTAACTTACAATTCCATATAATTTTTATTGTTTTTGTATGTAATTCGGCATCAAGTAATAATTCTCTATTGTTAAGGTAGCAGCAATATACCAATTATCAAAGACTGATCTTTGTGACGTTAACCAGAACAATAACATTTCAAAATCCAGAGATATGACGACCATGGTCGACTTTATGTTCAGTACAGAACTTGCTTCACTTAAGATTAATATATGCACTTTACGATTCATAGAAAATATATTTTAGCTTATAAATTGAATTACAATTAATATTCTCGCAATCACAAAGCAGAATATTCGAAATTCTTTCACATTTTTTGAACAAAAATATTTTAGGGTGTAATACAGAAAACAAATAATCGCGTAAAAGTTCTTTGCTTTCGTTCTAATCACTATACATTGCTTTGCCATTGAAGGAGCTTCAATCAACGACTATATAATTAAAAGACTATCCAACTCTCCCTACCTATGTTAAATCACTCTCTTCTTAATTTGTATCGAAAAATTCAGCCATAAGAATTACACATGTCTGCAAAGGCTAACATTTTTCGATACAAACTGTTAATGTTCGAAAGAGGCGATGGAAACCGCCTGCTTCAATCAAAGTAACAACTATAACATAGAGAAAAATAATAGCTTTGTTAAAAACATGTGATTTTCTTTGTAATATGAAATAAATAAGTAAAAATGTTTGAGTTTACTTCTCCATCCGTTTTTTACTTTGAAAGTTACCATATATGCATTATGTCATGAAAATTATATGAAAATGCATTAATTGTCAACCATTGGTACTAGGAAAGTTTTTTCATAAGTTTTTTCTCTATCTGTTGTAAAATAAATTGTAAATTCTATTTGGAATTTGTCATATTTGATCTTAAAAACCGAACAGAAATAACACTCATTGTAAAAATATTTTAGTGTAAACAAGAGTTGTTTATGGCGAATTTTATTTTCTTACTCCTTTTTGCAAATTCGTAAATATTATTGTTTTCATTGTTGTCAAAATGGTCTAGTGCAACCAGAAAACACGATGTAGCTAACCTTTTATAACACTATGCGACAGTCAAAATCGGGATGGGATGAAACCAACGGGAAATGTTATATCGGTCAAAAACAAGTTATACGTGTCCCGGCGTTTCGCTGGGTCACCCCTAGGAATCGAGATATATCTTTTTTTTACATAACTCGAGAACCACTAGTCCGATTTTGCTCAAAAAATTTAAAAAAAATTAAAAATTACAATTCCTTTAATCTGTTTATATAACGTTTTTCTATATACTCAACAGTTTTGCCGGTAAAAATAAATGTTTGTTACCGCTACCATAAAAATCAATAACCTTTTGTTTATTACTTTTTTTTTAATATTTTAGGCAAAAAATATTTTTTTCTTCATGCATTTATTTTTACCGGCAAAACTGTTGAGTATATAGAAAAACGTTATATGAACAGATTAAAGGAATTGTAATTTTTAATTTTTTTAAAATTGTTTTAGCAAAATCGGACTAGTGGCTCTCGAGATATGTCAAAAAAAGACCACCAAAGGTCAAATCGATATATCTCGATTCCTAGGGGTGACCCAGCGAAACGCCGGGACACGTATAACTTCTTTTTTTACCGATATAACTTTCCCCGGTAGTTTGAACCCTTCCCGATCACTGACCTCTACCATTTGTCTCAGTGTAATTAAAGCATGAGGTAGCAGTCCTGAAAAATTTCTTAAATCCAGAAGTATTAAAAATATTTCATGTCGTTCAATAGCAAGGACTATTTATCACTGAAAAATGTTTTGATTGGGTTGCTTTTCCTAATAAATAATTTTTTTTTATGATTATTGAATTTGTGGATTTGGGCACATTTCTACACGTCGTAAGGCCGATAATCGGATAGAAGAATATTATTTTTATGCGCATATATAAATCTAAAAACACGATAGTAAATAATTTTTTACACAAAACGCTAGTTTAATAATAATAATAATAACACTACTCCATAAAGGGAGCCCAAACCGTGAAAAATTTTGATATTTTTACTACGATTTTGAGCGGCCTAATAAAAATGGGTTTAATGTGATGTTTCAAATTGACTGTATATTGAAGAAAAATTAATGCCTCAAAATTAAAGGAGATAATTTACTAGCTACCATATTGTCAAAAATCTAGAATACTGGTAACTCATAACAGCCTAAAAGCGTTTTCGTACTGAAAATTGTGTGAAAATTATATTTGTTTTGGCTGTTTCGGATTGTTTTGGGTAATAATCGGTAATCTGCTAAATTATAGCCGATTAACGATTATTGGCCGATTGTGAATTTTTGGCCGAAGCCGATTAATCGGCCGATTAATATGACGCAAGAAAGTATTATTTGATTTACTTTCATAATTAAAAATTTAAAGAAAAATATCTGAACAATGTAAGTACAATGGAAGAATTTTTTCGTATTTTTTCTATAAGTACTGCTATTATGTAACGAAATTCGAAAATTTTCAAAATTCGGGACAACCTATTGTACAGGCTTATTCCTATGAGTGTACACACTCGCAGAGAAAAATAATAATTAGATTCATTTTTAAGGCCTTTCGACACAGTTTAATCATATGATCTGTCAAAGCTGTGCTGTTTTTTTTCTTTTATTTTAATGCCTAAAACACAGTATAAAAAAAACATCTGTTAGCTTTTCTACATTTCTAGATTTTTAACAGGCGGTTTTCATCGCCTCTTTCGAACATTAACAGTTTGTATCGAAAAATGTTAGCCTTTGCAGACATGTGTAATTCTTATGGATGAATTTTTCGATACAAATTAAGAAGAGAGTGATTTAACATAGGTAGGGAGAGTTGGATAGTCTTTTAATTATATAGTCGTTGTTTTTAATCGTATGTTCAAATATCAAATTTGCGAATAAAAAAAATAGATAATAGATTTTGAGAATGAAAAAATATAAAAAAAGATATTCACAAGCGAATCAAATTTATTCAGAGAAATAAGAAAAGATGTTCAAATATTTCAAAAATTGGTATGGAAAAGTAAACAAATCCCAGTATTCTTCATACTATTTTAAACGTTTGAACGCTTCGTTTTATAAGGTGTAGGTCCGTACATGTTAATTTTTTGGACATAATTGATGAACAGATACAAAACATCAAAATTTAATCACAACATATATTAAAATTCAATCCTTAACCCTTTCAGATCTACTAAACAACATACAAAGATTTCATGATTGTCTTCTTACATCATAAATTATTATGTAAAAACTATTAAAATTGCGCGTTATACAGTTACGGTCACTTACATGTAAAAAATTTATAGTTAAACTCCTTAATTCATAAACGCTTCGTAAAGTTATAGAACACAGAGAGAATTTTGCTCGACGAGTTTAAATGAAATTTTTCAGTAAAATAATGAAGTTTTCTTCACAACGTAAATGAAAAATTTCTTAAATTTGATGAAAAAGCTTCATATATTTTACGAATCTAGTTTTAATGAAACTTTTTCATGGAGTGTATGAAACTTAACAAATAAAATGAATTTTTTGACATAATTTTGCGAAAAATTCAATTAATTCAATGAAAAGTTTCAATGGACGAGTTTCAGTGAAACTTCATTGGTGTTATCAGGCGGTTTTCATCGCCTCTTTGGAACATTAACAGTTTGTATCGAAAAATGTTAGCCTTTGCAGACATGTGTAATTCTTATGGCTGAATTTTTCGATACAAATTAAGAAGTGAGTGATTTAACATAGGTAGGGAGAGTTGGATAGTCTTTTAATTATATAGTCGTTGGTGTTATGCAAAAATTCATTAATATCATGCAGATAATTCTCTCAGTGAAGATTTATGGAACAAATTTTATATGAAAAATTAGTTTTTTAAACCTCCTTTAGTTTTAAAATGCATTTATGAATTAACACTAAAATATACAAACAATTTTAGGAGAAATTTAACAATTTTGGAGAATATTAGTAATTTTTGGAGAAACTTAGCAATTTTAACTTTATTTATGAAACGCTCCAAACTTTGTTGCAACAATTTGGAAAAAAAATTTACGAAGAATTAAATAAATTCCTATAGCCGGAATAGAAAGTTATAATGCAACTATTTTTTGTAAAAATATACTTATGGTCACTGTATTAAATAGATGTACCTATTTCCAAGGATCAAAAATAACTATAATAGATCATTTTTCGATTCGTAGGAAATTGTTCCGATAAAATGATTTCGGTAATACCGAAATTGTGAAAATTTTATCCATTTTTTCAAATTCGAAATACCGATTTTATCTTAGTTTTCTCGTTTGCTGAATAAATTTATATGAATACCGAAATTTCGGTAATATACTGAAAATTTTTCTCTATCGAAATACCGATTTCTCAATACCGATTTATTTAAAATCAAAATATAGGTTTGTTTTTTCAGATTTTATATCTATATCTACTACTACTTGTAAAGAAACGACTATCCGTACTTACCTGACTTTTCTTTTATTTTTTGTAAACAAATAAAATTTAAGCATTTGGGGTCACCTTTGTACAAATGCTATTTTGGTACAAGGACTTCGCCGGAACTAGAAATGGAGCAATTATCTTGTTTGCCCTGCTCTCCCTTTACTAACAAACGCATATTTCATTTGTTAGCTTTTGTCGTTTTTAATATTTTATCAAGTAAAAAATACTAAAATTTCAAATATTTTTATGACAAATATTTTTGTTTAAATTTGAAAGAGGAAAGCCAAGACTTTAAAACTTGGTAGCATTTTTATAACTACTTAATTTTTAGGAAGCTAAATTTATACCTACTTAAAAGTTTTATAAATGCTTATGGAATATTTATACAAAATTCGAACAAAACAAACAATCCCCCTGATTATGTAAGGCGTAGACGTGTTTAGGCGTTTTTACAGTAAAGTCGTTATGACAAATATTTGTGCAATATTTAACAGTCAAGTAAGACTTATATTTTATCAAAATTGTATTAGATTCACCAGGAAAATTTCACTTTTTGTTAATTTCGATTTTGAAAAATTCGATTTGTATGGAGGCGTTTTTACAAAATACGCCAACGCCTTACATAATCAGGGGGATTATATTTTTTTCATAGCCTTAAAAATGCTTGTGTGTATAAGAAAAAAATACTTAACCCTCTGCTAAACCCAGCAAAAAATGTGGTTGAATATTAGTAGACTTAAATCATTACTAAATTAGTTGGTATTTTCAATTTGTTTTAGATATCTTTTTAATGCGAATTTTTTTCCTCATATCCGCAGAATAATTTGTTATTCGCAATTAACTAAAATATAATATAAAAAATTTGTAAAGTTAACAGATTTTTTCTTGCTATTTTCACCTTACAAATATTTTTAGCAAACAGTGTGATTCAAGCAGTTTTTTCTGCAGATAGCTAATTTTTAGTAGCTTTATAATTTAGTAACTATATCTCCAGAAAGAAAACCTTTACACAGTTTAAGCTTCATTCCGTGCCCTATTTTTCAAACTTAAGTGTATATCAATATCTCAATAACTTTTGTAAATATATTTGCTAAAAGTCAAAATTTCGAAATTTTTTAAGGTTTTTTTATAAAAAAAATTTTGAATATAAGACAAAGTCCGATTTTAAATATAAAAGCCAATTTGGAAAGAAAAAAGTCAAAAATTTGTATATACATATGTATACCATATTGCATCAACAAATTATGTACGAGTATATGCACATTAGAGCCTTTTGTAAATAAATTTAGACTTTAAAAAAATATTCTACTGTATTACCAATCTACTGTACTATTACTGAATTCTTTTTCCCTAAAAATATCCGATTTAATTCACTATTGATTTTTTTTCGAAATTATTGTGATTTTCAAAGTTTATATTTGAATCACAATATTTTCGTACACATTCAATATGAGTTTGTCGGGAAATAATTGTAAAAAAAGTCCGAATGCGTGATTTAAATATAAACTTTGAAAAATCACTACAATTTCCCAACAATATCAACAGTAGGTTTATGACTCATTTTGAACAAAAATTTTACCTATCACCACGTGATAGGCAATACTAAATTAATAATTAAAATCGTATTTGCGGGTCATTTTGTCAAAAAAACCTTCCGCACCAAATGCAATTTCTAAAAAAATTTTTGCTCGGGGATTTTGCTTAATTTACATAACGAATTATTACAAGAATTATTGTAAACGACAAAAAATGTATCCAAAAGTCCCTCCAAAAAGGTTTCGTAATATTTACCGTAAATAGCTTTTAATACGCATCGTTTGAATTTCATTTGTTTAAAACTTCGGAGGAATATTTTAATTGAACTAAAACAATATAAACCAAATTTCAACCCTATTGGTACGGGAACTTTTTTGACAGCAGCGAAAAAGTAAGATTGCGTTTCTTAATAGTTTTTTATGGCCTTTTTAGCTAGGGCATGTAAAATTTGATATTTGCAAAAAAAATCAAAAAGTCATAACACTAATCAACAGTCAATGAAATCTGTTGTTTTTAGGAAAAAAAAAAGAATTCAGTAACAGTACAGTAAATTTTTAATACAGTAAAATATTTTTTTATACCCTACACACTACGTGGAGAGTGTGTAATAAGTTTGTGCTGATGTTTGTAACACCAAAAAATATTCGACCTAGACCCGACTAATAGTATACCGATCGACTCAGAATGACTTTATTTCGATTTAACGATGTACGTCTGTCCGTCTGCCTGTCAATGAATTCTTGTGCGCACTCTACAGTTCGCAAATATTAAGATATTTTGATGAAATTTGGTACACCTACTTTCGTCGGCCCAAAGACGAAGCCTATTGATTTTGGTTAAAATCGGTCCATCCCAGTGTAGAAAGTCATTACCAGATATGTGGTTATGTAACTATATACCTGGTAATGGTAACTAGTTACTTATTACATTTCTTATTACCTTTATATGGCGATGCATACGAAAAATCGAAAAATATGTCATTACCAATATGCCTACCAGTACTGTCAAAAAGAATGAGTCTAAAAATAGATGTTCAAAAAAATAAGTTTTTTAAAAAAAATATTTTTTTATTGTAATTTTTTTTAATAAAATTTCCTTGTGCGGGAATCGAACCTGGGACTCCAGGCTGCCAGTCAAAAGCTCTACCATCGGAGCTATATCAACATGAAATGTTTGATAGATAAAAACATACATAATTGACCTGCTGCACACAAGTCAGCTTACTCGTCAACATACAAAAAATCAAAAAATATGTGGTTACATGTTGGAAAAATATTGAGTCTAAAAATAGATTTCAAAAAATTTTCAAAAAAATCTAGAAAATTACTTTTTATTTGAAATAATGATTAAGTGGGTGTCATTACTGGTAGTCCAAAAATAATGATATGTCATTATCGTTTCTACACTGGAATGTTTAAACCTAGTGCCAATATAAGGGTCCCCTCCCCCAAAATTCGCTTGTTTACACGCACACAAAAAAATAATTTTCATATTTGAATACGAAAATCGCAGATTCAATAAAAAACATTTTTGAATTTCCTGTGATGACGATTTTTGCAGAATTGATAATGAAAATTGTAAGCGCGTTGTTGAAATTATTTTGTTTTTCTGTCAATAAAGAAAGTTGTTGATTTGATAAAACACAATTACTGAATTCTTGTGATTTTTTAATGAAAGAATGTGTTGATTTAACACAAAGTTTTAATAATTTTTTTAATAAAAAAGCATGTTAAATTTAATTTAAATTTATTTATTGAAAAATAAAAAAAACAACAAAATTTATAAAAGGTGCAATAAAATTCTAAATCTTTCATATTACTAAATAACTTTATAATTTCATTAAACTTTTCCGGTTCACACATAATATGTGCAACCGCATCAAAGTCCAAAGAGCAACTAATATGTATATGAAACTTCAAAAGTAATAGCCAAATTTACAAAAAGAAAAACAAAACATAGCATCCCTTGAAAAAAGTCCAAATAACGGCCAAAATTAAAAAAAATTGATTTTTACTTTGATTCAAGTATTATGTTTATTGAAAATGAAAAATTATTCAATTATTTGTTTATCAAATAGATTTTGTTGAGTGTTATTTTTAAAAGTTGCAATAGTGATAAACATAATGTTTGAATCAAATTCAAAGTCAAAATGGAAGGTTTCACTGTCGCAGAATCAGTTCTATAACTGGTTCTAGAACCGGTTCCGAAGCAACCTGTTCTAGTTCGGAGGAAAAGAACCTGTTGCTTAAGGACAAACTCAAATAAAAATCACCGCTGAAAGAACATAAATTAGAACAGGTTGCATGCAAGTACTGATTGTTCTACAACCGCCAAAATTGGCTTGGTTACACGCTGCAGATAGCAAATATTATGATATTTTTATGAAATTTGGTACACCGACCTATGTCGGCCCAAGTACGAAGCCTATTGATTTTGCTTAAAATCGGTCCATGTTTAGACCTAGTGCCCATATAAGGCCCCCCTCAAAATTGGCTTGGTTACACGCTGCGGGTCGCAAATATGAAGATATTTCAATGAAATTTGGTTCGTGGACTCACATGGTCCCAAGGACAAAGCCTATAGATTCTAGATAGGATCGGTACATATTTTGACCTATCGTCCATATGGGCCATATTTCCGATTTTCTCTTCTTTTATCATTTTATAGAAAATTTTGACACAAGTCCCATTTTAACCCATTCGAATTTCGAATCCAAACATTAAGGGCGGATTATGGGATCGTAAACGTAAATGTGATGTAATTGTACCGTGACGTAGCTAAAAAGTACACTTATAGAATACCGTAAACGACATATACTATTTAGCATCCCCAGTAGAAAAAAATACTAGTTCAGAACCAGTTATGTACTAGGTTATTTAAACCACGCAACTAGTGCGAGTTCTACCGCCTCTCCATACAAACAACTGTTGAATTTAACATGGAGATGTTATAGGTACAGGGGCAATTGTCGCCAAACTCCCACTTTGGTACTAGTTGTATAACTAGTTTAGAAATTACAATTTAAGGAATAAAAATAGGGGGCGAAACTGGGGCTAATGTGGCACTCGCGGAACTAGTTCCGAAGTTACTCTTTAGAATTAGTACTGTACCAGTTGGTTGTATCTGAATTATATAGATAAACGAGTAAAAAGGTTAAAGTCGGGCATGCCGACTATACAATACCCTACACCAGTCTGGTGTATTGTTTGGATCCGAAATTCGAATGGGTTAAAATGGGGCTTGTGTCTATTTTCTATAATGTGAATCAGCGCACCAAATTTCATTAAAATATCTTAATATTTGCGACCTGCAGTTTGTAACCAAGCCAATTTTGGGGGGACCCTTATATGGGCACTAGTTCTAAACATGGACCGATGTTCACCAAAATCAATAGGCTTCGTCCTTGGGCCAACATAGGTCTGTGTACCAAATTTCATCAAAATATCTTAATATTTGCGACCTGCAGCGTATAAACAGTATAATTTTGGTAGGACCCTTATATGGGCACTAGGTCTAAACATGGACCGATGTTCACCAAACTCAATAGGTTGCGTTATTGGGCCAATATAGGTCTGTGTACCAAATTTCATCAAAATATCTTAATATTTGCGACCTGCAGCGTATAAACAGTATAATTTTAGTAGGACCCTTATATGGGCACTAGGTCTAAACATGGACCGATGTTCACCAAAATCAATAGGCTGCGTTATTGCGCCAATGTAGGTCTGTGTACCAAATTTCATCAAAATATCTTAATATTTACGACCTGCAGCGTATAAACAGTATAATTTTGGTAGGACCCTTATATGGGCACTAGGTCTAAACATGGACTGATGTTCACCAAAATCAATAGGCTGCGTTATTGGGCCAATATAGGTCTGTGTACCAAATTTCATCAAAATATCTTAATATTTACGACCTGCAGCGTATAAACAGTATAATTTTGGTAGGACCCTTATATGGGCACTAGGTCTAAACATGGACCGATGTTCACCAAAATCAAAAGGCTGCGTTATTGGGCTAACATAGGTCTGTGTACCAAATTTCGTCAAAATATCTTAATATTTACGACCTGCAGCGTATAAACAATATAATTTTGGTAGGACCCTTATATGGGCACTAGGTCTAAACATGGACCGATGTTCACCAAAATCAAACTTGTTCGTCCTTGGGCCAACATAGGTCTGCGTACCAAATTTCATCAAAATATCTTAATATTTGCGACCTGTAGAGTGCGCACAAGATTGCATGGACAGACAGACAGACGGACGGACGGACAGACGGACATCGTTAAATCGAAATAAAAAAAAATTCTGAACCGATCGGTATACTATAAGGTGGGTCTACGACCAATATTTTTTGGTGTTACAAACATCAGCACAAACTTATAATACCCTGCCCACATAGTGGTGTAGGGTATAAAAACACAAGTTTTTCCTTTGATAAAACGCAGATTAGACCGAAAGTTTCCTCTTTCTGAGATAATTATATCCATTTACCAAATGAAATTTAAAATATTTTGTGTTTAGGCTTTCTAATGACAATAAAACATTTTAGTGTTTATTTGAAAACTCAGAATGTATTACGTATTACAAACAAAGGTAGTATTTCAAAACTCGTATTTAAATTCAATCTTTTGAAATCTCTGCAGAGCTTTAATGAAACTATTATTATACAAATTGTTAAAGATTATTGTTTTTGGAAGAAAAACAAGAAGCTGTACTGGTTATTATAAGAAATTTACTAAACTAGTTATGGATTGACTCTTTGGCGCCAGTACTGTACCAGTTGATTTACACCTCAATTCAATTCACAATAAAAAAAATTTACGTGTTTATTTACAAACTCTGATTTATTTAGTAAGGCCCTGTACGAGGTGGCTAAATAAATTCTAAACTAAATACAAATTGACAAAAAGGTTTAAAATTTCTTTGAACATTTTTTGAAAACTTTTTCAAATTTCATAGAAATTTGGAAACTTGAATTTAGCAGGGTTGGCAGGCAATACCGCTAAAATACCGTTATCGATTCAAAACCCTTTCAACTGACTACCGTTACCCCTAAAATACTGTTACCGAAATACCCGGAATACCGTTATCCTTAAAATACCGTTACCGAAATAACTGAAATACCGTTATCCTTAAAATACCGATACCGAAATAAAAGAAATATCGATACCCTTAAAATATCGTTACCAAAATAAATGAAATAGCATTATCCCTAAAATACCGTTACCGTTATTTTTGGTTTTCTTCTTTTGGTAATTTCACGTGGTTATTGAGTATTTTTTGTACATTAAGTTGATAAATTGATTATGTTTTTAATCTCGTTTGTTTTTTGCAAAAAAAAATTGCGGGATGCATCGAAATAACTGACTACCGTTACCCTTAAAATACCATTACCGATATAACTGAAATACCGTTAACCTTAAAATACCGTTACCGAAATAACCCAAATATCGTTATCTTTAAAATACCGTTACCGAAATAACTCAAATACCGTTATCCTTAAAATACCGATACCGAAATAAATGAAATAGCGTTACCCTTAAAATACCGTTACCGAAATAACATAAAATATCGTTACCCTAACGATAACCGCATTCGTTTCGGTCAGAGTAGGAAAATAAACTCTAACGAACCGTACTTTTAGGGTTGCGTACCGCACATCGCGAACACAGTACACAAGCATATTGGTTGCGTAGAAAACACATACGCTATTCTCTCTAATTAGTGTTTGTGTTTATACACACAACCTGAATTCGGTACGCTACGGGTGTAAATATGTGTTGAAAGTACAGTACATAATCGTAGCGTTTGCGTGCATCAGACAATCATAGTGTACCGCATTCGGTTTGTGTACAAACTCACAACCGCTAAAACGATAGATCCGGTTTGTGTTCCTTAGCCGAACCCTACCCTACATGTTGTGTACAGTTTATTTTCCTACTCTGGTTTCGGTTACCATCCATGGAATTTAGTTTAGATTTTATTTAGCCAGTTCGCACCCACCCTAAATTTAAATGCAAAAAAAATTAATAATTTCAAATCTCATATTTTTTAAACAGTCTCTACATTGATCGTATTTAACTAGTACACAACTGGTTCAAAATGATTATTTTGAGAACTAGTTATGTAATTACTAGTCAAAAAGCTAGTATGTTTTAGAACTAGTTCGACCATTTGCTACTGGGTCTATTTCATGTGATTTTATATTTTATCATAAATTTTTCCATTTATTAGTTAATTTTTATTTCTTATTTGTTGTTTGAATCTATTTTCTTTATTCATTTTATATTTTTTCCGACTAAAATCATTCATTTGTTTCGATGACGGATAGAAAATTCTGATTTCAACAGAATGGCAAGTACGTTTACATTTACGCGTTGGTAACCATTTGTATACACTTCCTCTTGTGGTTTCGAAACAGCTGATTCGTTACAGTTACGTTTACGGTTGTGTAACTCACCCTTTAGTTGGCTTTTAGCCAGACTGGTGTAGGGTATTATATAGTCGGCATGTCCGACTTTAACTTTTTTACTCGTTTAAGTCTAAATTTATTTACAAAAGTTTCTAAAAGTGCATATAATTTGTTTATGCAATGTGACATAAAATCATACTTCGTCCTATATTTAAAATTAAAAAAAAAAACCTTAAAATTTTTTGAAATTTTAAATTTGAGCAACTGTATTTATAAAAATTATTGAGATATTGATACACACTTAAGTTTGAAAAATAGGGCATAGAATTAAGCTTAAACTGTGTAAAGAGTTTTCTTTTTGGGGCTATAATTACTAAATTAAAAATTGTGTAAAATATCGAGCCAAGTTGAACTAACTGGTTGCAGATTCGAAATCAGCACCCCCAATTATCCTAAATCCACTGCAAAGTTGTGCAACTTATAGATATTGTCTTATTTTGTAGAGCTGTGTAATTTATTTAGTTGTAAATATTGGAATACTTTTTTCACCAAATAAACCCATTAGTACTCAGTAAAAAAGATCTTACCACTTCATAATATGTACCGTGTGAAATGATACTGCTGTTCTGAGTTTAGAGGGTTTTGATTTAGAATGGATTTCTAAAAGCACATGGAATTAAAATATTCGGAAATTTGCTGTTTTTGCATTCACATATTAAGTGCGTTCCCGTACGTACCCAAAGTTAACGAAATTTACCCAAAGTTACCGAAAATTACCCAAAAGCGTTCCCGTACTCGAAAATTAGGTAAATGAGAGCGCTAATGACAGTGTATTAGTGTTTCTCTTTTTACCAAAATTTACCCAGACTTTTTCTTCGGGTAAACTTTGGTAACACAGCTGATGTAAATATAAACAAAAAACAATTGTGAAAATGAATTTGAAATTTTGATTAAATCATTTTTTCTTCTCTTCCTCTCTTTTTTTTTGATTCCGAAAGAAAATGTTAAAATTATAGACAGTTTTTAAAATAATCTTTTTATGTATTAAATGTTCTACAAATTTCAATATTTTAGTGAAAATACAAAGAAAACAATTCAAAATTTTGTTCACGAATGTTTTTTTTTAATAATTATTAAATATTTCATAGAAAAAAAGTGCATTCGTTTTTACTTTCACCCAGCTTTTTATACACGGAATATTTCACAAAAATTTTTGTGGATGTGAATCTCAAAACATCAAAAATGTTCGGAATGTTCCACTTTAGAATTTCTTTATGTGGATTCGGAACTGAGAACAGCGCCGGTAATATAACAGCTTAAAAACAACTTCTCAGAAGTTCAATTGCTGCTATTAGAAACATTCTTTATCATGCCTTGTAAAATTAATTTGTGATTTTGCTAAAAATGAAATAAGGTATCCATTTAGAAGTTCTTATCGTATTTTTTGTGCTTGCTATTGAAAATAGTTTTCTGAAAAAAAACAAAGCTGACAAATGTGAGCGTAGATCTGAAAGGGTTAAAAGTTTTGTTGGGTGGTGCTATTGTTTTGTTTTTATGATAATCATTGTAATTATTTCAAACCTTTTTATGCATTTATCCTAAGGATATTTTTGTCTGTATAAGGAAAAAAATAAAAACTTTGTGTCATTAATGAAAATTAAAAAAAAATAACGCATTCATTATCATTCTTCACATATGCATTAAAACAAAAACAAATATTAAGCTTGCAAATTAAAAAAACTAACTTATAAAAGGAATTCAACATTTTGCTAAATCTTCATCTTTAGAAACAAGGAAATCCACCACTTCCATCACCAGCACCTGTAACTGTAAAATAATCAACCATCAATCAGCCCCTATTTGTGTGTATGTTACCAAAAATCACCATCAACAAACCAAATTAAAAAAAAAATTATACAAACTTGGTTTGAAAACAACATAGTAATAAACGCACAATATCTAAACAGAAAAGTTGGCTTATATGTAAAATCGTCCCCAGATTGATGCACTACAATATCAGTAGAATATTTTTATTCTGTCGCAAATGTATGTATATGTATCATCTTCATTAATATCATAAACATCTGTCTGTTCATTATTGAAATAAACCTTTAAACATAACGTTAACTTTATTTTCTTTTACTATTTTTGTATATCAATTTTTTTTATTTTTTAAAAGTATTTTTAATTTTTTAAACAAATTTAATTTCTCATAAATTTAGTATGAACAATTATTAAAAAAGAAAAATATTAATAAATATTTAAACAAGAAAACAAAAAAATATATAATAAAATTTAACATATTTAGTAATTTTTAAATGTTTACTAATTTAATTATATAAAAACGCGAAATGAGTATGTATTTATTATAGAGTTTGCATTTCGGTTTTAACCGTAACCGAAACCGCGGTTAACCGCACTATTTAACCGTAACCGCATAAAAATTCGTGCGGTTACGGTTAAATTATCATACATTTAAAATTAGATTTTTGTAAAGAATTTAATTCAAAATTTTTAAAATTTTATAAAAAATGGTATTTGAAAAATAGGCGCAATTTTTACTTTATAAGCACCGTAAGTTGTTTCGATTTCACGTGAAAAAACTGTTATACTCCAAATAAAAAAAAATATTTTTCACGATAATCAGTTTTACGTGAAAAGTGTAGAGTTTGTTTTCACGCCAATTTCATGTACAAGACTATAATTTTTCTGGTTAAAAAGTCACATTTTCTGTATATGTGACGCGCAAAATAGAAAGGGACCTAAGGATAGAAAGGGACCTAAGGTCAGGAGAGCATGGGATCGGTCTCTTTCGATGTTCAGATGTCCACAAAAAAAAAAAAAATTGATTTTTTTACCCTTAGGTCCCTTTCTCTATGCGTGAAAAACAACTTACGGTGCTATAAACTTAAACTTTTTGAAGACTTGCTTAAAAAATTATAAAAGTTAAAAGTTAATGTGTTTTATTATTATTTTTATTCTACATTTTTAATTTTTGTGTTTAATCAAATATTCATATATATAATATTCAATGGACCTCGATGTCGAATATTTAAAAAAAAAGTTAAAATTGTTTTAAAATTTTTA
Organism: Leucophora obtusa; assembly: GCA_949987735.1. Classification (NCBI taxonomy): domain Eukaryota; kingdom Metazoa; phylum Arthropoda; class Insecta; order Diptera; family Anthomyiidae; genus Leucophora; species Leucophora obtusa. Next base: position 33,620,378 of record OX465297.1, on the reverse strand, counting down.
TTTTTAATCTGGAACTATAATGTTATTTTTTTAAGCGGAGATCAAAACTGTTGATAAATTGTTGTCCGATATTTAAATAGTTAAAACTGACGAACATTTTAAATTTATTCGTTTTTGTAAAAAAAATATGAATTTTAGGGCTGGTATCATATCTCTAATGCGTAGTTTACGTTTATCATTGATATAGAAATCATTGATTAGCCCTTAAACTTGCTTAAAATAATATCGGTAACTTATAAAAATTTAATCAATGATTTGTTAATTTTAGATATTTTCATTTGACAATACGAATAAGAAATAAAAGAAAATAAAACAAGTTTGGAAACTCGCGAAATAAGAGTTTTTTATTGAATTTTTCGCATGATACGGGGTCATAAAATTATAAAATAGATGACCAAATTGTTGTTTTAAAAATCATCAATCGCTAAATGCCTCAAATAGGAAGTGTCTTTTTGCATGCTACATGCATATCTTAATTTTTTTCATTAGGTAATTGTGTATAATTATAAATTTATTTTTAGTCCAGGAAGGTGTTATTAAGAAATATTTTTGAAGGACAAGATGATTTTTGATGTTTTTGATACATTCAAAACAACCCAGTCAGAAAAATACAAACGGCAAAGCGGTGGCAAAGCACTTTAGCAGGTGGTACAACGACTGGCAAAAAGTGCTTTCCCATTCCCAAAATGATAAAATCATTAAACAAAAGGACCGGCTGTTCAAAAAGCGCCGGAAAAGCACTGGAGGAACAAAATTTTTAAACGTTGGCAAAACGCTGGCAAAACCAATAAATAGGTGGTCTGGAAATATATTTTCCAAAATAAAATTAAAAAAAAGTTCATATGTATTTTTTTTGGCCCTGCCGTGATTTGAACCCAGGTCGTCTGATTGGCAGACGATTGCTCTACCTACTACTGGCTGTGCCAAAATGCTAGTACATACTGGCAAACAATTTTTTGTAACTAGTATGCCAGTGTTGGGAGGGTAAAAAAAAAAGTTGGTCTTGAAGGAGCTTTCCCACAAACAAATAAATTAATTTTATAAAACAAAAAAAATTTTAAATTAAAAAAAATTAAAAAAAAATTTTTTGCTTGCAACCGGATTTGAACTCGGAACCTCCTGACTACAAACATTTTTTAACGAAGCGTCAGCATTTTTATAAAATCATTGGTCTACCAATGAATTGATTTTGGTACGCATGGTAGCATTGGCTAAGTAGCACTGGATAACCACTGGTTGCAAACCTTGGCATTTCGCTCTAAGCCAATTCTTTGCCAGTGGTTTTTTTTATAAACCACCGAAATTTTTGTAAAACAAATACTGGTAAAAAGGTTTTTGCAAACGCTGGCAAAGCGTCCCAAATGAGTGTTCTGCCAGTCATTTATTCTTAACACCGTGGTTACCCAGTGGTATGCCAGTGCTTGATTTTTTGTACCACTGGCGATTTCTGACTGGGAAATTTTAAAGTCAGAATTTATTAGGAAACTATGTTCAAAGGAAAAGTAAAATAGCTATGCCTCTTATTATTTGTTATTCGTTTAGGTATTTAAAAAAAATTTAATATACACATACAGTGATATTTCCTAAAGCAGTAAATTTTTACAAACCGCGAAACTAAACGCTTGATTTTCTTGATTCTATTTTTAAGATATCTTCCAACAATTTTGTGTACAAAGCAAAAATCTTCTGAAGAGTCATGTCTGTGAAATTTTGTGTTAATTGAACAAATTAGAATTTTCGAATTTTGTGGAAAATAAAATATATGAATCCAAAAATATTCCTCGGAGGAAAACATATATGGCGTACTTAAAAATGTTACTGCAGAAAATATTTAAGTGTGATATAACTGGTCTTAACAACTACTATAGAATCAGTATACATAAATCTTAACCTCTGTTAACTGACTCTGTCCGACATTTCAACAATTTTTAATAGAATGTGGTAGATTAAGTTTTATGGTTAAATTTTATTAAATAGTAAAAATTGGTTAAATAAATAAGCAAAATAAGAAAAAATTTAATAAAAAACTATACTCATTAACTACAATTTAAGAGCACGTGAAGTATGTCTTATATCTTTATATATCTCATATTTTTACAGAAAATTCGCAAATTTAAATTATTTGTAATAAAAAACGACAGAATTCAAAAAATTATTGTGAGACACCTTAAACACATTTTTTGGTCAAATTTTCCTTCCACAAATCATGGTTTGTTTGTGCTAAATAACCCAGCAAAATCTTTCATTACCAAATAAGTGGTTATATAATAGAAATTCATAGCTCCGCACAACTTCTTTTTTGGCGTCTAAACTCATTATTTTTGTTTGGCGTGGTCGTTTTTATAAGTAGTCACGCTTTCCCGCTCGCTTACGAAAAAATGAGAAATAAGTAGTTATGAGATTTTGAATAATAAGTGGTTACACACATGCTTACAAAAAGTTGAATTATAAGTGGTTATCCGATTGCTTACTTGATTCTTAAAAATAAGGAGTTAAGCAAATACTATTAGCTTAAGGAAATACATTCAGAAAAATTTAAGTTTTCTCTAGTGTGTAATTTTAGGACTCGTCATAAAAATTTTAACATAAAACATATTTACATATAGAGCAATTCCATATGAAAGCGATCACCTTTTGGACGACCCCTCTCCGATTTTAAAATAAATAGTCTCAATCGATTGCCCAGCAAAAAATAATGTACCTACATATTTTTTATTTTTTTTATAGTGACTGGTTTAGTGGTGGTGTACACCACTGTCATGTGACAAAATTGAAGAATTCTTCATAAGGGACCTCATTGAAAGTTGTTTTAAAAAAAAAACTACTAAAGCTATCGCAACGCTTCCTAATTTTTCTCAGAAATTTACCTTTTTTCCCATGAAAATTAAATTTTCCGATTTTTCACAGAAGCTCCTAAATTTTCCGGCTAATTTTTTTTTTTTGGATTCCTCATAATTTTTGCTTTAAGAATCAGCAATAAAAAAATGGGCCCCGACTCCTTGTTTGGACAGGAGAGGAGCATTTAAGAGACCACCTTGTTCTCATTGTTTTTATATTTTTTATAATTGAATTATTTGTAATTATTTAACATTATTTTATTTTATTATTAAAAATACATTTTAAAAATTATTTTACAGTTAAAAATACATTTATGAAGAAAAAATCAATTTTTTTAAGAGCCCCAAGTTGAGTGTGTAGTGAGCCCCAAGTTGAGCCTGCCTTCACAAGATCGGCCATAAATCCATGGATAATAGCAGCAGTGGCATGTAATGGCACACCAAACCCGACTGAAGCTACAGGTCATAAAATGTTTTGTAAATTTTTTAAATTACCAGGTAATAAATATTTCGCCTAAAATGACACGTGCAGAAACAAGTCATAAAACACGGATTTTCCATAAATATGGCGAAATATTTATTACCTGGTAATTTAAAAAATTTACAAAACATTTTATGACCTGTGGTCGGCTTATTGGCAGTAACCAATTAAGTCCCTCTTTAAAAAACATTTTATGACCAGTAGTTCACGCAAATTTTCCTATTAAAGAAAAGCAAATATCACTTATTTTTTTTACCTATTTTTTACCAAAAAATAAATATAAATACTTCACACACTCTGAGTCAAATTTTAGTTGAATACTAAACGTGAAAGTGTTAAAGTATTTTTTTTGTAAAGTAAAGAGTGAAGCTGTAAAGACAATTTAAAGTAAAATGAATAAATTTTGCTGCAATCCGTTTAACAAGAGTGGACATCGTTCGAAAAAGATAAAAGTATTAAAATTAACTGGTGTTTCGAAGCGATACATGAATGAATTAAATATACAATACGGTGAAGAAGCAGAATTCATTTGCCCCAAGTGTAAAATCGATTTGTCTCAACAAGCAAATGCATTTAAAACAAATGCAACCACAATCCGAGAGTGAAATGACAATTGAACAAAATGTTTCATCTGATAGTGAGGCAGACATTCCGATGGTCAATATGTCTTTGAGTCCTTTGAATGAGGCTATTACCACTTTAGGTGAATCGCCTATTACAAAAAGAAAGTTGCGAAGTGAAAAATACAGGAAAGAGAAAAAAGGCAAGGTTATGAGTGCAATCGCGACAATATTTGATGAAGGCTCTGATAACGAATGCAGTCAAGCAGATGACGTTGATGACGGCAAACAAATGATTGAGCAGTTGAAAAGAAAATTCAATTTAGCGACCACTTTTCCGGAGAAATATCTCATTTTATCTGTGCTGCCTCAATCATGGTCTATACGCAAGATTTCTGAACAGTTTCAAACATCTTTTTACATCGCGAGAAGAAGCAAAGAATTAGTTCGACAGAAGGGCATATTGGCGACTCCCACCAAGAAATTTGGCTCAAGGACCCTCAGCGAAGCAACGGTGAAATTGATTCAAGATTTTTACTGCAATGATGACAACAGCCGCGCCTGCCCAGGTACACGTGACTATGTTATCACACGTGAAGATGGAGAAAAAGTACACAAGCAGCGCAGATTATTATTATGTAATCTATCCGAAGCATACCATCAGTTCAAAGAGAAATACCCAGCAGAAAAAGTGGGATTTTCTAAGTTTGCCATCCTACGACCAAAAGAATGCGTGCTGGCATTAGACAGGCACGGAACGCATTCAGTCTGCGTTTGCATGTTTCATCAAAACATCAAATTAATGTTCTTTCCATGCAAGAAATTAAAAGTATTTCACGGTGAAATTGAAACATATAGGGACCTCCTGTCGAAGTCGTTGTGCGCATACCCCACGGAAAATTGTCATCTGTCCAAATGCGACAATTGTCCGAAGATTGACGAGCTAGAGCAATATTTGGCGGAAAAGTTTGAACAGCTGTTAATTCAGGAGGTGCATTTCAAACAGTGGATAATTAGCAGCGGCAGATGTTCCCTTGAGACCGTGGTAAAGCAGATTCCGGAATTCATCGAGGAATTCGGATTCAAGTTGAATGAACTGAAGGCGCACCATTTCATATCCGAGATGCAATCGAAATTTCTAAAGGAAAGTAAGGAGAAATTAGCCCAAAATGAATTCATTGTGATAAGCGACTTTGCCGAGAATTACACTTTTCTCGTTCAGGATGAAATTCAGGCTTATCACTGGGCAAACGACCAGTGCACGGTGCATCCTTTTTGCATTTATTTCAAAAACGAAGATAACGAACTACAGACCGTAAGCCTTGTTGTTGTCGCGGAGAGTTTAGCTCATAATTATGTGTCCGTTTATTTATTTCAAATGAAACTGTTTGAATTCTTAAGATCAAAATTCGATGCAATCGACAAAGTAACGTTTTTCTCAGACGGCGCGGCTTCTCAGTACAAGAATAAAAAAAATTTTTACAATCTTTGCATAATTGAAGAAGAACAAAACTGCAAGGTCGAGTGGCACTTTTTTGCGACGTCCCACGGTAAGGGCCCATGCGATGCGTTAGGGGGAACCCTAAAACGCATGGCGACTAAGGCAAGTTTGCAAAGGCCATATACTGACCAGATCTTAAATGTACAACATTTGTTTTCGTGGATTCAAAGCAAGGAAATTGCCATTAACACAGTTTTATGCACTCAAAAAGAACACGATGCCATGGAGCGACGAATTCAAAACAGATATAATAATGTCAAAACTATAACTGGAACGCAAAAGTTTCATTGCTTCATACCAAATATTTCTGATATGTCAATTAATGTAAAGCGGTACTCTTCGTCTGCCGACGTGCTAAATTTAAAGTTACTTTAATTTTATAATGATGCCAAGACAATTGAAATTTTTAATAAATATTGTAATTAAGTATAAGCAGCAAAATAAGAAAGATTTTTTCTTCATAAATGTATTTTTAACTGTAAAATAATTTTTAAAATGTATTTTTAATAATAAAATAAAATAATGTTAAATAATTACAAATAATTCAATTATAAAAAATATAAAAACAATGAGAACAAGGTGGTCTCTTAAATGCTCCTCTCCTGTCCAAACAAGGAGTCGGGGCCCATTTTTTTATTGCTGATTCTTAAAGCAAAAATTATGAGGAATCCAAAAAAAAAAAAAAATTAGCCGGAAAATTTAGGAGCTTCTGTGGAAAATCGGAAAATTTAATTTTCATGGGAAAAAAGGTAAATTTCTGAGAAAAATTAGGAAAATTTTATTTTTCAATTAAAGCCTGATTCAATACCTTTCCAACGAGCTATCACTCGTTGCGATCGCTTTAGTAGTTTTTTTTTTAAAACAACTTTCAATGAGGTCCCTTATGAAGAATTCTTCAATTTTGTCACATGACAGTGGTGTACACCACCACTAAACCAGTCACTATAAAAAAAAAAAATATGTAGGTACATTATTTTTTGCTGGGCAATCGATTGAGACTATTTATTTTAAAATCGGAGAGGGGTCGTCCAAAAATTTGCCAATTTTGATCGCTTTCATATGGAATTGCTCTATAATAAATAAAAATGTATAACATTTAACTGTGTAAAAAGAACTTATTTAAACTATTACGAGTAAGTCAATATTTTATATTTAGAAACAATAAATACAATAGGTCGTTATTAGGAAGTCATTATAATTGATATGATATATGATATATAATTTTTGGTAATGCAGATAGTAATGAGGTGTCATTACCAATATTTTGCTGGGAAAGATCAAAATTATGACCGATTCTAAAGCTGCCTACACACTAGGGAACATGGTTGAGGGAACAAAAAATATCAAAAAATTTTGTAAACACGAAATGCACGCTCTCAACACGCACACACACACAAACGCACTCACACATTCACAAAAAATGCTCTCTTTTTTTAAGTATGTTCCCTAGTGTGTAGGCAGCTTAACAAACTATTAGCACAGAATCCAATGTTATGTCATATTATTAAAATTTTCCCCAAATATTTTCTTAATTCTAATTGGTATTTTTAGATGGCACGTAAAGATGTTGTACGGTGTTTATTTACAAATTAATTAGTCTACGTAAAACTTTTTAAAAAGTTACCATCATTAGAAAAAATTGTTAATACTAACATGATTTGTAGGATAGAAAATCTATGTTTAAGGTCTTAATCACAGAAATTTCTTTAATTAAATTTAAGCAATGTTTAGAGTAAAATCAGAGATTAAAATTTGATGAGTTACTGTAATTAAGTGCTAAACAATGATTTTCTTCTTAATAATTGTTTAATATCACATAAGATATCAGGCCTTAGTATTAGAATCAAACTTCTTATTTATTCGTCATTATTTATTTAATCTTTTTTAGAAAAGGCATCATATTTACAAAAGTTTTTGTATATTCAACCGATTTTCCTCACAAAAGCTCTTCTTGAATAATTTTTAATAATTTTGTCGTTGGATTAAAATTAATTAATCTTATGTTAAAGAATTACGTTAAGAAATTGTGTTATAGTGAGTGCGATTAACCGTTAACCGCGATTAACCGCACCAATTTTAACCGTAACCGCGGTTAAGCAAAATTGCGGTTAAATGCAAACTCTAATTTATTAACGATATCGTTGGCTTAGTGTGCAAACGTGATGAGTCCACTTTTTATGAAAATTGAAATTTTAATGCAGTAAGGTAGCACAATTCAAAATATGTACATCATTTAAAAAAAAAAGTTGCCGTTTTGTTCTTAAGCTGCCTACACACGAAGGAACATTCGTCAGAAAATGCCCATATTCATTAATTTTATAAATGAATATAAAAATTTTCGACAACTATGGAACATAAAATGTGATAGCTAAAAAAATAAAACTAAAAAACAGCAGCATATGAAAAATTAACAAATTAATTAATTTGATTTTCTTAAAATCAAATTAATTAATTGATTTTTGTTTACATTAAAAAATGTAAACAAAAAAATGAAACACATGCTCTGGACGAATGTTCCTTCGTGTGTAGGCAGCATTACTTATTGTTATGCAGTGGTATGCAAGTCCAAAAAAAAAAAACAGAAAAAAAAATAAAATACGTGCTAAGTCCAGCTGAAAATAACACATTGTTTCCATCAATTTGTTCAATAGAATTGAAAGCGATTTTTTTCTTTGAAATTTTTAAAAATTACTGGTGAATAGGGCAAGGAATTTCATGCACTTAAAAATGGAAAATATGCGCCTAAAATATGCTTCTAAAAAAGAAAAATATGCATTAAAAATATAAGAAATATGCACTAAAAACTGTTATTTTTGCAAAAATAATGCAATTTAAAACTTAAAGATATATTTAAGTTAGTTATTTTGCAAACAGACTAGGGTTTGGGATTTCCCGGGAATGAAAAAATTTGAAATATTTTTGAACAAAATTGTTAATGAAAACCACCTATATAAGTAATTTTTGTTAAAAAAAACACTATTTCAGTACAAATGCAATCTGTGTAGTGAGAATTCAAAGTAAAAAATATCAGAATGTTGAACATTTGATTTCACATAAATTACTCGCAGCACTGCCAAATGAATTGCATGATTCCAGCAGGCACCTACTACTGGACTGTCGGAAACAAACCGTTTCATCACACTTGGCCCATTAGATATGGTGGCCACAATGTTATTTTCCAAAGACAAATAAAACTCTTCTAGTCTTATTTCTACAAATCTTCTTATTTCATCAGCATTACATCTTCCTGATATATAAACCAACCACAGGTTATAAAATGAATTATTTCCGTTTATACATATGTTCAAATATCTCTTTTGTGATATTCTTGTCCATTCATCTAAGATTATAGTAAATCTCCTATTGTTAGAAATATTGCTCGATATTTCTTTTATCATGATATCTTTTATATGATTGTAGTAATTTAATATAATGTTCTTTACATCGGTTTCATTTTTTTGCAATGCCAGGTTTTTATTATAAAAACTTTCTCGAATAAACGAAGATCTAGTTATGATGCGGATTGACTGCGGCTAATTTGGATACCATTTCAGGAAATGTTTGCCCTACCATAAAACCTTTAATGCCTATTCAGCTTACACTTTTTTCTTCGGGTACTTTGCTAATTTTAGCTGAAACGTTATTCTTGTTGCTGTTTTCTTCAAGAGAAGTTGCATGACCATCAATTTTTTTTTTTTTGTGAACCAAATTTAGATGTCGGATAACCAAATTTAGATACCACCGTTCTAAATTTATATCGACTTTATTTTTAATCAAATGGTTTTGTTAATTTTGTGTATGAAAACCTTACAAAAATATTTATATTTTAAAATATTTTGATTGGTTGAAAATAAATTAACCAATCAGAATGCTCCAAAAATAAACCAAGTCAAGGTAAACTGCCACCCAATATTTTAACTAAAGTCGACTTTACCTAAATTATACATTTGAAAAATTTAGATAGTAAGGGCGATTATTTGTAAGAAACAAAGCTATTTTTTCATATTTCTTTTAAACATTTTACTAAGTTTTTAGATTTTACTACTTAAATTTTGAATAAGTTATGCGAAAAATCTTTATTAGTTGAAATGCTCCGAATTACTTGGCAAAGATTTTATTTGTGTGTCAAATAAATGTATTCCCTTTTAAAAGATTTTAACAATGACATTTTTGTTTTGGTATTTAAAATGTTTTTTATGACTAAAATTAAAAAAAATCCTATTCGAAACAAAAACAATTTAAAAAATTTAATATTTTTAAAATTTCCCGTTTTCCCGGGAAAAATATATTATTTTCCCGGGAATTCCCGGCAAACTTTTTCCGGGATTTCCCGGGAATTCCCGAACCCCAAACCCTAAAACAGACACAGAACTCGAAGATTTTCCATAGTTCAATAAGGTTTTTAAGAATGTTTATTTTGATTGAATCAAAATATAAAAATTTGAATTTTTTATATTTTTTTACAAAATAAAAAATCCTCCTAAAAATATGCACAAATATGCATTAGAAAGCACAAAATATGTATTAAAAAGGCACCAAATATGCATTTAAAGTCAAAATATGCAAAAACATGCATTTATGACAAAATATGCAACTACAAATCAATGCCATTTTGTTCTAAATTTGATAATTCGGATAAATATTTAGTCCATAATAGTTTAGGACTATCGACAAAAAAACATGCATTTGCATGGAATTCCTTGCCCTACTAATGAATATAGAAAAAAATATTTGCAGAATTTTGGCAAATAACATGGAATGGAAAAAAAGGTTTATGTAAAAACTTTACCCAAACTGTTCCAACTTTAAGGCCTGGAAAGAGAAAAGTGGACAACGAATCTAAAAGTATAAAATACATATATTCGAGTGTGCAAAACTTTTTTCTGAAATACGCTGATCATTGGTCGATGAACTGTTATTAGATGCCACAAATCTGGCCTTGTTTACATACTCAAAAAAGTTTAACAGATATCAACATGACAGTTGTTTATATAGTAATCAGTAGTTGTTTTTAAGTGTAATTATAGTTATTTTTTTATGCAAAAATTCAAAACAATTATTGTCAGTCAATCGACTAACGAAATGTACTGTATTTCGTAGCAGTTGTTTCAATTATTTTTAATATTATAATAAACAACTACCGAAACAGTATACATATTTGTAGTCAAGAGTTAATTTTATTGGTTATTTATATGTAATATACAAAAATCGTTAGTTTTTGGAAAATTATTGTTTAGTTTATGTATGTTATTATTAACCCTCTAATGCCCAAGGCCGCCAAAAGCGGTCTTCAGATTTTAAATAGTTTTTGGCTAAATAACAATATTTTATTAAACAAATTGTATTATATCCCATAGAAAACTTAACTGCCTACTTTTTCTTGTATAAGGAACCGTTTTCAAGCGAGAAGTGAAAATTTTTATTTTAACGGATTTCGAGAAAACGGCGATTCCTGGCATTTATTTAGCTTTTAGGCAAGTTTTTCTTTTTTCTTCTTTTAATTTCAAATAATTTTGGCCGGAATATAACAACACAAGATCAAATACTTCAATCCTGAAAATTAGGGCAAAATATAAATACATTAAACTGCCCCTGTGTAAGGTCAGAGGTCAAATTTTAGGCGTTTTTAATTTTTCTTAAACATATTTATATAACATATATTCCTGAGCTGATTTTAATGAAACTTCTTTATATTATTTTTCTAAGTCTAGAAATAATATTCCTAATTTAGTTTTAAAAAATTAATCCTCAAGTGCTCTTGGGGCTTTTTTGGCCCTATGGTAAAAAAGACTAATATTTTTTCAGTGGAGCATACAGGCCCCAACAGCTCTTAAGGGTAAATTTTCTGAAATTAAATTAAGAATATTATTTCTAGGCCTAAAAATAATATCAGAAAGTTTCATCAATATTCGCTCAGGAATATATGTTATATTAATATGTTTAAAAAAATTAAAATCTCCTAAAATTTGACTTCTGACCTTACAGAGCGGCAATTTAGTGTATTTATATTTTGCCCTAATTTTCAGCATTGAAGTATTTAATCTTGTGTTGTTATATTCCGGCCTAAATTATTTGGAATTAAAAGAAGAAAAAAGAAAAACTTGCCTAAAAGCTAAATAAAGGCCAAAAATCGCTGTTTTCCCGAAATCCGCTAAAATTAAACCTTTACCCCAGCCAAATTTAAAAAGTAATTCCTACAATTTTTGTAATTTGTAATCTACAATATGTTCTTAATAAAATCTTAAAGTCCAATCATTGGTTTTTTAAAAATTCTTTAAAAAATTTTTAAAAATGTAAAATTGTAGATTTGAAAACAGTGTTTAAGAATTCCGACCTTTTTGGCACTAATTTAAAACGAGTTTGCAAAGCACATGATAAAAAATACTTTTTAATTGAGTACCTTGGAGTTAATAAAATAAAAAAATGTTTTTGCATTACATTATTTCTACAAATTTCAAAATTTGGGCTCGAAATTCTTGATTAAGCGTTCTGTGACACATTAGTTGCCGGGGGCAATTGTAATAACTTGGTTTTTTAACCGATTTTAGTTTTTATTGCCTTATTAGAAAGATAATTTACTGTTTATTACGATTTTTTAATCCTTTTAATTCAAGATGAATTTAAAATAATTAAAAATTTTAACAAATTAAAAAAAAGTTATATTTTTCCCATGAACACCGTTTTTAAAACTTCAGGGCCGTTGAGGAATGTGTTCCTCTTATCCGATTGTTCTAATTTTTGGGAGACGTGGTTTTACGCCCAAATACATATTTCAAGGGGGGGGGGGGGGGCAGTCAATAACTCACAATTTTTTTAGAGAACCCTAAGGAACATACTCAAACCAATATCACCCATCAAACATGGCAATACGAAGAAGATTTTCCGATCATATCGCCTGGAAGAAAACATTTATTGCCGGCAATATCAATTTCGTATTCCGGAAGTTTCCTCCGTCTGAAACAACTGTTACCCTAAAACAACACTTCCGGACAATACGAAAGCAATAACTCATATGGAAGATAAAAGGGTGATATCGCTAAATGAACTACCGGGTACAAAAAATAGACAATTTACTTTTTTCATTATTAAATTTAAGCCTGAAAAACAATATCTGCATACATAATCCACTGACCAACCTATAATTTATCTTGATTTCTTAGCCGATTTTTCTCGCGCAATTAATCTTGACTTTTCACGAGTTTATTTCCTATATATCTTTTGATTGTTTTTGTACAAATTTAGTTTTTATTTTTTCCAAATTGACAAAAGATTTCAAACAAATTTGCTTTATTTTCCAAATGATACAAAGGTGATATTGCCGCAATATTGTCATAAAAAGTTATTACAAAAGATAAAATTTTTGAATTATTTTTTTCCAAATATCGCCGAATTATCCAAATGATAAAAGGAAGACAATTTCAAAGTAAATACTACTTGATTATTTTCATTCAAATGACAAATAGAAGATATCTTTCAAATGTTTGCAGGGTCATTATATGCGCTCTTTGTATGACTCAAAACATCAATTGTAACCAGGGATGGAAAATAATAATTTAGTTATTATAAAAATCAAGAATGGAACCTTAATTATACTATTCCAATAGTATTATAGCCCTACATTATGAATTTTAAAAAACCACACGTAAAAAATTGCAAAATAATGTCGGAATGCGAAAAAAGGCTCTGGGGTTCAAAAAATTAATTAAAAGACTTAATAAGCGATTTACATTCTGCAAACGATGCCAAAATTTTCTTTTTTTGCAACTAACCACCAAACTTTGTTTTATGAAATGGGCATTATACTCCGTAGATTATAAATTTAAAAAACCGCACTTAAAAAATTGCAAAACGCGAAAAAAGACTTTATGGTAGAAAAAAATAATTAAAAACTCAATCAGCGATTAACAATCTGCAAATGAATACAATGACGCAAAAATTTTCCTTTTTGCAAATATTTTTTTTCGCGATTTTTTTTTGCAAACTAAGCACCAAACTTTTGTGTATAAAATTGGTACTATAGTCCCTAGATTATAAATTTTAAAAAGCCAACACTTAAAAAATTTGCAAAAAAATTAATTAAAAAACTTAATCAGCGATTTACATTCTGCAAATAAATATATTGATGAACAAATTTTTCCTTTTTGCAAATTTTATTTTTCGCGATTTTTTTTTGCAACTAGCCACCAAACTTTGTTGCATGAAATGTGTATTATAGTCCCTAGATTATAAATTAAAAAGAAACGTACTTAAAAATTGCAAAATAAAAGCGGAACGCGAAAAAAGACTTTGTGGTACAAAAAATTAATTAGGAAACGTAATCAGCGATTTAGATTCTGCAAACAAATATATTGATTAAACAATTTTCCTTTTTGCAAATTATATTTTGCGCGATTTTTTTTGCAACTAGTCACCAAACTTTTTTGTATGAAATGTGTATTATAGTCCCTAGATTATAAATTAAAAAAAACGCACGTAAAGAATTGCAAAATAATAGCGGAATTTGAAAAAAGAGTATATGGTACAAAAATTTAATTAAAAAACTTAATCAGCAATTTACATTCGGTAAATAAGTGCATTGATGCTAAAAATTTCCTTTTTGGAATTTTTTTTCGCGTATTTTTTTTGCAATCAATTAACAAACTTTATTGTATAAATGGGTATTATAGTGCCTAGGTTATAAATTAAAAAAAAACCGCACTTAAAAAGTTGCAAAATAACGGCGGAATAAGGCAAAGGCTTTATGGTATAGAAAATGAATTAAAAGAGGTAATCAGCAATCGACATTCTGCAAACGAATATATTGTTGCTAAAATTTCCCTTTTTGCAAATGTTTTTTTTCGCAATTTTTGCTAATATTTGCTAATATGTAAAAATTTAATTTTAATTTTTTTAACGAGCCAAAGAGGAAGCTATTTTTTAGTTACTTACATTTTTACATATATAAGAGCGATCTAACATTTTTTGGTATAAGAGCCCGATTGAGTGAGCCTTTTCCATCCCTGATTAACCAGTCGGAGTTCGTTCCTGTTCAAAGCCGCATAATATTATTTCAAATAAAAAATATTGAGAGAGTTGCTAGGCCATTGCCCATATGGGCTTTATTTACGATTTTCTCTTTTATTATTTTATTGAAAATTTTGACACAAGTCCCATTTTAACCCATTCGAATTTCGGATCCAAACATTAGTTGGCTTTTAACCAGACTGCTGTAGGATATTGTATAGTCGGCATGCCCGACTTTAGCCTTTTTACTCGTTTTAATAATATAAATTTTTATCAAAAATTGACTCCCCTACTAAAAAAGATTATGTGACTTCGATATTATATACATTCAGATAAAAAAGTTAGTAAAAATATTTGTAAACAGTTTCCAATCGAACTTTACTATTTATACCCTACACTACTAGGTGGTCAGGGTATTATAAGTTTGTGCTGATGTTTGTAACACCAAAAAATATTGGTCCCAGACTCACCTTTAAGTATACCGATCGACTCAGAATTTTTTATTTCGATTTAACGATGTCCGTCTGTCCGTCCGTCTGTCTGTCTGTCCATGCATTTTTGTGCGCACTCTACAGGTCGCAAATATTAAGATATTTTGATGAAATTTGGTACATAGACCTATGTTGGCCCAAGGACGAAGCCTATTGATTTTGGTGAACATCGGTCCATGTTTAGACCTAGTGCCCATATAAGGGTCCCCCCAAAATTATATTGTTTATACGCTGCAGGTCGCAAATATTAAGATATTTTGATGAAATTTGGTACACCGACCTATGTCAGCCCAAGGACGAAGCATATTGATTTTGCTTAACACCGGTCCATGTTTAGACCTAGTGCCCATATAAGAGTCCTACCAAAATTATATTGTTTATACGCTGCAGGTCGCAAATATTAAGATATTTTGATGAAATTTGGTACACAGACCTATTTTGGCCCAAGGACGAAGCCTATTGATTTTGGTGAACATCGTTCCATGTTTAGACCTAGTGCCCATATAAGGGTCCCCCCAAAATTGGCTTGGTTACAAACTGCAGATCGCAAATATTAAGATATTTTAATGAAATTAGGTGCGCTGACTCACATTATAGAAAATTTTGACGCAAGCCCCATTTGAACCCATTCGAATTTCGGATCCAAACATTAGTTGGCTTTTACCCAGACTGGTGTAGGGTATTGTATAGTCGGCATGCCCGACTTTAACCTTTTTACTCTTTTTAAGTTAATATTGACTAAACGTGAAAAAGATTGACTTTTTTAATACCTAAAAATTAAGGAGTCTGTGACAAATCTTAAATTTTAAAATCCCGATAAAACCATTCAGAAATGTAAAACATATATTTTCCAATCAATTTCAACCAAGTTTTAGACATTTGAAGTGCAAATTTCGAAAAAATAACGATTTTAAAATATGCATGCCCAAAAATGTACTTTATTTCCTTTTGCCATAGTAAATTCATATAAAATTTATTTGAAATAAAAAAGATGTAAAATGTGTACTTCAGATTGGATTTTCGGCAAATGTTGAAGCAGAAGTTGTGATTCTTCGCAGGACTTCAAAGGATGTGTGCAGGACCTCAAAGGATCTTCGCAGGGTCTGGAAGGATATGTACAGGACCTCAAGGAATCTTCGCAGGACCTCGAAGGATGTGTGCAGTACCTCAAAGGATCTTCGCAGGACCTCGAAGGATGTGGCAGGACCTCAAAGGATCTTCGCAGGAAGTGTCTTCAAGAGCTAGAATAGAAAGGATAATTAGTGATATGTACCTTGGTCGTTGTGAACGCGTTGGCGCCTGCCAGAAACTGATCCCGATTTCTTTGATGTGCTGCCTTTTATACCCTTTTTGGCAGCTGAGTTCGTTATTATTTAGTAGTTGTAGCCTGAAAAATTCGCAAGGTGTGTAGACAGAAACGAGCGGTGCGACTTCTGTCGTTAAAGTTCACAAGGGGTGTGCTACTTGTATCGTCGTATCGTCCTAACAAAAAACAGAGTTGTTAGAATTTAAATTGCAAGAATACAACATTTGAGAATAGCACGATACAACATTTTTACGTATGTTTAGTGTCCTATGTTTGAGTGTGCTAACAGATAGAAAACCCAAAGGAAAATCGTTGATAAAGCGAAATAAAAATTTTAACAACTCTGTTTTTTGTTAGAACGATACAACAGATAGCACACACCTTGTGAATAACCTAATTATGTTTCTTAAACCCTAAGTGTCCTATTTCCATGTCCATAGCTGTATGTACATAAGTTATACAAAAAACATGGATATACAGTTGCGAGCATAAAAAATGCAACGCTACGTTAAATCAACTAAGTATGCTTTGATTTCTTCTAATGGTTTTTTATTTGCGCTTATCTTTTCATATTTTAAGTCGTTTGATTTGCATTTATATGTGCGAATTAGTTTTTACGAACTTTTTTTTTGAAACTAGTGCTTATTTTGTGCGAGCAAAAAAAAATGCAACTTTTATGTATTTTACATTTAATCGATTTTATTTGTTAAAAAATTTAGCATATTAATTAGATTTTTATTATTTAGTGGAATAGCCATTATTTTTAATTACTCCTTTCATTCGTGAAGGCATGGAATCCACGAGCGCAGCCAATTTTGTGAAGGTATGCCTTGCTACACCTGTTTGGCAAAAATTTCGAAATCGCTTAAATTTGAAAGCTTTTTCTTTCATATTTCGCTGTCTACCAGCTCCCATAGATTCTCTATGGGGTTTAAATCGGGTGACTGTGCTGGCCACTGAAAAACTTCCACACCGTTGTTACTTAGAAATTGCCTAGCTAAGCTACTGGTGTGCTTAAGATCATTGTCGTATTGGGATATGCTTCCAACAGCCATTTTTTCCTGTATGTAAGGAAGCATGTGCTCTTCTAGTAACGCTCTGCGTTTATTCTGTCATCAATTTTGACTTCTGGTCCAACAAAATCACGGGAGAATGCACATTAAAATAAAAATTTAAACAAGTGTATTATATTTAAGAAAACGATTACATACCCCAGAGCATAAGGGATCCTCCGCCGTGTTTAACGCGTTGTTTCTAGTATCTAGAAGAGTACCGTTTATTTGGTGGTCTGCGGATGAACTTCAATTTATCAGATCCAAATAAATTTGATTTTGTTTCGTCACTAAATGAAACCTTTGCCCATTGTTCTTTTGCCTAGTGCTTATGACGCTTTCCAAAATCGAGACGCTTCTTTGTATTTACTTTACTTATGAAGGTTTTCTTTATGGACGTCTTGCTAGCGAGTTTGCTTCTTTTAAGCGTCTATGTGCGGTATGAACTGCGACGGTTGCGCCCAAATGTTCTGAAGCATACTGCATAACATCTACGGTGGTCTTATTGGGGTCGCTTTAACAATAGAGATCATATTTCTGTCCTGTCTTTTAATTGTTTTTCGAGGTCTTCCACTTCCTAAACTAACCGCGTGCCTAAACTGAGTTCCAATTCGTGATACAGTGGACTTGTTTCCTTGAAACATAGTTCGGATTTCAAGTAAAGGTTTGCCTTCCCTAAGCGTTGTAATAATATCAGCACAGCTATCACTTGATACTTGTTTTTTGTAAATAATAAGAAATTTAGTTAATTCAGTTCAAATTTCGTGAATAAATTAAATTTTTATACTTACATGATACATATTATTCTTTCGTTGCATTTTTTTTTGCTCGCACAAAATAGGCACTAGTTTCAAAAAAAAGTTCGTAAAAACTAATTGACATAAACAGGGCAAGGACTTTCATGCAAATGCATGTTTGTGGTCAGTGGCCCAAAAATGATTTTGACCAAATACTTTTCCGAATCAAAGAATTTGCAAAAAAAATGGCATCGATTTGTTGTTGCATATTTTTGAATATTTTGCTTTTAAGTGCAAATTTTATTAAATATTTTATGATTTTTATTGCATATTTTTGAATATTTTGCATGTTTTTTAATATTTTTAAATATGAAATTCGATTTAAGAATTCATACTTTAAAACTAAAAAAAAATCTAAAGAATTAATAATTTGGAAGCTCTGTTGGTAATATAACACTACACTAGAAAGAGAAAGATTTTTTATAGATAGATATAACGTTTTCGGGTGTTATTGCTCACAAAAAGAAAGTTGAAAAATTTTATAAAAATTATTTTAAGGAAACTTGTCCCCGAGCATTAATTTCTGCCACTTTTTTTCTCTGAGTTACGAAAGTGAGTACGATTTTATAGTACACATATCGTTGGCTTAGTCGGCAAACCTGTCAAGTCCAATTTTTATGTAAATTGAGTTTTTGATGTAGTATGCTAGTGTAACTCAAAACACACAATTTACAAAAAAAATGCCGTTATGTTGTTTTTCTTGTTGTTATGCAGTGGTAAGCAAATCTGTCAAGTCCAAAAAAACAAACAAAACATCGAAAACCACAAATTTAACAAATTTCTTCAATAGAATTAAATGCGACTTTTGTTTATTTAAAAAGACAAAACATTAAAGATTAACTAAATAATTATTTACTTATTTTAACTTTTAAGGTACCCAGTGTACAATTGGAGTCCGAAAAGACTCATAAAAGAGCCCTTAGACCTTCAGAAATCATAGATATATGAAGGTGTTTTTCTTCACCGATGAAGCCTCTTTTGAGCGCACTTTTATGATTCATAAAAGACTCCAAATTATGAGAATTGCTGGAAAATTTTGAATTTTCTGAGCCATTTATGAGTCATATGTGACAAATTTTTGAGTAATTTATGAGCATTGAAAAAATTTTGAATACACTCATAAATAAGAGTCTATTATGTTTCGTTTATGACTCTAAGATTTGAGCACTCTGAAAATATTCGTATTTCAGAGCCTTTTATGAGTCATAATTTCTGAGCGCTCAGAAAAATTTTGGCTGGGTAACTATTACTTATAAATTTTTTCAAGAAAAACATTGTTAATTTATAAATTTTATTAGGTGATTGTCATGGATTCTGCTGACATAAATAAAAATAAAATAAAAAAAAGAAAATCTGCTAAGTCCACAAAGTTAAAAGAAAATCTGGTAAGTCCACATTTAAAATAGAAAATTATAAAGAGCAAATATGCTAAGTCGAAAAAGAGCCTATAAGTCTGCAAACTTTTATTTTGGAATTCTATGATTTTTTGTGGTTAAATAAGATGAACTAAAGAAGAAAACTGCGTTTACAGATTTAAAAAAAGTTAGACAGTTTTTTGTCTCTCCTGAAAAATTACAAAAAACGGACTTGACAGGTTTGCCGACTAAGCCAACGATATTTAAGTTCTATTTTATAATAAGGTTTTTTTCAGGTAAAATGCCACACACAAAAATATATTTAACTATGTGTATTTGAAGACATATTCAGTGTGTTCGTTTACTCGAATTTCTTACTACTTTTACTACAATTGCAAAGTTTTGTTTACTTTTTGTATTTAATTTTTCCAGCTGTAGTAAATATAGTAACTTGTAGTTAGTAAACGAACAAGCTTATTGTAACCGATACCTGAATTTTTACGTTTATGTTAGTTTTTAAAAAATATAATTAAAAAAAAATTTTTTTTAATTGCATATTTTTTGGTTATATTTTATAGTGCATATTTTAAGCGCATATTTTTTTAGTGCATGAAATTCCTTGCCCTGCACATAAATAAATGCAAATTAAACGACTTAAAATATGATAATACACACCAACAAATATATTAACAAAAGATAAGCGCAAATAAAAAACCATTAGAAGAAATCAAAGCAAACTTAGATGATTTAGAGTAGCGTTGCATTGAAATGCTGAAATTCCGTTTTCAGCAAAAATTTTAGTTATATTTTTTAGCACTAAACTAATTTTGAACTAATGTTTTACTAATTTATTTTGCTACAAAAATTGTGCTGATAACCGCATTCATTCGTGGACGACAACCAGATAGACAAGATGTAGATGTCGCAGCTTGTCTGGAAACGGAAATGACAAAAAAAGAAAAACAACTCTACACATATTCTATATTTAAATTTTCAGCAAATAAATTAACTAAAGTAAAATTTCGCTACAAGTTTTTTGAGTTTTTTTCAGTCTACTAATATTCAGCAAAAAGTTTAGTGATTTTAGCAAGGATTTTTTTCATTTGCAGTCTACTAAGTGTTAGCAAAACTTTTACTGAAGATTACTATTTTTTTCGTAAAAATCAGCTCGCTGATTTTCAGCAAACATTTTTTGCTGACTTTACTGACTTTCTTTTTTGAGTTTAGCTATAATACATATTAAAACTAGGTGCTAAAATACATACTAAAATTAGGATGCGTGTGGAACACCTTAAATAAAATTTTTAAGTACTCCAGAGTACCGATTCTGAATAGTTTGTAAGCGGTGAAGTGATAAAAATTGTCATTTGTTATCATTATTTTCAAATGAATGAAAAATATTTTTCACCGCTTCACAGCTTCACCAACCATTCGGAATCGGTACTCAGGAATATTAAGATAGATCATCGTATTTGAAGTTGATAACTAATGTGTGTTTTGAATGTGAGCAACCTAATAAGTGTTTTGTGTTGTATTCGTTTGTATTTGTACAGTAAAACCTTCTTAATTGAACTTTAAACATAATTTATGTTAAGGAGGTTTAACTGTCTTATTTATATACATATTTTTAATATAAGCTTTTATTTTCTTTCAAGTAATATTTTATTTTGCTTACTTTTCTTTCTTAAACACGTTTACATTCATTTGTGCGATATTCAACTCAATCCCATCTTTTCATACCTTTCATTTCAAACACACATACACCTACGTATGCACAAACACACCCACTACTATATTTACAGGACTATATTGCACTTTGTCAGGAAATACTTAGCCGACCATGTCCCGATGACGAAGAGGAGGAGAATATTAAAGAAAAAGAATAATACATATTTGATTTACTTAATTTTGTTCAATAAAAAAACATCTAGATAAATTTTAATAATTTATTTTGCATTTTCCTTTTTGGTTGTTTTCATTAACTTTAGAACAATTTTATTTTTTTAATTTCATTTCGTTAACATGTCTTTTTATCCCGTCACAATTCATTGATCAAGTTGTTTTTTAAAAACAATCCATATCTACTAGGGATGCCAATCGGGATTGAGTTTTGAAAATCCCGCGATTATTTATACCATGCACCATTCTGTCGTACAGGCTATAATGAGTTTGTACTGATGTTTGTTATGTTGTAATGAAATTTTGCTTTTAAAACCATTTTTGTTTCGGTAAAAGAACAAATTAAGAAAAAAGGAAAAATATTCACTACTTTAAATTTACTTCACTAGAGGCTGATCCATCCAGATGCAAACCAGCAGTTCCAACAACTTCTACTTTGCGGGCCCTTTGAGAAATTTTTACTAGCTCACGGATTTTTTTTATATAACAAAGCAAAAATAATTCCAAGCAGTCGTTTATTTTTTTTTAACATTCCCGGGGTTTCTCGGGAATGTTAATATATGAGCAAATATTTACGGGATATTAACAGCAGAAACTAAAAAATTTTAAAAAAGCTCATTGGGATAAAACGTTCAACCCATTTAAAAACGATTAAATCTGATGAGATCTGTCTAGATCTAAATATATATATTAGACCTGATCATATATGATTAGATATGGCATATGTGTTACGCTTTATGGCCGGATGTGATCATATTTAGAGACAAATCTGTTCACATCTATGTAAATTGATATGGAAAACTGGATGCTTTTCATGACCAGATATGAGCAGATCTGCCCAGATTTGATATCAGATTTTATTTATTTGAGCTGGCACCAAAATAAAAATGTACAAACAATCAGTTTGAAGTTATAGGTTTCAAATCAATTTGGATCTGATTATATATGGTTCGCCAGATCTGCCTAGATCTAATTGAATCTCAAATGGCGGTTGTCCATTCAGTTTTTTATATAATCAGAATTTTTTTGTGTTAAAATGTGTCCATATTTACGATATAAATGCGATGTGCTAATCTTGATATTTAAACCACTACTTAGCGTTTTATATAGGTTTTTAGGGTTTTTTGCTATTTCAGCGACTTTAGTCGCCGAATGTACAATCGACCTCAATAAATGTAATGCCTTAGTAAGGAAGCAATTAAAAGGAAAATATTTCAATAAAAAAATGTATTCATCTATAGCGACCTACACTAAGAAAAATAAATATTAAAATCAAGTAGAAACCTACTTAAACTGAATGAAAACACATTCAATTTACAACAAATTATGATTTTACTTATTTTAAATATTTTTATAATTAATATAAATATACTATAATTTTTAGTTTTTAAATACAAAAATACTTATTTTAAACTGAAAAATAATTAAATTTGGTATTCCAATTTGTGGGTTTCTAGTGTTCCATTCCGTTTATTCTTCTTAATTGTTGCAAATAAAAGAATTTATTTTATAAAAAACTTTTTTTTAATACGTTTAAATTAATTATTTAAAGGATTTTTAACTTATTTGCAATTTAAATGGAGTAAATACTAAAGGGCTGCATGAGTGCAATCGGTTTGTTGTAGTCATTAAATCACATGTTGCTAGTGTGTGTGCATTACGATTTAAACCACCCTGTTACGACTAGAAAACAAATCAAAACGTAAGCGAGCTAAAGCATTAAACATGGCAACGAAAAAAACAATAAGTGATTGTTGTGACACACGATTGTTCGCTACCATAACATAGCAATTAGTACTTTGAACTAGTGTTTAAGTATCGCAATGAATGCTATGGTGCAATGGTGTGTTGTGTTATAATATGTAGGTTTTATAAAATGAAAAAGTATAAATGTACACTCAGATAAAAAAGTTAGCAGTTGTTCTTTATTTGCAATTCAATGTTTGTTTAACAATTTTTAATAAAAAAATTAATAATGTTATTAATGCATAATAAATTATAAAAACAAAAAAAAATAATTTATATTAATTCCTATTTTAAAATTTTTAACTTGGTTGGGAAACACTAACCGTAAAATACCGTTAACGATTCGAACCCCTTTCAACGAACTATTTTTAACCCTAAAATACCACTAACGAAGTAACTTAAAATACCGTTAACCTTAAAATAACCTAACGAAATAAATTAAAATACCGTTAACCCTAAAATAACTTAACGATATAACTTAAAATACCGATACCCTTAAAATAACCTAACGAAATTCTATAAAATAAAATTTACCAAATTCATTCCAAAAAAAAAACATTTAAAAAATCGGTGGTATAATCAAACAATATTGAAAAATAAAATTAAAAATAAATAATATAATAAAACCAATACGTAGTAGAGTTTGCTAAAAACCCTACTCAATGTTCTTTAATGTATTCGTCGCTTTAGAGCTTTTTTTTGGTATCATTAGAGTATTTCACATATTAAATAGTTGAAATATTCATTACGATCAACTAAAGAATTTTTTGGGGGTAGCCATTTGTCTATTTTAATTTTTTTATTATACCATTGGCCGATCATAATCGGCTTTTCATACCTACACAACACGAATGAAAACAAAACTCTCAACTACAGCTACACGACTACAGCCTGTCAAAAATAAAATACACACGTTTATATGAAAACGATTATTTTGACACCAACACAGCTACACGGCTACACGACTACTTTTGGCACTGTAGTCAACTTAAGCATTAAACACATAGACGACTGCAGCTACACGACTACAACCTGTCAAAAATAAAATACACACGTTTATATGAAAACGATTATTTTGACACCAACACAGCTACACGGCTACACGACTACTTTTGCCGCTGTAGTCAACTTAGGATAATTTCTATTTTTGTTGGCTACAAAACAAAAATAGTGTTGACAATATAACAAAATATGTAAAATAGGACAATTTTTCCCGCTAGAGGCGAAATAAAATCGCTAGTTCTGACTAGAAAATCACCGATATGGGATCACTGAAGAAACAGCTCTTTATATTTTACAATTGTTTGAAGGTTTCATTAATTTATATTTGGAAATAATTTTATTGTGATGTTTTGTAAAACAAAATGGATCTTACAAAATTAACAAAATATTCCTCAGCCATTATTTTAGAAGCACAAACCAAAAAAGATTAATATTTATCAAAACGTCAAATATTTAGAATCATCTGTTTACTATGTTGCTGTCGTTTTCAAAAAAATTAAGTAGCTGACTACACGACTACAATTGCAGCCAGCAGCATTTGTAGTCGTGTAGCCGCAGTCGTCTATGTGTTTAAAGCATTAAACACATAGACGACTGCAGCTACACGACTACAGCCTGTCAAAAATAAAATACACACGTTTATATGAAAACGATTATTTTGACAACAACACAGCTACACGGCTACACGACTACTTTTGCCGCTGTAGTCAACTTAGGATAATTTCTATTTTTGTTGGCTACAAAACAAAAATAGTGTTGACAATATAACAAAATATGTAAAACAAAACAATTTTTCCCGCTAGAGGCGAAATAAAATCGCTAGTTCTGACTAGAAAATCACCGTTTTGGGAACACTGAAGAAACAGCTGTTTATATTTTACAATTGTTTGAAGGTTTCATTAATTTATATTTGGAAATAACTTTATTGTGATGTTTTGTAAAAAAAAATGGATCTTAAAAAATTAACAAAATATTCCTCAGCCATTATTTTAGAAGCACAAACCAAAAAAGATTAACATTTATCAAAATGTCAAATATTTAGGATTATCTGTTTACATGTTGCTGTCGTTTTCAAAAAAATTAAGTAGCTGACTACACGACTACAATTGCAGCCAGCAGCATTTGTAGTCGTGTAGCTGCAGTCGTCTATGTGTTTAATGCTTAATGCATTAGGATAATTTCTATTTTTGTTGGCTACAAAACAAAAATAGTGTTGACAATATAACAAAATATGTAAAACAGGACAATTTTTCCCGCTGGAGGCGAAATAATATCGCTAATTCTGACTAGAAAATCACCGTTTTGGGAACACTGAAGAAACAGCTGTTTATATTTTACAATTGTTTGAAGGTTTCATTAATTTATATTTGGAAATAACTTTATTGTGATGTTTTGTAAAAAAAAATGGATCTTACAAAATTAACAAAATATTCCTCAGCCATTATTTTAGAAGCACAAACCAAAAAAGATTAATATTTATCAAAATGTCAAATATTTAGGATTATCTGTTTACATGTTGCTGTCGTTTTCAAAAAAATTAAGTAGCTGACTACACGACTACAATTGCAGCCAGCAGCATTTGTAGTCGTGTAGTCGTGTAGCTGCAGTCGTCTACAAGGTTGCCAACAGTTGAACTGAAAAAATGGCTAGATTACGGAGAAAAAATGGCTAGAAATGGCTAAAATTGGAAAATAATGCTAAAACTTAATAATTTTAAAATAAATCAGTGATAATAAAGAGTTTTAACATGACTTTCATAAAAGTGGGCTTTAAATTTTAATGTTTTCCGCAGAGCTAAAATATGTTCATTCAAATTTTATAAAAAATATGATTTTAAATCGAATGTAAAAATTACATGTGTCTGTAAACCCAAATAAATGTTTCAAAAATTGAAAATTTTGCACTAAAATTTTTAAAATCGTAAAAATTCAAGCATTTTTTTATGAAATTAACTGTAAAACATTAAAAGAAAAAATGGCTAGGGGAAAATAAAATGGCTAAATCTTCCGGCTAGATCCAATCTAGCCATTTTTTTATGGCTAGATGAAATTAAAACGGCTAGATCTAGCCGGAAAATGGCTAAATTGGCAACCTTGGTCGTCTATGTGTTTAATGCAGTGTTGCCAACTTTTGGAGGCAGGAAAGCACCGTGAGCATTGTGAAAACGGGTAAAAAGGGTAAAAATTGACCAAAAATGGGGTAAAAAAGCACGATATTAATTTTTTGAAAAATTTAAGTCAAGAATTTAAAAACACATTTTAGCTTTGTAAAATCGTGTAAAAAAAGTTCAAAAATAACCGAAAAAGGGGTAAAAAAGCACCAAACTAATATCTAAAAATTTTTAAGTTTAAATATATCGAAGTTGCTATTTAAAATTGTACTACAAAAATTGTGAAAAATTTTATTTTTTGTTTAGTTCGTATTATTTTTTCAACTTTGACAGAAAATTGACGAAAAATATTAAAAAACGAGAACAAATACCAAAAATATGAACTGTACAAAAAGCACTAAAAGCACTGCCAGAAATCTGAAAAAGCACTGTAAATACCCGCTTTTTTTAAACGGGTATTTGTAAAAAATCACCGGGTACAAGAATGAAAAAAGCACCAAAAAATACCCGAAAAGCACTGAAATGGCAACACTGGTTTAATGCATAAAGCATTAAACACATAGACGACTGCAGCTACACGACTACAGCCTGTCAAAAATAAAATACACACGTTTATATGAAAACGATTATTTTGACACCAACACAGCTACACGGCTACACGACTACTTTTGCCGCTGTATTCAACTTAGGATAATTTCTATTTTTGTTGGCTACAAAACAAAAGTAGTGTTGACAATATAACAAAATATGTAAAACAGGACAATTTTTCCCGCTAGAGGCGAAATAAAATCGCTAGTTCTGACTAGAAAATCACCGTTTTGGGAACACTGAAGAAACAGCTGTTTATATTTTACAATTGTTTGAAGGTTTCATTAATTTATATTTGGAAATAACTTTATTGTGATGTTTTGTAAAAAAAAATGGATCTTACAAAATTAACAAAATATTCCTCAGCCATTATTTTAGAAGCACAAACCAAAAAAGATTAATATTTATCAAAATGTCAAATATTTAGGATTATCTGTTTACATGTTGCTGTCGTTTTCAAAAAAATTAAGTAGCTGACTACACGACTACAATTGCAGCCAGCAGCATTTGTAGTCGTGTAGCTGCAGTCGTCTATGTGTTTAAAGCATTAAACACATAGACGACTGCAGCTACACGACTACACGACTACAAATGCTGCTGGCTGCAATTGTAGTCGTGTAGTCAGCTACTTAATTTTTTTGAAAACGACAGCAACATGTAAACAGATAATCCTAAATATTTAACATTTTGATAAATGTTAATTTTTTTGTGGTTTGTGCTTCTAAAATAATGGCTGAGGAATATTTTGTTAATTTTGTAAGATCCATTTTTTTTTACAAAACATCACAATAAAGTTATTTCTAAATATAAATTAATGAAACCTTCAAACAATTGTAAAATATAAACAGCTGTTTCTTCAGTGTTCCCAAAACGGTGATTTTCTAGTCAGAACTAGCGATTTTATTTCGCCTCTAGCGGGAAAAATTGTCCTGTTTTATATATTTTGTTATATTGTCAACACTATTTTTGTTTTGTAGCCAACAAAAATAGAAATTATCCTAAGTTGACTACAGCGGCAAAAGTAGTCGTGTAGCCGTGTAGCTGTGTTGGTGTCAAAATAATCGTTTTCATATAAACGTGTGTATTTTATTTTTGACAGGCTGTAGTCGTGTAGCTGCAGTCGTCTATGTGTTTAATGCTTAATGCATAACAAAAAAAAAATACTCCATTCATTAGCATGATAGCTTTCAACAGAGTAGGTACGTATTTCGGTTACATACATCAGTGTTGCCAGTCTTTTCATACCTTATCCCCAATTTTTAATTTGCCATCCCAAAAAATTCCCAACTTTTATTTTATATAAAAATTTGTTTTCGTTAATTTTTTCGAAAAATTAGTGGAACTGTACACTCAGACTCAATAAATTTGTGCTTACAACAAATTATAAAAAAGAACAAATAAATTTAAATAACAGCAAAGAAAATTTGAACCAAAATTTTTCATTTTAAATATTTAATAATAAACAGACATTTAATAAATAACAGACATTTTGTTGTGTATGGTACTGCATTAAAAAGTTTTAGCATTTCAGCAGATGGATTAACTTTTGACAATTGAGCAACTTATAAAGTATACATTTAATTTAAGAAGAACTTCTTATAACTCTTATTAAATTTAAATAACTTTAAAAATTTTAGAACCAAAACGAATTCGAATTTTCACCAAGAGGAATTATAGTTTCTACGAACATTACCTTGCCAGACTCAAATTTTTGTAGCTAAAAATCATTCACTATTATCATCATTCTTAGAAAAAAATATAAATATTTAGAATTATCAGGATTAAATTCATAAAAATATGAAAAGCAATAATATATTTTATCCCCAAATGATCCCCTAAAATTTCGTATCATCCCCAATAAATCCCCAGTTCTACAAACGGAAGTTTTTATCCCCATTGATGATAAAATTCCCAATTTGGGGATAAATCCCCCAAACTGGCAACACTGTTATACATAAGTTTTCAATAACACTAAATCGATGGTGTTGATATTGTGTTGATTGCTTAAGTTCACAATAATATGATGTGGTAATGTACTGTTGTCATCCGTACTAAACGATTTATGATGGGATTCGTCTCACTATCCATATGCTTTTTTGCCATCGTGTTTTTTTTTGTTGTTTGTACTGATTCAATCGTTATAAAAAGTAAAACCACACAACTTGTTATGGCTTGTAGGCTATCAAGTGTCTTGAAATCTCATTTAAGATGAATCGTTCAGTCCTTTAGTAAATACACTTACAAATAAGTCACCACTTGCATGAAGTAAAAAACAAAAGATGACGATCCAGACTGCTGCAGGTTTCTTACAGAAATGTGCAAGATCGATGCTGCTATGAAGTTAGTTATTTTTCAGATATAAATACCTGAAATTAAAAATATGTACATATGCAGACAACTTATTACATAATAACTTTAACAATGACTTTCCTTAAAAAATATTGCACAAAGTAGGATATGTCTATAATTATGTACTTACCATTTATTTACAAAAAATATTAACATAAGTAGTGAAAAGTCACGAACTATTAATTAAATATGTATTTTTCGATCACAAATTTAATGTTTATTTATTTTTTGTCATTAGTCTGGAAGTACGAATGAGATGTGAGTAGATGTTTAACTATTTTTTTTGCCAAATATACATAAGTAGGAATATATTAATTTTAAGTGCGTTTAAATTTATTTTAGAAATGCTTTTTAAACATCTAATATTTTTAAATCAAGTATTACAAATATTTAATTTAATAAGCTCTTTTTCTTTGTGTATACGTTAAAATCACGACTTTTTAAAAATTTTATTTTTTTAAGATACTAAAATGTCTTTAGTACGATACGAACTTTAGTAAAAAGATGTATTTATTGTCATAACTTTTGCAAATGGAAAGTTTTTTGCTTGAAATTTTGCAACAACAGTTTTTAGAGGGGATCCCATATTATACTAAAAGTTGGACATCTTGGAAAGCTATGTTGCCATACAAAATTTTTGAAAAATCACGATTTTAACGTATAGGCCGCTATAGATGAACACATTTTTTTTTGTTGAAATATTTTCCTTTTAATTGCTTCTTTACTAAGCCATATCATTTATTAAGGCCGATTTTGTTTTCAGCGATTTAATTGGCTAAAACCTTAAAAAACCGTAAAAATCCATCTAAAACGCGAACGGTGGTTTTAATATCAAGTTTTATGCATCAAATTTTAAGCCTAAATATGAATATAGGTAGGGCTGCCATTTCCATTTTGAGAATAAGAGGACTTCAACCTCAAATAAGGAGGACATTTGTCTTGAAAAAGAGGACAGTTTTTTTAATAAATTAATTTTACAAAAATGAACAACGCATATAATATACAAATAAACATTTATTTTAAAAATAAAACAATTTTTATTCCCACTAAAAAAAAATCACAGAAAAACAAAAAATATTCTGAACTTTAAATTAGTGGTATATAAATAAACAAAAAAAAAAAAAGAAACAACGACAATTCAATGCATACAATTTCAGGAATGTACATTTCTATAATTTCTTGATACGAATTGTAAAGAGTTTCATGAATATTTTTCAATGCTTCCAATTTGAATTAGTATATTACTGTCGCATTTCTTCAAATATTCATAAAACTCTTGAAAATTTATATAAAAATTTTATTTATTTTATTATCTATCTAATAATATCAGAAATAGAACTAGAAATAGTTTCTGGATTTAATTTTTTTCTGGCATTCACTGCGCCATGATTAAAAAAACTTCACAAAAAACATAAAAAATCATTCTGAACTAAAATTTGGTAGTACCAGAATAAAAAACAAAACAACGATTAAAAAATTTATTGCATAAATTTATTTATTTTTATTTATTTGGAATTCTATACACAAGACCAATGTCTCTTATTGCAGTATATAATTTAACATTTGTGGTATACAGTTTTTATTTTAACATTAAAAAAAAAAATAACATTAAAATAATTGTAAAAAAAAATCAGACAATATTATTCATTTTGAAAAAAAAACTAGAAGAAAATAATACATTTATAAAAAAAAAAAAGTTTTACAAAAACAAGTTTATGAAGATAAAAAAAATACATAGTGATAACGTGTTATTATTATTATTATCCAATCATTAATCAGCAGGGCTGAGGATAAATATAAATAAAACGAAAGCGTTGTGCATAAATTCCGATGTATCGCGAGTATTTAGAATTCAGGATGATATTATTGAAGACGTGGATTCCTTTTGCTACTTAGGTAGTATTCTAACAACATCTGGTGGATCCAAAGCGGACATCGCAAACATAATAAAAACAGCAAAACAGGCTTTTGGACGTCTCAGTAACGTGTGGAGATCAACAACATTATCCCGACATGTTAAGGTAAGAATATTTAATTCCAACGTTAAGTCTATCATGCTTTATCGATGTGAGACCTGGAATGCAGCACCTCCTGACATAAACGCAATACAGGTCTTTGTCAACAGATGTCTGCGGAGAATTCTGAGGATTTTCTGGCCCATTGCAATATCTAACTCAAGGTTATGGTCACTCGCACAACAAACACCAATTGACCTTGAAGTACGGAGGCGAAAGTGGAATTGGATTGGTCCACACCCTCAGAAAAGATCCTGATGATATAGCCCGTACTGCAATTGAATGGAACCCCCAAGGTAGCCGTAGAAGAGGGCGTCCAGCGCATACATGGAGTAGACAGGTCAAGAAGGAAGTCACAATGTCTAGAAGAAGTTGGGGTGAAATCAAGAACCTGGCACCGGATAAATCAGAATGGCGAAATTTTGTTAAGGCCCTATGCTCCTTATATGAACCGAGGGATATATAACCGATATATAACCGATATATATATATATAATATATATATCATTAATTTTTTAATTTAAATTTTCGGGAATGTACATTTCTATAATTTCTTGATACGACTTATCAAGAGTTTAATGAATATTTTTCAACGCTTCCAATTTGAATCAATATATTACTGTCGCATTTCTTCAAATATCCAGTCAGATATATACAAACGGGAAAGCGATGGCAAAGCACTTTAACAGGTGGTACAATTACTGGAAAAAAGTATTTTCCCATTCCCAAAATGATAACATCATTAGTAGGGTTTATGTCCCGGGAATTCCCGGGACGGGATTCCGGCAATCCCGCCCTTTTTTCAATCCCGCAATCCCGGGAATTTCATGCGGGATTTCCCGGGATTTTTTGTATTTTATAGAAGTTCTAGCTACTATATATTGCAATTTCGGAAGCTTTATTTAAATAGAAAGCATTGATTTTTTTTGAAATTAATTTAAATAAAAATATTTAAAATAAAAAATACGATTTAGGCCCATTAACTTTTCTCGAGAAGTTAACTTTGCCTTAACCATGGGTAACTAACCAATACTAAATATTTATCCCTATAAAAATTTAACCATAATAACTTATCAATATTTTAACTCTGGGTAGTTAACCTTAGTATGAAATGTCAGAATAAAAACAAAAAGAAAAACAAAAGTTAATAACAAAAAATTAAAGTTTTTCTCGCGGTTTTTTGTGTGTTCTGGTCATAAAAAAAATAATACACTTGACCACGTCGTTTTTTTTAAGATTCGCGGTCGCTAAATGCTATAAAATGATTGTGTCTTTTTGCATACTACGAGAGGTGATTTAATTAAATCCATTTGGTAAGTCTATAAAATAAAAGTGGATTATTTGAACTATTAATGAGTATTTCGTACTGATCGCGACAACCGCGGAAAGATTCGCGCATAAAATTAAAAAAAAAAATAGTGGAAATTTTGTGATAGATTATTAAATTAAGGCAATTTATGTGACCAGCACATCAAAGTGAGTAGAAAATAATCGCTGTGCATGATTTTGTATCTTTTTGTAATTGCGAGTCAAAAACTGTGGGTTGTCCAGGGTTCCTCACATACTTTTAAAATAGAGGTGATAGAGAATTCGGAATAGAGGTTTGGAATCAGCAAGAAAAATACTAAAAGTAGGTATCAAGCTTCTGCCAACAGCGACTTTTCATTTTGTAGAGGTGTATAATTCGTGTCAAATTGTTGTAATATTGGTCACCATTTTTGGTTTCAATTATTCAAGACAGATTTTGGCTCCCTAAACCAATAAAAAAAGATATTTTTCCTATTTCCTTATATGAGGCCAATTTCTGTAAGCTATCACAGAAACCTAATACCTAAATAGCAAAAATTTGTGCACGATTTTAAGTACTGATGCAATTTTTATAAGCTTTGGTAAAGTGTGGGAAATGCACATCGAAAATACTTACATGCTGCGCTTTAAATTTTTTTAATAATCATCATTACAAGTCTAATTATTAAAATATCTTATGTAGGGTGAATTGTTCTAAAATAGCATTGGTTAAGTTTCTTAACCACAGAAATTTCTATGGTTTAATTTTAGCATTGGTTAGAAGAAATGCGTGGTTAAAATTTAGATAAGTTATTCAAAAAATATGTTTACCAGTGGTTAAGGCTAGTAGAGGTCTTAACCAGGGTATAAATTGAGATAAGTTAACGGGCCTTAAATTTAATAAACTGAATTAGTACAATATAAAAAAATATTATTTAGGCCAAATTGTTTTTGAATGTCAGCTGATTTGGTTTAGTTACCAATAAAAATACTTGTACTTCGGGAAAAAAATGGTTTTCTTTAAACGATGATCTTTGTTCAAGTAAAGCAATATATACAACATTTCCACATCATTATTTCTGTTCCAATATCTCCAAAAAGCCTGGCATTAAAATTTAAAAATTAGTAATATTTTCATATTTTCAGCTGATATAAATAATTTGAATGTTTTTTACTTCAAATAATTTCATTTAAATTTCAATTGCCACTCATTTATTTTAATTGTATTTTTTAAAAATTATTTTATTTTTTCAAATAATTCATCAGATGCTTTTTCAAATTATTTTGGATTTTTTATATGTTAATTTAAAATGCAACTATGAAAATTAAATAACCCAGCAAAGAAAAATGATC